>VDFB02000015.1:368390242-368416625 GCA_007258455.2 Sequoia sempervirens | reverse complement strand
TTTTTTGGTGACACAAATACTAGGGATGACAATCAACTGAAAGGCTCTAAGGATTAGATAGACTAGTTTAGCAAAATTGTTCCCAACTACCTCAAAATTTTATAGAAGGATGGTGAGATAAATCTTCACTGCCTCAATTTAACCTTGGATGGAATAATTGCACTAGATGTTGGATAATCAAAATTCATCATAGATGGAAATGTGTTATTAGATAGAAAATGGAAGTCACTTTGCCAACACACAAAAAATCTAAGAGTACAAATGGCCTCATGATTACAAACTGTATCTATGGGAGCAGACATATCTAGCTCCCCAAGAAGAATAGGCATTGTAGTGAAGTATCAAGCCTTGCAGATACTATCATGGAGAGAGGAACTTTCCAAATTTCAATGATCACATGTTCCTTACGATGAGTAACAAACTTTTGTATCTTAGGTGAACCCACAAAAGTGGTTTACAATTGGAGTGAGGAAGGGAAATTTGAAAAAAATGACCTCATGCCAAAAAAAATCATTTTGGGGGTTCGAGTGAACTAATACGTTTGAATGAACCAAAAGAGGGTTCGAGTGAACTAATAGGTTTGAACAAATCCAACTAGAATTAGGTAGTCCTCAGAACGAGCTATCCAACAACTATAATTTTAATATGTTTTGGTTTTATTATGTATTTGTTTTTTTAGTTTTATTAAACATAGGTTTCTCATCAAAAATCAAGCTCTTTTTTCTGCACATGTAGAAAAATAGCAGATTATCAAAAAAATTTGAAAAATATGAGTGCACCAAATATTGAATTCCTTGATCCAACAACAAAAAATTGAATTTCGATACATACAAAAAATGTTACGTGTTATACGGTCCGCCTATGTCTGAATTGTAATTTGTTTGACTCCAAAACTTGATTAAGGAAAAAAATGTTCAATAGAACACTATCTAACCAAGTGAAAGCACTAGATATTGGAGTTACAAATCTAAATTCAAAAGAATTGGAATTTTATCCTTCATGGAAAAAAATTTATGCCTTATACAATGAGCATCACTCCTTACAAATGTTGTATTATGAAAAAAACTAGTTTTTGAAGGAGATGGAAAAAAGAAGTGCAATCTAATTCCAAAAATTTTGAAAAAAATATATTTAGAATCTACAAACAAAATTTCACGAAACTCTAGTTTGCATCATCTTCAAATTCCTCACGGTTTAGACGCTATAGGTGCCTGAAAGTAAAGATTTGTTAGAAAAAAATATTTCAATGTCTAGTTTGGCCAAAAATTGTAAACTAGTATTGTGGGATCACCCTCTTGCGAGCGCTTTGGACTTCAACATCTAATCATTTCTCTTCATTTCTCACCTTTTCATTGCTTTTATATAATCTTATGTAAACAATGATAATTAAGACTTTTTGATTTATGTTAAAAGTGGGTAACTAAAAAGACATTTTTTGACATGTCAATCAAGATAAAATTTTGAAACGTATTGTAAAATATTTTTGAAGATCAATAGAATGAAGTTATAATGGGTGGTCGAATTTTGTTTTCAATTGTTTGTTGAAATGAATTAATTAATTTTTTATCTTGTTGTTTCCATTTTGATGTTTATTTTTTATTTAAATCAATATATCAAGGGTATATCTAGTTTATCAAAACACATTTGTTGTCAAACAATTCATTTTGTACTACATTTTGGTGTCACATCTTTGGTAATTATGGTTAGTTGAACATTACATTCAAAATATGAATTTTGGGAAATTATATACAGTAAATAGATTGATGGTTCTTTGGATAGTGAAATTAGCTCTCTTAGAAATTAACTGAAATATCTTGTCTTGAAATATCTAGAAGGATTATTTTAATTAAAGAGGATTTTGTGGTTATTTTTCTAACAATGATTTTACACTGTAGCTAGCTTGCTATTTTCATTCAAGATACAAGTCATGATCAAATTCAAACACACACCAAGAAGATGGTACTCTACTTCAAACCTTCAACCTCACTTAGTTTTGTCTACTTACATGGGGATATTCAAGAAGTTGCTAAATAATTAATATATATCATTTGTTGTTTGTGAAGGAGAATCTTGTGAAATCCAATATGTCAGTGGATCAATATCCAATTTCTTAATAAAGATGATACATCACAATTGGGAAACTTGTTGTGAAACATCAGGTTAGTAATTTTTGGATGTTAGGCTTCCCAGTTGGATATCAAAGATCTTTTCTCATCAACTTAATTTAGAATTTATGTATAAATAGATTCTTTCATGGCACAGGTGTTTACTGAGACAACACATGAACTAGGGTTGACATTTTTGTTGTCTAAGTCTGATGGCATTCTTGGGCTTGGTTTCTAGGAAATTTCCATTGATAATGTTGTTCTAGTGTGGTTAGTGTTGATAGCCTTCATTCTATAATGTCAAATTCATTTTATAATCTGAGTGTATCGCCTTTCTTAAATTTTGAACAAGGTTCTAAAATCAAGGGTTCAATATGCATATTTTAGGTCTATGTTGAACACTTTGTTTAAGGCATTTATTGACAAGGCTATAGTTTTTTAATTGATTTATCTTTCTACTGTGTTTGAACTTACTTTTGTAAACTTGCAATATACAATGCACTTTTATTCTTTCTAAATTAAGACTAATAGTAATTTTGTTGGTTGTATTGAGGCATGGCTTCATTCATGGCAAAAAAAGAAGCACCCTAGTGCTCATATCAAATGGCACGTTGTATATAAAGGAGGAAAGATTAGGTTATTGTTGATTGCATTGAAGGAGAGAGCTTCATATATGGAACACAACCAACACTCTTCTTCTTAGATTCTACACATTACAATTTTCTCCAAGTAGATTTCCCATGTTGTAGAAGTTTTAAGAGATGAAAGGGCCATGTGCTCGCATTGAAGTGCTCCAAGCATGCGTTTTCATCATTGTAGAATTTTTTTAGAGAAGTTTCTTTGTTGCAGTCATTTTTGTGCAATATTGTAACTCGGATTTTCAATCTTGTGACTAAAAATAAAAATTATAATACACTATTTCTAAGCTATAACTAGAACACCTTTCTTTTATTAATAAAGTTCACTAATTTTACCTTCTTAATGGCTATCTTATTGTGTGTAATTGATGATTGATGTGTATTTTTGTGTTTTATGTTTAAATCCTCAAATATCAGTTAATTAAAATGACTAAATATACTACTAATTGACATCAATTAATAATTAAATTGACTAAATATGCTACCAATTGATAGAAATCGGTGAACAATGAATAAATATGATTAGATATATGACCAATGAAATCAATGAATAAAAATGACTAAATATACTACCAAATTGATCAAGATGATGATTAAAATTAATGACTAAATAGACTACCAATGCACAAAAATTAGTGAATTAAAATGACTAAATAAGTGACCAATTAACAACAATCAATGACAAAAATATATTAGTGAATTAAAAAAATGATTAAATAAGTAACCAAATTACAGCAATAAATGACTAAATCAACAACTAAATAAGTGACCAATTAAATATATTAGTGAATAAAAAATGACTAAATAAGTGACCAAATTACAACAGTCAATGACTAAATATATTAGTGAATAAAAAATCACTAAATAAGTGACCAGATTATAGCAATCAATGACTAAATATACTACCAAATCAATTGATCAAAACAACCAATAAATGACTAAAAATGGTTTAGCCATCAATCTGGTTGTGTTATAAATATATGAAAATAAACTACTAATGGTCACATGACCATGTTTAGTCATTTATCAAAAGTTTTTAGTAGTTTTTTCAATAGTTTATTGTTGTTTATGTACTATTGAAAAGAGAGAGAGAGTTATAGAGAGAGGGGGAGATATGGAGAGGGGAAAGATAAAGAGATACAAATAGAGATAAGGAGGAAGAAATAGGGGGTTTATGTGTATATGAGAGAGAGATATGGTGAGAGATAGAGAGGGAGATAGATATATAAATAGATAGAGAGTGAGGGAGAGAGGGGTAGAGAAATAGAGAAAGGAGATAGAAGTAGAGAATCTCTCTTCCTCTCTCATCCCAATTTCTCTCTATATTTTCCTTCTCTTCTCTCTTCCTCTATCTCTCTCTGACTCCCCTTTTCTCTCTCCATTTCCTTGTTCCTCTCTTTAAGTCAAATTTATCCCATCTATCTCGATCAATAAAGCTATTAGATTCTTTATATGTATTGTATTATGTTATTTGATAATTTATAACATTATATAATATATTTTATAAGTATTTATTATAAATAAGTATAATATATATAGTGTTATTTATAGAGCTATAATTATGTTTTTACTTATATATAATATTTATAATTATAAATATTTAATTATATAAATTAATAGTATAGTTATAAATATAATAGATTTTAACATATTGGGGAAAGAGGCCTTGTTCAATTGGCTAAAACATCTTGTTGCAAGCAAGAGATCACAAGGTCTAGTCTCCCCCTTCCTCATGGTATCAGAGGGCATGTCATGCCATCATCACTGATCACGTGAAAACACCATCGTCATCGATCATGTGAAAAAAAAATTATTTTAGACTGCATAAATCAATCAGGTATCCATCCCCCTATAAACTACCATGCACCTAGTAAACCTTTTTTCACATGACCAATGATGCTAGCATGACATTCCCTCTAGTACCATATGTAGGGATGATGGGGAGACTAGACCTCATGACCTCTTTCCTACAACAAGATGCTTTAGCCAATCGAGATAGGCCCACTACCCCCATCACATGAAAAAGGTTAATTGATCAGGCACACCCTAGTTTATAGGGGGACTACTTGATTCCTGTAGTCTACAAAAAATAAATAAATTTTAACATATTATATTATAGTTATTTAATAAATATATTAATAATATAATTATTAATTAATAAAATGTAATTTTATAGGGGGCTACCAATTCCTGTAGTTAAAAAAAAAAAGAAAAAAAGAAACATATTATATTATATAGTTATTTAATAAACATATTAATAATATTATTATATATAGTTTTATAGGGGACTAGTGAATTCTTGTAGTTTAAAAAAAAAAAAAATTATTATATGCTGAAGGCATTCCCTCAATGAAGTTTTCCAAGTGGATTTTGTCTATCAATAGTCTCAAATTTGGGAGAAGGAATGCACTACCATCTGCTTCATCCTCACCATTGGAGTTTGCCACTTTCTTTTTTTCCTTTTTTACCTATGAGTCATGTGCAGTACCTATCATTCATGGAGAAATATCTCTATGCTGCTGGAGAAGAAATGAGTTATCTTATAGAGTAAATGGTATTAACTATTGCCTTTAATCTCACCTAAATTGTGCATGATACCTTCATTTCCACACTTGTTTGTATCAGATATTTCCTTGCTATTATTTATCATGGGATTTTCATCGACAACTGACCATCATTGAAATCAAAAGAGTTGTTAAAGACGGTTCTTGATATTTTCTGATTATCTTATCAGTTTAAAAGGTATTCATTTATCTTTGCATTCATTTTGTATGTGTTGCACTTTTACTGTTAGTGTTGGCCTTCATGTAGTTTTCCAGTGTTGTTACTCATGCATTCATCTCCACACACAAAGAGCTCAATATTTGGCATAGCTCTCAACGTAATTGCATAGTCGTTTTAAACTGAGTGGTTAAGACTTTGAGTGTAGCTCTCAGTCTAATTGCAAAGTATGCATAGGAATAAGAAACATCCATGGCGTATGCATTGGGCATTATTCATGAGAGCATGTGGCTTTTGCCAATGGCAGCTCTATGGATGGTGGAAAACCTCTTTTGTGTTTTTCTTGTGACATTTATCCATTTTGTGCATATCCTACAATCATTGCATTTCATGAGATAGCCTCTCTTTGAGGCATTTTGTCAAATAGTTCACATTCCTTTATATGCTTCCACATTTTGCATGCATTCCTACCAAACCATTTCCAACTATAATATCTAAAACAAACCTCCTTCCACGATGCTTTGATGGATGCCCATACCCTGTTCCAAAACCCCCATTTTGGCACATGTAGGGAGAATACCTGGTGAAGGTTAAATGGAATTTGGCTTTACACATGCCAATTGCATTTGCTTGTTAGTTTGTACAGCCTTTTCAACAAATCCAATTTGTACATATCCCACAATCGTTGCAGTCCATGTGATGATATCTTTTTAGGTATCCTATTAAACAGTTCACTTGCCTAAATGATTTAAAATGTTTTATGCCTAGCTGTAAAAAAATAATAAAATATTTTTCTTAACATTTGTGGTCTTAGGAAGAAGGGTTTGAAATTCTTTGTTTATATTGTCAAAACAACAAAAAAGAATGACTTTACAAATTTTGATTGGTACAATTGTACATTTGTTTTTCAATAGTCATGTCTATTAGTCACTACATTTTTTTGGATTCATGTTATTAAATTTTTTCTTGTGTTGATTGTTTTAGTTTTACCATTTTAGAGAAGCTAAAGATGTCATTTATAGAAATTTCATATAAATATTGGTCTGCACAAGTTTACTATGAAAGATGTTCGAAGTTTCAAACTTCTGCCTGATATTTGCCTTAAGTACTTGCAAACCTATTTTAAAATTATATTATTTATTGTATATAATTAATATTATAATTAGCAGAGAGGCTCTGCATTGAAAGCATGGACCTGGTGTAAACAAGAACCCTTCAAGTAAAAATTAACATATAAAAAATTTGTAAGCTTTGCAACAATGATGTCCACCTGGCAATTGAAATCTTCATTCTAACAAGGTAATGTGAAACGTAAGGTAATAACTACCAGCAATTTCAGCATGTGAACCATTTCATGCACAAATGGTTTTTAATGGATTTGATATCTTCATTTTACATTCATTCAAAGAAAAATGAAAACCCCTCCATTGAGTGTTGCAAAAATCTAGAGGACATCCAAGAGAGAAAGATGAAATGCCTATGTATTTTGATAAAGGAAAGCATTCATCATCGCTCTTGCTCTACAAATTCCTACTACCTATAATGCCACATCTTATGTCTCCAACTACCCTAGTATGCATATCATAAAACTTCTCAAATTGTCGACCTCTTCACAAGATCCAAAGATTTTTAAAACCACCAATTCTTCTTCACATGCGTCACTAGTGTTCTTAGGTAAGATGTTATGACATTGATTACTTTTTTCTTATGTATTTAAAGATATTTTGGCATTTATTTGGTTACAAGTTTGAGCAGGAGCAAGGTCACCATTGTCATCTATGTGGAGGTCTATCTAAAATTATTTTTATTTTTTCTTTAAATTTGCTTATCTTAGCTTATTTGATTTATTTTCTGATGCTAATGCATTATGATATGTGTCTCATCTCTTTGATTTATTGTCTAATAGTAATGAATAGTGTGTTTTTTTCTACATAATGTATAGTCATGTGATGCTTCTCTTTTTCTAGACTCAACACAAAAGAGCATGTTTGAGAAGGAGATGGATAGAAGCTTCACCATCTTGAACAAAAGTCACGTTATGCCAAAATGTACGTGGTTGTCCTATAGCCTATAGGCCAATCATTTGAGAAGAATGGTGTGTGTTCACAGTTGCTTTCATTGACAAAGTCAAGTTCTAATATTTATTCAAATGCTTATTTCTATGCTTTTCTATATTGAAAAGATGGTGACACTATCTTCTATATTATTGAATACAATGATAAGATTAGGTTTAATTCATTTTCACTAAATCTTTATGTTTTTTCCTATAAGCATATGGAAGATGATAAAACATGAAAAAATAGTGGGGTTCTCCTCTAATCATTAAAAATATTTTGGCGATTAATAAATATTCCTTGGAGGATTTTCTTTTCTTTTCTTCCCCCTTGTGAAATTTCTCATGGATGGTTGGCTTTCATTTCATCCCTATGTTGTATGAATGGGATTTCATATGTTCTTATTAAACTTACAGATCATGGGTATGTGTAGGGTATGTGGCTGACGGCTTTTTTTACCCAAAATTGATGAAATAAAAAGGGTTTTTAAAGGAGATTCGCGGCTTTCCATCAATATAAATTATGATTTACTTTGAATTTAATAAACAATTATTATTCATTTTCTATTTGAATTACGACTAAAGTCCTAATTGATAGGCTGATTGAAAAAATCTATACCTTTCAAATGGTATCACATTTTTTGAATCCAAAACATGTCTCACATTCTATGCTTTGCATACTTTAGGATTAAAAAAAAAAATGAATTTCATGAAGTTCTGACCAAGTTAAGGTGGTCAGGCATACGAGTTTTATTTTAATATTTGTAATAAAATTATACTAATCATTGGAAAATAATTACAAAAAAAAAATGCATCACATTGGGAAGGAAAGTCCCTACTTTATATCTAAAGTCTTATAAAAATATTAATACTTTATTGTGGTTAGTGGTCTTAATGACACCTTACTTTTATTTTTTCCTCGGGAATTTAAGTACTATCAAGATAGAAATTTCAAATTTCAGCAAATAGTATTTTAAAATAAACCTAGTAGTTTATAAATTACATTCAATTTGCTACAAATTCTATTCTTACATATGTTTGAAATAATATAGATAACTTATTCAAATTTTTAGGTCAAGTTTCCTAACTCTGATTTTTTTGAATTTTTCGCCACTTAAGGGCCTATTTTTTCCATGATGATCCTGCACATACCCCGATCTAATAAATGGTGTAATATGTTCCTTTTCTATTCTCATTTATTTTTAATTAGCATATATATCTTTAATAAATCTATATAAAATACATCAAAGATATCTTTGAACATTCATTTTAGCATGTGAATATCAATTCACAAAATTCATTAGAAGGGTATGATGTTGTATGGAGTTTAACATGAATTGGCTTCAAAGGATATCAACATTCAAGAGCATATAATCAAAATAGTATCTACATGATCATAAGGTTAAATTTGAAACTAAACTAAAAAAATTATAGGTAAAATAAAAACAACAACGTGACTAATTAAATACTCCCAAAGGTGAGAAACACTAGGTCAATCTATCTTTCTATCCCCTCTCTCTCATTCACTCCATCTCTCTCCATCTCTCCTACTCTATATCTATATTTATCTATTTTTATCTCACTCCTCTAGATCTCTTTCTATTCATATCTCTATCTTCTGTCCTCGACTTCCCTGACTGACTCCTCCATCCTGTGCTTTCGATTTTGACGCCGGATTCTGATTTACCCGATGTCGACTTCGACCTTTATTCTTCACCTTTACCTTCGACGCGATCCGCGACACGATCCGACGCGGATGGACGGATCTCGGTTTTGTCTCGGATTTTTGAGTTCTTCTCGTGATTTTAAACATAGAATGATTTTACAGGTTGAGACAAAAAAACCCCAATTGACCCACTTCACTTTTGCACCCACATGTGCCATGATTGATATCTCTATTCTCCCTTTATATCCTTATCTCCTTTATTTGCATCTCTAGCCCCTTTCCTTCATTGTCACCTTATCTTTATATTCTTTAATTTCTTTGATATTTCTCCTCCTTTATCTATTTATGTCTATCCTCTCTATCTCTCCCGCATTCTCACTCACCTGGTATACATGACTCCTATTTCTCCCTCCCTTCATGAGATTCTTTTATCTCTCATCTCTCTCCCTTTCTCAAAGCCAAAAGTGATCTTTTGACGGGAAGGAATTCGCGGATTTTTCTGATTGATTTTGATTTTGTTCTTTCCTGACTTTGTGATTCCGGATTTTTTTGATCCTCTTTCGACTTTCCTTTTTCTGGAATGCGCAAAGCCTGACGCGTTCGACGTCGACCTGATCTGACTTTGATTTTGAAACGGGGATGTTTTGCCTGATTGTCGACTTCGATCTTTGACCCGCCGACGCGACTTCTGACGGATTTTTTGCGATTTGTTCTTCTCGATGATCCTGACTGATTTGACGCTCGATCTTTCGACGCTGACTATTCTCTTTGTTTCCTCTTCCCTCACTTCATTCCTCCTCTTTCTATCCCTATCACTTCCCCACTCTCCCTCTCTCCCTATTGTAAACATAACATGAGCTTTTTGGAGATGGAGACTAATTATCTTTCTAATTCAGAGGTTTGTATCCCTATAAGTAGATACATACTGATTTAAAGCTTTCAATTCTCCATTAAGATCTTTTTTGCAAAAACAACACCATTTGATAAATTCCCTACCAATCGACCTAAGAAAAATAGATTATAATTTCCCTAATTGACCTTTCACACATCTTTGGCATACCCATTGCACACAAAGGTATGATTGCTAGTAATATAATTTTCATTATTTATTAAATTTTTATTTATTTATAGGGAATGTTGTAGATTTGTTGGGATGTCATCCATGGTAAGATGGCAAGTGGCACTATAATTGTGATGTAGAGAAAAAGGGTACCCCACTACATTTTGAGAATTTGAGCCATATAAAAAGAAAAGAAAAAGGGAAAGGGAAAAATGAAGGGAGGGTTTTTTATTACCCTATGCACCCACAAACTCTTTGGAAAATGAAAATTTATAAAATCATCGCATCAAATATATAGAAAGATAGAATTTTCACCGAAGGTGGCTCTCCCCACCCACCATGACATGAAGTCAAAGATTGAGTAGTCCAAACAAATCTCTACCAAAAGCTTTTTGAATGGGGCTTCCAAGTCATCCACTACTCTGTTCAAAGAAGGGTCAAATGCATTGGAAGGTCTAATGTTCTTTCTATGTATAGTTTCTCTCTCTAATTTAGATTCAAAGGTTGAAATTTAATTTATTATATAAATTAAATTAAAAATTAAAAATATAATTATTATACAATAATTAAAATTTTAATAAAAAATTAATTGTTAATTAAATTAATTTTAATAACCTTTAATTATTATTTGTAATTTTATAATAGCTTCCTTTCCTTTATAGCTCTTTTGTTGCACTGTTAGTTATTCTTTTTGCAAACATTATTACAACTTTGTTCAACACAAAAAATAAAAAATAAAAAAATTCCAATGTAAATCTAAACTTAAAATTAAAATAAAATAAACTAAATGCAAAGTCAAAATATATATTAAATAAAAATTAAAATCAATTTTTCAATCTTTTAGAATTGAAATATTAATAAAATATGTCTAAATAAAAAATTATGACAAAATTGAACACAAATATAATAAATTCTTAAATAAAATAAATTTCAATGATTAAAACCCTACTAAACTATTTTAAAGTGGTTAAAGCTAAAATTTAAAATATAAAGTTGGAAAGAAAACAAAAGTTTTAAAAGTTTTAAAGAATGAAACTTGTTAAAAAGGTAAAAGATCAATTCAAAATTAATTTGTCTAACTTAATTATGAATTAATTCATAAAAAAAACCTAGCATAGTACAAATATAATTAATATTAACTTAATCTACAATTATATTCTTAGCCATAACATTGTTATTAATCAAAGGAGGAAGAAGAGAAACTAAAACTAAAATCAAAATTGTATGTATATATTTTAAGAATACTATTATATTGTAAATTGTATACTTAGATGAAATATATTTATTTATTGATATATATTATATTTGAATTTTATATAATGTAAATCATATAATATATTTAAAAAATATTATTATATTCTACAAATATATATTTGTATTAAATATATAAAATATTTAACACATATTATTAGTTAATTATATATACAATTTAATTTATATTTCTATTTATTATTTAAATCAAATTATTAAAAAAATAAAACAAAAAACAAAAGAACAAAATTAAATTAGAAACACAAGTTCCATAATTAAACCCAACCAAATTAATAGGGTGCAAAATTAATTCCAATCAAATTGGATGCAAATGTTTTCCCACCTAATCATAAATAACTATTTTATTTAGGAAAGGTGTGGATTCCCAACATATAACTAAGGTTTCATAGCCACATCATCAAATATGATGCCACATCAGCATGTTTTTTGTCAAGGTGTCCAAAAAGGCCCCAAAAAAAGTGAGACCAATTCTCGTGCATTCACATCATTAGTAGTTGAGCACTCATGTGGCATCACATGATTGGTCACTTTTTAGATCAAAGGAATACATTTTGTTTAATTATGGGTAGTCAAAGTACAACTATTGAGCATTATATGAACAATTACTAGGTATTATAATCACAATTGAGTGCACAACAATTGGACCCCGTACGATATTTGGCCCCTCTCCCCTAATAATAAAATGACCATGGAAATAAGCAAATGGAAAATGTGAAAAATTAGGGGAAAAACATGAATAGACGATCATGATCATTCAGATCATTTTGCATATATATTTGTCAAGCTTTTGTAAAATTGACAAATATATTGAACAAATCAAAATGGAGAAATATATTTAACAATATATTAAACTTCTTAAATATCTCTCTTATTAATTATATATTAATATTTAAAATTTAATTTAATGTATATATTAATCTTGATAAAGGATTGAAAATAATTCAAAAGAATGAAAAAAATATATAAATATGAAAAAAGATTGCAGAAAGAAATCGTGACAATTAGCAATTAATAATTAAAAACATTTAATGTAATTAGTTGTAAGCATGGCAACCACGGATTACCTCTTTTATGTATTATTATTTTGACTTGTTTCAATTAAAAAATATTATATGCCAAATTCAAATCCACCTCTGAAATGAGCACAATTTTAGGTGGCAGCATGCACGACATCCATAGATAACTCTTGGCCCCATTTTAAAGCAGGGAAAGATTCTATTAAAATTATTATATTTTTGGGGATAGTCAAGGGAGGTGCTATCTAATAATTAAACAATTTACAACCAGCGTTATACTTCAGGTTGAAAGTTAGGCTCAATAAGATGACATTCAAAACTAGTTGGATATAGCTTATAAATATGCTCTTAAACATAGAGTGCAA
Organism: Sequoia sempervirens; assembly: GCA_007258455.2. Classification (NCBI taxonomy): domain Eukaryota; kingdom Viridiplantae; phylum Streptophyta; class Pinopsida; order Cupressales; family Cupressaceae; genus Sequoia; species Sequoia sempervirens. Next base: position 368,403,729 of record VDFB02000015.1, on the reverse strand, counting down.
TGGGAAGTGTTAAATTTGTTGTATAACACCTTCAAGAAATCCTATGTGAGCTGCCCATTTTTAACTTCAAAATCCATTTGAATCAAACTAATATTGAAGCTAATCAAACCCAAATAGTTTAAAACTTTGTAATTGACAAGTAGTTGTCATATTTTCAATATATGACATTTTAGTCATCTTAAAATGATTATAAATTATCTGTTAACTTATGAGTTTTATGAGACAAGAAAGTAAAATGATTTTCATATATTTATTTATAATTAAAAAATAAACTGTATAAATTCATATGACATGCACTATATATTAATTTTATTTAAGATAACTGAAATTGAATACTTCAGAACATTTGCATAAGTATTCCATATCTTTGAGCGTGTCCAGAGCCAGGGGAGAAAATAAGCTATAGTATGCTAAAGAGCAATCTTATATATTTCACATTCAGTGGCTTCCCTAGCTTTCTCAAAGGAAGGAAGATAGTTGCAACCTGCTAAACAATGGAAGCAAGAATAGTACAAGCTAATAAGAACTCAGTCTTTTAAGCTTATTCAATGTTTTTGGATTTTTATGTAAAATTTTATTTCTTTTTATTATAACAATTTCAAATTTAGTTTACTTTTAGATGCTTTTTGCATTTTTCATCTTTGATTGCTTTGGCTTCATGTATTACATCATTTCAACTCTAAGTTTCATGACAATTTCATCCTCATTGTATTCAGGGAAGAGGGTTGAGTATCAATTTACATAGAATATTTCTCAGTTTATATTACTAGCTTAAGGGACACAAATGAATTAAAAATAGAAAATAAATAAAAGGATGCTTCTAGAATGTTACAATTAGATAGCATAATTTGATCTAGCAAAGCTTTCTGGAAACTGATCATAAGCTAGTTTTTTTGTGAATGAATCGCATCCAAATAAATTTTGAGAGAAGTAGAACACACCACAACACCCAAAGAAAATGATATGTGGGATTTGGGGTCAGGGGACTTGGGCATTGAGATTGTTCTTATAACATGCTCACTTCATCTAATCCTACTAGGAATGTGATTTTTAGACCATATCAAACTATATTGGTATAACTTTAGGCTGCTAGAAGCAATGTCCCGAAGATTGGCAGTACAAGGACAATAACTTGTTAATATAATGTATGGTGCCTCTGTTATAAGTTTGGAAATTCTCACCAGTTGTATTGGTAGCCAAAACCATCACAAACCAATTGTTGTGCAATAATAGCCAAAATATGTGTCTCATACCAGTCACCAGGAATAGTCTAAATGAATTGGACCTAAAAGATGTTTGAATAACTGAATCTGCACCTTAAATGTTTGTACCTAGAATGACCTACACCTTCCACACCCGTCAAATTCTATAAATGAGATACATCAACAAGATTCAAGCTATTTTGTATTGCATTTGATTTACAATACCAATATGTGGTTGCTTCTTTGAAGGGGCCTGCATCATGAAGAAACCCCACCCTCTCTTTCCCTTGTGAAACAAAAATTTCTTGAGATTCCATCTCCTACAAGATGTAGGCTCAGATGAAAATTTTTGGCCACCATTGTTGTTACAGTTGAAAGGTAAATGATCTCATCCCTGTCACCAGTGTTCATCTTCTTTTGGCTCTTGCAGTACAACCACAAAGGGTTCCATGTTGTTTCCTTGCCCCGCTTAGTAATTTTCCACAGTGCCCCTATTACCATCCTCTAACCCTCCTTCAATGGCAACCATGGCATCAAAATTTTAGCCAAGCTCCAAGTTTTGAAACTCCCACTAGGCTTCTTGAAATTGGACCCCTGCCAAAGGCAAGAAGGCAAACGTAGGGGCTAAATTTTGGCAATTGGAGAAAATCACCTCTCTTGGTGACAACACTTCCTTTGGACTCTCCTGCTTCTCCAAGTCACAAATTCTGAGCTAATCTCAAAACCACTAGTGTATCCTCCAGAAGTTGGCGAATTGTTGTAGAACTTGAAAATTCCATGGATAAAAATCTATGCATAGGTTCAAATCTTGCTACCGAGAATACCTCCATCTTTTCAATTGAAAGGATAGATTTTGCTTTGTGTAATTCATTATCCTTTGCATGGAATTTGGTCTTAATAAAAACTCTTCTCTCTATCAAAGTTATGTGTGTGTAAACCAGTCAAGACTAAACATTCTACATGCTCCCATCAATAGGTAGAGATGAGAAGTGTGTAGCACTTTGCTCAATTTAGAGGAGTTGAAGATAAAATTATATTTTTATATTATATATATTAAAAAATATTAATAAAAATGATTAAATATAATATAAAACTATTATAGCTACTAATTATTAATATATTTTATATTCTATATTATCTTGTGATATAATGTATAATATAAATATAAATGTAATAAATAATATATTAATATTATATACTAATATATATGATATTATTCTATATTGTACAATATAATATATAATCTAAATATAATATAAAATATCACAAGATAATATAGAATATAAGATATATTAATAATTAGTAGCTATAATAGTTTTATATTATAATTAGTTTTATATTATATATACATAATATTATATAATATATATTATGTTATTTATTATTTACAAATTATTTAGTATAGTATATGTGAATGGTGATCCTAGACCTGTACAAACACAAAGAACAAACACATTATTAGTCCAATATGCAAGTTAGAAACAACATTCCCCATAAGATTCATTTGAAATGTAAAGAACAAGAAATAACATGAAGAACACAAATAAAAGCTACAAAATCTTATTCAATGCAAACAAACTCTCAATCCCATGGGGGAATTGGTGTCATTTTGATGTGGAAAATGGTTGTTTCCCAATTCCTTGTAAGCTTGATGATCAATGATGAAGATTTGATGCTCTTTGATGAAATTTCTCCATAACCTAGCTATGAAATGATGAAAATGGATGAAAATGGATGAACTTGATTTAAAACTTGAAAATGATAACTTAGCACAAGTTGTGGATGAAAAATGCCTAAGATTGTGGATCCAAAATCAAAGGAAGAGCCTTCTATTTATAGAAGACAAAGATGGAAGAATAAGCCAAAGGGATGAATGTGGGATAAAAGACCAACCAATAGAATAAAGCCACTAGTCAACATGTGAGTGGACAAAGGTGGAACACATTTTGGTCATTGTGCCCATAAATGATTTAAGGTGGAATTTCAAATTTGAGGAAGTGACAAGTTGGAGGGAAAAGAAAATGCAGTTAATGCCACTTGGCTCAAGGCAAAGGACATGTAAGAGGCTTTGAATGCCTTGTTGGAGAGGACAAGTCCTTTTGGAGGGACTTTTTAAATTTGAGGAATATTCCCTTTTTTATGTCTTTTTGAATGAAAAGGAGATTTAATATATCAAATAAATTGATTTATTGTGCAAGTTACAAAGGGTAGAGGATTTGAGTGATTAAGATTAGGATTAATCAAGGTTTGATTAATTTAAATGGATATTAGTTGATGTGACACTTTGACTTAGATTTTAGGATTTAAATAAATCAAAATGAGAGGAATAATGGTTTAGACTAAATTAAATAAAGTCTGATTTACTTAATTAAAGAGAAAGGTGTTAGTTTTAAATCAAATAAAGATAAATTTATTTAATTTAAATGATATGACTTTAGAGATTAATTAAATAAAATGAATTATTTAATTAGAAGAGGGACTATAGGATTAATTAAATAAAATGATTTATTTAATTAAGAGATGAAATGCGATGAATTTAATTAAATATAGATTATTTAATTAAATGATTAGCAGAGAAATGATTCAGGATGAACTGGTGTTAGTAAAATCAGGATCAGGTGTATAAGATCAATTGGTATATTTTTCATGTCTACAGTATATAGTGCAGTACTATATAATATAATACTTATTATATAATTATATTATATTCAAGTTAACCCTTATTAAATATTACATAATAATTTACACATTAAATAAGTTTTATTTAATACATACTTAGATTATATTTAAATTGATAATCGGTTGATCCCACAATAGTGGTTTACAATTTTTGGCCAAATTGGACACTCAAATATTTTTTTCTAACTAAATCTTCACTTTCGGAAACCTATAGCAGCTAAATAATGAGGAATTTGAAAATGATGCAAACTAGAGTTTCGTGAAATTTTTTCTGTAGATTCTAAATATATTTTTTTCATTTTTTTTGGAATCAGATTGCACTTCTTTTTCTATCTCACTCGAAAACTAGTTTTTTTCAAAAAACTACATTTTTAGTTATGCTCATTGTATAACGCATAACTTTTTTTCCATGAAGGATAAAATTCTAATTCTTTCAAATTTAGATTTGTAAGTCCAATATCGAGTGCTTCCACTTGATTAGATAGTGTTTTATTGAATATTTTTTCCTTAATCAAGTTTCAAAGTCAAACCAATTATAATTCAAACATAGGTGAACTATATGACGCGTAAAGTTTTTTGTATGTATCGAAATTCAATTTTCTTTTTTTTTTTTTGGATCAAGGACCTGTCATCTAGTGCGCACTCATATATTTTTCTATATTTTTTTTGATAATCTCTATTTTTCCACATGTGTGCATCAAAGAGCTTCATTTTCTAAGTATTAACCCGGCCATATCTCACAAGAAATAAAAATAAATATAATTATCAAATTTAATTTAATTAACATTATACTTTTTTGGAAGCTTATAATAATGACTACATATTTACAAAAAATAAATTTTAAATGAATTCATTTGATCCCCCAAAAGGAAAATCAAAAGTGGTTTTTATCAGCATTTTGATAGGTGTATAGGGAGACTCGCTATAGGTGTATATTAAAATAGTGGGTTCTCCAAGGCTTGGTCTAAGTTGATTAAATTCTCTTTTCAATTGGAATCTTTAAATAGAACTTTAGCGTTTTAAATTATTATATTTCTAAAAAATATATGATTTCAGTAAAAATCAAGATCTCCAAAAGTGTAAACTACTATTGTGGTAGCAATCCAATCAATAATTATTTTGTCATTTAAATTCAACTCATCAGCAATAACACTTATAAATTGATTTTACCATTATTTTGCAATTATAGAAACAATCTTTATTTTAAAAATTATTTTGCGTACCATAGTTGGTCATATAAACCATTTGATAGCCATATTTGCATATTCAGACACTTTTTATTTGCCTATCTTTTGTACTGGCTGACTTTATTGAACATGAATATTTTAAATAAATTACCATACATATGTGATTTATTGTTTCGGATTTATGTCTGACCGGACTTCGACTTTATCTTTGAGAAACCGACTTTACCTTTATTTCTATCTCTTTGAACATGTTCTCTTTATCCGAGTTCTTCATCTCGGACGCCTCCATTCTTTATCTTCCCACGCCGGATCTTTATCTCCATCCCGGTTTTCCTCTTTCGATTTACATTTCCATCAAGGTGTGATCCTAATAATAGTGATTTACAATTTTTGGCCAAACTAGACTCTAAATAAAAATTAATCCAATCTTCACTTTCGACACCTATAGCGCTTAAACTGTGAGGGAATTTAAAGCGATGCAAACTAGAGTTTCTGCCAGAAATTTTTATGTAAATATAAATATATATTTTTCAAAAAAATTGGAATCAGTTTGCACTTTTTTTTCCATCTCTCTCAAAAACTTTTTTTTCAAAAAATAACATTTTTAAAAAGTGACGCTCACCATATAACTCATAACTTTTTTTCCATAAAGGATAAAATTATAATTCTTTAGAATTTAGATTTGTAACTCTGATATCTAGTGCTTCCACTTGGTTAGATAGTTTTTTATTGAATTATTTTTCTTTAATCAAGTTTCAAATTCAAACCAATTATAATTCAAATATAGCGCAACCATATAACGCATAACTTTTTTTGTATGTATTGAAATTTATTTTTTTTTTGTTGGATCAAAGACTTCAATATCTGGTGCACTCATATTTTTCAAACTTTTTTTTTGATAATTTGCTATTTTTCCACATGTGCAGAACAGAGAGCTTGATTTTCAATGAAAAACCTATGTTTAATAAAACTAAAAAATATATATAATAAAACCAAAACATATTAAAATTATATTCTTTGGATAGCTCATTCCAAGGACTACTTGATTCTAGTTGGATTTGTAAAGTCTCTACCATTTTCATCTTCAATGCAAGTTCTGAAGTGAAAAAATTTAGTTTTTTTTTGTCTCTGGGGAGAGAATGAGGGATAAGGGGGGTTCGACTGAACCCCCAGGGGTTCGCCCGAACCCTACTTCGAGCGAACCACCTCTCTAAATACATTTTGTTTCATTTTTTGGCAGACAGGAATGAAATGGGTTTGCTCTAACCAGTAGCTTCCTCTGAACCCCTTAAATCATTTTTTTTCCATGGGGTCATTTTTTGTGAGTTTTCCTTCCTCCATCAAATTGTAAATGAAACAACCCTACTCTAAATACTCAAGTAAACTAAATAATTTAGTAGAAGGTAAATAACTTAGTAACCATGAGAGAGAATTTTTTTTTAATTTTGCATTTGCATAAGCTCAAGAAATAAAGCACAAATTTTCATGATAACTTTGTGTAGACATTAAAAAATGTCCTAAGCCCATGAGCATCATTTTTCTTGGTCATTGTCCTTCAATAATTGAATAACTTTAATTATTCAATTAGGTTTGACTGCATTCCTCTATTAATTATTTAATTAATTCACTTTCTAATCTTTATTTTATCCTGATCAATTACATAAACTAATTGTGTCACTAATTTCTCCCTCTTCTTCAATAGTTAAATAATTACCATTAATTATTTATCTACTCATGGTCCTTTAATTCTTCTATAGTTAAATAATTATTAAAATTATTTAACTATCCCATGCCACCTCCCCTGTTAAATAATTAATCTAAATTAATTATTTAAGGTCTAATTTTCATTTCTCCATTTAATTAAATTGATAAATTTAATTAAATGCTCCTTTTGTCATTTTCTCTAAATAAATAATTTGGATAAATTATCTATTTGCCACTTGGCATTTTCCTCCATTTTGAATAAATAATTTAAAATAAATTATTTATGCACCTCCACCTAGTCAAAGATGCTCTGTCATAATCCCTTGTCATAACATTCATTTCTGTCATAGCCTGCATGTCTTGCATGTCTGTCATAACTGTCAGGCGTCATAGCCGTCAATGTCATAGTTTTTCCATGCATGGCATATTTTTGGTGCATCAATTCTGGACCGTTGATCTTGGCATCTTTTCTAAGACTTAATTTCAACCATCCATTTCGTAACCTCCCTCTCATGCATTCCCATCCATTGATCTTGGAATCTTTCTACAAGATTAATCTCAGCCATCCATTTGAAAGGTTGTTTATAAAAACAACCTTCCTTCTCCATTTTCAGCTTAACAGCTATTCTTCTCCAACTTTCTTGCTACCATTTGCAAGTTTTGCACAAGTGTTTCAACAAATCTAAGGGCAAAGTTGCATAACAAGAAGGAGAGCAAGAGAAGTGATTCAAGTTCAATGGGGAGTGTTTTATTTCATTATTTTCATTTTGCTCCTTTCATATGATTATATTCTCTTGTTTGGATGAAGTTTTATAGCTTAGAAGTGTTGGTTGTCACTTTGTCTATGCTATTTGATTTCTAACCCCATCTTACATTTGGTGAACCTGACGTGAATCTTATAATTTTGCAAAGAAATTGATTTGTTTTCTTGTTTGTTTTCATTGTTTTGCAAGATACAGCTAAGAATTCATATGAAATCCCGTCATCTTATTTTGAGCACAAAAAAATGGGTAAATAAAATATTCTAAAATTATTATCTAGGTTTTGTAGGTCTCATTCTCAACTTTCCAAAACTTCAAACGGTTTAAAATTTCGTTAATATTTGAAAATGTTATGGCCGTTTTAGTGATCACAGTTTTTTACGATTTAGTTGTTAAAACCCGAATTTTTTTTTGTTTGTAACACTTTTGTCTTGTAGGATTTTACAAAATATTTTCTGGGTTTTGAAGGTCTATGTCTTAGCTTTCCATAGATATCTATGGTTTAAAATTTTGTTTATTTTTGGGAAAGTTATCACTATTTTAGTTTGTTGTTTTTATTTAAGTTTTTTTTACTAATCTTTTGTTTGTAGCGTGTGGCTTTGGAGAGGGGCTCCCAAAAACTGCTTCTTTTGGAGCAACAAAAAAATTGAGCTCTTAGTTTTTAGTTTTATTTGAATTTTTTTCTTAGTTTAGTTTAGTCTTTTCATTTTCTAGTTTAATTATTTACTAATTTTTAGTTTGGTTTTTAATCTCTTGTTCTAACTTAATTTTTTGCATCTTTCTTGTTGGTCCAAGAAATTTATGAAACTACTAATTTGTGGTTTTACAGCTCTCTTAGTCAAAGACTCATCTCTCAAACAATGTGTTTGTGATTTCTAGTTTAGAAAACACTTCCATTGGTGCATTAAAAAGAACATGTGTTTGATTCTGTTTGACTGTGCTTGAAGGTGGTAGGTGATTATGCTCTCACCTTGTGAAAATTAGGTGATCAGAAAACCAAACCCACTTTATTTTTTGTAACCTTTAAGACTTAGTAATCGAAGTATCCTCTCCCCTTGCGCTTTCAAGCAATCCTGGGTGCAAGAGAAATGGTTATTGACTCTAGAACTTAGGCATGTTCTCCGGGTGGGAAAAAAGTACTCACCCCAGTGATGACTCGCACTTCAAGAAGACTCCAACCCGAGGGACTCCTACCAATATATAAAAGTGGGATTATTGGGGAAAGCCCAAGAATCATGTGCATATGGTCTCGACGAAGATGGATCCGAAGGGGACTCAAGCCGCGATGGATCATGCCCCCACGTAACAAAAATTCTCTTACTGCATTAATCTTTTGTTTTAGAGGCCAACCATTTTCTACCGCTGCTTGGTATAGTGCGCTGGTATAGTATCATGCCTAAAAGATACTCACTACCGATTCCCTGAGTAGAGATACAATTTTTGGGAAGTGACTATCCAAGAATCTAAAGTTGGTGTTCCCCAAATGACGTTAATGAGCCATGGAGGGGAGCAAGTGCCACCAAACTTCTAAGCTACCCGCTCTCGAGAAGGAAAGGTGTTTAGCACCAATCCAGGGTATATCGGTGGGCTATATCAAGTATACAAACCCTTGGCCTATTAGGATTGTGCTTGTCTCATGTGCATTTGCATACACCAAAACATCGTGCTTGTCAAGTGTTTTCTAGATTTTCAAACAGTATTCACCACATTCACAAATCTGAACACAAACAATCGACCTCAAACAAACATCACACCTGAAAACTTGCAACATCTCAAACTTTGCAAACCTCAAAAGGTCCAACAACATAAACATCCCACATGAACCTATCACTTAGATTTCTTGGGGTCATCATCCTTTAGTTTTGATCTTTCAATCCTTGCATTCCACCTAGTCCTTGCATATTCATGGTCCTTACATATTCATATCCCTTTCATCCTAGTTCTTGCATGTTCCTAGTCTTGCATACATAGGTCACATTACATAGTCCTTGCATACATATATCATTCCACCTAGTTCTTTCATGTTCAACCCCTTTTGCATATCAAGACCATCTCACCTAACCTTTGCATGTTCTAAGAATTTATCCCTTTGCATATTCATCGTTGATCAAATAAAACCTTTAGCTTGCACTTAGGCTACTCTTCCTAGGTCTTGAAATCAAACTATTGGCTATCTATCACTCGCATCACTTGAGGTTCACCATCCTTGAGTTAGGGAAACATACCATTATCCTTGAGTAGGGCAATCCTTTTGGAGTGCATCATCTCCTACATACCCTCTCTTGATTATTGGTCCTTGTGTCTATCCATCATAACACAAGTAAAGCCTTTACATCATAACCAACTTTGGACCTAGAGTTTCCTTTTAGCTTTTTCATTCTTAGCTTGTCATATCATACCATACCACTTTCATATCCCATCTTAGAATAATATCCTTTTCATTTGCATCCTAGTCTTAGGTCTCATACATTACCTTGGATTGAAAATCATAACAAATCACCTATGACCCCTAGAACAAGAGCAAAAATGTTTCAAGAAGAAGGGAACCCTTGGGGAAAAGACTTTGATGGGGAAGATCACATTAGTGTTGCAACTAGTGAAACAAGTGAAAATGATAGTGAAGAAATAACACAATCCACCATAAATGAAGCTCTCAATGATAATAGATTCACTAAACTTCTTACAGAGGTATTCAAACGTAACCCACAACAATACTTCAAGGCCCTTGTTGATGAAGGAATCAAAATGCCTCCTAATTTTGACATATCATTACTCACAATGAATGACCAGCCTAAATCTAGTGAATCTAAGAATCCCAAAACAAACAATGATGGTAGGATCAAAGATCATAGACCCTTTTATCTACAACTTGGTTACAAGTGATCTTCAAAGACATCAAAACCTGCACCTACAAACGATCCTATTTTGGATGAGCTTAGAACATTAAGACAAGAATTGGATACTCTCAAGAACAATAAAACATCGACTCACAAGTTCTCCATTGAAGACATATGTCCTTATCCCTTCAATCCAAGCATACCAATGCCACCTTTTCCTAACCATTGGGACATACCAAAACTTGACAAATATAATGGAAAAGGAGATCCTAAGAACCACTTAAGACAATTTTGTGCCACTACCATGGAATTTGCAGTTGATGAAACATACCTTATGAGATTATTTCCTCATAGTCTAGGAGGAGAGGCTATGGAATGGTTTTCACAATTACCCCCAACCATCAAATATTTTCAAGAATTGGCTAATAGATTTGTCTCCAATTATAGTTTCAATTGTGACCTTAAAGTGACCATGACAAACCTTTTCAACACCAAACAAAAACAAGGTGAATATTTTGTGTCATTTTTACAAAGATGGAGACATTTAACAAAACGATTGCATTATTCCATTCCTGATCAAGAATTGGTTGACCTCTTTTGTCGAAATTTGAACAAAGAAATCAGAAGGGAACTTCGCCTCAAATGCTTGGATTCCTTTGATGAAGCCATAGAAATGGGATTTCGAATTGAACAAACCCTCATTGATGATGGAACTATTAAACTTAATAATGACAAAGATCAAAAATTGAATTCAAACAACAAGACCCCTTTTTGGGTTAAGAACAAGAATGTAGTCAATGACGGAGTTGTCGATGCAAAAACAACTAAAACATCATCGCCTGATTACAATCTCAAAGGTCCATCTCCAGATAAACAAAAAGAAAAATAGAGAAGTTTCCCTAAACGGAATTTTACACCATTGGAACAATCACTTGAATCCGCATTAAAAGAACTTCTTGAAATTAATATTATAACACTACCCAGAATAAAGGAATATAATCCACAATTCAAACCCCCATGGTGGAATGAAGATCACTTTTGCAACTATCATAGACACAAAGGACAGAAGACTAATAGTTGCAATAAACTTTGACATTTAATACAAGACCTTATTGATGATGGTAAGATATCAGTTGATGGACACACTCCTTCTGGTAACTCTGATTGTGAGGTGTTTAAAAACCCTCTCCCTAAGCATGACAAGGATAAAGGAAAGGCTCTTGAATCTGGTGATGGTGTAAATTATACTACTGCTAAGTATGACTATACCATACATAACATCACACCAAAAAAAGAAGAGAAATCCATTCGTTCAATGGTGAAAACCACTTCGGTGGCGCCTTGAGCAAGTACCATGGTGAAAACTGAGAAATCGACACCATGTGTAGAAGCTCTACTCCTCTTTCCTTTGGAGCTCTGCTTGATCTTTTCATTCCCTTTTCATTCATCCTCCAATTCATAATGACCTTTTCACACTCACCATGGCTTGTGCATTGTTCGACATTCCCCTTGCTTGCTCACTTTGCCACGCATACTAGGTTGGTCCTATCACTCGTTGGGGCATCTCCTTGACCTTAGCTATGGGTTAAGATATTGAGCACCTCGTGGTCAGAGAAACTACCCTCTTTGTCTATCTGCTTGTCTATTTTCCATCATAAAATGTCTTGAAAAAATACAAAAAAATCATAAAATGTCCTAAAAATCCAAAAAAAATCATAAAATGTCCTAAAATAATCCAAAAATCATAAAATGTCCCTAAATAATACAAAAAATCATAAAATGTCTTGAAAAAATCCAAAAAATCATAAAATGTCCCTAAGAAATCCAAAAAAATCAAATATTCTAAAACTCCCCAAAAACTCAAAAATTCCAAAACGGTGACACTTTCAGATCACCACACGGCTTTGAACTTCAACAAAATCAAAACATGCAAGTGTTGACAATCAAGCAAACATTATAACATATCTATCAACCCATCTTACAAATCCAACCAAATGCATAAACTGTAACAAGAATCAGTTCTACATCGAAGCAGAACCCCTGTTTGTTTGTTGATCTTTGCTTATTTTATGATTTTCTCTTTGGTGACATGTCTTTTAACTTCTTCAAGATGTCTTTGACTAGAGAGGCAAGGATGGGGCATGTTCATTTGTTTGTTGTTTGTGGATTGTTTCTTATTTACAAGATGACTCATCTTAGGACATGGTTGTCTAAAACCATTGAGAACCTATGAGTCTAATGTGGATGAGAGCATTCCTTGTCTGATAGTGTCTTCCATGCACAATAAGTATTCAGGTCATCTAAGGTTCTTATAACTAGATGCTTATACTTCATTACTAAATAAAAAAGCAAATAGTATTCAAGTCGTCTAGATGTTCATGTTATCTAGACGCTTATACTATTTTGCAACATAATAAACTCAATGATGATAAAAGCACTTAAAAGGTACAAGAGGCTTCATCACCTTCATTCTCTTCCATCTTGCATTTCATTTTCTTCATATTTCTTGTCGCAGAGAAATCAATCAATTGCTTAACTCATTGATATATGTCTCTTGAATCAAATCTCAAATCAATCAACCTGCTTCTTGAAATTTCATGTCCCCTTAATCAATCAGTCAATCCATCATTGCAGCACCTTGTCTTGCGTAAGCATAATTCTCGATCAGCTTAATTAGCTCAATCAGCTTCATCAGCTCATCAACTTGGCTATACTGATCATTTCTATCAATTGTTCAGTTACGCCCATCAACTGTGCATTTTCATCAAAATGTACATCACTGCTTTATCACTTGTGCAATATCAGGTATCTAATCACTTTCTAGACATCTATCGAGAGATTAATCTTCTTACAATCTGTTCGATCAATCTCTCGAGGGGGCATATCATTCTTATCATAATCCTTACCAAGATATCCTTGGGGCATGTATCAGTTGATCAATATTTTTTTTTGAAACAACGCGACAAGCTGCATTGTCTCAAAGAGGGGCAAAATGTAGACACTAAAAAATGTCCTAAGCTTACAAGTGTCATTTTTCTTCATCTTCGTCCTTCAATAATTGAATAATTTTAGTTATTCAACTATGTTTGATATATTCCTCTATTAATTAAATAATTT
>VDFB02000015.1:368250697-368390142 GCA_007258455.2 Sequoia sempervirens | reverse complement strand
ATGTGGTGAGAGATAGAGAGGGAGATAGATATATAAATAGATAGAGAGTGAAAGAGAGAGGGTAGAGAAATAGAGAAAGGAGATAGAAGTAGAGAATCTCTCTTCCTCTCTCATCCCAATTGCTTTCTATGTTTACCTTCCCTCCTCTCTTCCTCTATCTCTCTCTATGACTCCCCTTTTCTCTCTCCATTTCTTTGTTCCTCTCTTTAAGTCAAATTCATCCCATCTATCTTGATCAATAAAGCTATTAGATTTTTTATATGTATCATATTATGTTATTTGATAATATATAACATTATATAATATATTTTATAAGTATTTATTATAAATAAGTATAATATATAAACTATATTATTAATAACTATTTTATCAAAGTTATTAATATATTAAATTTATAATAAGTATAATATATATAGTGTTATTTATAGCTATAATTATGCTTTTACTTATATATAATATTTATAATTATAAATATTTAATTATATAAATTAATAGTATAGTTATAAATATAATAGATTTTAACATATTAGGGCGAGGGGCCTAGCTCAATTGGCTAAAGAATCTTGTTGCAAGAAAGAGATCACAAGGTCTAGCCTCCCCCTTCCTTGTGGTATCAGAGGGCATGTCGCACCATTGTCATTGATCAGGTGAAAATGCCATCGTCATCGATCATGTGAAAAAAAAATATTTTAGACTATAGAAATCAATTAGGTATCCATCCCCCTATAAACTATAGTGCACCTAGTAAACTTTTTTTCATTTGACCAATGATGCTAGCGCAACATGCCCTCCAGTACCATGGGGATGATGGGGAGACTAGACATCGTGACCTCTTTCCTGCAACAGGATGCTTTAGCCAATCGAGCTAGGCCTACAACCCCTATCACGTGAAAAAAGTTCATTGATCAAGCACACCCTAGTTTATGGTGGGGCTACTCAATTCCTGTAGTCTAAAAAAAAAAAAAAAAATTTAACATATTATATTATATTTATTTAATAAATATATTAATAATATAATTATTAATTAATGAAATGTAATTTTATAGGGGCTACCAATTTCTATAGTTTTAAAAAATAAATTAAAAAAAATTAACATATTATATTATATAGTTATTTAATAAACATATTAAATTAATAATATTATTATATATAATTTTATAGGGGACTAGTGAATTCCTGTAGTTTTAAAAAAAAATTATTATTATGCCGAAGGAATTCCCTCAATGAAGTTTTCCAAGTGGATTTTTTCTATCAACAGTCTCCAATTTGGGAGAAGGTATGCACTACCATCTGCTTCATCCTCATCGTTGGATTCTGCCACTTTCTTTTTCACCTTTTTTACCTATGAGTCATGTGCAGTACCTATCATTCATGGAGAAATATCTCTATGTCATTGGAGAAGAAATGAGTTATACAAAGTAAATGGTATTAACTGTTGCCTTTAATCTCACCTAAGTTGCGCACGATACCTTCATTGCCACACTCGTTTGTATCAGATATTTCCTTGCTATTAAATTTATCATGTGATTTTCATTGACAACTAACCATTGTTGAAATCAGAAGAGTTGTTAAAGACGGTTCTTGATATTTGTTGCTTATCAGTTAAAAAGGTATTCATTTATCTCTGCATGCATTTTGTATGTGTTGCGCTTTCACTGTTAGTGTTGGCCTTCATGTGTTTTTCCAGTGTTATTACTCATGCATTCATCTCCACACACAAATAGCTTGATATTTGGCATAGCTCTCAGCATAATTGCATAGTCATTTTAAACCGAGTGGTTAAAACTTTGAGTGTAGCTCTCAGCCTAATTGTAAAGTATGCATAGGAATAAGAAACGTCCATGGCGTAGGCATTAGGCATTTAAACATGAGAGCATGTGGCTTTTTCTAATGGAAAATATATGGATGGTGGCAAACCTATTTTTTTTGTTTTTCTTGTGACATTTATCCATTTTTCGAATTTTATCCATTTTGTGAATATCCTACAATCATTGCATTTCATGATATAGCCTCTCTTTGAGGCATTATGTCAAATAGTTCATATTCTTTTATATGCTTCCACATTTTGCACACATGCCTACCAAAGCATTTCCAACTATAATATCTAAAAAAAACCTCCTTCCATGATGCTTTGATGGATGTCGATACCTTGTTCCAAAACCCCCATTTTGGAATAGGTAGGGAGGATACTGGCAAAGGTTAAATGGAATTTGGCTTTACACATGCCAATTGCATTTGCTTGTTAGTTTGTATAGCCTTTTCAACAAATCCAATTTGTACATATCCCGTAATCATTGCAGTCCATGTGATGATATTTTTTTAGGTATTCTGTCAAACAGTTCACTTGCCTAAACGATTTAAGATGTTCTATGCCTAACTGTAAAATATAATAAAATATTTTTCTTAACATTTGTGGTCTTAGGAAGAAGGGTTTGAGATTCTTTGTTTATATTGTCAAAACAACAAAAAAAATTGACTTTACAAAATTTGATTGGTACAATTGTACATTTGTTTTTCAATAGTCATGTCTATTAGTCACTACATTTTTTTGGATTCATGTTATTAAATTTTTTCTTGTGTTGATTGTTTTAGTTTTACCATTTTAGAGAAGCTAAAGATGTCATTTATAGAAATTTCATATAAATATTGGTCTACACAAGTTTACTATGAAAGATGTTTGAAGTTTCAAACTTCTACCTAATATTTTCCTTAAGTACTTGCAAACCTATTTTAAAATTATATTATTTATTGTATATAATTAATATTATAATTAGCAGAGAGGCTCTACAATGAAAGTATGGACCTGGTGTAAACAAAAACCCTTTGGGTAAAAATTAACATTTTAAAAATCTATAAGTTTTGCAGCAATGATGTCCACCTAGCAGTTGAAATCTTCATTCTAACAAGGTAATGTGAAACGTAAGGTAACAACTACCAGCAATTTTAGCATGCGAACCATTTCATGCACAAATGGTTTTTAATGGATTTGATATCTTCATTGTACATTCATTCAAAGCAATGCGAAGACCCCTCCATCAAGTGTTGCAAAAATTTGGAGGACATCCAAGAGAGAAAGATGAAATGCTTGTGTATTTTGATAAAGGATATCATTCATCATCGCTCTTGCTCTACAAATTCCTACTACCTATAATGTCACATCTTCTGTCTCCAACTACCTTGGTATGCATCTCATAAAACTTCTCAAATTGTCAACCTCTTCACCGGATCCAAAGATTTTTAAAACCACCAATTCTTCTTCACATGCTTCACCAGTCTTCTTAGGTAAGATGTTATGCCATTGATTGCTTTTAGCTTTTGTATTTAAAGATATTTTGGCATTTATTTGGTTACAAGTTTGAGCGGGAGCAAGGTCACTATCATCATCTATGTGGAGGTCTATCTAAAATTATTTCTATTTTTTCTTTAAATTTTCTTATCTTAGCTTATTTGATTTATTTTATAATGCTAATGCATTATGATATGTGGCTCATCTCTTTGATTTATTTTCTAATAGTAGTGAATAGTGTGTTTTGTTTTGCACAATGTATAGTCATGTGATGCTTCTCTTTTTCTAGACTCAACACAAAAGAGCATGTTTGAGAAGGAGATGGACAGAAGCTTCAACCTCTTGAACAAGAGTGATGCTATACCAAAATGTATGTGGTTGTCCTATAGCCTAGATACGCCAATCATTTGAGAAGAATGGTGTGTGTTCACAGTTGCTTTCATTGACAAAGTCAAGTTCTAATATTTATTCAAATGCTTATTTCTATGCTTTTCTACATTGAAAAGATGGTGACACTGTCTTCTATATTATCTAATACAATGATAAGATTAGGTGTAGTTCATTTTCACTAAATATTTATGTTTTTTCCTAAAAGCATATGGAAAATGATAAAACATAAAAAAATAGTGGGGTTTTCCTCTAATCATTAAAAATACTTTGACGATTAATAAATATTCCTTGGAGGATTTTGTTTGCTTTTCTCCCCCCTTGTGACATTGCTCATGGATAGTTGGCTTTCATTTCTTCCCTATGTTGTATGAATGGGATTTCATATGTTCTTATTAAACTTACAGATCATGGGTATGTGTAGGATCATGATGGGCCAAAAAGTGGCGATATGATGGGTATGTGTAGGGTATGTGGCTGACGGCTTTTTTTAAACCCAAATTTGACAAAATAA
The DNA here is from genome assembly GCA_007258455.2 of Sequoia sempervirens. NCBI lineage: Eukaryota > Viridiplantae > Streptophyta > Pinopsida > Cupressales > Cupressaceae > Sequoia > Sequoia sempervirens. Next base: position 368,385,955 of record VDFB02000015.1, on the reverse strand, counting down.
AAAGGGTTTTTAAAGAAGATTCTCAAATTTCCACCAATATAAATTATGTTTTACTTTGAATTTAATAAATAATTATTATTCATTTTCTATTTGAATTACAACTAAAGTCTTGATTGATAGGCTGATTGAAAAACATCTATAGTTTTCAAACGGTATCACATTTTTTGAATCCAAAACATGTCTCACATTATATGATTTGCATAATTTAGGATTAAAATAAACAAAATTGAATTTCATGACTTCATTTTTGACCAAGTTAAGGTGGTCAGAAATACGAGTTTTTATATTTTTTAAAATTTGTAATAAAAAATTCATAATTAATTATTTACTTGGAAAATAATTACAAAAAAAATATGCATCACATTGGGACATGAGTCCTCTACTTATATCTAAAATATTATAAAAAAATATTATCATTTTATTGTGGTTAGGGTGGTCAGACAGACACCTACTTCTTCTTTTTTCCCTAAAATTTAAGTACTACTGCATTGAAATTTCAAATTTTCACCAAATAATTTTTTTTTTAAATAAATCTAGTAGTTTAGAAATTACATTAAATTTTCTACAAATTCTATTATTACATATTTTTGAAATAATAGAGATAACTTATTCAAATTTTTATGTCAAGTTTCCTAACTCTTATTTTTTTGGATTTTTCATGACATAAGGGCCTATTTTTTCCATGATGATTCTGCACATACCCAGATCTAATAAGTGGTGTAATAGGTTCCTTTTCTATTCCCATTTATTTTTAAATAGCATATATCTCTTTAATAAATCTATATAAAATACATGAAAGATATCTTTGAACATTCATTTTAGCATGTGAATATCAATTCACAAAATTCATTAGAAGGGTATGAGGTTGTATGGAATTTAACACGAATTGGCCTCGAAGGATATCAACATTCAAGAGCATATAATCAAAATAGTATCTACATGATCATAAGGATAAATTTGAAAGTAAACCCAAAAAAGTATAGGTAAAAGAAAAACAGCATGGCTAATTAAAGACTCCCAAAGGTGAGAAACACTAGGTCAATCTATCCCTCTATCCCCTCTCTCTCATTCACTCCATCTCTCTCCATCTCTCATACTCTATATCTATATTTCTCTATTTTTATCTCACTCCTCTATCTCTTTCTATTCATATCTTTGTCTACATCTCTCTCCCTATTTCCATATCTCCCTCTCTCTATATCCCTCTATCTATCTCTATCACCCTCTATATATATCTCTCCCTCTCTCCCTTTCCCATCCCCTCTCCCTCTCTATCTATTGAGCTCTCTCCCTCTCCCTCTCTTCTCTCTCCCTTTCTACCTCTCTACCTATCTCTCTCCCTCTCTCCCCCTCTTCTCTCTTTGTTGCTCCACCTTTTTCTCTCATCTCTCCTCGTCTTCTCTCTCCCTATCCCTCTTCCTAGACTATATATATCTTTGCCTCTCTATCTCTATCTAGCTATCTCTCCATATTTATTCTTCCATGTCTCCCTTTATCTCTATCTCATTATATATCCATCTCTCTCTAACCCTATATTTCTCCCTCCCTCTTCCTCTCTCTATATATCACTTTCTACCTCTATATTTATATCTCTCCCTCTCTCTCTCCCTCTCTATATATTTGTCTCTTCCATCTCTATTTATCCCTCTCTCCTCTCTCAATCCTCTCCATATCCCTCTCCTCCATCCTCATCTTCATCTCTATCTTTATCCCCTATCTCTATCTCCTTACCCCTCTCTCTCTTGCTCTCTCCCCCTTTATCTCTCCTCTTTCATTATTACAAACATAGAATGAGCCTATTGGTAATTGAGACAAAAAAAATCCTAATTGACCTACCACACCCCTTTGACGTACCCATTGCATGTGTCAAGATATGATTGATATCTCTCTATCTCTCATTTTAATCCTTATATCTTCTTTATATTTGTATCTTTTTGGGGCCCTCTCTCATTATCACTCCCTCTTTCTATATCTCTTTAATTATCCTCTCTTTGATCTATTTCTCTCCCTCCCTGTCTATCTATTTATATATGTCTATCTCTCTCTCTCTCTCTCTCTCTCTCTCTCTCTCTCTCTCTCTCTCTCTCTCTCTCTCTCTCTCTCTCTCTCTCTCTCTCTCTCTCTCTCTCTCTCTCTCTCTCTCTCTCTCTCTCTCTCTCTCTCTCCATATCTCTCTTATTCTCACTCATATACATAGACACTCCTTATTTCTCCCTCCCTTTTCCCCTATCTATCTATCTATCTCTACCTTTCTCTCCCTTTCTCTTCCCATATATTTATATCTTTGTCTTTCTATTCCCATATATCTCTATCCCTCCTTTGTCTCTCCCCCTCTCTCTCTCCCTCTATCCATCTCTTTTTGTCTCTCTCTACTTTTTCTTTGTTTGTCTCTCTATCTTTTTCTCCATTTCCCCCTATCTATATCTTTGTAAATGTCTCCCTATCACTCTATCTCACAATTTATATCTCTCCCTACCTCTCCCTCTCTCTTCTTATATATCTCTGTATATCTTCCTCTCTTTATCCCCCTCTCTATCCCCTCTCCCTCTATCTTTATCTCTCCCTCTATGTCTCTCTCTATCTCTCTCCCACTATTTTTCTCCCACTATCTTCATCTCCATCTCAATATTCCTCTCTACCCATCTATCTCTACACATATCTCCCTCTCTTTATCCATACATCTATCTCTATGTCTCCCTCTTCCTATACCTTATATCTATATCTATTTTCCTCTCATATCTCCCTCTATCTCTATCTCATTATCTCTCCATCTCTCTACCTCCATCTATATATCGCTTCCTATCTCTATCTTTATATTTCTATCTCTCCCTCTCGCATTCTCTCCCTCTCTCTTTTTCTCTATATATTTCTCTTTCATATACTATCTCTCTTTATCTCTCCCTCTCCACTCCATATCCTTCTCCATTTCCATCCCCATCTCCATCTTTATCTTCCTCTCTATCTCTATCTTCTTACCCCTTTGTCTCTCTCTTTCTCTTCCTCTATCTCTCCCTCTTTCTATCCCTATCACTTCCCCGCTCTCCCTCTCTCCCTATTATAAACATAACATAAGCTTTTTGGAGATGGAGACTAATTATCTTTCTAATTCAAAGGTTTGTATTCCTGTAAGCAGATACATAGTTGATTTGAAGCTTTCAATTCTCCATTAAGATCTTTGTTGCAAAAACAACACCATTTGATAAATGCCCTACCAATCAGCCTAAGAAAAATAGATTAGAATTTCCCTAATTGACCTTTCACATATCTTCAGCGTACCCATTGCACACAAAGGTATGATTGCTAGTAATATAATTATTAATAATATACAATTTTCATTATATATTAAATCTTTTTTTTATTTATAGGGCATGTTGTAGATTTTTTGGGATGTCGTCCATGTAAGATGGAAAGTGGCACTATAATTGTGATGTGGAGAAAAAGGGTACCCCCACTACATTTTGAGAATGTGACCCATATAAAAAGAAAAAAATATGGAAAGGGAAAAATAGCAAGGGAAAAATGAAGGGAGGGTCTTTTATTACCTTGTGCACCTACAAACTCTTTGGAAAATGAAAATTTATAAAATCATAGCATCAAATGTATAGAAAGATAGAAGTTGCACTGAATTTGAAGGCAGCTCTCCCCACCCACCATGACATGACCTCAAAGATTGAGTAGTCCGAACAAATCTCTACCAAAAGCTTTTTGAATGGGGCTTCCAAGTCATTCACTACTATGTTCAAAGAAGGGTCAAATGCATTGGAAGATCTGATGTTTTGTCTATGTGTAGTTTCTCTCTCTAATTTAGATTCTAAGGTTGAAATTTAATTTATTATATAAATTAAAATTCAAATTAAAAATATAATTATTATACAATAATTAAAATTTTAATAAAAAAGTAATTGTTAATTAATTTAATTTTAATAACTTTTAATTATTATTTGTAATTTTATAATAGCTTCCTTTCCTTTATAAATTTTTTGTTGCACTGTTATTTATTCTTTTTGCAAGTATTATTATAACTTTGTTCAATACAAAAAATAAAAAATAAAAAAATTCCAATGTAAATCTAAACTTAAAATTAAAATAAAATAAACTAAATGCAAAGTCAAAATATATATTAAATAAAAATTAAAATCAAATTTTCAATCTTTTAGAATTGAAATATTAATAAAATGTGTATAAATAAAAAATTATTACAAAATTGAACACAAATATAATAAATTCTTAAATAAAATAAATTTCAATGATTACAACCCTACTAAACTATTTTAAAGTGATTTAAAGTGATTAAAGCTAAAGTTTTAAAAGTTTTAAAAAATGAAACCTTTTAAAAAGGTAAAAGATCAATTCAAAATTAATTTGTGTAACTTAATTATGATTTAATTCATAAAAAATGACCTAGCATAGTACAAATATAATTAATATTAACTTAATCGACAATTATATTCTTAGCCATAACATTGTTATTAATCGGAGGAAGAAGAGAAACTAAAACTAAAATCAAAATTATATGTATATATTTTAAGAATAATATTATATTGTAAATTGTATACTTAGATGAAATATATTTATTTATTGATATATATTATATTTGAATTTTATATAATGTAAATCATATAATATATTTTAAAAATATTATTATATTCTACAAATATATATTTGTATTAAATATGTAAAATATTTAACACATATTTATTAGTTAATTATATATATAATTTAATTTATATTTCTATTTATTATTTAAATCAATTTACTAAAAAAATAAAATAAAAAACAAAAGAACAAAATCAAATTAGGAACACAAGTTCCATAATTAAACCAGACCAAATTAATAGGGTGCAAAATTAATGCCAATCAAATTGGATGCAAATGTTTTCCCACCTAATCATAAATAAATATTTTATTTAGGGAAGGTGTGGATTCCGAAACTCATATAGGGGAGAGGGGGCAATAGTCATGCACCCTAACTTCGCACTTCTAATTATCCTACGTGAAAATTTCAAATGACTCCCAACTTTTTACTGCAACTTACTTGGTAAGTCCCCTACTTATAACTAAGTTTTCATAGCCACATCATCAAATATGATGCCACATCAACATGTTTTTTGTCAAGGTGTCCAAAAAGGCCCCAAAAAAAGTGAGACCAATTCTCGTGCTTTCACATCATTAGTAGTTGAGTGCTCATGTGGCATCACATGATTGGTCACTTTTTAGATCAAAGGAATACATTTTGTTTAATTATGGGTAGTCAAAGTACAATTATTGAGCATTATATGAACAATTACTAGGTATTATAATCACAATTGGACCCTGCACGATAATTGGATAATTGGACCATGCACGACAATTGACCCCTCTCCCCTAATAATGTGAATAAGTGAAAAATAATAATAGGAAAAATAAAATGAACGATGGAAATAAAAAAATGGAAAATGTGAAAAATTAGGGGAAAAAAATGAATAGGCGTTCATGATCATTGAGATCGTTTTGCATGTCTTATTTGACGTTCACATAGGTAAGGTTTTCAACGTAAATATAAAATGTGTAATATCATGTACTATATAAATATATAAAATGTTAAAAGTCACAAGATGTACCTTTCTTTTTTTGTTATTAAGAGTCTAAATAGTGTATTAAAATGTTAATTATAATCTTAACCTTACTCATAATTCTAAACCATATCTCTCATTGTAATGTTAAAGTGATTCTAACCTATTCCTAATTGTAACCTTCAACCTAGTCATAATTGTGATTGTAACCCTAACTTTAATGTTTGAAATAGGTTAAAAATTATCATTAGAATTATGGTCGGTCAATCAATAAATATCTTATGTAATAAATAATTTGTTTATTTTTAATTAATTTTTTTGTTAAACAATGAAATAATTTGTTTTTACTATTAATATAGTCAATTATTTACAATAGTAAATAATTAATTAAAAATTTAGATAAAAATATTATGAATACATCTATTTAAAAATTATAAAAAATGTTTTCATAAAACTTTAACAATATTGATATAATTATATATTTAAAATGTGTAAATAATTTATTAAAATTATAAATAAAAAATATTTTATATACATCTATCTAATTTTGATATGTATTTAAGATAGTTATATTAATTTTTTAAATTATAAATAGAACTTAAATATTAAATCTTACGAATCATTAGAATTTTTTTGTTATAATTAATAAAATTGAATAATATATTTATTTTTATAGTTCACTAAACATAAAATTGATATTATTATATTATCACCCAACTTTAAAACTCATCACATAGATAAAATTAAAAATTTAAACAATAAATAATAATAAATTACCCTGTAGTATGAAAAAAATAATAATAAATTATCATTAAAATTTACAAACATAAACATATCAAAATTGACAAATATTTTTTTTTTTTATTAAATGAAGTTGAGATACAAAGAATGGAGCAGCCCAAGGAAAGAAACTGCAAAAGAAGAAGAAATATATATTTGTCAAGCTTTTGTAAAATTGACAAATATATTGCACAAATCAAAATGGAGAAATATGTTTAACAATATATTAAGCTTCTTAAATATCTCTCTTATTAATTATATATTAATATTTAAAATTTAATTTAATATATATATTAATCTTGATGAAGGATTGAAAATAATTCAAAAGAATGAAAAAAATTTATAAATATGAAAAAAGATTGCAGAAAGAAATCCCGATAATTAACAATTAATAATTAAAAACATTTAATGTAATTAGTTGTAAGCATGGCAACCACGGATTACCTCTTTTATGTATTATTATTTTGACTTGTTTCAATAAGAAAATATTATATGCCAAATTCAAATCCACCTCTGAAATGAGCACAATTTTAGGTGGCAGCATGCACGACATCCATCGATAACTCTTTGCCCCATTTTAAAGCAGGGAAAGATTCTATTAAAATTATTATATTTTTGGGGATAGTCAAGGGAGGTGCTATCTAATAATTTAGTTCTATAGTCCCACTTAATTTATTTTTTTGTTTTCAATTATATGGGGAGAGCATTATATGCGTAGGTGGTATCTGATAGATTAGTTAATAATCTAAACAATGTAAAACCTGCAAGAGGATGACTGGTCATCAAGTAGGTAATACTTAAACAAATGTCTCAATTAACTCTTTCTTCTATATAATTAAACAATTTACAACCAGCGTTATACCTCAGGTTGAAAGTTAGGCTCAATAAGATGACATTCAAAACTAGTTGGATATAGCTTATAAATATGCTCTTAAACATAGAGTGCAATGGGAAGTGTTAAATTTGTTGTGCAACACCTTCAAGAAATCCTATGTGAGCGGACACTGCCTATTTTTAACTTCAAAATCCATCTGAATCAAACTAATATTGAAGCTGACCAAACCTAAATAGTTTAAAACTTTGTAATTGACAAGTAGTTGCCATATTTTCAATATATGACATTTGAGTCATACTAAAATGATTATAAATTATCTGTTAGCTTATGAGTTTTATGAGACAAGAAAGTAAAATTATTTTCATACATTTATTTATAATTAAAAAATAAACTATATAAATTCATATGACATGCACTATATATTAATTTTATTTAAGATAACTGAAATTGAATACTTCAGAACATTTGCATGAGTATTCCATATCTTTGAGCGTGTCTAGAGCCAGGGGAGCAAATAAGCTATAGTATGCTAAAGAGCAATCTTATATATTTCACATTAAGTGGCTTCCCTAACTTTCTCAAAGGAAGGAAGATAGTTGCAACCTGCTAAACAATGGAAGCAAGAACAATACAAGCTAATAAGAACTCAATCTTTTAAGCTTATTCAATGTTTTTTGGATTTTTATGTAAAATTTTATTTCTTTTTATTATAACAATTTCAAATTTAGTTTACTTTTAGATGCTTTTTGCATTTTTCATCTTTGATTGCTTTGGCTTCATGTATTACATCATTTCAACTCTAAGTTTCATGAGAATTTCATCCTCATTGTATTCAGGGAAGAGGGCTGAGTATCAATTTACATAGAATATTTCTCAGTTTATATTACTAGCTTAAGGGACACAAATGAATTAAAAATAGAAAATAAATAAAAGGATGCTTCTAGAATGTTACAATTAGATAGCATAATTTGATCTAGCAAAGCTTTCTAGAAACTGATCATAAGCTAGTTTTTTGTGAATGAATCGCATCCAAATAAATTTTGAGAGAAGTAGAACACACCACAACGCCCAAAGAAAATGATATGTGGGATTTGGGGTCAGGGGACTTGGGCATTGAGATTGTTCTTATAACATGCTCACTTCATCTAATCCTACTAGGAATGTGATTTTTAGACCATATCAAACTATATTGGTATAACTTTAACTTTAGGCTACTAGAAGCAATGTCCCGAAGATTGGCAGTACAAGGACAATAACTTGTTAATATAATGTATGGTGCCTCTGTTATAAGTTTGGAAATTGTCACCAGTTGTATTGGTAGTCAAAACCATCACAAACCAATTGTTGTGCAATAATAGCCAGAATATGTGTCTCATACCAGTCACCAGGAATAGTCTAAATGAATTGGACCTAAAAGATGTTTGAACAACTGAATCTGCACCTTAAATGTGTGTACCTAGAATGACCTACACCTTCCACACCCGTCAAATTCTATAAATGAGATACATCAACAAGATTCAAGCTATTTTGTATTGCATTTGATTTACAATACCAATATGTGGTTGCTTCTTTGAAGGGGCCTGCATCATGAAGAAACCCCACCCTCTCTTTCCCTTGTGAAACAAAAAGTTCTTGAGATTCCATCTCCTACAAGATGTAGGCTCAGATGAAAAATTTTGGCCACCACTGTTGTTATAGTTGAAAGGTAAACGATCTCATCCCTGTCACCAGTGTTCATCTTCTTTTGGCTCTTGCAGTACAACCACAAAGGGTTCCTTGTTGTTTCCTTGCCCCGCTTAGTAATTTTCCACAGTGCCCCTGTTACCATCCTCTAACCCTCCTTCAATGGCAACCATGGCATCAAAATTTTAGCCAAGCTCCAAGTTTTGAAACTCCCACTAGGCTTCTTGAAATTGGACCCCTGCCAAAGGCAAGAAGGCAAACGTAGGGGCTAAATTTTGGAAATTGGAGAAAATCACCTCTCTTGGTGACAACACTTCCTTTGGACTCTCCTGCTTCTCCAAGTCACAAATTCTGAGCTAATCTCAAAACCACTAGTGTATCCTCCAGAAGTTGGCGAATTGTTGTAGAACTTGAAAATTCCATGGATAGAAATCTATGCATAGGTTCAAATCTTGCTACCGAGAATACCTCCATCTTTTCAATTGAAAGGATAGATTTTGCTTTGTGTAATTCATTATCCTTTGCATGGAATTTGGTCTTAATAAAAACTCTTCTCCCTATCAAAGTTATGTGTGTGTAAACCAGTCAAGACTAAACATTCTACATGCTCCCATCAATGGGTAGAGATGAGAAGTGTGTAGCACTTTGCTCAATTTAGAGGAGTTGAAGATAAAATTATATTTTTATATTATATATTTTTAAAAATATTAATAAAAATGATTAAATATAATATAAAACTATTATAGCTACTAATTATTAATATATATTATATTCTATATTATCTTGTGATATAATGTATAATATAAATATAAATGTAATAAATAATATATTAATATTATATACTAATATATATGATATTATTCAATATTGTACAATATAATATATAATCTAAATATAATATAAAATATCACAAGATAATATAGAATATAAGATATAATAATAATTAGTAGCTATAATAGTTTTATATTATAATTAGTTTTATATAATATATACATAATATTATATAATATATATTATATGTTATTTATTATTTACAAATTATTTAGTATAGTATATGTGAATGGTGATCATAGACCTGTACAAACACAAAGAACAAACACACTATTAGTCCAATATGCAAGTTAGAAACAACATTCCCCATAAGATTCATTTGAAATGTAAAGAACAAGAAATAACATGAAGAACACAAATAAAAGCTACAAAATCTTATTCAATGGAAACAAACTCTCAATCCCATGGGGGAATTGGTGTCATTTTGATGTGGAAAATAGTTGTTTCCCAATTCCTTGTAAGCTTGATGATCAATGATGAAGATTTGATGCTCCTTGATGAAATTTCACCATAACCTAGCTATGAAATGATGAAAATGGATGAAAATGGATGAACTTGATTTAAAACTTGAAGATGATAACTTAGCACAAGTTGTGGATGAAAAATGCCTAAGATTGTGGATCCAAAATCAAAGGAAGAGCCTTCTATTTATAGAAGACAAAGATGGAAGAATAAGCCAAAGGGATGAATGTGGGATAAAAGACCAACCAATAGAATAAAGCCACTAGTCAACATGTGAGTGGACAAAGGTGGAACACATTTTGGTCATTGTGCCCATAAATGATTTAAGGTGGAATTTCAAATTTGAGGAAGTGACAAGTTGGAGGGAAAAGAAAATGAAGTTAATGCCACTTGGCTCAAGGCAAAGGACATGTAAGAGGCTTTTAATGCCTTGTTGGAGAGGACAAGTCCTTTTGGAGGGACTTTTTGAATTTGAGGAATATTCCCTTTTTTATGTCTTTTTGAATGAAAAGGAGATTTAATATATCAAATAAATTGATTTATTGTGCAAGTTGCAAAGGGTAGAGGATTTGAGTGATTAAGATTAGGATTAATCAAGGTTTGATTAATTTAAATGGATATTAGCTGATGTGACACTTTGACTTAGATTTTAGGATTTAAATAAATTAAAATGAGAGGAATAATGGTTTAGACTAAATTAAATAAAGTCTGATTTATTTAATTAAAGAGAAAGGTGTTAGTTTTAAATCAAATAAAGATAAATTTATTTAATTTAAATGAGATGACTGTAGAGATTAATTAAATAAAATGAATTATTTAATTAGAAGAGGGACTATAGGATTAATTAAATAAAATGATTTATTTAATTAAGAGATGAAATGCGATGAATTTAATTAAATAGAGATTATTTAATTAAATGATTATCAGACAAATGATTCAGGATGAACTGGTGTTAGTAAAATCAGGATCAGGTGTATAGGATCAATTGGTATATTTTTCATGTCTACAGTATATAGTGCAGTACTATATAATATAATACTTATTATATAATTATATTATATTCAAGTTAAGCCTTATTAAATATTACATAATAATTTATACATTAAATAAGTTTTATTTAATACATACTTAGATTATATTTAAATTGATAATTGATTGATCCCACAATAGTGGTTTACAATTTTTGGCCAAATTGGACGCTCAAATATTTTTTTCTAACTAAATCTTCACTTTCGGAAACCTATAGCAGCTAAATAATGAGGAATTTGAAAATGATGCAAACTAGAGTTTCGTAAAATTTTGTCTGTAGATTCTAAATATTTTTTTTTTCATTTTTTTTGGAATCAGATTGCACTTCTTTTTCCATCTCTCTCGAAAACTAGTTTTTTTCAAAAAACTACATTTTTAGTTATGCTCACTGTATAACGCATAACTTTTTTTCCATGAAGGATAAAATTCTAATTCTTTCAAATTTAGATTTGCAACTCCAATATCTAGTGCTTCCACTTGATTATATAGTGTTTTATTGAATATTTTTTTCCTTAATCAAGTTTCAAAGTCAAACCAATTATAATTCAAACATAGGTGAACTATATGACGTGTAAAGTTTTTTGTATGTATCGAAATTCAATTTTCTTTTTTTTGTTGGATCAAGGACTCCAATATCTAGTGCACTCATATTTTTCATTTTTTTTTTATAATCTTCTATTTTTCCACATGTGCAAAACAAAGAACTTCATTTTCGGTGAAAGACCTACATTCACAAGAAATAAAAAATAAATATAATTATCAAATTTAATTTAATTAACATTATAGGTTTTGGAAGCTTATAATAAGGACTGCATACTTATAAAAAATAATTTTAAATGAATTCATTTGATCCCCCAAAAGGTAAATCAAGTGTGGTTTTTATCAACATTTTGATAGGTGTATAGGAGACTCTGTTATAGGTATGGTTTAAAAATAGTGGGGTTCTCTCCAAGGGGGCTTGGTCTAAGGTGTTTTGATTAAACCCTCTTCAATTGGAATCCTTTAAATGGAACTTTTAAAGGTTTAAATCATTATATTTTCTAAAAATATATGATTTCAGCAAAAATCAAGATCTCCCAAAAAGTGTAAACCACTATTGTGGTAGCACCCAATCAATAATATTTGTCATTTAAATTCTACTTTACATTAAATAATAATTTATAAATTGATTTACTATTATTTTGTAATTATAGAAACAATCTTTATTTTATTTAAAATTAATTTTGTAAACAATTATAGTTATCATATAAACTATTTGATAACTATATTTGTATATTCGTAATAATTTTTATTTGGCTATCTTTGAAGATAATGGTTGACTACATTTCTATATTGAACATGAAATATTTTTGTGTCAAGTTAGATTTTTTTTCATACATGTTATGCATTTATTGTTTCTATTTATATGTATTCAATCTTTATCTCCCTCTCTATCTCTATCCCTTATCTCTATGTCTCAATCTTCATCTCTACCTCTATTTTACTCTCTCCCCTATCTCTAAACATGTCTCCCTCTCTTTATCCATATATATCTCTCCATCTCCCTCTTCTTAAACCTTTTTCCCTCTCCATTCCTTTCTATCTCTATCTCTCCATACTTCTTCCATCTCTCATATTTTTATCTTGTTATCTCTCCATCATTATCTACCCCTATATCTCTCCCTCTCTCTATATATCACTTCACATTTCCATTTGGGTGATCCAACAATAGTGATTTACAATTTTGGCCCAACTAGACACTGAAATAATTTTTTTTTAACTAAATCTTCACTTTCAAACACCTAAAGTGGCTAAACTGTGAGGAATTTGAAGATGATGCAAACTAGAGTTTCATGAAATTTTTTCTGTAGATTATAAATATATATTTTTCAAAAAAATTGGAATCATTTTGCACTTTTTTTCCATCTCCCTCAAAAACTTTTTTTTCAAAAAATAACATTTTTAAAAAGTGACGCTCACCATATAACTCATAACTTTTTTTCCATAAAGGATAAAATTCTAATTCTTTAGAATTTAGGTTTGTAACTCTGATATCTAGTGCTTCCACTTGGTTAGATAGTTTTTTATTGAATTATTTTTTTTAATCAAGTTTCAAATTCAAACCAATTACAATTCAAATATAGCGCAACCATATAACGCATAAATTTTTTTGTATGTATTGAAATTCAATTTTTTTTGTTGGATCAAAGACTTCAATATCTGGTGCACTCATATTTTTCAAACTTCTTTTTTGATAATTTGCTATTTTTCCACGTGCAGAACAAAGAGCTTGATTTTCGATGAAAAACCTATGTTTAATAAAACTAAAACAAATACATAATAAAACCAAAACATATTAAAATTATATTCTTTGGATAGCTCGTTCCAAGGACTACCTGATTCTAGTTGGATTTGTGAAGTCTCTGCCATTTTCATCTTCAATGCAAGTTCTGAAGTGAAAAAATTTAGATTTTTTTTTGTGTCTAGGGAGAGAATGAGGGATAAGGGGGGTTCGAATGAACCCCCAGGGGTTCGCTCGAACCCTACTTCGAGCAAACCACCTCTCTAAATACATTTTGTTTCATTTTTTGGCAGACAGGAATGAAATGGATTTGTTTGAACCAGTAGCTTCCTTCGAACCCCTTAAATCATTTTTTTTCCATGGGGTCATTTTTTGTGAGTTTTCCTTCCTCCATCAAATTGTAAATGAAACAACCCTACTTTAAATACTCAAGTAAACTAAATATTTTACTAGAAGGTAAATAACTTAGTAACCATGAGAGAATTTTTTTTTAATTTTGCATATGCATAAGCTCAAGAAATAAAGCACAAATTTTCATGATAACTTTGTGTAGACATTAAAAAATGTCCTAAGTCCATGAGCGTCATTTTTCTTGGTCATTGTCCTTCAATAATTGAATAACTTTAATTATTCAATTAGGTTTGACTGCATTCCTCTATTAATTATTTAATTAATTCACTTTCTAATCTTTATTTTATCCTGATCAATTACATAAACTAATTGTGTCACTAATTTCTCCCTCTTCTTCAATAGTTAAATAATTACCATTAATTATTTATCTACTCATGGTCCTTTAATTCTTCTACAGTTAAATAATTATTAAAATTATTTAACTATCCCATGCCACCTCCCCTATTAAATAATTAATCTAAATTAATTATTTAAGGTCTAATTTTCATTTCTCCATTTAATTAAATTGATAAATTTAATTAAATGCTCCTTTTGTCATTTTCTCTAAATAAATAATTTGGATAAATTATCTATTTGCCACTTGTCATTTTCCTCTATTTTGAATAAATTATTTATGCACCTTCACCTAGTCAAAGATGCTCTGTCATAATCCCTTGTCATAACATTCATTTTTGTCATAGCCTGCATGTCTTGCATGTCTGTCATAACTGTCAGGCGTCATAGTCGTCAACATCAAAGTTTTTCCATGCATGGCATATTTTTGGTGCATCAATTCTGGACCGTTGATCTTGGCATCTTTTCTGAGACTTAATTTCAACCATCCATTTCGTAACCTCCCTCTCATGCATTCCCATCCATTGATCTTGGAATCCTTCTAGAAGATTAATCTCAGCCATCCATTCGAAAGGTTGTTTATAAAAACAACCTTCCTTCTCCATTTTCAGCTTAACAGCTATTCTTCTCCAACTTTCTTGCTACCATTTGCAGGTTTTGCACAAATGTTTCAACAAATCTGAGAGCAAAGTTGCATAACAAGAAGAAGGAGAGCAAGAGAAGTGATTCAAGTTCAATGGGGAGTGTTTTATTTCATTGTTTTCATTTTGCTCCTTTCATATGATTATATTCTCTTGTTTGGATGAAGTTTTATAGCTTAGAAGTGTTGGTTGTCACTTTTTCTATGTTATTTAATTTCTAACCCCATCTTACATTTGGTGAACTTGATGTGAATCTTATAATTTTGCAAATAAATTGATTTGTTTTCTTGTTTGTTTTCATTGTTTTGCAGGATACAGCCAAGAATTCATATGAAATCCCGTCATCTTATTTTAAGAACAGAAAAATGGGTAAATAAAATCTTCTAAAATTATTATCTGGGTTTTGTAGGTCTCATTCTCAGCTTTCCGGAACTTCAAACGGTTTAAAATTTTGTTAATATTTGAAAACGTTATGGACGTTTTAGTGATCATAGTTTTTTACGATTTAGTTGTTAAAACCCGAATTTTCTTTTGTTTGTAACACTTTTGTCTTGCAGGATTTTACAAAACGTTTTCTGGGTTTTGAAGGTCTATGTCTTAGCTTTCCATAGATATCTAGGGTTTAAAATTTTGTTTAGTTTTGGGAAAGTTATCACTATTTTAGTTTGTTGTTTTTATTTAAGTTTTTTTTACTAATCTTTTGTTTGTAGTGTGTGGCTTTGGAGAGGGGCTCCCAAAAACTGCTTCTTTTGGAGCAACAAAAAAATTGAGCTCTTAGTTTTTAGTTTTATTTGAATTTTTTTTCTTAGTTTAGTTTAGTCTTTTTATTTTCTAGTTTAATTATTTACTACTTTTTAGTTTGGTTTTTAATCTCTTGTTCTAACTTAATTTTTTGCATCTTTCTCATTGGTCCAAGAAATTTATGAAACTACTAATTTGTGGTTTCGCAGCTCCGTTAGTCGAAGACTCATCTCTCAAACAATGTGTTTACGATTTCTAGTTTAGAAAACACTTCCATTGGTGCATTAAAAAGAATATGTGCTTGATTCTGTTTGACTGTGCTTGAAGGTGGTAGGTGATTATGCTCTCACCTTGTGAAAATAGGTGATCAAAAAACCAAACCCACTTTATTTTTTGTAACCTTTAAGACTTAGTAATAGAAGTATCCTCTCCCCTTGCGATTTCAGGCAATCCTGGGTGCAAGAGAAATGGTTATTGACTCTAGAACTTAGGCCTATTCTAGTGGGAAAAAGTACTCACCCCAACATGACTCAAACTGGTAGCACCCTGAACCCGAGGGACTGCCAGCCGGTATATAAAAGTGGATTCTTGGGGAAAGCCCAAGAATCACGCATATGGTTCCGACGAGATGGATCCGAAAGGGGACTCTCGCCACATAGATCATGCCCTATGAACGGAATGCCCTTACTAGACACCTTTTGTTTTAGAGGCCAACCATTTTTCAGTCGTTGCTTGGTATAGTGCAGGGTACAATATCATGCTCGAAGATACTCACTATTGATCCCCTTGAGTAGAGATAGCAATTCTTGGGAAGTGACTACCTAAGAATCTGAAGTTGGTGTGCCTAAATGGCATTAATGAGCTATGGAGGGGAGCTAATGCCACCAAATTTCTAAGCTATCCACTCTTGAGAAGGAAAGGTGTTTAGCACCAATCTGAGGTATATCGGTGGGCTATATCAAGTATACAAACCCTTGGCCTATTGGCCTATTAAGATTGTTCTTGTCTTACGTGTGTTTGCATACACCAAAATATCGTGCTTGTCAAATTTTCAAACAGTATTTACCACATTCACAAATTTGAACAAAAACAATTGACCTCAAACAAACATCACACCTAGTAACTTGCAACACCTCAAAACATTTCCAAAACCATTAACCAAACATGTCTGACTACTATCCTCCATATTCATCCTTGACCTATGAACGAAACCAAAGGATTGAATATCTTGGCCATTATTTGAAAGAGCTTGAAAAACAACTAGAATCCCAAAATTTGAATGAAGTGATGCAATCATCTCATAATCCTTTATCCTCATCCAAAACTACATCATTCAAGTTTAATTTTCGTGAATTTCTACAAAAGCTAAATGAGAAACCCAAATCTAAATCCTCAAACACAAATGATATTGTGCAATCCTACCATGTCATGCATCTATCTTCATCCCCTATAAGTCAAAATAAACCTCATGAGTCTTCCACCCAAGTTAACAATTCCATCCAACCATCCTCTCTCATCATACCATCTCCATCCAATGAGTCGTGTCAATCTATTAGTCCAAAGCATGCTAGCATGGACTCCCTTGCACATCAAGATCAAAGCATTCTTTCCACTCCATCCAATGATACCAAAATTCCACAACTCCTTCCAATATTTGACCAAGATCCCATCTCTCAAGAACCTCACGATGATCCCCTTATCTCTTTTTGTTTCATCCAAGATGATCCCCTTCCACCTCAAGAGAAAATTATCTTTCCAAATTCTCCTTCCACCTCATCTAATGAATCCATACCATCTCATGATTCCATCATATCCAATGATCAAGATATGCTTTCCACAAAATATAAGGAGTCCCTTCCTCATCAAGATTAAGATAAACCTCCATTCAAAGATACCCTTTCATTCCATGATGATGTCCATCTTTCTCATGATCAAGATATGCCTTTCATACCACTTCATGATGATTCCATACCTAATAAAGAGCAAGCTACTCCATCTCCTACACCTCTTGATCCTTTTCCAAGTCAAGATCAAAGTACCCCCTTATCCCCATGTCAAGATCCTATCACAAATCCTAATTCCCCTCATGACAATCCTCCACAAGAGTCTATCACCCCTATTCAAACTATTCATGAACCTCTTACCTATCAAATGGGTTCTCTCACTTTTATCCAAGGTGGTTTAATTGAAGATCTTGTTATTCCTTCCATATCACAACCACCTCACGATGGACTTGCATCTTGTTTCATAAACAATATATATCCCATTGGCAAACAAATGTGTCAAAGTATGAACTACAAAGGAAAAGGATTAGGCCTTCATGAACAAGGTATCCTAGAACCCCTTTATATCCAAGAAAACACATACTATCATGGCCTTAGTTATACACCTCACGCTCAAGACATTCATACCCATCATAAGCCTAGATTCCATAAAAATAAACCTACTTATCCTAGTCCATCAAACATTCCATCTATCCTAGGTCCTTATCCTAGTCCATCAAACCTTCCATCTATCCTTGGTCCTTATCATCCAAACCCTAGTTCATCAACCCTTCCATCCATATTGGGTCCCTACATCCCTCCATCTCCTATTCATCAAGAACAACAAAGGCACACACCCTTGATGCCCTCTCAAAATTCTACCTACATTAACCCATCCATAAGACCTCCATATCAGTCATCTCCATCCACCCATCCCATTGCTCTTGGAAGTAATTTGGGTGGCAAATGTCAAAAGTTTCCATATCAAAGTCTGCATGTATCAAAGGATCAACATGTCTCCTTGAAGAGCCATACAAAATTAAAAGAAAATTTGATCCCAAGTCAAAATAAAAATCCAAAAGGCCACAAAGGCCCATCAAGTCAAAAGAAAAATCCAAAAGGCCACAAAGGCCCATCAAGTCAAAAGCAAAAAATTCAAAGGCCACAAAGGCCCATAAATCAAGAAGAAAAATTTCAAAGGCCACAAAGGCCCATAAAGCAAAAAGAAGAATATCAAAGGCCAAAAAGGCCCATGAATCAAAAATCAAAGTCAAAAGCTATGTGGATTCCTAAAAGTCTCGTAGAAGCAATAAAATCTAAATTGGCATCCAAATTTGCTAATCCAAAAGCTTCCTCCTATCGTCCATCTAAAAACCTATCACCTTCCAAATTCATTTTTCCTCCATCACTCCATCACCCTTCAAGGTGTGTGTCGATGTTGATCTTTCCATCCTTTTCATCTATCCATCAACAAGCCTTCCAACCTCCTATCCATTATCCAACATCCATCCCCCATTATCCTCCTTTAATCCAAACCTTTGCATAAGTCCTTAGCTTCTTCCATCACACCATTAATCTACCAATGTTTATGAGTCTAATCCTTCTTGCCAAGGTTTATTAGAGCACATATTAAAGGGCTATTAGCTATGAAACTTGATGCTTGATTCCTCCATCCATCTCCCTATCATGCATATATTACCTTCCATATCATGTCTTCCATATTCCTCTTGTACTCTACACTTGGGGGAAAGTTTCATCCATCCTTTCATTCATATCCATTATCCTCTTTATGTTCATCCTTTACCTTTCCACCTTTGATCTTGACAAGGTTAAGAATCTTCTTGAACATCGTATATCTTATCCTATAAACTTTATCCATATCTTTCGTACCATATCCTTCACCATATCCATATTCGACCATCCTATTTTAATGCATCCTTTCTTCCCTTTGTTGGTATTGATGAGGAATAGGAGAAAAATACTTAGGGATTGTGTCCATATATTATCGATCTTGATCATCCTATTTATTAGCCTTATCCTTGCATTCTTCCATTCCATATCTCCTAGCTTATCAAAATCCATGTCCCATTTCCTTGCTTTGTTCTTGATGAGATTAGGGGAAAAATTACAAACACGTGCTTTGGATTCTCTTTCGTATCCTTATGTGTTACCATTCCATCATAGTTCACATCCTTATCATTTATCCATGATTAAATTACCTCCAATTTTGGTCATCATGTCCCTTTGCAACCTTGAATCTTATCATGTGAATCATATTTGAGCCTAGTTGTAAAACATTATCCAATCCTCATTTTTTTTGTCAATCAATCATAAAAAATCATCAATCTTATCATACTTAGAGGAATCAGTGATCCTAAGTACTTATCATCATCATTCCTTATGGAATCGATCATTCCTGACATCCAATCAATGAACCATTATCATCTTTTGACAAAGGATATGTTGCTTGTGTGACATGTTTTGCAGTGAATCTTTCATTTTGATCTATCATTTATCCATGGTTGCATTAGCTCTACTATGGAAGATCTTATTCCTTCAATCAGTCATATCACATTTCATTTCACTCCATCTTTAAAACTTCAAAAAATCCAAAAAAAAATCATAAAATATCTTGAAAAAACTCCAAAAAAGCCATAAAATGTCCTGAAATAATCTAAAAAAATCATAAAATATCTTGAAAAAACTCTAAAAAAACCATAACATGTCCTAAAATAATCCAAAAAAATCATAAAATGTCTTGAAATAATCCAAAAAAAATCATAAAATGTCCTGAAGAAATTAAAAGAAAATAAAAAATCCCAAAAAAAAGTGACACTTTTAGATCACCATACAACTTTGAACTTCAACAAAATCAAAACATGCAAGTGTTGACAATCAAGCAAACATTATAACATATATATCAACCCATCTTACAAATCCAACCAAACACATAAACTATAATGAGAATCATTTTTAAATCGAAGCAAGACTCTTGTTTGTTTGTTGATCTTTTCTTATTTTATGGTTTTATCTTTGGTGACATGTCTTTTAGCTTCTTCAGGATTTCTTTGACTAGAGAGGTAAGGATGGGGCATGTTCATTTGTTTGTTGTTTGCGGATTGTTTCTTATTCACAGGATGACTCGTCTTAGGACATGGTTGTCTAAAACCATCGAGGACCTATGAGTCTAATGTGGATGAGAGTATTCCTTGTTTGATAGTGTCTTCCATGCAATAATTATTTAGGTCATCTAAGGTTCTTATACCTAGATGCTTATACTTCATTACTAAATAAAAATGCAAACAGTATTCAAATTGTCTAGATGTTCATGTTATCTAGATGCTTATACTAATTTGCGACATAATAAGCCTGATGATGATAAAATCACTTAAAAGGTACAAGAGGCTTCATCACCTTCATTCTCTTCCATCTTACATTTCATATCAATTTGCATTTCATTTTCTTCATCTTTCTTGTCGCAAAGAAATCAATCAATTGCTTAACTCACTGATATATGTCTCTTGAATCAAATCTCAAATCAATCATCCTGCTTCTTGAAATTTCATGTCCCCTTAATCAATCAATCAATCCATCATTGCAACACCTTGTCTTGCGTAAGCATAATTCTCGATCAACTTAATTAGCTCAATCAGCTTCATCAACTCATCAACTTGGCTATACTGATCATTTCCATCAATTGTTCAATTATGCCCATCAACTGTGCATTTTCATCAAAATGTACATCACTACTTTATCACTTGCGCAATATCAAATATCTAATCACTTTCTAGACATCTATCGAGAGATTAATCTTCTTACAATCTATTCAATCAATCTCTCGAGGGGGCATATCATTCTTATAATAATCCTTACCAAGATATCTTTGGGGCATGTATTAGTTGATCAATCTTTTTCTTTGAAACAACAAGACAAGTTGCATTGTCTCAAAGAGGGGAAAAATGTAGACACTAAAAAATGTCCTAAGTCTGCGAGCGTCATTTTTCTTGGTCATTGTCCTTCGATAATTGAATAACTTTAATTATTCAATTAGGTTTGACCTAGTCAAAGATGCTCTGTCATAATCCCTTGTCATAACATTCATTTTTTTCATAGCCTGCATGTCTTGCATGTTTGTCATAACTGCCAGGTGTCATAGCCGTCAGCGTCATAGTTTTTCCATGCATGGCATATTTTTGGTGCATCACTTCTGCACTGTTGATCTTGGTATCTTTTTTGAGACTAAATCTCAACCATCCATTTCATAACCTCCCTCTCATGCATTCCCATCCATTGATCTTGGAATCCTTCTAGAAGATTAATCTCAGCCATCCATTTGAAAGGTTGTCTATAAAAACAACCTTCCTTCTCCATTTTCAGCTTAACAGCTATTCTTCTCCAACTTTCTTGCTACCATTTGCAGGTTCTGCACAAGTGTTTCAACAAATCTGAGAGAAAATTTGCATAACAAGAAGAAGGAGAGCAAGAGAATTGATTCAAGTTCAATGGGGAGTGTTTTATTTCATTGTTTTCATTTTTCTCCTTTCATATGATTGTATTCTCTTGTTTGGATGAGGTTTTATAGCTTAGAAGTGTTAGCTATCATTTTGTCTATGCTATTTCATTTCTAACCCCATATTACACTTTGAGCTTGAAATAATATGTAATCATAGCTAGAATCTAAGAGAAGTCCTTACAATTCCCATTTATCTTACATAAAATACAATTGGAAAAAGAATGTTTTTACCTCATAAGTTTGACTGCCATAATCCATAACATGGATTTCACTACATCTTGAATGTTGATATCTATCTTCACGAGCCTGAAAGAGTCTACTACTATAGAGGGAGAGCATCATCTAAGTGTTTTTCCTCCAACCACGGACTCAAGCAGTCCATCGCACACTTCCTAACTGGAAGTGGCCCTGCCCTTCACGAAGGGTGTAGATATAAGGAACTATCAAGTTTCTCCATCTGAGTCCTAGTGATGTGTCCTACAAAACTCAATCGACCATACAACTCTAGATCCCTTCAAGCTAAGTATGATCATTTTGATTGGTCATTCCCTCTAGACAGACACCTCTAACTAAGCTATGTCATCCTATAGTTTTACTTACTTTGTTTAGTACTTTAGACACAACTAGTCTGTATAGAAAAATCCATTATATCCAATCTGACTTAGAACTAATCCTTAATTTAGGATATACATGTAATGTAAAAATTTAGGTATTTCAAACCTTTTAAAATTCCCTTATCAGTATTCTTGCAATATTTAGGATTTATGACTTCCTATCATTTTACTCTCAAGATTTAATACCCAACATCTTTGATGTGTTAAATTGAGTTTCAACATTATCGTAGAATCTCTTCAAGTGTTATAAACACTTCCTCTCTTGTTCTATGGTTTCCTCAACCTTTCACTGTCAATTAGTATGTATGTGTACAATGTCATATCCAACATAAGAGTTATAGATTTCCTATATCCTTCTTGTTTCAACACTAGGGTTTATTTTCTCTAACCCATTACATGGAAATATCAAACATCCTTGTTTTTCCAAAGGTAATAACATAAGTGTAATTATTCATAAGAACAAAATACTTCTAGTCTTTCCTAGACACTTGACATTGATGAATTTCACATTTTATGTAACATGAATAAACATAGTATTCAAGGTATTGCCCCACCAATATAATATCTAAAACAATACTATCATTTCATATCAATAGTCTTCATCTAAGTCAATCTTTCAACCCTTAAAAAGGTTTGATTTATAAAAGATAATAATCTATTTTTGACCACTTGGTCTATTTGAGTCTATTGACTTTGAATATAGGTTAAGTTATGAACTCATATATAAATTCCTTATCACTTAAACCATTATCAATCATATTAGTTTACCACAATTATACTGAATTGAGTTATGATCTCTCCTTATGTCCCACCCTGAGGTAAATCATTCCAGTGATACCCAATTTTGGGATGTCTATATGTCTTATGTGCACTTAGCACTAACATAAGTTCAATTGAACAAGAACTATGAGATTTACATACTTGCATTACCTAGTTTACTCTCTCTCCTGAGATAACATAACATAAGTAATAGTTGTTAATCAATAGGCTATCTAAATTTCCACATTCCTGGCTCACATATACTCTTGGATTAGTTTACAAAATGACATGAAAAACTCAATATCACATAAGGATCATATCAAGAAGATAACACTCCTTTACTTCATTAAAAGAAAGGACTAGTTTATATCCACCAGGTTTGGTATTTATTTTTAAGAAGGAAAATAGTCTTGTGAACAACAACGTGGTTTTCATGATTCATCCCCAAACTCAACTATGCCAAGGAGTGTTTGAGGATAACATACCTTGAACTATCTTTAAAGAATTTAAATCATTCCAAATAAATCCAAGAACTGAGCTATCTCAACAGGGAGATTAAAGAAACTAATAAATATTCAAGCATGAGACAGACTATAGGAAAAGCTACCTTAAAACCAGTTTTAAATCTAAGCCATTATCAATGCAATGTATACATTCAAGCAAAAAGACTATATCCCTTCTTAGGAAAAAAAGGATAACTTTCTTTTCAATTGGATAATTGGAATATTCAAATGTAAGGAGCTAACTCTCAGCCTCAATGAGTAGCTTCAAATAATTAATCTTAGCTTCAAGGCTTCTTTTATGCTATTGTTTGTTACAGTTCTGAATGTAGTACACAACATTATAGAATTTGATACTCTTCCTCTTGCCTTTACTATGCTATCCAACAACTCCTTTCTCTCTCTCTCATAATGCATAAGATTTAAAAAGGTTGTTTTTCTCCCTACACTTTCTTCCACAAGGAAAATACATAGTCTTCCCTCTCTAACCTTCATCATCCCGAGGAAAGTGCTATAATCTTAATGACCATCCAAATAATGTCCCTCCCATCCTTTTCTCTACCTGCACTTTAAAAAGCTACCACTAACTGCAATTAAAGGATAACATGAACTATTGAATTCTTCATCTTAGTTAAATCTAGGTTTTGTTTCTAATGGTTACTATGATATCAATAACCATATCCTTCTCTAGAAGGTTTCCCCTAAACTCTCTTTGAGTTCCAACCTCTCAAAACTCAGGTTCAATTTTGATTACCCTTTTTCCTCTCCCCTACCCCTCATTGCAATATCCACCATACTACCCCAAAGAATGGCTCAATCCGCAGAGCAAGAAATCAGTTCAAAATTCATTATAGAATGGTTTTACCTATTCAAGAGGTGACATGAAGACTACCAATGATACATGGTAAATTCAAGTTATGGAAAGAATGAAGAAGGTTTCCTTTCGAGAGATCCCAACCTAATAAGACTTCCCTCTTTGAAAAGAGCTCCCAGCCATTGCAAAACCGTTCTTAAGAAGGAATAAAAGATCACAAAAATAACTATTACCTCCTACACATGTCGTTCCATAGAGGAACGGTTACGCTCAAATATTTATCACCTCCTATCATCCTACGATATTCCACATTCAAGCAGAGGTAAAAGCAGATAGAAACTGTTATCCTAGTGGTTATTATTCGTTCCCAATATAATTCTCATCAAGAACAATTAAAAGAAATGATTTATCACTTAACAAATCATGGAGGTAGCCACGACTCCAATCATGGTAACACTTGACTTGCACATTCCTTAAGCATGCACCACCCTCAAGCATTATGATGTGGCCTTGTAATAGCTTTTCAAAAGCATTTCCATTGAATTGAAACTTCTATCACCTTCAAATATAATGTAGTGGCAAAAAGGGCTTTACGATGAAATTTAGACATTAGTAAATGTATATATATACTTACTACCATTTAACATTCAATTAAGCTCCTCATTAAAGGGTTGAACAATTCAAATATGATTGTCCCTCTTTTACTAAGAGTTGATTTGTCATTAACTCTCGGCATATGTAGCCATGATGTAGATTCTCAACATATAGTTTAACATAATAATCATTTAAGAAGTATTAGTATCATAGGTAAGGTTGATAACATAGGTCGTTACATAGTCAAAAAAACGTATTTGTTGACCCAAAAAATGAACTCAACAACGATCTGAAATGATCTTGACATCTACTTGCAATATCATTATGAGAACTAGCAAGTAAAAGCATTTAAAGATCTCACGCCATACATTGAGGAAAGTGTGAGGAGTTAATGGCCTAAGTAAGAAGCATTTATTTACCTCCATCCACTTCTCATCACACTTTGTCACATGCGACATTAAGATAACATTATTCATTATTACTCATTAATATATATCGGATATATATAAGAAAGAGTAAATGTACTACTCTCTTTGTATTATTAAACACATATTTATATACGTAATGAACCTATATACACCAACACTAGACCTAAGATGGTGACAACCTTTTCTTTTCCTTGTATCTATGTCCTTCTCTCTGATGATGTTCTCCCTCCCATTCTCAAAGGGTGGAAGCATGTTTCCTGAATGCAACTTGCAAACACCAAACTTGAGATTAATATATTATTAATCATTTCATAATCCTTATGAAATCATCACATCTTGGAAACTTTTAAACACATGTCAATTTTGAGTCAAATAAACATAACTCATGAAAACATTGATTTTCCTTGACATTTTTACTAAACATCAAATCATAAAATCATGCGTAATCATCTACTAATTACTTCAAAAGTAAAAAGTAAACCATTGTTAAAGTTAGGGGTGTAACATATCTCCCCCCATAAGATTCATTGTCCTCGATGATCCAACGCCTCTGAAACCTTAATAAGATTAAAATGTTGTTTTATCCTACAAAAGCATAAGCAATTGATAAAAAAAAAAAAAAAATTGATATAAAATCATGGTAAAATTTCCATGTCATATTACCCTCTAATTACTGCTCCCATTGGACCTTGCATTCAAGAAGCTCGATCATGACCACTCCCTGGTCCTATGCCTGTAAAACATTCTAAGAATATAATTATCATCTATTATATATACTTTTCAAGTATAAATCATAAAAAAAATTATACCTCTTGGTAGTAGTTGATAATAGAATGATTTTGTAATCAATCAAATTGATAACTTCAATAATTTTTAAAATCCCTTTATATCTAGGGGTTGGTTTGGAAAACATTCCATACTTTATGAAACTTTTCTTCTCTAGCTGAGAATTTTGTTAGTGTACAGATAACATTTACTTAGTTTTTCTATCAATTATAAGCTTCCACCAATCTTTTATGATCGGTTTAATTTTTTTATCCATTTCTGACAACATTTTTGGACTAATGCTAATCCTATCTTCTAGCTTACCCAGCTTATAGGAGATCGACATCTTTTTTTGTCCAATGTTTCAAATGGAGTCATCTTGATAGCAGAATTACAGAATTTGTTGCAAAAAACTCCATAAAAGATGGATACTCTTTCTACATGTACTAATCAACTACTTTTAACATAGGTTCACCAAGAGAATTTCACCAAAGGTTAAGAATATTAAGCGAGTAAGGTACCACTATTCATCATGCAAAATACAAAAAGTAGCATCAACCTTCACTTTTCTAGCTGAAAAGGTTATTCCTCAAGTACCAATTTTATTTATTTCATGCATCATTAAAATAAGGTGTTAAGTAAATACAAGAGAAAGGATTAGAACTCCATTTCTAGTTCAACTATCCTCCAAGACTCGGCATGCCATTGAAAAGAGGGAAAGCATCACTTGGCTATTTTTCCTTCCAACCATAGACTTGAGCAGTTCCTCTGCACACTTCCTAACTGGAATCTCAGTCCTACCTTTTGATAAAATGTTGTGTTGGAGACCCTCAAAGTTGCCATCTGAGCTCTGGTGTGTACCCCAACTTAACCAACTCTATCACATTACTAAGGATACCCTCCTACTAAGTACAAAAACTTTGGTTAGCTAAGTGTCTAGAGTACTGTGAACTGATGAGTGCATGTAGTGGCAACGACACTCACTATGGCCATAGTTTTATATGCATACGCTTTGCAATCCACGTAGTAATGGTTCACCACCCTTCTTGACTTGGAGATACTATTCACTTGGGCTTACTAGACTACCTGTCCACCCACATACCATAACACAAGGTTCAAAGAGTGATATCTACATAAGACCTCCTTCTGATAGTCTACATATTAATTATATAACCCTAAAAGGGTTTGGAACCAATTCCTTTCCACACAAGGTTTCTTTCATTTGTAAAGCTAAGGACATACCAGGTGCATTTTACAATTTACTCCCTTGCACAATCTATCAGAGGCCCATCTGGGACATGATAGAGAAGAACATTACATCAAACATAGTGAACAATCAAAAAGTTCTAGTATAGCCACCACAAAAACTCAACTCAATATCAAAATATAAGCAGTTTAAATTTCAACAATAAATCAAAGAATGAGCTCATTTCCAACAATAAATCAAATTTTGACCAACCAACCATAAGATAAACAATCTTCAAAATTTCGGTGGCTAGACCATTACAAATTAAAAAGGAATAAAATAATGACAATCCTTGCCAGTATTAAAAAGGAATTTTACCAAAAATCCAAAGAAGTGTCAAAATCCAGAAGAACATTGTTAATGCACTACATGACTTGACTAAGTCACTACAAGGGAGTAGATTGTTGTATTGTATTCATATTTTCCAAAAGCTTACAGTGGGCTAGAGATTGTGTTACAAGCGCATCAAACAAATAAGTACCTTAAGACATTCATCAGCCTCAAAAATTTTACAAATAAAAAGGTTATGTTAGATTCACTCCTATTCTTGGAGTATCTATCATTCGCCTATCAGATGATATTATAAGATCATTTTTATAGCTACACACAAAGATTACAATTGGAACAAAAACTTCTTTTCTTCTTTTCGCATTATAAAACTTTATTCCTTACTTCACTAAATAGGTTACATGTTAAAGTTGTAACAATTTGACTAAATATCTCAATGATGATTACATTCACCAATGCGGTTGTACTTTTCTAGCTCTACCAAAAGGTAAGTACCTAGTTCTCAACCTATTTTTTTTAATGCCAGTATAACACTACTCATCCTTATTGATCCACTTATTCCATTTGGCTCATTCTAAGCCATCTAGAAGTTAGACTAGAACCCATCTTATCTAGGTGTCATTGATATAGTTTAAGGAATTTCCAACACTCAAATGCTCCTACACCTAGTTGATTACTTCTGAATCTTCCCATCCATAAATTATTGAGAATGAAGAGTAATATTAAATTCATACATATACTGCTCTACCCGAGCTCTTAGCCTGATTAGTAACTGACCAAGGTTTTACCTTTTTAGTCAAAGTCTCAAAATCTTTTCAATATGCAACCTTAATAGAATTATTTTTCTCTTAGAGTTCTAACTCCTCAATTGGCTTCTCTTAGCCATTGACTTGGGTAAGTGCTGGAAAAATAGTCTTCCTGATAGTTTTCTTGGTTTTTCTCTATGCCATTCTAGCATCAACCAATTTTAAACCTTAGCCAATCTACTAACTGTTTAATGAGTTTTCTCGTAATGAGTTGCTCCTAGGTCCATGTGTTGAACCCAGTTTGCTATGATACCATATGTAACAACCCTACTCTAAATACTCAAGTAAACTCAAGAATTTACTAGAAGGTAAATAACTTAGTAACCATGAGAGAGAATTTTTTTTTTTAATTTTACATTTGCATAAGCTCGAGAAATAAAGTACAACTTTTCATGATAACTTCAAACTTGAAATCATATGTAATCACAGCTAGAATCAAAAAGAACTCCTTACACTTTCCATTGATGTTACATAAAATACAATTGTAAAAATAATAGTTTTACCTCATAAGTTTGACTGTCATAAGCTAGAGCATGGAGTTCACTGCATTTGGAATGTTGATATCTATCTTCATGAGCTTCAGAGAGTCTATTACTATAGAGGGAGAGCGTCATCCGAGTGTTTTTCCTCCAACCATGGACTCAAGCGGTCCCCTACATGCTTTCTAATCGGAAGTGGCCCTGCCCTTCATGAAGGGTATAGATATAAGGAATTATCAAGTTTCTCCATCTGAGTCCTAATGATGTGTCCTACAAAACTCAATCGACCATACAACTCTAGATCTCTTCTAGCTAAGTATGATCATTCTGATTGTTCATGCCCTCTAGACACACACCTCTGCCTTAGAAGCTATCTCATCCTATAGTTTTACTTACTTTGTTTGGTACTTTAGACAACTAGTTTGTATAAAAAAATCCATTCTAGCCAATCCGACTTAGAACTAATCCTTAATTTAGGATATACATGTAATGTAAAAATTTAGGTATTTCAAACCTTTTAAAAGTCCCTTATTGCATTCTTGCAATATCTAGGGTTTATGACTTCCTGTCATTTTACTCTCAAGATTTAATACCCAACATCTTTGATACATTAAATTGAGTTTTGACATTATCGTAGAATCTCTTAAGGTGTTATAAACACTTCCTATCTTGTTCTATGGTTTCCTCGACCTTTCACTGTTAATCAGTATGTATGTGTACAATGTCATATCCGACATAAGAGTTATAGATTTCCTATATCCTTCTTGTTTCAACACTAGGGTTTATTTTCTCTAATCCATTACATGGAAATATCAAACATCCTTGTTTTTCCAAAGGTAATAACATAAGTGTAATTATTCATAAGAACAAAATGCTTCTAGTCTTTCCTAGATCACTTGACATTGTTTGATTTCACATTTTACGTAACATGAATAAACATAGTATTCAAGGTATTCCCCCACCAATATAATATCTAAAACAATACTATCATTTCATATCAATAGTCTTCATCTAAGTCAATCTTTCAACCCTTAAAAAGGTTTGATTTATAAAAGATAATAATCTATTTTCGACACCTTGGTCTATTTGAGTCTACTGACTTTGAATATAGGTTAAGTTATGAACTCATATATAAATTCCTTATCACTTAAACCTTTATCAATAATATTAGTTTACCACCATCATATTGAATTGAGTTACGATCTCTCCTTATGTCCCACCCTGAGGTAAATCATTCCAATGATAACCAATCTTGGGATATCTATGTCTTTTGTGCACTTAGCACTAACATAAGTTCAATTGAACAAGAACTATGAGATTTACATCCTTGCATTGACTAGTTTACTCTCTCTCTTGAGATAACATAACATAAGTAATAGTTGTTAATCAACAGGCTATCTAAATTTCCACATTCTTGGCTCACATATACTCCTAGATTAGTTTACAAAATGACATGCAAAACTCAATTTCGCATAAGGATAATATCAAGAAGATAACACTCCTTTACTTCATTAAAAGAAAGGCTTGGTTTATATCCACCGGGTTTGGTATTTCTTTTAAGAAGGAAAATAGTCTCATAAACAACAAGGTGGTTTTCATGATTCATCCCTAAACTCGACTATGCCAAGGAGTGTTTTAGGATAACATACCTTGAACTATCTTTAAGGAATTTAAATCATTCCAAATAAATCCAAGAGCCGAGCTATCTCAATAGGGAGATTAAAGAAACTAATAAATATTCAAGCATGAGATAGACTATAGGAAAAACTGCCTCAAAACTAGTTTTAAATCTAACCCATTATCAATGCAATGTATACATTCAAGGAAAAAGACTATATCCCTTATTAGGAAAAAGAAGGATAACTTGCCTTTCAATTGGATAATTGGAATATTCGAATGTAAGGAGCTAACTCTCAACCTCAATAAGTAGCTTCAAATAATTAACCTTAGCTTCAAGGCTTCTTTTATGCTATTGTTTGTTGTTCTGAATGCAGCATGCAGCATTATAGAATTTGATACTCTTCCTTTCGCCTTTACCATGTTATCCAACAACTCCTTTCTCTCTCTCTCATAATGCATAAGATTTAGAAAGGTTGTTTTTCTCCTTGTACTTTCTTCCACAAGGAAAAGACATAGTCCTCCCTCTCTAACCTTTGTCATCCCGAGGAAAGGCCTATCATCTTAATGATCATCCAAATAATGTCCCTCCCATCCTTTTCTCTACCCGCACTTTAAAAAGATACCTCTAACTGTGGTTAAAGGATACCACGAATTATTGAATTCTTCGTCTTAGTTAAATCCAGGTTCTACTTCTAATGGTTACTGTGATACCAATAACCATATCCTTCTCTAGAAGGTTTCCCCCAAACTCCCTTCAAGTGCCAACCTCTCAAAACTCAGGTTCAGTTTCGATTCCCCTTTTCCTCTCCCCTGCCCCTCGTTGCAATATCCACCATATTGCCCCAAAGAATGGCTCGATCCGCGGAGCAAGAAATCAGTTCAAAATTCATTATAGAACTGCTTTACCTATTCAAGAAGAATGGTTAAAAACAATCATTTTATCACTTAACAAATCGTGGAGATAGCCACGACTCCAATCATGGTAACACTTAATTGCACATTCCTTAAGCATGCGCCACCCTCAAGCATTATGATGTGGCCTTGTAATAGCTTTTCAAAAGCATTTCCATTGAATTGAAACTTCTATCACCTTCAAATATAATGTAGTGGCAAAAAGGGCTTTACAATGGCATTTAGACATTAGTAAATGTACATATATACTTACTGCCATAACATTCAATTAAGCTCCTCATTAAAGGGTTGAGCAATTCAAATATGATTGTCCCTCTTTTACTAAGAGTTGATCCATCATTAACTCTCGGCATATGTAGCCATGATGTAAATTATCAACATATAGTTTAACATAATAATCATTTAAGAAGTATTAGTATTATAGGTAAGGTTGATGACATAAGTCGTTATGTCATCGAACAAACGTATTTGTTGACCTGACGAATGAAATCAATGATGATCCAAAATGATCTTGACGTCTACTTGCAATATCATTATGAGAACCAACAAGTAAAAGCGTTTAAAGATCTCACACCATACATTGAGGAAAGTGTGAGGAGTTAATGGCCTAAGTAAGAGGGATTTATTTACCTCCATCCACCTCTCAACACACTTTCTCACATGCAACATTAAGATAACATTATTCATTATTACTCATTAATATATATCATATATATATAAGAAAGAGTAAATGTACTACTCTCTTTGTATTATTAAACACATTTATATATGTAATGAACCTATATACACCAACACTAGACCTAGGATGGCAACAACTTTTCCTTTTCCTTGTATCTATACCCTTCTCTCTAATGATGTCCTCCCTCCCATTCTCAGAGGGTGGAACCCTGTTTCCTGAGTGCAACTTACAAACACCAAACTCGAGATTAATGTATTTATTAATCATTTCATAATCCTTATGAAATCATCACATCTTGATAACTTTTAAACACATATCAATTTTGAGTCAAATAAACATAACTCATGAAAACATTAATTTTCCCTGACATTTTTACTAAACATCAAATCATAAAATCATGCATAATCATTTATTAATTACTTCAAAAGTAAAAAGTAAACCATAGTTAAAGTTAGGGGTGTAATAGTAAACCACTATTGTGGCTTCACCCATCTTTATCTTTCTATCTCTCCCTCTCTCTTCCTCTCTATATATTTATCCCTTCCACCTCTCTCTACCCCTATCTCTCTCCTTCTCTACCTCTCTATATATTACTTCCCATCTTTATCTTTATCTTTTTATCTCTCCTTTTATCTTCCTCTCTATATTTATCTCTTCCATCTCTATCTATCCCTCTCTTTATCTCTCGCTCTCTTTCTCTCCATCTCCATTCTCTATATCCTTACCTCTCTCTCACTCAATCACTCTTCCCCCCCTCTCTTTTTCTCTCTCTATCTCCATCTCCCCCTTTTGCAAACAAAACATGACCCTGTTGGTAATGGACTTTAATTATCTTCCTAAGTCAGATTTTGTGTTTCAGTGTGTTTGGATCCTTATAAGTGGATGCATAGTTGACTTGAAGTTATCAATTCTCCATTGAGACCTTTGCTGCACGAACAACATCATTTGACAAATGGCTTACCAATTGACCTCATGTACTTCACAAATGAATGTAAAAAACAAATAGAACAATTTTTTCCTTAATTGAACTTCCCCACCTATTTCGCGTACCCAAGATGCAATTGCTAGTTATTTTTTACGCTGAAGGCGTATCCTACTATGAAGTGAGCGAAACTATTTTTTACGCCCTACGGTTGAGATCATCCTGGAGACTATTGTAATGATCGCAGCCGTTGAGCCAGTCCGCTTTACTTTCTCGCCAGTCGCTGGTATTAATGCGCCTTTGATAATTTAGTCCGAGCTTGCCAGCTGAGGTCGGTTGGAACTGGGCTGTCACATCCATCGCCTGACAGAATTCAGGCCAAGTTGCAAAGTCACCTGCCAGCATATCAAACAAAATGCAAGATGTCAACATCAGGGAAATAATAATGACTGCATTTCTGACTTTTTTCACCACTCGGTATTAAGGTGATTAAGGTTTGGGTAGAGGGAGACCGTGCAGTTGCAGTGACAAGTTGTTCCCATGGCACGGTAATCGAGTGCAACTGGTCTTCCT
This sequence comes from Sequoia sempervirens, assembly GCA_007258455.2. Taxonomy (NCBI): domain Eukaryota; kingdom Viridiplantae; phylum Streptophyta; class Pinopsida; order Cupressales; family Cupressaceae; genus Sequoia; species Sequoia sempervirens. Next base: position 368,352,101 of record VDFB02000015.1, on the reverse strand, counting down.
TGTATTAAAATCCACGCTTTCCACATCTGCCCACCTAGCTCAAGCGCTTCTTCTAAGCTGTGTTCTTGTTTAAACATTTCTTCTCTCTTGCTACTCGCACCGCTTCTATGTACCCAGACACCCATTTTCCCACCCAGAAGATCATATCCAATCCTCTTTGCCTCCGGAGGTTAAGCGTCATGGATTCTCTCCTTTCCCATTTACCCACAACGATTCCTTTCATGGCGCAAGACTATGTAACTTCATCCTCCTCCTCCTCCTTCCACAAGCTGCGCCTCCCTCAAAACGAGGATGAGGAAGAAGAGCCCATTCTTAGCTTGAGACCGCCGGGTGAATGGCCCAATAGGGAGATCATTCATGATTCACTGATCTCACTGATATGTCAATCATTCATGCTTTATTTGTGACGGCGTAATTGGTAGCTCGAATTACATGTACCACTTTCCTTACTGGAAGAATTTTACGCCTCTTCATTTCTTTAAAATTTGATTTGAAAGAAAACACTCAAAATCGAATTTAAATATGTACAATCACTAACCTTATATACACAGTCATATGGATATAACATCTGACATATACGAGTCAAACTAGGGGAGCTTCGGAGATAACATCTGTGATATCAAAAGGCCATAAGTTGGACGATCCTCTTCCTGCCAATAAGGATGAGCTAAAATATCAGAAGAACAAAGTAAAGTGGCATACACATTTAGATAGACAGACAAAAAGTTTAGACAGATAGAAAGTAAAGTGGCTAAAATATCTAGAGTTCACAGACAGGAAGTTTAGACAGACATAAATTAAATGCAATGGATTACTATGCTATCTTCACATATACTGAATCGTAGAGGTCAGGTATATCTTCATATGTTAAACTTATTACATTCTTCTTCATAGCCCGTATACACTATGCATATTTGTTCACAGTAGCGCCATTATACTTTCTCTTGTACTTGAGCAAAAAAGACGTGGAGGCATGGACAAGGCATGTGAACTGTCTGACTAAACGCCCTTAAAAAAATGTTGTCTCAAGAAATGCGACGATTCCAGTATACATACAAATGGGTTTTGATAATTATATATAGCACTGAAGCAAAAATCAGGCGGTAAAAATCATGCCTTATTCCACCCACCTCCCTAGTTCTCCATGGTAGACATATATGTAAAAGGTTGGAAGCATTGACAGGGCACGCGAACTATTTGACAAAATACACTCATTGCAGGAAATGCGCCTCCATAATCCTCCCCCCTCTTCCCCGCATTTTCATATTCAATATGCATGAAAAAGTTGAACATAATCAAGGCACGTGGATGGTTTTTTTGGTTGTTTGCATGCAACGTCTGTGGGAGTGTAGATAAGCCACGTAAGTTGTGGGAGTGTAGACAAGCCACCTAAGTTGTGGGCGTATAGACAAGACACCTAAGTTGTTTGGAAGTGATGTGGAAACATGGTCAAGGTAAGAGTTTCTGCTGAGAAAATAGGTAAAGTCCATTAGCCTACACTAGACTCATTTTACATTTGGAGCCACGTTTAAAGAGAGGAATTGTATTTATTGATGTTTTGACACCATCATCTATGCATTTTTGGAATGTTTGGTTTCAAATATATTAAAATTCAAATATATTAAAAATCTAATATGAATATATGATTGATTTCTTCAAAATTAGACATTTTTGACACCTCATCAAATAGCTATGGTAACACTTTTTCTCACAAAAATAAATTGAAGTTTTTAACATGAAACATGTATTATTTAAAGGCAAACAAGTGAGTTTCTTTATGCACTTGAATCCAATAGATGGCACTTGAAATTGGTTAATTGGTGTTGCAATTCATTCAACTAATCTATACAAACAATAAAAAATATTTAATAGTAACTCTCTTTGAAACCTATCAATCTACTTTACAATAAAAGGAAAGAACATTTAGAAATGAAATCATTTATACAAGTGAGATTTTGTGGATGGTATTGTTGTTCTTGGCTCCAACTTTCCAAGTGGTTATGTAAAATTTTCTTTGACAAATTATCCCTTCATTTAATGTTTTAATCCCTCACTTGAGAAGGATAAGGGAATTTGATGGAATTTGATGGCTGGTCATTTTAGTGTCTTTCATTTGACGCGTAGAACTTGCTGGCGCGCCGTCTGTATCAATGCACAACTATAAAGCGAATCTCATCTGTCGATCAACTTCTACGCTCCTGCTGCTGTCCACATCAGACGGTGTCCTTCTATGCTAATGCTGCTTAGATGACCATCAAACGAATCTCAGCGGTTCATCATTTTTTTGTTGTTCCCATCGCTATCTCAACCTTTCATCATTTTTCGTTGTATTTTTTAGCTTTCCTCGCTGCTATCTCAGTTGTTCATCATTTTTTGCCATTTTTTTGGCATTGATTTCTGCCCCTCCAAACTCTTCCTCACTTCTCCAATTTGGCGAGCTAGGTTTCGATGAGGGTTTTAGAGTATGTTTATTAAAATGAAAATTACGGCCAAGATCCTAATCATTAGCACATTTAGGTGTTAACATTATGGCATCCTTTAACCTACGTATAATATATAATGTATGTTTTATATAATATAATTATAATACTTATTTTATATATTATATTCTTTAATTTAATAATTATTATATTTTATATAATACTTGTACAAGTAAATTTCAAATGTATATGTGAAAGGAATATTTGTATGAGAATATAATTATTTAAGTATTATTTTAATAGAGGTCATTTCTACGGTATAATTTATTTTTATATCAAAAGTATTTATGGTCATCAAATATATATGTATGTTTATTATGTATATATTTTTTCATATATTGAGTGTCAAAACAAATGTTAAAATATCATTTTTAAAAATAAATGTGAGAATTGTTCATGCAGCAAAGTCGGTTGATACATTCATTAATAAAATGTAGATCACAAGTTTGAATCATAACTTATTGGCATAGCAAGTTTTATAGTGTCCTTATCTTTATTGGTCACTAGTTTGAATCATAACTTATTGGCATAACAAGTTCTAGTGTGTCCTTATCTTTACTGGCATAAGGATTATGGTATATATTGTTACTGATTAAGATTTATATTCAATATTGAATTAATTTTCGAATATAAATATGACATTTTTTTAGTCATAGAAATAATTCCAAGACATTTTTTGAAGGTATTTAATTTGATGAAAATGAAAAATAAATAAAAAGGTTGTATGAAAGTTTTTTTTACTTTCAAAAATTCAAACAAACAAATATATGCATTCATAATTAATCAACCATTATATTAATGCCTCACTATCCTTGAGATAATTCTATTCAAAATATCATATTATTTTTAATGTCAATTATGTAAGTGTGTATGTGTGTGCACGTGTATATTCTTATAATTTTGATAAACATACACATTACAATAGAGATGAGGAGGGAGGTTGTTAGGTCCAAAATCCTAGAACTTCTTACTTTCAAGGCTACCAATTTATGAAGAAGGTAAAACGAGGGTTCATCAACAAATTGAGGAGGATTAAAGGCCAGTTGAGAAGAGTGGGTAGTATCTCCTACACTTTGGGCTCAGCTAGACCCAAGAGGGTATTTTGAAAGGTGTCCTTAATAGGTTATACCAATTAAATTCTAACAAGATTGTAACAATCAAGAACCTTACCCATATTCTGACAGATCTTTCTGCCTTTTTTTGAAAACCAGCTTTGCCTTTATCCTCGACCTTTGATTGATTTCGATCTCGCTGACTTTGTCTCGACTTTCGATCTCGATGACGACGTTTTGATTTTGTCAGTGATCGATCGTGGAAAGATTGATTTATCCTGATCCGCACCAGGATTTTGATCCTCGGATTTGCCGGAGTGCCTGATCGCCTTGATTTTGACGCTTTTTATCTTTGATCTCGTCGGTTCTGATCTGTTCGATCGAGTTCTTTGATCGATCTGACGTTCTTTGATTTTGATAAAACGCCGATTTGATTCTATCCCTTTCTCCTCTCTCTCTTTATCTCTCCCTCTCCTTCTCTCCATATCCCTCTCAATCTCTAATAATTGTACTTATTTTATTAAATTTATTAAATAAAAACATTTGCATTTGCATTTTATTTATGTCATGTGTTGCTATTTTTTAGGTTAAATAAATAATTTTATATTTCAATCAACATGCCTACACAAACTCTAATACATCCATACAATTGTTCAGCATAGACATGCAAGACGATGTAATGCATCACAACGTCACACGTATTTATATGCAAGACTTTTCAATAGACAACATCAAAACTGCGAATGCCATTTTTTAATGTATACGAGGCGGTGTGAATATTTGTTGTCATTGTTATTCGCAACAACTGTCCTTTTACATTAATTGGACGCTTCACATGTCTGGAAGCAAAGGCTAAAGAAGCCAACAAGTGTTTTACCAATTACGACATCTATGTTGCTCGAATCTGTGGAATCTTGACAGTTGCCATGGAAGAACTCGGTGGGTTGTGTTTTGGATTGCTTGATTGCCTTTGAAGTTGGAGGAGAGGTTTTCAGTTGAAAACCAGGTGGAGACTAACCAAACATGAAACTTGTATCTTGTTGAACTAGGCCAAAGGAGGGTAGCAATTGGGAAGAGATGAAAGAGAAGTGCCAGAGAAGGAATGACACATTCAAGCAATGATGAACAGTCAAATTGTCAGTTTTCCTTTTTCGATTTTCCTTTTTCTGTTTTGTTTTTTTTGTGTCATCATTTACGTTTCCACAACATCTTTATGATGCTCCCTCTGTCTGAAAATGTGCCTCTTCTTCTTGGACTTTTCACATCTCCATTGTCCTGACTAGGCATTAGCTCTCCAAGTATGAGACTTGTTGGTCAACAGGGAGACTGAGCTATCATCACATCACTGTGCTATTGGCATGAAACAATGTCCTTTTGTAAGAGATAGAGTCACACACATCTAGGCTGAAGGAAACTATTAAATCCGTTCCTCATTGAGACCACCAAAAATCTGTCATGAATGATTTTTCATAGCAGTTGTGTAACTGCTGGAAATGACTTTATGCAACAACTGAGTAACTATGGCAGAGGGCTTTTTGCAACAATTGTGAATGGCTTTCAACAGTAGTCACAACAATTTTGTAACAACTGGGAATAACTTGTCTAGCAACTTTGAGTGATTTTCTGTAGCATTGTATGGTTGCTAAAGAATGGCTTTCTGCAACAATAGTGACTGCCATGAACTTCACTCTTACCCACGTTTATGAAGTCTACCAATGCTTTGTGCTCTTAATTCACCAGTTTTTGGGTGATGCAAGATTGTTGTTTTGCCCAAAGATGCACTTGCATCGAGATAACTTTGAGAATCATTAATTTGATGATTAAGTTTTCTATGCTTTTAAGTTCAATTTGAAGTTCAATTTTGTTGAGCATATCTATATAATGCCATTGGTTTTCAATATTTATTGGCCATTTTTGGGATTGGACCATAAATAATTGTTTTCCCTTGGTTAATTTTGTCCTTGTCGAGAAAGCTTATTGTTCCCAAAATGTGTTTGTCAGATCCCCTTCTGATTATTCCTAATAATTATGGTTGAATATTTAAGAACAGCATAAAACTCAACAATATAATTTTATTATTACACTAGCAAGGGTTTGCGAGCAGCCAACAATCAATATAAGTACAGGATCCGATTAGAAATTATACAACCAATATCAGATCAGATTTAGATAAAATATAAATATATTAAGGGAAGATTAGTCCAAAATCTATGAGTTACTAGGTAATCCAGATCAAATGCAAACTTAGGCCATGTCAAGAAATGTGACATATGTACCTTTTTCCTTTGATAGTTTAAATTCACTCCAAAATTGGAATATACACCTGCCATTTCCAATAAATAATGTAATGTCTTTGTCACCATGTTCTTTTTCTACATTTTGATAGCAAGCACAGTTACTTTTTTTGTCATACTTTTCTACTTCTATTTCCATAGCTATTATGGTATATTGTTTTTACTTCACATATCCTTGCGATTAACTGTTATGCTATTACAATTCTGTGAGTTTGAAATCATATATCCCAACTTTCCGGTTAATATCTTCTAGAGTGGTTCTACAATGTCATCGAGACCAATAGTACTTACGCCATCTCCAATGGCCACATCAGAGTTAGGAACACAAAATATAGTAATGGCACAAACCCTTATGAAATATTCCTCCATAGCTCCTCAACCATAACCAAACCATTGAATAATTTGAATCCATCTTGATTGTTCATGTCAAAGGCAAGAAAAGTGTTAAACAAATATCCAAACCATTTGAGATTTTTGCTTATAACCTTCGATGTAGGAGCGAGTGGAGATTGGCAAAGCAAGAATTGGATAGATTGTTGATACATAATTTTGTATCCAAAATTACAAAACAATTTGATACTCAACCGATATGTTCACTATTACATGCAAATTAAAAAAAGTTGCATTTCAAAATAATAATACAACAAGAGCTCAAGGTTTGCAATGACCACTTGTCGCATATAGCAATTAATTATCAAATTATATTTTTCAAATTTACTAAGATTGATCCTTTTCAAACAATATAACTATTCCAACCAAAAATTCGGCGTACCCAATTGCACACACAAAAAGTGCAATAGCTAGTTTATTTTCAATTAATTAATAAATACAATCAAAATATATCCTACTGACTGCATAGACCTCGCCGAAGTTCGTATAACACCATCCGAGGATGCCTAACATAGGTACCTACCTAACCCATTATATATATATTCTAGTTTAAAAGATTTTCCCACGGTACTTGAATTTCAAAGACAAGCACATCTGTAGTGTATTTGTCTAGCGCGTTCTTTGACTCTGAAATTTGAAGCCATTATTATAAATCGCTATGACTGCAGAAGACGACGATTTCAATCAGAGTTAAATAATGGTGTCCTTGTATTATTTTATTTTTCTTAATTTCGTTCATTGATTGAATCTAAACATTAGCGTTTTATAGCATTGAATAATAGACAACTGGACATTTCAAAAGCATTTTGATAAAATATGAAATGTAGATGCTCTGCAGGGGTAGATTGAAGTCTGTGAAACAGTATGGGAGGATGCCTAACACACCTAGCCCGTTATCTCTATTCTTTTTAGGGGTGAAGAAACAAACAGAAGTGAAGAAGAAAACAGGCGTTTTGTTTATATCGATCATATAAACATCATGTTTAATTCAGGAGCGGTATTTGTTCCATCTGAGGGTACTTCGAAAAGGTTTCCAATTCCTGTTGTTCAGGAATTGGCATCTCAGCATCTTCACAGCCTTCCTCCAAGATATATCAGATCAGAGAAAGAGCGCCCAAATAACTCTCCTCTTCATCAAATGGACATCCCCATAATTGATATGGACATGTTTCTGAGAGATTCGGATCTCTGCAGGCAAAAGGAATTGGAAAAGCTTGGTATTGCATGCCAGCAATGGGGATTTTTTCAAGTGGGTACTTCAAATTGATTATAAATTAAGTAATAGACTAATAATTGCTACAAAAAAGTACTCTACATAACAAGACATTTGGCAGCTTTAAAACGCGATGTGTTAGTTTGTAGTTCCCTTCTATACCGTGGTTTTGGGGGGTGGATGTTTTCGCATCCTACTCCCGTTTTGTACCAACATAAGAGATGGTTTCAGTTTCAAATCTTCTGTGTTTCTTATAAATGATCCATGAATTTTTTTATTTATTTTTCAACCAGCAGAGGTCTTCACTCTTTGTACAGAAGGGTTTCAGAAAATATCTCCTCCTTATAATATGAGAGTTGCTTGAAGATCCTTCATAGGATAGAGTTGTTATCTATGTGACATGACATGCTAGTAATTTGCAAGCTATTTACCATAATTATAATGCCATTACCCTTATGACGGGATTAGCTTCAAATTTGAGATCTTAAAAAAAAACCCAAAAAATCTGCAAACCCCAAAATCTCAAACCTGCATAATAACATCTCCAAAACTTGTGTCCAACTTTGAAATTTCTAAAAACCCTCTTACATTGTCATAGCTTTAACTCTGCATCATATCTACCATATCCAAGGGTTATACCATAGGGATCTCGGAAAACCCCACAATCACAAATATGGCTCTGATACCAAATATTAGGAAAATCAACTATGATTAATAATCCATTTCCTACATAAACATGCATACGAGTATATGCTGCTTACTTTGCTAAGAGTTATGTATGTCATTATGACAGGTTGTCAATCATGGAATTCCTCTGTCTATGATGGAAAGAATGAAGGAAATTGTGCGGGAATTCGTTCAACTGCCGTTGGAAGAAAAGCTCAAATATGAAATGCAAGAGGCTGAAGGCTATGGCCAGATCTTTGTAGCCTCAGATGACCAAACCCTAGACTGGGCAGACATCGTGTTCTTGACAACTCTCCCTACAGAGAATAGAAAAATGAATTTTTGGCCAACAAAGCCCGCGGATTTCAGGTACCTAAATATTATTAATTCAGGCAGAAGCCATAACATCCTGATATCATGTTTACTTTATATATGATTAAGAATCGAGTAATTTCTGCGATAACCGAATCCACCTATACGTGATACACATATGGTGCTCTACGATTTAAAGGGCATACTCAGGAAATCATACCATCTAGGCAATTATAATAACTTTCTCAAAAACTGATTTTTATCTGCAGTTCCTTAAATCTCAATATCAGCAGTATTTAAGAGGACTGACTCTTTCCCCTGCTCCGTTCTGTTTTATCTTGCTTGTTGCAAAGTCTCTGTCCTTTGGTATGGGCTTCCTTCTCCATCACATGGGCTTAGTCAGATTTCCCAGCCCTTCGTTTACATAACAATATTCAACTTTAACTTCTGTGACAGTCTTCGTATGAATGATGATAGCAGCAGCTGCTCAGTGTTTATTAGATAATAGATAGTTTGTAGAAGATTTCATATATAGCATTATCCAAGATTCTTGTATTTCACAAGAGGAGTAAGCATTAGTGACGGTAGATACCATTTCTATCAGAGAGTTGATCAATAATGGAGAGATTTATTTAGAATTTTATATGTCTGAAGACCAATGAGGAGATATCTGATATCTTCACACATTAGGGGAAAAAAAAAAGCTTTCAGTATTTAGGAGATCGGTTAGGTGTTCTAGATGTCGATACTTGTGATTAAAGGAGAGTGTTGTAATTATAATCTCAACCACCGCTGTTTATTAGCTCTCTTATTTTATCTGCAGCTCCATAAATCTTAGTATGGGCAGCATTTTATAGGATTAACTCTTTCCCCTGCTCTGTTCTGTTTTCTCTTGTTTGTTGGAGTCTCTGTCCTTTGGTATGGACTTCCATCTCCATTGCATTGACTTAGTCAGATATCCCAGCCCTTGTTTTACATAACAGTATTCAACTTTAACTTTTGTGACAGTCTTCGTATGAATGAAGATAGAAGCTGCTCAGCGTGTATTACATAATCGATATTTTGGAAAATACTTGATATACTCTGTTTTTTAGTTTTGTATTTGATGGATAGAGCTGGAGCTTATATGTAAGAAGGTTCTGGTATATTAAAAAAAAAACTGTCTGTTATAGTGTGACTGCAAAAAGGGAGAACAGAGCTGTTTATTGTGAGTAAACAAGTCTGCTGTTCAAAGTGTTTTTGAGCTCTGCTGTGAAACAGAGCACTCTGTTATAAACATTTGTATGTATTATGTAATTAGAGTTGAAGCTCTTTGTTAACTTGATATTTAAAAAACATATTTTGCTTTTCATCACTATTATTATTATTATTATTTCTCCTTCCTCTGCCTTTTCCTACAAGATGTTAATGAGTCTTATTTAAAATGGTGCTGAAAACCTGTATGCCTCCTCTCCACTAGCTACTCAAAGTCTCCAGTTCATAAACTTGCCTCTGTTTTTTAATATTTAAACAATTTTCTTTATCTCAATCATTCTATGAAACTGCATACTGAAAATAGAAGAGCCTCCACACTGACCTCATCTACATGAGTAAAATATTCAGGTCTGCCTTCATTTAGTGGTTATTTGCACAATAAGAAATATGATGACTATATGCACTGAGCACTCTTATTAACTGGAATGCACAGACAGTTATACAGAGTGGGAAATTGCAAATGGTATGATGGATAGACACTGTCTTCCATTAACGTGTGTTTTTGGCTTCTTAGTTCATTAAGACAATGCGGCATTGTATCAGTCTCATTTTCAACATTTCCCTCTTTCCATAAAAGGAGTACAATCAAATTCAAGCAAATGTGGTTGATCATTTTGTTGATCTCATGTTGATCAAATGTCACTGAATTGATCTTTCCCCTCTTTTCCTGCACTAGGTCTCTGATGGCTATAGGCATGTAAAACATATCTACTTCTTCGATTCCCTTTTTTTCAGTCTTTCATAATAATTGGTTGTTCTAGTAGCAGATTCCCATCTGACTTTTATAATTTTCTTTTTTCGATCTGATTGTGCTGCCCATTTGTTGCAGAGAAACTGTGGATCGATACGCAGTTGAAATTCAAAAGCTTTGCAAGACATTGTTTTGCCTTTTATCAGAGAAAATTGGGCTAAAACCAGATCATTTCATTAACATGTGTGGGGAAATGGAACAGGCAATACGAATGAATTACTACCCACCCTGCCCAAGACCAGATCTTGTTTTAGGCATAAGCCCTCATGCAGACGGAAGTGCTTTGACAGCGTTGCTGCAGGATGATGAAACAGTGGGGCTACAGATCTCTAAGGATGGCAAATGGGTTCCCATTCAACCCATTCCAGGTGCCCTGGTTATCAATGTTGGGGACATGCTTGAGGTAATGATGATGGATTTTAGCAGTCTTTAGACCAAAAGAATCTGAAGGATGTTAAATTGTTTCAAAGATTATTTCTATAGGTGTGCAATTATGAAACCTTTTGTCCAAATTGTTAGTTATTGTCTGAATTTAAGCTTTCATGTATTAAACAAAACCATCTTCTCTCCATTCTCGATGATGCATTACCTGGATTTGATAAATGGGGATTAATGTTTGATGCCACCTGATTGATATCAAATCTAAGTTTTGTTTTTGTGTTTTGATTTAGGTATTAAGCAATGGAACATATAAGAGCATTGAGCACAGGGCGGTCACAAACATCGACAGAGATCGAGTCTCCATTGCCATGTTTTACACTCCAAGTAAGGAAACAGAAGTGGGTCCTGCTTCAGAGCTCATAGATGAGTTGAATCCCTGTCAATACAGAACATTCATTCATGAAGATTATATGCAGCATTTCTTTTCTAGCAAACTTGAGGGGAAGGCGTGTCTTGAATTTGTTAGAATCAAGTGATTTAAGATTGTTCAATGTTGCGCTCGGTTGACAGTTTACCTACGGTGGCTAGTCAACAACCTAGAGTCTTTTCGATTATCTTCTTCTGTCTTGAGATTGCGTGGGCTTTTATTTGATAAGGTGTCCAGTAATCTAATCCATTGCACGAATTAGAAGAAAGAAAGTGACTTCATATGCATGAAGTGCATTTGTATATAATGCTTACCAAAGCTAACTTAAATTAAAAGCTATATGGCTTTTATGTTAAAGAATTGTATATTGGTTTTTTTTTTTTTTGAATGGGATAACTTTTATGTTTTGGTTCTTAGTCAAAGAGGCATTAGTTTAGGTGCATGTTCTCAAATCAAATTGTAAAAATGATCTAAGTTTGACATAATACCCTCCATCTAGATAATAAGAAATAACAAGTAAAAATAGAGATTGAAATTAAAAGATGCAGTTTTCTGGATAAATAAATAGTTGTAGCCAAACTAACTTGATGTGTCCAACCCCTTCTAGTAGTAGGATACCTCATTCCTTGTCACACTATCTTTAACATATGTTGTGCCCTATTTATTTATGATCGTGAATAGAAGTAGCACACATGTTTGCTAAAGACTTCCGCTTGTGTATCTCAATTGTATGTTAGTCTCTTACTCCTTCATTTTTCTACATATAATCTATAAACTTGTCTTTCTTGAGATTGGTTTGTCCCCTTGACCACTTGAGATCTAGATTATTGGTATTGAAGTAATCTTACCATATGCCAATACAAACATGCACATAACAATAGAAGGAAAGTTGTCTACTCAATTCATCTATTGAGTTACTATATGCACATATAGAAAGAGTAAAATGGTAAATACAAAGAAAACATTAAAAGTGTCTTCAAGTATTTAAAGGATGATCAATGAAGCCCTCCAATAGTAATTCCAAACTATTTGGACAATTCCACAAATGCACACCAACTTGGACCAATACTATAATGTACCAAACAACTTATTCTTGTCCAACTCTAAAACTTATGCAAGGTATAAATCAAACTAAACATTTTGACAAATAAAGGAAAACTTTGTCATGGATATGGATAACATGGTATAATAGTTAGTAGTGTATTTCTTTACCAATCACTTCACAATTGAATAGAATATTTCTCTTACACCATTAAAGATGTTGATTGTAGAGTCCCACAATATAATCAATGCATATCACAATTGGAATATGGTATGATTTGAACATGGGATTCCATTGTTAACACCTTTTAGGAGGAATACTACCCTCATAGACACTATGAGGATGAGTACGAGAAATATTAGGAATTGTTGGAACATAAAGAACACTTAGTTGAAGACTATTAATAATGATTTCTATGACTAATCTATGTACCTAATGTAAAAGAGGGGGACCAACCATGTTCAAGGCCCTAGGTCACGGAGAGCTAAGAGCGGAAGGCTGCCCTAACTTACCTCAGCTTAAAGGGGTGTTAGGAAATGCAGAACAAGAATGATGAGGGCTATAAGGCCCTTTTATCATTATGTAGACCCAAAACTCGGAATGGGGCTAGGCGAGTCGGTTTTCGGGTTCAACACTGTGCCTCAGGAAGCTCTTTGCTTGAGGACGATAGCGCAATTCCAGGACAACAGTGCGGCGCAATGGTGTCTCTCAGGTGCGCTAGCATCCGTATGACCAGAGGACTAAAGTGACAAGGTTAAACACTAGAAAACAAACTAATGGCCTAGCTAATTATTTCCAAAGGGCCAAAACAAAGCTATGAAGTAGGCAAGATATGAATGAATATGATAGAGTAAATACACAAGACTTAAGGTGGCAAGAATAATCTCACAAAGGTATTTGTTTTCCAGCTAGCTCCAAGAAGCACGTCCACCTACACACAATAAAGAGGAAAATTGTTGGGTGGCTGAATAGGTGTCTGCCTCAGTCAAACTCCCATTTTGATGTTTCCACCTTCACGAACAACCAAGTTTGCAAAAATGGAGAAATATATGATAAAGAAGGGAATGAAGTACAAAACACAAAAGCACTACAAAAATAGTAGGGTGCTACCCACCAAATCATAAAGGAGAGGAATAGAAAGTTTACCACCACTAAGAGCTCACTAGCTAATGGAGGAGAAAATGAGAGGATTCAAGCCTCCACTACAATGGTGTTGGTTCCACACTTGCTCTATGGAGTTGACAGAGTGTTGTTGTTGCTATGGAGTGCAAAGTATTTCTTGAAGGCTAAAAGTGAATGCTAGAATGCTTGGAAAGTGTGCTAAAGGATGTAAAGAGATGAACTGAATGCTTAGAAGATGCAAAGAGATGAAAAGCATGTAGAAGAAGAGAATTTGAAGGAGAGAATGAAGACAATAGCCAGATTCAGGTCGGTCAGTTGAAGGGGGTGTTACAAATCGACTTCCAATGGGAAGTGCAACACCTCTGCAAGCTCCAGGAGTAGGAATCTGCTAGGGACGTAAACGCACTGTGCAGGCATCCCCAATAGTTATTCCTCTGCCGACACACAAAACAACCACCAAGTGGAACAAAGGCAACAGATTTATGTGGAATTTAGCCTTCGAATTTGGTTTTCTAAAGTGAAGAATGGAAAAAGGGGAGTTTGCATAGGGGTGCAAATTCGCTCCTATACATTTTGTGTCCACTTTAGCGAGCATAAATATTGATGAGTGGTTTGGTAAAGTAAATCAAAGAAGTAGTAGAGTTAGAAATGTATACCTGAGCTATCGAGGAAGCAGACCATGATCTAGTGAACTTTAGCATGGAGGACTTGAAAAGGACTTCATGGCCCTGTAGAACTATGAAGCTGAATAATGAAAGCATTTTACAGGTTCGTGGACCTGCAAGGACAACCCCCAAGATCTCTCACATGAAGGAAGCCCTGTGAAGAAAGCACCTCACAAGCCTACAAACCTGCAAGGAACATGTCCTCCAAGAACTCTCACATGGAGGATACCTAGAAAATGACCTTATAGACCCATAGACTTGCAAGGAAGCATCCCCCAAGATCTCTCACATGGAAGAAACAAGGAAAATTCCCTACAGACCCGTAAACCTGCAAGGAAGGTTTCCTTCAAGATCTTTCATAGTGAAGGAAACCCAAGAAAGCGCCCTACAGATCCGTAGACCTGTAGGGGAGCCACCCCCAAGATCTCTCACATGGAGGAAGCTCAAAGGAAGTGCCCTATAGGCTTGTAGACTTGTAGGGAGGTCTCCCCAAGATCTCTCACATGGAGAAAAGCAAAGAAAACAGACTCCGCAAAGTAAAAAAGCGGCTTCACAGGAATACCCATAAAGCGACATGTTTACCCGCAGATAGAACATGTTAGAAAGCAGCCATGCAGGAAAGTAGGTGGATAGTCATGTAGACCGTCGAAAAATTGGAAAATTTTCAAAGGGGTCCCTCAAGAACCCTAGCGTGAAGAAGGAGTCCACTCAAGGGACGCATTGTTTGAAAGCTCAAAAGAGATGTTTCTTTCTCGAATCAATTCATTATCAAGGAATCCTTTTAAAATATATTCACTTTATCAAGGAATTCAAAAGGAAGAATATTCCCCCACGCGTGGGGAAGGTCAAAGTTGTTCCCACTTCGAAGGAAGGTTCTCAAATTATTTTTTTACGAACCCATAATGAAGGAAACACATTCCATTAGGGTTTCAAGTCAAGAATGCAATCCTTTGAGAAGAGGTTTATGAAGATTCTTGAGAAAAGATTCGTCAACAATGAATGCCTTTTCTGAAAACCAAAATGTTGTAGAAGTGGTGTTGTCACGCATGAGAGGGACAACTCAAGCAAAAGAGAGAGAAAGATAAGGGAAAAGCAAAAGAGAAAAGGAAACATGAACAAAGGACACAAGGGTAGCTTGATATTTTAGGGTCATAATTTCTTATATATATATTGTATATAAAATGAACTATCATCAACCCCCTACTATATCAAACCATATGAAGAATGCATGAGAAGAAAAAGTAAAAATAAAAAATTGGGTCAACATGGAAGAGAAGCTTAAATGCCCCCATCACTTTGCATTGTCCTCAATTTATCGAAAATCAAGTCACAAAGATGGAAGAATAATGATACAAATAGAAGAAGGTTTACGACACAAAAACCACGCCTGTATCCAAATAGAAGAATAATGATACAAATAGAAGAAGGTTTACGACACAAAAACCACACCCGTATCCAAGCACCAACAGGGGTGATGAGGTTCATCCAAGCACACATAGTACGATCACGAGGGAACATGTCACAACACACACACACACATCTAATTTAAAGATAAAGAAGAGGCCTCCTCCAAACACTAATCAACCTAGAGGTCATCCACTTCTCACTCTAGATCATCATAGGGGGAAGGAGGACAAGCCGACAATGGTGGAATGTTAATAGGAGGGGCATCCGACCCTCCCACAACAAGGGCTAAGGAAGAGGGCCCCGCAAGATCCTCTCCATCGAGCTCCTGTGGAGCTAAGGTTAGCGATTTTGCAAAGATCGCCAACAAGGCCAAAACCTCATTCAGAGAGTTAAACATGCACTTCATAGGAGTGTCATGTCTTACCTTAATGAATGGAGAAGGTTGCACCCAAGATTCATTGCTAGGCTCAACGAGTGATTCGGGAGTAGTGATAAACTCAGGAGAAGCCGAGACTGGTTATGTCACTAGGATAGAACAAGTCAGCATAGGACCACCTTTTAGAGAAGGTGGACTCCTCTTAAATCCTCCTTTGCTTCTAGAATGAACACTCTCTACCTTCTGCTTCGTTGAAGAAGGCGAACTCCCCATAGACGAGGTAAGAAGTATAGAGGAAGAGGAGGAAAGAACTGCAGTAGATACGATTGAAGTGTTCATCATATCTATGGGCTTCAGGAAAGGTTGGACATCCATAAGGGATATTAAAAGAGGTGGCTCCATTGAAGGAGTGATGAATACCTATACCTTTTTAGGGTCAGGTGCATGCATATTCGCAGCGGAAGTCAGAAGCAATACAAAGTTGGTTTCAATGGAAGCAAAGGGGAGGAGAGAGGAGAACACAGTGGGAGGCCCTGATACAAGGGCAATAATCTCCTCTTCCTTCCTCTATAAGGTGGCCTATTGAACCATGAGAATCTTTCACCAACGCTTACGCTCGCACACAAGGTAGTTTCTATGACTTTTTGAACTAGAGGTTATGTTGTGCAGTTTTGCACACACGCCCCACAGAAAGTAGGGACCCTCTTCTTGCTCTGGCTTTTGGTGTCTTTTGGCCCCTTAATTTTATTGATTTCATTGTCTTTGGAGGTCCTTAGATGTTCATCTTACTTGCCCAAGTGATTTCCCCAGGTTGCACTTTGAAAAAACTAAGTTCTGAGCAAAATCCGGGTTTTTACCCCAATCCGGGATTTTCCGGTCCATCCGGATTTTCCCGAATTCTGATCAAAGTCTGGCTTTGTGCAAAAATCCGGGTTTTTACCCTAATCCGGGATTTTCCGGTCCGTCCGGATTTTCCCGATTTCCATGAAAATTTTGGATCTGAGCGAAGTCTGGGTTTTTGCCTGCGTTTGGGATTTTCTGCCCAACCCGGATTTTCCCGGATTTCTTTAGTTTTCCGAAATGTGCCAAAAGTCCAGAATTTTATGCCATCCGCGGAAATCCGGTCCACCCGGATTTTTCTGGATTTTCCGCCAGGCTTTGTGTAAATTGAAATACTGGATTAAATTGATGAATTTGATGATAAATGCTCAACACCCCATGCTTAATTTGATATATTATACGATGTTACACGTATTCTTGGTTCGTTTTGATGATCTATTGTTGAAATTTTTGCCTTATTCAGTAAAATCCTGTCCGGCTGGAATTTCCCGAAATCCTGTCCGCCTGACCCGGATTTTCCCGGATTCTAGTTTGGAATCCGCCTGACCTGGATTTTTCCGGATTTTGGTCTGGAGTCCACCTGGCTCGGATTTTCCCCTTAGTCTGATTTCCCCGGAAGGGCCCAAATCCCGAAATTTCCCAAAATGGAATTTTTTTCGAAAATAATTATTTATTTATTTATTTGTTTTTTCCAAAATGGACATTTTAAATGTTCCTAAAATGAAAATTCCTTGAAAAGATGTTGAAAATAAAATTTCCAAAAATGGAAAAAAATTCTGAAAATGGAAAGTTTCCTTATAAAAATGTAAGTTTTTTAGAAAAGGTCAAAATTTTATTCGAATTTAATTTGGACATGTGGGCTATTAATGATGATATCTATTTTTCATGACTAAACAAATATTAAAAGGGGGACTTGCATATGGATTCGTGCCAAAAGAGGGAAATCTGGAAGTGTTCAATTTAAATTTTCAAAATGGGACCTGCCTAAGAATCCATGCCAAAACTGTCTACAGCTGGAGGACTTTCTGGAAGACACGTGAATCTGATCTTGCTGGAGATCATGGGCCGACATGGATAATATTCATGCATTTAATGCAAATCTTGTCCTATTTTGAAATTCTCTTGGCTGACCTGTTCTGGGGCCAGTTATTATTGTAAAATCTAATTGGGCCGACATGTTTGGGGTTTTCTATAAATGGCATTTGTGCCTCATTTGTAAGAGATTAGGAGAGAGATTAGGAGAAGATTTGATAGAGAGCGAATTTAGCAGTAGAGTAGAGGTAGAAGCTAGTCAATTTCTGAGCAAGTGATGTAACAGAACATTGGAATTGTTGCTGGAGTTTGGTGATTCAATACAATTGAAGGCATTGTGATTTTATGGTGATCTCTTTTGTGTTGACTTATCTTGCATGGTTCTTATGATTCTATTTTTAAAATTGCTCATGGTTATTAGATTTAGATTTAGATCTGATTCAATGATGTTCATGATTTAATGTTTGAAGTGTTTGCAGCAATCCCTGGTCCATACTTTTTGCAGCTAGCTGATTGTTAGTTGCTTTGTAAAGTTAGCCTGGACCTTTATATTCATTGTGCTTGGTTCAATTATGGAGATTTATTCATTTCAACTGCAATTGGGTTGTCTTGGGTGAATGTTCATAATTTGAAAATCTTTAAAACCTTAGAAGATTGCACTATTTCTGTAAGATTGTAGATTAATCTTGGTTAAGCAGAGATTGGTTTCGTTGGGATTGGTCCATTTCAAGCGTTTATCATTTGCATTGTTAATCTTAGGAGTTAGAATAGAATAGAATAGAATTTCTCTGAACCCTTATCTCTTTTGCTGTTTATTTTGAATCTGGGTTAGTTTTAGGATTGAAAGCATCACCACATTGTTGCATCTGATGAAAATTCACTTTCAGCATTGTTCATTTGTAAGGCCCCTTGTAATCACCAACATTTTCACATATTATCTGAGTTGTTTATGCATTGTCATGGCCTGACACCCGAGAGACCTTGGGGTGATTTTCAGTAATTTATTGTTGAGGATTACCTTTCAAGAGAGATAGAATATTGCATTCTGTCTGAGTTGTTGCTGTGCAGAAAACACCATCAACATGTTAGAGGCTGCGAAGTAACAAAAGGCTCTTGTTCAACCATGGGAGTGTCCACTACAACCATTTCCAATGGAGGAACAAACTTCTGAACGGGAGTAGAAGGAATAGGTTGAGAAGCAATGGGGGGAGTCAGCTCAAGTGCCTCAGCAGCGGGCTTGTTCCCGTTCACTACTTTGGGAGTAGGAGTAGTAGGAGGCCATGAAGGTCGAGACAAAGAGGACTCTCCACAGAGACCTTTTCCTCTACCATATAGGTAGTACCAAGGTCCAGGAAGTTTAGTAGGGAGGTCTGATATCTTGATCTTGGGTCTACACCAAGGAGGGATCATCGGACTTAATGGGTAGAAGCCAAGATTGCTCATCCAATACTCCTCCCAAGAGAGGGTAGTAGATGAATCATACTAAGGGGAGGTCACCTTCTCCTTCCCATTTTAGGAAGAAGAGGCAATCGGTTGTTGTGCTACAGGAAGAGCCAATTGTGGTTGTCCCTTACCCCCAATATTATACTTCATGTAGTTCTTGTAAAGTAGGTCCATTCTTGGAGGAAGCAGACCAACTGAGGTGGGCCAAAAATGGTCCAATGGATATCCAGTGTCATGCACTACATGCACAACACCTTCATGGAAGAAATTCATAAATTTGTGGATAATAGAGGCAAATCCATTCATAGAAGCTAGCCAAGGTATGCCTAGCTTAATCCTAAACAAATTTGACTCTAAGATGACATCAAAACTGTGTCGACAACCCTAGGTCCAACTAGGATAGAAAAAGTTATCGAGCCATAAGGCTTAAGGGAGAGACTATCATGTGTATAGATGGTAAATTTTGTTTCTTTGTATTCCTTTCTATGTAATGAGTTAAGCCACGACGTCTCTTCCGTGATAACATTCACTCGACATGTGGGGTCTACTAGGACCCCTATCACAATGTTGCCACTAAGGCGAGTGTGAATATAAAGAGGTGAGGGCTTGTTATTTAAGGGTAAGTCCTATGATGTGAATGTTATATCTGGAAAATTGGTCATAGGTTGTGCAGTAGAAGTAATCTTGACCATGTTAATATAGGCCTCGAGCTGAGTGATAGAATCAGCGGGGTCAACAATCATATTAGTAGAATGTGACAGAAATGGGTCTGTGTATATTTGCAGTTCACTATTCGCTTTTGCCACCAATTTGTTTGCATTTTGTTTGCTACCATCAAGATGAATAGTACCATCCTTGATGCAGTCCTATATCTCATGATGTAGGTGCATACAACATTTGGTATTATGTCCATTAACTCAATGGCATTAACATTAGGTACTTGCATCATACCAGCTAGGGTATGGTTCCTTAAGAGGTTGAGGGTTTGGCAAGGTTACAATCCTATCCTTCAAAAACTTTTGCAAGATGGAGGAATAAGATTCTGATAACTTTGTGAACTTACAGTTGCATCCAAGACCATTTCCATTTGCAGTAGCTACTACATTCACAACAATTTTTCCTTTTCCAAAGATTGACATAATGGACTTTCCTCCAGAACGGGAGTGTGAGGAGGATCCCCCAAACTGAGCCATCATCTACTGATACTCTCATAGGGCTGCACACAAATGAGTCAAAGAAGGGTATTTCATAAGGGAAAACTTCTCTTGACAAGGCCTTTGTAAGTTCCCTATGAATACCTTCTACACATCAAAATCAGGAAACAGATAAGAGATTTATGAGAAGAGAGCTTGATATCACACTATGAAATCAGTAATCTTTTCATTATCATCTTGTTTGCATTGGACGAGATTCAAAAAAATCATCTTCGGCCTGATGTTAACATGAAATTGTCATAGAAATTGGTTTACAAGTTGGTCAAATGAGAAAATAGAATTATCATGCAAGGAACAATACCACTTGAGTGTTGAATCCTTGATAGATCAAGGGAATAATTTTTCCATCGTGTCATGATTGAAAAAATATGTGCACAGGGCGTTAAAGGCGAACACATGTGTTTATGGATCCCCTTTTCCATCATATTTCTTAAATTTAGGAATCTTCATTCTTTGAGGGAAGGGAGTGTTGAGGATCATGACTGGCAACAGGCTATGCTAGAAGAAGGGTTGGAAGATAGGCTAGGCAGAGGCTTGGGAGAGACTCGCTAACTGGATTTGCATCTCACCCATACTCTAAAGAAAAGTGTTTAGAATAGGGTCATTAGAAGATAAAGGGATAGAAGGACCTCCTCTAGAACTACCACCGGAGCCACCACTAGAACCACCAGTGTGATCGCAGCCAGAACTACTATAAGAGCCATTGCCACTAGAAGAGCCTCTGTTAGAGCCACCTCCACTTCCAAAGCCACCACCATGACCTCCACTTGAACCACTTCCACTAGCACCATCCCTGTTGTCAAAGCCATCGCCACTACCAAATCCTCCACCGCTCATCCCACCAAAACCTCCACCACTAGAGGTGACAGGAGGGGTGAAGTTGAAACCCAAGGGGATATTGTTCACTTTGACAATGTTGGGTCCCTTGGAGGTAGAGGGGATGTTGATTGAGGGTACAACATCAATCATGTATACAAACATAGGAGGCATTGACAATCCTAGCTACCTCTCATGATCTTCAAAAGAAACTCCTATAATATTAGGATTGTTTGGAGGAGTGCATGCATCAATTAGACTAAGGAGACTAGCCAAGAGTTATATGCCTATTTGGTCTTTTCCCACCATATACTTTAGTTCGCTGACAACTTGGGCGGCCCTAGCCAACTTTGAGTCTCTTTCAAAGTGATGTTCCAAGTCACCCAACCCTTTGCTAAGGGTGGAGACATATTCTACGGGTATGTGAACAGCCTCATGGTCATCTACCGATGATGGTGTAGGAGATGTAGGAGGAGTGTGGATGTGATTGGTCTCATTGGAGAATCCTATCTGACCCCTTGAAAACTACTGCACGGCTAGACCAATGGTGGGACCAGAGAAAAGACCTATAGAGAAACCAATAGTGACCTTCATCCTTTCCATCAGAAGGTGTCATATACTTCTCCTAACAATATACCCAGAGTTTGTGGACTGGGTTGTGATGCTCATAAACCTTCACAACACTTAGGAGCACAATGGTCATAAGGTATAAGGGAAAATCTTCAACACCAACAGATGAATAGATGTTGGTTTAGGCCAGGTTCACCAAAAATGTAAGAGAGGGGGACCAACCACATTCAAGGCCCCAAGTCACGGAGAGCCAAGAGCGGAAGGCTACCCTAACTTACCTTAGCTTAAATAGGTGTTAGGAAATGTAGGACAAGAATGATGAGGACTATAAGGCCCTTTGATCACTCTGTGGACCTGAAACTTGGAATTGGGCTAGGCAAGTTAGTTTTCGAGTTCAACACTATGCCTTAGGAAGCTCTCTACACGAGGATGAAAGTGTGGTCTCAGGATGACAATGCAATGTGTTGGCGTCTCTCAGGTGCGCTAGCATCTGTATCATTAGAGGACTAAAGAGACAATGTTAAACACTAGAAAATAGACTAATAGACTAGCTAATTACTTCCAAAGGGCCAAAACAAATCTATGAAGTAGGCAAGATATGAACGAATATGATAAAGTAAATACACAAGAGTTAATGTGGAAAGAATAATCTCACAAAAGTATTTGTTTGCCAGTTAGCTCTAAGAAGAATGCCCACCTACACACAATAAAGAGGAAAATTGTTGTGTGGCTATCTAGGGGCCTGCCTCAATTAGATCCCCATTTTAGTGTTTCCACCTCCATGGACAACCAAGTTTGCAACAATGGAGAAGTATATGATAAAGAAGGGAATGAAGTAAAGAACACAAAAGCACTATAGAAACAATAGGGTGCTACCCACCAAATCGTAGAGGAGAGGAGTAGAAAGTATACCACCTCTACAAAGAGCTCACTAGCTAATGAAGGATAAAATGAGAGGACTCAAGCCTCTGTTGCAATGGTTTCACACTTTCTTTAAGGAGTTGACAGAGTGTTGTTGCTACTGCTATGGAGTGCAAAGTTCTACTTGAAGGATGAAAGTGAATGCTAGAATGCTTGGAAAGTGTGCTAAAGGATGTAAAGAGATGAATTGAATGATTAGAAGATGCAAAGAGATGAAAAGCATGTAGGAGTGAATTTTAAGGAGTGAATGAAGAAAATAGCCATATTCAGGTTTAAGGGGTGTTACAAATCGACTTACAATGGGAAGTGTAATTCCTCTGTAGGCTCCAAATGCAAGAATCTACTAGGGACGTAAGCACGTCACACATGTGTCCCCAATAGTTATTCCTTTGTCAACACACAAAACAACTACCAAGTGGAATGAAGGAAGCATGCTTATGTGGAATTTAGCCTTCAAATTTAGTTTTCTAAGGTGAAGAAGGGAAAAAAGGAATTTGCATAAGGGGTGAAAATTCACTCCTATACACCTACATGAAGAGACTCTTGAGAAACGCTAAGTGCTCAAATATATAAGTGGGTTACCACCTTATATATACACATATATGGAGCTTATAACTTTAAAAATATTGGGTCAAGTATTCCACAACACATCCAAGATTGGAAAAGTAAAGCTTAAGGATAATTTTTCTTCACATAAGAATAATCTTGTGCAAGAAATAAAATTTGAGCCCTCTACATCAAAGAATAACTCCCTTGTGTAGAAACAATGAAATAACTCCAAGTCATTAGCATAAAATTCTAAAGCTACAAGATTCTTTATGCCAAAGAAGAATAAGGGAAAGAAGAACCCATATTATAAATAGTACTATTACCATCAAATGAGTTCTCATAATGATGTAGTAAGGTAATAGGGGTCAATTGAACAACTATCTTTTACCTAGAAGCCTTACCACTTTCAAAATTAATAAGATGATTATTTATACTAATTTTAAAAATAAACATTCAAACTAGTTTACATGCATGCTAAGAAACCCTTGCACTACAACTCAATATATAGAATGTGGCATAAGCATAGTCTATGCTTAGGATGGACAAATTTCTAGTTAATTTTCTCCATAGGTTCTATGCATAATGTACTTTTTCTCTAGATAGTCTTCATTACTTTATTTTCCCCTATTCCATCATTTTAATTTTTTAATTTTTTGTGTTCATGTCTATGTATTCGTTTTTGCCACAAGTTAGGGCACATTTTGAGTTCAAATGAGCTATTAATGAACATGCACCTACCCTTATTTCCTTTTAGTTAATTTATTTTGTTTTTCTTATTCAATCCTACGTGTCCTCATGTATATTTGGGTAATGATTCCCAATCATCAAATATTGGTTATTCATCTTCTAGGGAGATTTATCCTCATGTTGGACCATTTTAAATTGAAAGTGTGATCAAGTGAAAATATACGTTAGAAAACGAGCAGCAAACAAAAGAGTGTAAACAACAAATACAAATACCCTACACCTCAAGATGGGCCTAGTTGGATTAAAAAACAAAGCAAAGATAACAAATGGAGCTGATTTACCTTGTCTTGAATCGATTCTTTGGTTGGCCCTTGATTTTTGATGTTGTGTATGCTCCTTGGATGGAAAATGATGCAAGTGTGGGATGCAAAATGGATGGAAAATGGGTGAGAATAGATGCAAGTGCAATTATTTGGCTAAGTATGGCTCAAGAGAAAAATTTACAAGAGTTTGGTTAGCAAAAATGATCTCCCCCAACATGAGAGAAAAAAAGGGGTATTTATAGAGAATTTCGGATTCTCTAGAGAAAAGGATGGTTGAGATTAAACCAACATGGCCAAAATGTAGGGATTTGGTGGGTTGAGAACTCATAAGCCCTCACATCTTGACATGTGGCATGTGAAGTGGCTTGAAAAAGATGATGTGTAAATGAGTTGGAAGGAGAGTACATGACATGGAGGTACTACATAGTACCTTGGGATTTGGAAAGATCTCATCATAAAAAAGGTCCTTGTTTCCATGTGGGTAAGAGGACATGTGAGGAATTAAAAATTCCTCAAACATCCACATGGGAATGAGAGAAATAATTTAAAATTCTTTGAAATGCATTGGGGGATTAAATGTGAATTAAAAATCCACATGGGGAAAGGGGTGCCTTCTCCAAAAGGAGAAAGTCTTTAATAAGGTTGACTTATGACACATTTCATAAATGACATAGAGATTAGGTTGACTTAATTAAGTGATTAAGGTTGTGCAAGTACCTGATTAGACAAATTAATGACATATTAGAGGCAAGTGGGAAAATATGGAGGATGTGACCCTAATGATGATTAGGGGTGTGCATATCCTAACCATAAAGTAATTATGATTAGAAGACGATTAGATGGTTAAGAGAGATTAGAGGCCAACTTGCAAAAGTTGGAGGATGTGATAATGAGAGAGAAAATGAAGAATTAAAAATTAATTTAAATTCCAAGAGGTTATATGACTAAATTAAATAAAGTGGTGTATTTATTTAATTTAGTGAGGAAAGAGGGTAAAAGTATTTATTAAATTAAATACTTTAGGAACCTTATGTATGACCTAAAATATTAATTAGATACATGATTTAATTAATGCCAGCAAAAAGGATGAAGTAGGTGACTAAAGGGATGAATAAGGAGACGTCTTTGAGCATGTAGAAGTGGTCAAATTTGGATGTTTACATTTTTCCCCTCTTCGAAACACTATTAGAATAATAGGGTTTCGAAGAAAATAAAATGCAGATGACTCTATAGAGGAAGCAACCATAAAAGAGATGCCCCAGCATGAGAGAATTTGTATGAGTTTCCCAAATGGAAGGGAATTAAAGGGGATGCCCCAGTCTCACAAGAAAAGGTTTATGGCGGAAGATTGGGAGAGAATGGTAGGGTATGACCCCTCGAGAAGGCGAACGGGGAAGGAAAAAGGGTCTCGAGCAACTTCTCTAAAGTATGGAGTGGTATATGTTGTTGGAAAGAGCACGAAAAATTGAGAGGATTGGCATTTGAATGAAGTCAAACGGGTATATAGTGTGGAAATGGCCACCCCGAGAAGATAGAGGGTGAATGGATTAGTTGGGGGAAAATTTGGTTAAATAAAGAGAAAAAAATTTCCTTTATTCAAAAAAGGTAAATATGAGGGAAAAAAGTTATAAAAGGTAATTCTAAGAATTATCTCTCCTCATTTGGACAACTGCCAATTGAAGAAGAGAGGGAGAAGAAGAGAGGGAGAGGGTGAAAATGCACGGTGCCAAAGTACAATAGCGACATTATCCACCGGGGGGGGACGAGAGACGACAGTTCTTTAGCGAGTGTGTCGTGCCACACAAGGTTAGTCCCAAACCCAATTTTGTGATTTTTGTCATTTCGTTTAAGTTTTTAAAAAAAATTGAAAATATGGGTTTTGTTGGGGGGCAAGGCGAGAAAAAATGGGCAAAAAGAAAAATTAGGATTTTGGGTTTCAGTTGAGGAGGAAAACAATAAATTAGTTGGGTATGCCCCAAAAGAGGGAGAAGTGGTGAGTGAAAGGGGGGAGCGACTGCTGGGTCCTGTGGAAGAGCAAATCTACCCAAGTGCAGGCAAGTCCACCCGTGCCTAAGCGGGTCCACCCACGGATGGGGGTGAGTCTGCCCATGCTTGGGCGGGTCCATCCACGTTCGAGGCGGGTCTTCCCACGTGGCTTAGGGGCTCACCTGAGAGCCTAAGCAAAATTGCTCAAGCTCGAGCAAGTACGCCCACATATGGGGTGGGTTCGCCCGCGTGGCCTGAGGGCTCACCTGGGAGCTCAGGTGGGTTCACTCACACCTCAGACAGGTCAACCTGAGAGCTTGAGCGGGTTCACCTACAGCTAGGTGGGTCTGCTCGCACCCTAGACAGGTCCACCCAGGAGCTTGGGCTGGGGCGGGTCCACCGGCAGGTGCAGGCAGGTCTGCCTGCACTTGGGGTGGGTCCACCTGAGGTCTTGGGCGAGGTCGTCCATGCCTAGGGGCTAAGTCGGGATCTGGCAAGACCGATAAAGGGAAAAGGGAGGAAAGAGAAAGGATAGGTAAGGGAATCCCGGGATGGGGAAAAGGGAAGAAAAATGACGTAGAAAGAAAGGAGAAAATGACATAGTGGTCATGTCATGGATGCAATATTTTGAGAGTTTGCGGATGTGGGAGAGACAGTTCGAGGTACTGAGTAGATGTATAGCGGCGACGATGAGTGCAGATCATTAGGCGTTACCAGAGGCAAGATTGTTCCACATGCTATTTTATTTGACGATTAAGGTCCACAAGGCCATACTGACAGCATTGATATAGCATTGGGATTTGGTGACATCGACGTTTCATCTACTAACAGAGGAGATGACGATGACTCTAAAGGACGTATGGAGGATTTTGAGACTCCCCATAGTAGGGATCCCATTGAGTGAGTGTTAGGTAGAGGGCAAGGCATTAGACGTGTCCATGCAGGCTGTGTTTGGCGATGACGAGCTACCGATTCAGCGGCAGTAGTTGGACGTGGATAGATGTTTGTCCTACAGGGTACTGACATTGTCGTTGTACCTAATAGGGCTTATTAGCAGGATATTGCTTCTAGACCAGAGTGGTCAATTCTTGCACCTCAGGTTCATTGAGGTGATCTGTCACATCATTGAGGGCTAGGAGGGTCAGTTTGCATGGGGGACCTATATGTTGGTGCAGCTGTATAGGGACATGCACGTGATATGTTATTGAGAGGTGTTGAGTGTGACACACATCACACTGCTACAGGTGTGGGCCTAGGAGCATATCAGGGTGACCAGGGCAGTCGTGTTGAGAGCAAGAGAGCAGGATGATAGAGAAATAGTGGCTTGGGGATTGGGGAAAGAGGCAAGAGCAATACTACGATATCAAGATGTCAGAGATGTGGATGTGTGGAGGAGATGATTTGATGATGTGTAGGCTAAGATGATAGTATGGTGTCCGTATATGTTGCGACAATTGAGGGATTGAAGGGATGATGTTGAGGGACAGGTTACTTCTTCACTCGATGTTATATTATTGGGAGAGGTCCGCGTGTAGTGGAGTTGCACAGGCCCGATCGGGTGGTGAGGTAGTTTGGAGTGAGGTAGGACATTCTTGCGGGGCAAGTGATGTTCCGATGATTGACACGAGGGCGGTCATGGGGGGATGAGTTGGAGACACTACAGTTTGTACCATGTCTAGGTAGGAGGGAGGGGCAGAGAGATGCAGGGATGATAGATCGATATGGTCAGTGGTTTTGGCGACATCCACCTCCATGGATTACACCGGTGGTGCCAATTGAGGGGGCACTAGGTTTCAGGTCAGAGGATGAGAGATGGTTGAGGGCGGAGAGAGAGGGATAGGGTCCACGAGGACTATGAAGAGGAGGTCAAGAGAGAGGAGGATGACAGAGAGGAGGACAAGAGGCAATCAGAACAGCCAAGGAGCTAGTGAGGGTAGAAAGGAGGAGGAGACAATGACATAGAGCCTGAGGAGGAGATAGATTAGAGGAGGGAGAGGAGGAGGTCAGGGTTGTAGCGTAGCATGAGAGGGGATTGGAGGCCCAGAGAGAGAGGAGGTAGGAGGCGCGTGCATCCCCAAGAGGTTAGCAACATGATAGACAGGAAAAGGCCGAGGCTAGTGGAGAGCAGAAGGGACATGAGGCAGATGTGGCCATGGGAAGGCATCAGTGGTAGAGATAGAAGGAGGTCGAGGCTAGTGGAGAGTAGGAGAGGATGACAAGGGGAGGGGGAGCCCCTATGGTGATTGATGTGGATGAGATGGAGGCATCGACAGAGAGTGAGGGGTATGAGCCAAAGGAGATGGATGTTGATGCAGAGGTACATGACATCCCACCACTATTGACAGCACCACCAAGAGGAGAGAATCCGACAGTGGTATTGAGAGGGACTCTAGAGAGACTGTGACTTAGTGAGTAGTGATTATGACAGACAGAGGCGAAGCAGATTAGATTAGAGCTAGAGATGAGTGAGCTACAGGCACGATTCACCCGGAGCGAGAGGGACTACTTAGACCTGGCCACGATGGTGACAGATGTGGAAAGGAGATTGTTGAGAGAGAGGGATGAGGCATGAGATGAGGTGGTTGACCTATAGACAGAGGTAGAGAGGTTGTGAGCAGAGTTGGCTAGGGAGCATGAGGAGGGGGATGCAGTGAAATGGGAGAGATACCATTTGGAGGCTGAGGAGGCAATACGATAGATTGTTGGAGCAGGGACAGGGTAGGAGCCGATAGAAATTGGGGCAAAGATTGGACGAGATATAGATGGTTTGCAGAGACAGCTAGAGCGATTATGGGGAGAGAGATCAAATCTGCACAGGGAGCGAGATGAGCTCAGGGACAAAGTGTATTGTTTAGAGTAGACAGTTGGATATATGGGATTGATGCAGTAGAGAGAGGAGGAGATGAGGGTCTAGATACACGTGTTGCAGATAGAGAGAGACATGGCACAAGCATAGGTATAGGCCATAAAGGAAAAGAGGGATGTGGCACAGGCATTTGCTTAGGTGTTACAAAGTGAGAGGCAGGTGGCAGAGGTAGAGGCTTAGTCTATTCAGAGAGAGAGGGATGCAGTGGTGTCATAGGTATCAACTCTTTAGAGAGAACGAGATGCAACTGAGTTGAGACTTCAGGCACTTCAGAGGGATAGGGATGTGGCGGAGGCTTAGGCATAGGCCGTGCATAGGGAGAGAGATGCCACAGAGGTTCAGATGTAGATGTTTCAGAGTGAGTGGGACACATCATAGGCTTAGCTGCAAGTAGCACAAGTTGAGGGGGTGAGGTAGGGGTAGAGGTACAGGGGTTACATGCACAATTACAAGTTGCACAGGCTAAGAGGGATAGGGCCATATAGTAGGTACAATAGCTGATATTAGCACAGGAGGCCTGGAGACAAGAATGGAGAGCTATTAGTGTAGATCGAGACAGGTATAGGCATGAGTGGAATGCCGCCAGACATCAGGCTAGGTAGAGAGATGATTATATGCAGGAGGCGAGTTATTGGAGGTGTACTTATGAGCATGTCATTCTAGATCTGACACAGTGCACAACGCGCTATGTCAAACAGGTACCTCAGATGCCAGTACCATCCTAGTCATTAGGGACACGTACGAGAGGGTATAGTGACTATCAACAGAATCCTCCTTACGGTGGTTACCAGGGGACCCATGATTATCAAGGTACTCCCATGCATAGAGGGCCAGTGTTTGACTCTCCTCAGAGATCAGATGTGGGCAGCTCACAGTAGAGTAGTCAAAGAGTAGATGACAGGATACCAATTTTTTGACAGGTATAGGATGGAGGTTTAGTACATGCCAACAGAGATCAGAGGTGATCTACATCTCTAGATTTTGTACCTTATTTGATGATATATGATGGATATGTAGTGGATTATGCTCGAGACATTATGATGAGATGTATATTGTATTATTTTGATTATGATATGTGATAGCCCTTATTGACACTATGTGTTATGTTTTATGTGATGGATGATTCAGTTTATGTATGCACATGTATGAGACATTTCATGCTTATGTGGATGGAGGACTTGGTTTATGTATGCACATGTATATGATATTTCATGCTTATGTGGATGGATGATTTGGTTTATGTATGCACATGTATATGATATCTTATGTTTATGTGGATGGATGATTATGCATGTATTAATGTTTATAATGTAGGATGATATGAATTTTTGGTATGAAATATAATTAGGATGTATCTAATAATATGTTTTTGTAGGTGGTAATGCATGTATTATGTGAATGTTAACATGGGATGAATAAAACTACGGTGCTTAATCTAATCAGTCTATGAACTATGAAATATGTTGTATCTACAATGTAACATGGAATATGAATGAAAGATGAATTCCTATAATACAAACCTAAGTGTCAGTAAAGAATTGCATGGGAATGCGGATAGGCAATTAGTGTACTATTGGTGTGATACTACACCTATCAAAAACCATTAGTACCTTGAGAGGAAAACCAAGAGGGAAAGAGTCAAATTTTTGCACAACCTAAATCACAAGTCATGGGTTATGAACAAGGTTGAATGAAGGATGCATGTAATGAAATGAAATGTAGTCAAGAACACTATTTTTCATCTTCAGAGCATTGATTTTTGCTATAGCATAAGATACCAAATACCCTGATATGTAAGACCAAGGTGAGTTGGCATCCAATGCATGAAACAAGCACAAAAAACAAAAAAGGCTATCTTGACACCCCAAAGTTGTGATGACCTTAGTCGGGCCAGGTATTGGGATAACCACAAACACAAAAAGATGCCCCAACAAAACACAAGACCTCAGGGATCTTGGTGGGTACTACATGGGACAACCGAGAAGACAAAAACAAAGAAAAGATCCAGATATGCCCCTATGTTGACCAATCAAAGCACACCATGATATGATGTATCAAGGTGACCATGAAAAGTGATGATAGGGAGCTCAAATGATAAACACAAGCCAAAAGTATCAAAAAATCGCAATCAATTTCAAACATCTTTTTCCATAGGATCTAGGGGATGGATGGGATTGATGTGGTCTGCTAGGAAGGATACATCCTGTTGAGACCAATGATGGATACTAAACTAAAATGACCCAGTTAACGCAAGATGTTTTTCATTAACCAGATCTCCTGACACTAGGGTATTTTGTTTGTGAAGAATCACCTAGAAAATGACACTCTTGACAACATGACACAAGAGATCAGACAATGGACCGACACACCCTACAGACATAGGGGCTTAGGGGCTGATAAAAGATTAACCTTGCCTATGTGAAAGCGTAGAGCCCTCATAGTTCAAGAAAAGACCATGGATAAAGCAGAAAGAGGATGATGAAGATAGATGATGGATGAACATCATGGTATGGTCATAATACCCCTGGGGTAGATCAAATGATCAACTTGCCTACGTGATAGCGCAAGGGCAACGTAGTTCGACAAAGGACTAGAAGACTGACGCGACATGATGAGATCTAGATGAAGATCGACATGATGGGTGATGCTATGTGAAGATACAAACCAATCGACGATCAGACGAATGAAACAAGTTTAGAGTGGGATAAAAAAAGCTTAGGATGAGGGAAAGCCAAGGTAGATCATCCAATTGCTCAATCAAAATATACCAAGCGGCCAAGGATAGGATGGGAGGGGATGGTGGATAGAAAAGATGAAGTCATAAAGTAATTAGGACACAAGGTAGATAATGATTAAGCCCTCTACGGATGACGGATGTTACCAAGTTTTCACCACCTATACCTATCCAAGGCGCCACTAAAAGTGGTCTTCACCATAGGACGAATTTATTTCTCTTTACTATTTTTGGATTTTTTTTTTGATATTTTGATATTTTGATATTTTGATTTTTTGATAAGTGGGGTTACCAAGTAGACTTATGTGTAGAACCTCTTTAGATGCATGATATTGATAGGTTTTTTGAGAGGATCTCCATATTTAGCGGTTATGATATAAGGACCCAACTAGTTTGCCTCAAATTTTCCTTTTTTATCATGGTCCTGTTGGGTATGCTAGTTCTCTTTAAAGATAAGGTCACCAACCTGGAACTGTCGAGGATGAACCCTCTTATTGTAATTATGCTTTAGGCAGTTTCGATATGCTTGCAGATGATCATATACTTTGATTCTTCTTTCATCAAGTAACTCCAGCTGTGCAAGTCGTGCAACACGAGCATCCTCCTCACTGATAAGGTTCTCTAGAGAAATCCTTAGTGATGGGAGCTCAACTTCGATTGGTAAGATGGCTTTGGCACAATACACTAAATAATAGGCAGTGGTTCCTGTAGAGGTACAGATGGAGGTACGATATGCCCAAAGAGTGGGATGAATATGGAGGTGCCAATTTCGACTAGTGTTATTGAAAAACTTCTTGAGGATGTGGATAAGGGTCTTATTGGTTGCTTTTGCCTGACCATTACCCTAGGGATAATAAGGTGTTGACCAATGATGCTAGATATGAAAGGTGTCGTAGAGGTGTTTCATGGCCTGATTTTTAAAAGGTCTTCCATTATCAGAGAGGATGGTGGATGGAATACCATATATGCAGAGAATATGGTAAAGGATGAATTTTTAAATTTGAGTACTGATGATTTGTTAGAGTGGCATTGCTTCCACCCATTTTGTGAAGTACTTAGTGCCAGTAATTATAAATATATGGCCATCGGACGATGGTGGGTAAATCTTACCAATCAAGTCAAAACCCCATTGAGAGAAGGGCCATAGTGCTAGGAGGGGCTAAAGGTCCTATGCTGGAGCATGAATCAAATCTGCATGTTGCTAGTAGGGAAGACATTTCTTCACGAATTCACAAGCATCATGCTCTAATGTAGGCCAATAATATCCATCTCAGAGAATCTTTTTGGCCAAAGCCATACCATTTGAATGGGCCCCACAACCACCACTATGTACCTCTGTTAGTGCAATATGGGCTTCGGTCTCACTCAGACATCTAAGGAGGCTTCCATCATACCCGCGACAATAAAGTGTATTGCCGACAATAATGTATCGAGAAGAGCATTGAACAAAGGATTTATGTTGATTGCGTGTAAGATCTGGGGGTAGAATATTATCATATGGATAGGTATATATGTCTTGGTACCATGGGGAAGTGAGACCCACAATGTCGCACACCATGTAAGTCTTAGGGATATCATATGCTGGGATTAAAAATTGTTCTACAAGGAACTTGCATTTTGTTTGATCTTTAGGCATGTCAATCAGGGAGCTAATAGTAGCCATTGCATTAGCTGCTTTATTCTGTACTCTGGGAATTTAGTCAAATTGTATGAAGGTGAAATATTTCTTGAAATCATCCACCATGCATTTATGGGGTAACAACTTATCATCTTTTGTTAGGAATTCATCATTAACCTACTTAATGACCAACAATGAATCACCAAAGACCCTCAAGTGAGTTATGTGCCATTGCTTTGCAATTCATAGGCCCATGAGGAGGGCTTCATAATCAACTATGTTGTTGGTACACGAGAATGCTATCCTGAATGATTTTGGAATGTAATCACCTTAAGGGGTGACCAATAGAATTCTCGCGCCTAATCCATTATGAGTATATGAGCCATCAAAATACAATATCCAAGCAGGTGATTCTGTAACTATGAAAACTTCATCTAGAAATTCAGTGACTAGAGGGTAAGCATCCACTAGTGGTGCCTCAACCAATTGATTAGCTATGACTTGTTCCTTTATGGCTTTGCGATCCATGTACTCTATGTCAAATTCACTTAGGAGCATGACCCACTTAGCCATGCGACCAGTTAGAGTGGTTCTTGATAACAAATGCTTTAGTGGATCAATTTTTTCTATTAATTTGACCAGATGGTTGAGCATGTAATTTCAAAGTTTTTGTGTACTGAAGACCACTGCAAGGTAGGATTTCTCCATGGGAGAATAGTTTAATTCATAGCTGACCAGTGTTCGACTGATGTAGTAGATTGCTCTTTCTTTCGATGATTCATCATGTTGTGCCAATAATACCCCCAGTGTGACTAAAGTGGCAAAGATGTAAAGTAGGAGGGTTTTCCCTGGAATAGGTGGCATCACGATCGATGGATGAGCTAAGTATTCCTTGATCTTATCGAAACCTATCTGACACTGTTGGTACCATCAAAAGGTGGTCTTTTTTCAGAAGATGGGTGAATGAATGACACTTATCTACAAGCTGGGCTATGAACTGATAGATGGATTGCAGCTTCCCTTGGAGAATTCTTAATTGTTTAAGATTGCACGGGGGTGGCATGTCGAGAATAGATTTCACCTTGGTGGGATCAACCTTAATACCCCTTCAAGAGACTATGAAACCCAACAATTTTCCTGATGTATCACCAAAGACACACTTTTTTGGATTTAGTCGTAGCTTGTAATGTTCTAACTGCTCGAAGATCTTTTTCAAGATGACAGGATGCTCCACTCGGGTTCTAGATTTTCCTAGCAAGTCATCAACATAATCCTCCACGATAATATGGATGAGGTCATGGAAGATGGCAGTCATTGCCCTCTGATATGTCGCCCCCGCATTCTTGAGACCAAAGGGCATAACATTGTAAAAAAAAGTACCCCAAGGTGTTGTAAAAGTAGTCTTGTGTTGGTCTTCAGGTGCAATTCGGATCTTATTGTAACTAGAGAAACCATACATAAGGGATAACATCTCATGTCCTACAATCAGGTCGACCAACACATCAATATTGGGCAGCGGGAAGTCTTTTGGATAGGCTTTGTTAAGGTCCTGAAATTATGTACAAATATGAATGTCTCTATTTAGTTTGGTGATAGGTACTATGTTAGAGATCCAATCAAAGTAGTCAATGGGTTTGATAAAACTGACATCCAGTAGTTTCTCCAATTCCTTCTTGACTAATAATGCTACCTATGGATGCATTTTTTAGAGCTTCTATTTGACAGGCTTGGCATCTGGGTGAACATCCAGATGATGAACTACTAAAGCAGGGTCTAAGCCTGACATGTATGAGTATGACCAAGCAAAGTTAATGATACCATCTTGGAGTAGCTGAGCAATGACTGAATATTCTTGCTCTGATAAAGATTTGGCCACATAGGTGATCTTAGGGTTTTCTGTAGTACCCAGATTAACTTCTTGAATTTCTTCAATTAGGATGGATGACCATGTGGATAATTGAGTTCCCATGAGGGGAAGATGAACGTCTCTATCCTCTAGTGCCTCTTCAAAGTTTTCACTCTCGGATGCATTATTTATTTTTACCTTTTCCAGGTCAGGAAGTCCTTCAAGGAGGTTTTCACTAGATGATCGTTTTTTATTTTTCTTGTTTTTATTTTAGCAATTGGAGCGTTCATCCTCCCCCAATCCCATGAGGTTGACATATGTATCCAAGGAGACATTGACAGGTGCGTTGTCACGTAGGTCCCAATAAATGAGTTCAGGATGGTGAAGGGAAAGGCTAATGGTAAAGACAAATAAGCAATCAAACATGGATGATAGATCTGTGTGATCAATATCATCATACACATGTATGATGGACTCCTCCTCAGGTATGTCTTCCAAGGGACCATTGTCCACAGTAACACTATTGGAAGTATTAGATGATGTTGTAGGGCCTTTCTGCTTTCTATCATATCTGAGGCCTATATTCCTTGGCAGCTTTGATACCTCAATAGGTTGCAACCATCCCTGCTCTTCCTTACCTAGGCCCATGCCTTGGTAGTTATACTTTTATGCAAACTTAGCTGACAAAGGGTATACTTCCTGAAAGTATTCCTTTAGAGGTGGATCCAGTTGGGGTTTTTCACGATATACCCACTGACTGATATCTTCTTCTAGTGCATCTGTCTTTATACTAGGAGACTGGAAAGTGGTGGTGGGGATGTTCTTAACACTGAAGGTGATGGTCTTATCTTCTTTTGGAGTAGCCTACGAAGGTTGGTCATACATGTGTGGTGATGGTAGAATGGTTGCCACATTTAGGGTTGTATGCATTTCATATTCACCACACCCCTTGTCAATGATCTAGACTTTGGTGACTGCAAGATTGGTGGCGAGAGATGGAGTGGCTATCGTGGTGGATGATGGATTGGAGGATGATGACTGAGATGCCCCCATTTCAACCCCAGGACAATAATGTAAATGGGGAAATGATGCTTCTAAAGTGCAAAAATATTCAAATGGTTGTGGGTCAACATAAATGGTGATCTCTTGTCCATTAACCAAGAATCTCAGGCACTGATGGTAAGTGGAGGGGATGGCTTGCATGGCATGGAGCCATGGGCGGCTGAGGAGGAGATTATATGGTAAGTCTAGATCAAGGACATGGCAAGTAGTATACTGAACTATAGGTCCAACCTGAATAGGAAGACTGATAATCCCTTCAAAATTTCTTTATGCATTATCATAATCCTTGAACATGATAATTTGATTACTTAAATTTTCTTGAGTATACCCCACCTATTTTATGAATTCCAAAGTGCATAGATTGAGGGAAAAGCCATTATCTACCAAGACCCTTTTTATTTTATGATGGGCAACCAGGACTTCGATGTGCAAGGGATGGTTGTGATTGGCATCAATAGTTGGCATGTCATTCTGGTTGAAGTGTAGCTGGTAAGATAAATCTAGGTGTCCCACTAAAGCTTGGAACCATGTGGGATCAATGCCATTAGGTACATGAGTTTCCTATAAGGCTCAATTGAGAATTTCTTGATGTATGGGAGAAGACTTAAGTAGATCTAAGATTGAGATCTGAGCAAGGGTCTTTCCTAAGTGATCAAGAATGTTGTACTGAGAATTTATAGGATTTGATTGGGTGGATGTGGAGGCTATAGGGACAATAATGTGGGACCGTCGGGTAGCAACAACACATTTGGGATCTTTAGCCTTAACATGTATCATAGATACACGAGGTTCTACTTGTTCAATATAATGGACAATGCCATCATAATTGAGGGGTACATTTTTATAGCTTATATTATTTGTGTTGTTGTCTTGGGGATTGTTGTTGGAGGTGCTTGTGCCTTGATTATGGTTAGGGAAGGCGTTTTGGTAAATCTGAAATTGAGCATTAGATGACGAAGCTTGATTGGTGTCAACTTTGATATCTCCTCGATTGATAAGATCTTGGACATAGTTTTTGAGACCTTGACACTTATTCAAAGTGCTCCCTTTAATTTTATGGAACTCACAATATTCATTCTCCCTAAACCAGGAAGGTTTAGGCTTGGATTCATCAAGTGGTTTGGTGAGAGGGTACGTGATCGGATAGTTGACCTATAACAACTTATTGAAGATCACACTCAAGGGTTCTCCTAGTTGAGCATACTTGGCATTTACTGTTCCCTTGACTGTTCTGGTTTGACTATTGAGGAGGACGAGATGCCCCCTGTGGAACAAATATGGCATTGGGTATAGATGGTTGTTGTCTCTGGGATGTATTGGCCACTTGAACATGTTTAGTGTCAGTGACACCATCATTTACTATGTTTTTGTTCTTGTTCCAAAAGTGAGACTTATCACCGAATGGCCTTTCTCTGTCATGGTTGTGTATCTTGATGTTCCCTTTAGCAATAAGGGCATGTTCAAGGATGGGTCCTTTTTCCACTATCTCAGCAAAAGTGGTGACACCGTGTAACCTAAAATTATGAGCCATGTCAGGATGAGAGTTCTCCATGAAGAGGGTGACCATGTATTTCTCTTTGAGAGGGGTTTTCATTCGGCTTGCTAGTGCACACCACCTTTGAAGGTAGCTAGAAAAGGTTTCACCTTCCTATTGTTTCTCTTTGAGGAGATCCAAGGTATCAGTGTCCTCCAAATTGAAGGAGAAGTAAGAAACAATTTTTTTTGAAAGATTTGCAAAGGATTTTATTCTAGGGCATTTCCAGTCAGACTCTGTGGAAACAGACACAAGAGATAGTTGTCGTTGTGCATAACTTCCTAACACTGGGAGTAAAACTCTTGCAAATGGGCCTTTGGATCTTTGTTTCCCTTGTATCTATCAAATTTTGGTATTTCAAAGTGTTTAGGGAAGGGGATCAATGAGATTGAGGGATCAAATGGATAGGGACATATGTCTTCAAATTTGAATGATTGTTTTCTAGTCCCAACTTGAAGATCTTTTAGAGTGGATTTGAGTTGACTGGTGGTGCGAGAGCCAAAGATGGGTTGGATGGATATGGATGATAGGACGATGAAGGATCTTGCTGAGACAGTGTCTAAAGGTTGAGGTATGGATTTTTATAGTGAGATGATGACATCCATTGCTGGTATACCAAGGGAGTTTCTTGGTACTGGGGTTGTTGTTGCGAGGTATAATATAGATTTGTTTGATAAAAATGTGTAGTGGGATGTTGAGGAGCTTGAATGTGGTGTTACATATTGGTCTGCTAATATTGAAGGTATTGTTGCAACTGTTGGGAGGCCACATAAGGTGGTTGTTGTTGGAATTGCTATTGGTTATGATAATAATAATGTTGGGGAGGTTGATGATGTGATGTCAAGTGTTGCATGGGCCGAGATGGGATGCTGTGTTGTGGTTGAACTTGCAGATGTAGAATGGATGCAAGGAATAGGGATATGGTCTGGGTGGGAGATCGAGATGGATTTCCTTGCAATTAGTGTGGTGGTTGTTGTGAAGAGATCAAGGGGTTATGCAGAGGTTGTTACTGATGAGGTGGTTGAGATAATGTGGACACATTATGTAATGGAGGTTGTTAGGTACCAAAGGGTACATTTAGTTGGGATGTACCTTGCGGTGGTAATGGAGGTGGTATGTTAGATTGGGGAAGCTGTTGAGATGTGTATGAAGGCGATTTTAGGTTTGTGGCCCCAGGAGGTGGAGGCAATGCAGTAAAAGGGTTTCCCCCAATGTTGATGGGAGTTTGATTTGAAAGGGGTGGGGATGTCAGCATTAATGGCGGAGGTTGCGAAACATTTTGTGGCATTGCATAGGAAAAAGGATTGTTGGGATCAGTTACTTGAGGAGCCCCCATATTGAGATTGTGGCATGTGGGGGATTGTTAATGTGATACATAACAACATTGTCGAATTCAGGTTGGTACCAACCTCCACCAGAGGGACATTAGGGATATACAAACTACTTGGTGCATTTTGTGAGCCTTGGGTTATGTTAGATGTGGAACTTCCATACTTGGATACATTGATACCTGATGCATGTTTGACACCTCTTTCAGTTAGGTGGGCCAAGATTTCTTCCCCATGTTTTTCGAGAAGGCGATCTATCATTTGCATATTGGTAGGGTTACTAAAGTTTTCCTCAAGTGTAAGTTCAGGTTGATTGACCATGTTCTAATCCCTGGGTGGTGATGT
This sequence comes from Sequoia sempervirens, assembly GCA_007258455.2. Classification (NCBI taxonomy): domain Eukaryota; kingdom Viridiplantae; phylum Streptophyta; class Pinopsida; order Cupressales; family Cupressaceae; genus Sequoia; species Sequoia sempervirens. The sequence continues at coordinate 368,312,555 of VDFB02000015.1, read as the reverse complement.
GTTTTGACCATCAATATTGGACTGTGATGATGTACCATTTTGAGGATCTCGAGGGATATTCATACAGTTATTGGGATCTTGTGAGACATTAGTCGCATTGTTGGGATCTTGAGGGATGTTTGGTTGGGAATTTTGGGCTTGTTGCTCAGCCATTTTCCTTGTTTGTGACCAGGTCTGAATGGGCATCCAAGATGATAGAATATACTAGGATGTTAGGATGATCCTAATGATGAAAGGATTGACTTGATTTAATGATGGATTAGCCAACAAGGAGGTGGCTCAATAGGGTTGGCTTGGATGATTGGTTCGACCGAAGTGGATTCGTTTGATGAGATCAAATTAGGTTAATTCATAGACAATTGGTCAACCTGGATTGGATGATATGAGGATTGGATATGGATTGATGATCGATTAATAAGATTGGATGGTAGGATGAATGATAATGACTGAAATCCAAAACTGAGTTCAAGAGTGATCCTTGGTAATGCTAGGTGTTGATTAGTCAACTAAAGGGTGGATGTATGATAATGACACCAAATCTAACTTGAGATAGAAGTGGATTGATTTGGCCAACGAGGATGAACAACTTAGGATGAATGAAAATCCTAAGTTGGTTGTGATAGATGATGATTAGAGATGAACACCTAGGTCAATTTAGATAACTACTTTAACGAAGTTTTAATGGAATAACGGTGATCCAAAACGGGGAAACAATATCTAGAATGCGAAGAACAACTGAGTGAACGTGGATTCAAAATGGATAAATGAGGACTCGAAATGGGTGAATGGATGCTCAATGGTGGATGTTGATTTTCAGAATGAGGAAATGAAGGCTCGAAATTAGTAAATGATTACTTAGAACATGAAAACGATAATCCTGAATGAAGGAATAACTCCCAAAATAGCTAGACAAAGGACCAAAAAATTTGTCTAAAGGTCAAGTCCACCTGTGGAAGGGGACAAGTCCGCCCCTAAGGTCAGGTCCACCCTCAGAACTGAAAAGTGGTCAAAAATAGCTATCTAAACTGAAAACGGGTAGAAAATGGGCACACTGAATAGGGTGATGAATGCTCGGATCAAGGGGATGAACATTTTGGATGGTGAATGGATTCTAAAAATGGGTGTAAGAATGTTCGGAATGGGGAAATGAGTGATTGGAACGAAAAAATGAGCTCATGAAATGATGAAACAGGTGACTAGAATGATGAAACGAATGATAAAATTGACTGGTCAAGGGTCAGGTCCACCCCTATGGAGGGAAAGTCTGCTTGTGGAGGGAAGGTTTGCCTATGGAGGGTAGGGCCACTTGTCTGAAGGTCAAGTCCACCTATTTGACAAAAGTTGGTCAAATTTGGGTAAAACAGGCTGAAAAGGGCTAGTTCAAAGGTCAAGTCTGCCCTTGGATGGGTTAGGTCTGCCCCTGGAGGTCAAGTCTTCCTGTCTAGAGGTCAGGTCCACCTGTAGGTCAGGTCTACCTGTCCGGAGGTTAGGTCCACCTGTCAGACAAAAGCTAGTCAAATTTGGCTAAAATAGGCTGAAAAGGATTGGTTCAAAGGTCAAGTCTGCCCCTAGAAAAGGTTAAGTTTTCCTATCTGTCAGGTTTAAACTTGAGTCTTGAAGAGAAGACTAAGGAAAAGGACCCAAAACACGACAAACATCAATCAAAAGAATACGACTGAGTCAACTAAACATAAAATTAATGGTTTCACACAAAGAAGACAATTCATACAACACAATACTAAGACTAGTAGAAGGAGTATGGCTGACAAAGTTTTCTATTATAGGATGAACATGGTTGCTAAGGAGTCCTCGATATACACTCGATGCGTGAGGCACAAACCGTGAACACCAACCCATTACAAACATGAGTCAAGAACCTTAGCGAGATACTAGAGGCTCAGACCAACTCTTCACATCATCCCAACGCTTCACCAATTACAACATGGTTGGATTGAGGTACAACTTTCGCTCTCCCCCTTTTATATACCCCATCGGTACGCGTGGTTGGAATCATCTCTTGGGGTGATGAAATCCCCAAGTAGGTCCCCTAATGAAAGAGAAAAGGGAGACACAAATACTTGGTAAGCTATGATTTCTCGTCACCTAAGATTGCACGCAAGGGGATTGGATATGTCAAATATATTACCAACAAGCACAACAAACAAGATTAATTGACACCCCTAGTTAAACTATGTATCTAAGTTATGCAAAATAACAAGTAGCAGTTAATAAATAACTAACCCTACAAGGAAAGTTAGTGATTCTTGTCCTTGTTCCTTGCCAAATGTCGATCAGATGTTTGCACAAACTCAAAAAATACACATTAAAAGGTCAAAAACAATTAAAACAACCAAAAAAAGTGTTGAAAACTAAAATTGCACCTTCTGAAAAAAGTTGTCCAGGCCAGGTTCGCCCTTCTGTGAAAAATCTGCAAAAAATTAGTTTCTAGAGTCTATGGAGGGCAGGTATGCCCCTAGGAAAGGTCGGGTCTGCCTTTGGAGGTCAGGTTCACTTATCTGTCAGGTGAGGTCCGCCCTTGGATGGTTGATTCCGCCTCTTTGCAACCTACACCTACAAAAAGTGAAAAAAAATAGCAAGCGTGAAAGATACAAACCCGTTTGTGGGTCGCACCGGGCGTGACAGAAATGTGATCAAGTGAAAATATATGTTAGAAAATAAGCAACAAACAAAAGAGTGCAAACAATGAATATAAACACCCTACACCTCAAGATGGGCCTAGTTGGATTCAAAAACAAAGCAAAAATAACAAATGAAGCTGATTTACCTTGTCTTGAATCGATCCTTTGGTTGGCCTCTAATTTTTGATGTTGTATATGCTCCTCAGATGACAAAAGATGCAAGTGTGGGATGTAAAATGGATGGAAAATGGGTGAGAATGGATGCAAGTGCAATTATTTGGCTAAATATGGCTCAAGAGAAAAAATTGCAAGAGTTTGGTTAGCAAAAATGATCTTCCCCAATATGAGAGAAAATAGGGGGTATTTATAGAGAATTTTGGATTCTCTAGAGAAATGGATGGTTGAGATTAAACCAACATGGCCAAGATGTAGGGCTATGGTGAGTTGAGAACTCATAAGCCCTCACATCTTGACATGTGGCATGTGAAGAGGCTTGAAAAATATGATTTGTAAATGAGTTGGAAGGAGAGTACATGACATGGAGGTACTACATAGTACCTTGCAATTTGGAAAGATCTCATAAAGAAGGCCCTTGTCCCCATGTGGGTGAGAGGGCATGTGAGGAATTAAAAATTCCTCAAACATCCACATGGGAATGAGAAACAATTTAAAATTCTTTGAAATGCATTGGGGGATTAAATGTGAATTAAAATTCACATGGGGAAAGGGGTGCCTTCTCCAAAAGGAGAAAGTATTTAATAATGTTGACTTAGGACACATTCCATAAATGACATGGAGATTAGGTTGACCTAATTAAGTGATTAAGGTTGGGCAAGTACTTGATTAGACAAATTAATGACATATTAGAGGCAAATGGGAGATTATGGAGGATGTGACCCTAATGATGATTAGAGGTGTGCACATCCAAACCACAAATTAATTATGATTAGAAGAGGGTTATATTGTTAAGAGAGATTAGAGGCCAAATTGCAAAAGTTGGAGGATGTGACAATGAGAGAGAAAGTGAGGAATTAAAAATTAATTTAAATTCCAAGAGGTTATATCACTAAATTAAATAAAGTGGTGAATTTATTTAATTTAGAGAGGAAAGAGGGTAAAAGTATTTATTAAATTAAATACTTTAGGAACCTTATGTATGACATGAAATATTAATTAGATGCATGATTTAATTAATACTGACAAAGAGGATGAAGTAGACGAATAAAGCAATGAATAAGGATACATCTTTGAGCATATGGAAGTCATCAAATTTGGATGTCTATAGAAAGGAAGCAAGGTAAGTATAAAAAGTTTCCTACACTAATCTAAGAAGGGGAGATAGTGCAAATTTTGAAACCCTTTATACAGTTATAGTGGGAAGATGTACATTTAGATAGCATTTAAATAAAATCTAAATATACCATAACACAAGATTTATGTTGGGAAAATACTTATAAAAGAAAATCCCACACTTCAAAAGTATAACTCAATGTATTATATGTAAATAATGGTGTTAATACAATTTTAGAGAAAAAATTTATACAAAATTCTTCAACAATGACAAGATTTTAAGAGTGATTATGATAGCATAATGATACCTAAAAACAACTTGATAATCTATCTACAACTACACAAGTATCCAATATATAGTATATATAAATTTTTTATGGCATAAATTTTCACCCTTATGTAATTTCCCATAACACCACCCTTCCTTTAGCCTTATAAATTGATAATTCAAGAATCCATCATCCTAAGTCTTCATTTTCATCCATGCTTTGTCATTTTTTGTCGATGGAGGAATTTTTGTTGGGGATGCCCTCACACCATGTAGATGTTTGCACATCATACTAGTATCCTAACAAGATTCTCGGGTTAGTGGACATTGGGACGTTACACATCCTACCACTCATGAAGTGTAGCACCTCCTACAACTACAGACCTGCTTGAAAACGTCCATTTTTTCTCTAAACATCCTTTTTTGAATCTACATTCTCATTCCACTCAACTCTAATCACATTCTACTCACTTCTAAACTCTCATTGTTCTTCATTTTCTCCATTCTTTCTTTCTACACCATTATTCTTGCAAGTTTCAAGCTCTACAACACACTCACATGATCGTCTCACATTCTTGAAGTTCTCACTCTTCCTCTCAGCTTCACCAAGATTGTAGAAGGGAGGGTAACTCTTTGTCATTTTATAGCATTATCATTCTTATAGTTAGCATATTGATCTCTTTATATATATTTCTATACCATGATCTATTTGGTTGTCCGTGGAAGTGGAAACACTAAAGCAAGGGATTGACTAAGGAAAACCCTGAAATGCAACCACAACATTTTATCATCTTTGTGTGTGCAATATTTTTTGTGAGGAGCTTGCAGGAGGCTAGACCTACCATGAGTTAAATCCCTTTTCTTCCACCAACTTTCTATTTTTCTTAATAATTAGTTTATTTATCTTTATAGTATTCTTATTATTATATTTCTTTACATTTTATGCACTTTTAGCACTATGTTATTGGTGCTAAAACTATCAAAATCTAGCATTTAGGTTGTTTAACTGACCCTAGCAGATTATGGTTATAGATTTTGTCTTTTTTCGTACAAGACACTAGTTCACCATAGAGACACCAATGTGTTGTGTTATTGTTCTTAACCCGTGTTGTCATCCTTTGGATGAAATTCTGTCAGTCTATTCCCAAGACCTATGAGGTCCATTCACCTAATTCCTAAAGTTCTTCATCCAAAAACCTAAAAGCATAGTGCATTCTTTCCTTCATTTGTCACCCCGTCACTTGAGCTTTCATCATTGAGGTAATCTAGAGAAATCCATTGCTTATAGGCTCTTCCCTATCCTAGAGACTCAGGAGTGGCATATCCTCTCCATTAGATTTTTGGTGAACCTCATGTGAATATTCCTCTTCGCCTTATTTTTGTTTTAAAAAATTTCTCCTCTCACATCTAGGACGTTTCATAGAAGCACGTTGTGTGGCTTTCATGAGCTTTATGATCTATCTTCAATCTCTAGACTTGTAGTAAGGAGTTATCAAAATATAAGAATGGGATCTTGAAGGTTTAGTCCTCCCCGCTCTAGCTCAAACTTTGAAGAGATCATTACTGGACTCTTAGTCAGATTCACCTCTCCCTTTAATGAAGCTACAAGTCATGTTCCTACCCCTCTGGCCTCACCCTTTTCCTCTTCTATGGAAGATGAAGCTACTCTCAAGGTCCCTAAAGAGAAAATTTACTCCTTGGAAATGAGACTCCAAGAGCTCGATGGGTTCTAAGTGAGAGATGATAGCTTTTCCCAAGAAACTCCTATTGTTGAAAATATAAGGACCATGTTGGGTAAAGATCAAAGAGGCTTAGAGGTTCTTTGAGGAGTAACAGATATTGTAGATACTCATGTCCCATCCTAAACCTCTACTTGGGTGCTACCCAAGATGTTGGCTCAAATATCACTGGAAGACGGCTAAAAATCTTGATACCTAGGGTGTCTGTGAACATGGTTGAGATGGGTCCCTCTACTAGTACCAACACTATGCTTGAGTAGAATCATATGATAAATTAAATAGGGTTCCTCTGGGTTTTTGTTATTTCACACCTGAGGTTCAAAACATCCCTATTTTTTGGTGTTGGTGTTGATGCCTCTATTGGCACTAGTGTTGGGGACTCTATTGATGTGGGTGCTGGTGGTTCTATTGGTAGTTTTGGTGGTGGTTTTTATAGTCATACTTTTTCTACTAATCATGTCCTTAATGCTCTTCTATAGAATATGGGATGTATGTAGAATCAGCTAGCAAACTTGGCCAACTCATCCTCTTAACCTATTTTTCAACCTTTCTACTATTGCAGTCCTCTATCTATTGCTATCCTAAACACTCCTATCCCTCAAGGGGTAGAGATCTTGAAATTAAAAAAGTATAATGGTTGTGGAGATCCATAGACACATGTTTCATCCTTCAATGTCATGTGTACAGACTTCTTCCACAATGATACACTTTTGGAAAAAAATATTTTTGCATTCCCTTAAGGATGTTGCTTTGGAATGGTACTACTTGTTGCCTGATAACTCTATTTTCTCCTTCAATCATCTAGTAAACTAGTTCCTCCAATTTCAAGCCAACATTGGGTTGAAGATTGCATTTTCCAATCCCATCCAATGGAAGCATGGACCTCACCAGAAGGTAAATAATTTCATAGCTCAGTATCAAACCTTATTTTCTCAAATTTCTTAACCTTTACTTGATTCTAATGTATAGAAAGTATTCATCAAAAAATTACTATTTTCGCTAGAAGAAAAAAATATTTTAATAAAATACCATCATTTTTACATATGTGTGCTACCTTACCTGAGTACTAGAAAATGGTCACCCAGTATGGGGATTCATCCTCTTTCTCCCATCAGGATGGTCGATTAGTTGTGTCAATTTTTGGCAAGAACAAGGTTGTGGCAATACATGGTCTCAATTCCAATAGAAAAAAGTGCTTCAAGATAAAATAGGGTATTTACTAAGTTATCAAAATCTTATAATAGCATCTTGTAAAAACTTTTGAAAGATAAAATAATAACCTTGCTAGAAATTAGACCTCTTTCAAAATCGTATCCTCAATGGTATGATGCCCAAAAGTTATATCAGTTCCATCAAGTCTCTAGAAATAACACCAAGACATGTGTTTGCTCATGTCATGTGATTTAGGACTACATTGATAACATGCCTATCTGGCTCAATGGAAGGAAACAAAATGAACAAATTTGTAGCAAAGCTAAATAGCCAGATATAGATCTACATCAATCCATTCCTGTCACACTTTGCTAATTGGATCATTCCATATTCTTCATCTCCTAAGTTTACCCCATCCAAGCATGTGAATGTAGTCTCATTCACTCATATTCCTCCTTCAAAACATGTGAATGTTGTCCTTGACATTACTTTCACTTCACATGATCTGCCTCTGAACAAGGAGCTCTCTTTGTTATATGTTCTTGCCTGTATCAATGGTAATGTTGTGGTGGGAATCATGGTGGATCTTTTGAGCCATGTGAACATCATTATGGAGGAGACCCTTTTTATTAACAACTTACATAAGGAGAAATATGATGAGTCACAAGCTACCCTTCTCATGCATGATGGGTTTTCTATTGCACCTATTGGCACTATTTCTTTGTCAGTCCTAGTAGGACCTAAGGCTTTGGAAGTCACATTTGTTGTGATTCCTAAGTTTAACTTCTTAGAGTGAGGCTAGGCATTCCATGGCTAGCCTCCATCAATGAATTCTCTTCGGTAATCAATAAATTTCTAAAGTTTCCCTATGAGAGTACCATGCATATTATTCAACAAAGTGGATACAAACCACTGGTAGCACATGGGGGCTTCTCCCTTGACCACTTTTGGCCCACCCCAATTATATCCCTCCCTCCTCAGGGGGATCTTTTAGAAAGAGCCTATTTCAAATACAAGACGAGGGTCTCAACACTAAATGGTTGTTTTCCCCATCTCCCTATGTCGTTTCTCTAAAGATTTCCTTGTATGCTCAATATCAAGCTTCATCCTTCACCCCTTCAAAAGGGAAGGAGAAGCTTTCTCTTGCTATAGGGCTTCCTCCCCCTTCTACTTCTTCTACACATTCTTCTTCTTCTACAAATTCTTCTTCTTCCCAACCTTTGGTGGTGTCTTATATTCTTGCTACTATACATAGCACATGAAAAGTAAAAGCACCCATGTTGCAAAAATCAAAGCCTCAAGTTTCCCAGCTTCTCTTACCCATGATGCCTTGAACCACCCTCTATGGCAAGGATAAGTGTTCTCGTGTCTTTCTTCCTACATATCAACCTCTACAACCTTCACCTATTCCTTCACTTTCCTTTAAGGAAGATAAAGGAAAGAGGTCCATCACTAAGACACCCCTCTCTGCCTTTTCTTATGTGCCTCCAGCTATTGCTCCTATTTGGGATACCACCCTTCCACTGATGATGGTTGCAAAGGATACTCTTGTGGTAGAGCAAGATCCCCTGACCTCTTCTCAATTCATGCCTTCTAGTTCCCCCAGCTGAAATAACTAGCTTATGCATGAGCGTAAGCACCAACAAAAGGCTCTGGCTAAGGAGCACGTCACTTTGCAAAATATTGGGGAGGAGCTCATTATTTCTACTTCTTCTATTGTTCCTTTTTCCATTTTTGTTTCTTCTTCCTTGGTTCCCATCACTTTTTTTCTTCTTCCATCTTCATCAATAGATCCTAATGACCCTCACCCCAAAATGGTGCAAGTGTTTATCTCTCCCTTGGTAGAGCCTCCCCTTCTTACTTCCCTTCCTGATATTCCTCCTTTCCCATAGCCCATGGACATGCCTCACACAAAGGTGGTGTCCCTTGTGGTTTTGTATCATTCTTCTTCTACTTTCTCTTCATTTTTGGGGCTTCCGCATCCCTTGTTGAAGTGCAAGCTAGAAGATGGCCTTGCCTCGAGTGATGGTTGTAAGAAATCTTCATCTTCTCTTGAGTCATGTTCTACTTTGGCTCACATTGTCCTTGTGATGGAGGTGACAATGACTTCCATAAAGTTGGTCACCGTCCCTCTTCTCAAGGTTGGTAGTGATTCTCAAGTGTCTCTTCCTCCTACTCAATTGGCACATGCTACTTCTAAAAATTGCATGTTCAACTTTTTAGAGGACATCCTAACTCTGTCCTCAATCTTTGCAAGATTGATGAAATTTTCCTCACAAGAGCTTAGTGATGAAGACCTCAAGGGATATTTGTCCTTATCCCTTATTGGAGGAGAGTTAGTGAGTATCACCCTTACTATCCCTCCCCTATAGGATTTTCCTTCCTCCCCTTACAATGATCTAGATTGGGAGCAGGACAATCTACTGGTGGATGAGGACTAGGGTGGTACCTTCTTCGACATCTGTAGATTAGTTTTGCATGATTTTTTGTGCTCCCCCATGCTTGTTTATATGTGTTTATGATCTTTCCAAGAGGATCATTTCTACCCTTTTTAGTGCTTAGATATAGGAGAGAAACTCTATCATACACTACTTCCATTTGTCTCATGATTCTTCTATATGTTGTAACTTTTTCTTTCACATTATAAATGATGCAAAGTGTTGAGGGCATCTAGGTCTTCTTTCATGTTGACCCAATTTTTATTTTTATTTTGTCTTCATGTGCCCTTATTTTCATTTTGATACATTTGCGGATATATATATTTATTTATTTATATCTATGAGTAGTTCTGGCCCCAAATAATCAAATCCCCCCATGCTCATGATTTCTTCGTCTCTGCTTCTATGCTTTGTGATGTTGTGGTTTCTATGTGTTATCCCTCATGTCATAACATTTGACAAAATAATCTCACCATGTATATCATGTCATGATGTCTCTTGTCTTTCTCTTCTCCTTAGAATGACATGTGCTTCTTTTCATTGCACACATCATTCAAAGGGGGGGCTATCATATCTACTTAATTTGTAAAAAGGAGTGTTCTTTCAAAAAGATTCCTTGATGTATTGATGTCTTATGTCTCATCATATAGCATTGGGACAACCTAAGTAGACTTGTCTTGTCTTTTCTATGACTATCCTAAAACACAATTTGTAGCAACCACAAGCCCATATGCTTTTCATATGGTCTCTAGCCATGCTAGCCATACCTATCAACATTGTCTTTATCTGATTATATTTTCTTGCCTTGTTTATCATCTTCTGTTGGTGGAGGAATTTTTTTAGGATGCCCTTGCACCACATAGATGTTTGTGCACCATGCTACCATCCTGACAATATTTTTGGGTAAGTGGATGTTGGGATATTACACTTCCTAGCACCCACAAAGTGTAATGCCACCTATGATTGTAGACCCGCCCGAAAATGTCCATTTTTCCTCCAAACCTCCATTTTGGATCTACATTCTCATTCCACTCAACTCTAATCACATTCTACTCACTTCTGCACTCTCATTCTTCTTCATTCACTCCATGATTTCTTTCTACACCTTTATTCTTGTAGGTTTCAAGCTCTACAAACACACTCACATAATCATCTCACATTCTTGAAGCTCTCACTCTTCCTCTCAACTTCACCAAGCTTGTAGCATTATTATTCTTATAGTGAGAATATTGATGTCTTTCCATACTTTACATATTGCCTATTCTTTTCTTTATCTATATTTCTATATTGTGGTCTATCTAGTTGTTCGTGGATGTGGAAATGCCAAAGTGGGGGTTTGACTAAGGAAAACCCTAAAATGTAGCCCCAAAATTTTCTCGTCTTCATGTGTGTAGGAATTTATGTGATTTAAATCTATTTTATTCCATTACATTACTATTTTGATTAATAGTTAGTTTATTTATCTTTATAGTATTCTTCTTATTATACTACTATACATTTTATGCACTTTAGCATTTTGTTATTTCTGCTAAAGCTATCAAACTTTAGCATTCAGGTTATTTAGCCAACCCTAAAAATTTTTGGTTATAGATTATGCTCTCTATTCGTACGAGATGCCAACATGTCATATTGTTGTCCTTAACCTGTGCTACCATCCTCTGGGTGAGATTCTATCAGTCTATTCTTAGACTTGTGAAGTCTATTCACTTGATTCCTAAAGTCCTCCATCCAAAAACCAAAAAGCATAGTCTAGTATTTCCTTCATGTGTCACCCCATCACTTGATATTTTGTCATCGAGGTAACCTAGAGCGATTCGTCCCTTGTAGGCTCTTCCTTATCCTAGAGACCCAAGAGTGTAAAATCCTCTCTATTACAATATTACAAATGAGAGACATCTATAAATTGATTCCAAGAATTACCACATGGAAAAGATCCAATGCCTACATTCTTGCAATTAATCTCCTTAACATGTAAAGTTCCTACATGCATGAAAATATCTTTCATGTAAAGAACCTTCATTATATGGTCCCACCTATCATAATGTTTTCTATTTCCAATACATCCTCAACATGCGCAACATATGCATGCATGCAACACCCTTGCATGCATAGGTTCCTACATTAGAATGGGTCCCACCTATCATAATCTATCATTCTTGACTCTTGCAACTAACATATTTTGTTGTATGACATGATCTATCATAATCAATCATAATCACTTACAACTTACGAAATATACCATAAATTATGGCACACAATAGGTCCATAAAGTAGGATGCCCCTCTCCAACAATTTAGGATATATGTCATCCTAATCACCTCGCATGTATCTATTTCCAAACATTGAAGCGGGTCCCAAAAAGTGACATCATACATTGAGCATAAAATAATTACATAGAAATAAAATAAATAAATAATAAAAGAAAATCAATGCTAGGACTCACAAAGGTTGAGACATCCTAATCCTAATATAAATAATATTTGATTGTGTACAAAACTCTCATAAATAACTATGTAGATAAAATGTTCCATATTATATTAGAGAAGACCCCTAAAATGCACTTGCTTTATCTTGACAAATACAACTTGACGACTCTTCACACCAAGGTTCTGAAAAAGAGCAAGATATGTGATTTCTATGAAGAATAATTACATAACATTGAATATATAAGTAGTAACAAGCAATTAGACATGTTTCCCCTATAATAAATAATTAAAACACTTACACAACAATATAAATATTACAAAGAAACTAAAATAGTCACACAAAGCCTAGAAATTAATCATACAACTAAAAATAATTACACAACAATTAGTAACTCGTGTAAAAATACAGTACCATTGTATATTGTCACCCTTGATTATTGGACCTAATTGAGTATTTAATTTCCTAAATTATGCATTTTATGGCCTATTTTTAACAATTTTGTGGAATTATAAGCGAGAAACAAATGTATTTATCTAGTACCTTGCCCCCAACACTAAAAGTCCTGAAAAATAGGACCAAGACACTCACGCCTTGGATGTGAGTGTCCCTATATTTTGGCCCCAAATTCAAACATGTCAATGTTGATAATTTATTATTTTCAATTCAATTATCTAAACTTGGCTATAGAGATTTAATTTGTAGGAAATTGAATAATTGTATATAAATTACCTAGTTATTGCACCATTTCAAACACAAAAAAAAAAGAAATTATTGTCAAGATTAAGTCAAGAGCATTCAAGAGCAGAATTTTTAGTGTGTTATTGCAATAATTAAAGATACAAGCATTCATGATGTTGTTATGCAAGTTTATTCATGTTATATTGTCATATTGTTTGTGAAGGCTAACCCTTTTTAGGTCTCCAAACAATTCAAGCATTCAAGCAAATCAAGCAAGCAAGATCCAAGACCTTGAGGTGATGTGCATGACTTTAGTCCTACAAGGAAGCCATTGAAGGGTGGTGAGTTGAAACACTTTGTGATTTCATAATTTCTTCCTATCATTTATTGTTTATCATTGGCATTGCCATTGTGGAAGTGGGAACACTTACATGGGGTTTGACTAAGGAAATCCCCTAAATGGAACAACCCTTTCTCTCTCTTTGAATGTGCAAGCTTCAAGTTTGCATATTCACATTCTTAAGTTCACAATCATGAAATTATCAAAATATGAAAAAAATCAATTGTCATACTTGTTTGCATATAGATATGGGAACCCTAAACAACACCCTAAACAGTCAAACTATGAACTTCCAAAAACCCTATCCAAGACATAGATGCCTTGGGCATCTCTGTCTTACTATTTTTGGATAAAATTTGACTTATATCTCTATTTCTATGTTCTCGATATGTTTTTGTTATTTGAATTCTAATTTTAAGTGTTGTGTTGTCTTTGTTTGACAATTTTGTGTTCATAGTGGGTACAATTAGTGTCTTGAAACTTGCATAAGCTTCATGACCTCATGTCCTATTTCTAATACTTTATTGAGACATAGTTCAAGAATTATGGCATCCTGCATTATTTTTACATCTGTTGTGGATCTTGGGTCTTCCAACTCTTTCATGCAAAACATTATCAATAATCAACCCATTTTGGACTCTATCCCTAATGCTACAATACTAATGATAACTTTAGAATCAAATATTTTTACTGATGTTGAGACTATTTTTTCCCATGTTTATGAAGAGAAACTAAAATAATTAGACAAATATTTAGAAAAGCTTCAAGACTATGTGAGAATTGAATATCTAACTAGCACAATGGTCCCTATAATAGATAACATGAGGAAGTTGATTGATGATGCTCAAGGATTAGAGGTTTTTTGTAGAATAGTTGATATTGTTGATGCTCATGTACCTATAATGGATATTTGCACTCAAGCTTTGGGATATACTTAAATTTAAAGAGGAAATCAAGTCTCCCTCCCTACAACTATAGCCTTTATTTCTACATACACAAACCCAACTGTTGCTTCAATGATAAAACAAAGCATAGGAATAACTCCAACCATTGGGTATTTCTATTGGAAATCCTTATAGTTTTGTATCCTCTCATGCCACACTACAACATTCATCACCTCTAATTAACTTGCAACATAGTAGTCCACCAATCACATACACACTTCCACCATATTCACCTAATTCCAAAAACAAGTCAAGAAATGATTCCGTCATAAGCCAACTTTTTCAAAATATGACATCAATTCAACAACAAATCTCAACATTGATTCAAAACCAAACTGGACAACCATCACAATATGTCAAAAGGATCCCATTATCACTTGAAATATTGAAAACACTAATGCCACAAAACATAGAGATACCTTGATTTTAGAAGTACAATGGTAAAGGAGACCTTAGAAATCATATATCAACATATATTTCCTTGTGTAGTTACTTCATTTTTGAGGATAAAATCCTAGCTAAAATCTTTCCTAGGTCATTGAAAGACATGGCTTTGGAATGGTTTTGTTCATTGTAGAATAACTCAATCCATTCATTTAATGAACTTATTGATGCATTCCTCCAACATTTCCAAGTAAACATTGGTCCTACTTGATTACCCTAACTGACTTAGTGTGATGCAAAAAATGAAAAGGTCACAAACTTTATAGGATACTACCAGTTGCTTTACTCACAAATTAATCTTACTCTTCCTAATGTGGATGTTTAAAGAGTGTTCATTGAAAATCTACAACCTAGCATAAGGGATAAAATGTTGTTAATGAAATATCCATCCTTTATGCATTTGTGTACAACCCTTTGTGACTATAAAAATTCTATTAGCTAGTATGAAGAGGCATCTTCATCAACTCTTGTTGAGAAATTTGAATCTGTACTATTAAAAAATATTTAACCAGCTCCCTTCGGGTTTATTTTTTTCTATGCGTTGGCCTGTATATCACCAAGTCCACTCAGCCTTTTACCAAGGTTTTGAATCTTCCACTCCATGTGTCTACTCTTTGCAACTTTGAGTATTGTCATTCCCTTTGGATCCTAAGAAACTCCATTATGCTTCCATGTATCGCAGCTGCGGGATACTTTTGGTTCTTGTTTCCTTGACGCCTCATCGGGCTGCGAAATGTTGCCATGAAGCGATCATTCCTAAAAGGTACTACAGGCCCCATAGTTTCTAGCTACAATGGACACTTGCTACATGTCAACCATTCACAAATCCTTCAGAATAGAGATGAAATAGCAACCACGGGCAACAAAATGCTGCCACACATCTTTTTGCACCCGACTGATAAACGTTCCCTTTGTTGTGATAAAGTACTCGACCCTTTTGACACGTGTTGCAATAACAAAAATCTTTTGCAACAAAGGGAGAAAGGTTCATGTGGGTAGTGAAATGTTACCACATGCCTAACCAACAGATCTCATATGCAGGCGATGAACCGAATGAACCAAATAATGCTATTGGTTGTTGCTTGTCATAATCATTCGCACCAATGGATGACACTTGTCTGATTGGGCCTAGCTGGGACCACCGCCATCATTACAGAAGATGCACCTGAGCTTGGAATGACCAGATTCTTGGTTCCTGCTTATTTCTTTTGCAACAACTTTGGGGAATATTCTTTTTATGGCATGATTGCAGGGGATTGCGAGATCTTTTCTGTTATTGCTCTCTAAAGCGATGGGAGGTTTTCCTGCTATATATACTTTCTTTGTTGATGAGAAAAGGGTCCAAAATTTGGAACCATAATGCTGGTTTTAGTAAAAGACACCAAGCCTTTATTACTATTTTATTTAATTGCAAAAAACTCTCAGACTGTGCCAATTGTTCGGCCTTTCTATTTTTCATGCTATTCGATCAAATTGTGAACTATACTTTTTATTGTCTTGATACTTCATTTGAGAACTTCTATATATGTTGGATGCAAGTTTGCTTAATTAGATCATGTCTAAGGACTCTTCTTAGTAGTAAGAATGTATGCAACATTATTTTATGTCAATATATGAATTGTCTATGCTATAATCTTAAGTCTCTGATGTTTTGGAACACAACAACACCATTCAAGCCCTTAAATCTATGATTTATCATGCCCATCATTAAATCTTGGTGCATCACCTTAGGTTAGACTTTATTATATCTATTTTCTTTTCCCTTTCAAAACCCCATTATACAAGAAGATGAATTCTCTAAAAATATGGAGGTTACTCAGTTTAGCGCAAAAGGTCCCCCTTAAACTGTGTTTCCCATAAGACTCTGTTACCTCGTCAAATTTTGGCGTCAACAATTTGATCATTTTCTGGCACACCCAGTGGGATTGAGCTTAATGAAATTGTATTTTAGGAGGGTGTATGAGCCATCGGTTTGTAACTAGATCCAAAAACACATGCAATCCCTATTTACTAGAACCTCCACTAGGGACTATCCAGGTCACAAATTAGCTGGTAACCATTCCATTCCCGTTGCCCTTTCCTCTCACCATGTTTTCGGCCACCAATAGAAACTATGTAGCATGGGATGCTGGAAGTCCCTTGGTAGCCTCGGTAGCACTTGTTGTCTAGGGTGATATCTTGGTTTTACCCATGAAAGCTATACCAAAGTTTACCGGAGACAGCTCAAGAACGCCAGTAGAACATTTGCAGGATGTGGCAGACATATGTTTGGTACACGAGATTATAGAATATAACATAGCTCTAAGACTTCTTGCTGCATCTTTTAAAGGCAAGGCGCTAGACTGGTACCAAACACTGACACCTAATTCAATTCGCACTTGGGATGAGCTCAAAGATCCATTCTATGAGAGGTTCTCGAATGGTGGAGATCATTCTTCATTCTATTATCAACTATCTATCATAAAATGAGCCCCCCAGGAGGCCCTAATGGACTTTAATGCCCGATTTCATGCAAATTGGTAGAGGATTCCTGTTACCATATGCCTGACTCCTGAGTTGGTGTTTATATTTTAGCTAAAGTCCATCAATTATGACATTTCCATGATGATCAAGTCTTTGGGGGGAGCTACTCTACCAGATGCTTATGGTATCACTATCAAAGCCGAGAATCATTTAATAGATTGCAAAAAATTGCCTCCTCGACCTATTATGCCTATATTTCCTGAAATATCAATCTTCACTCAAGAGGTCGCAACAACTAGTGCACCCACAACTGCCCAGTCAATGTACACATATGCGGCTACCCCACAAAATGTGGCTTATACCTTACCTGGTGCTGAAACAATAGTGGTTTAGAATTTCTGAGAGGAGCTGATTTTTACTGAAATCACATATTTTTAGAAAATATAATGATTTAAGCCTTAAAAAGTTTCATTTTAAGGATTCCAATTGAAGAGGTTTTGATCAAATCACCTTAGATAACCCCCTTAGATAGAACCTCGCTAGTTTTAAACCATACCTATAAATGAGTCTCCTTTACACTTATCAAACTGCTGATAAAAAATCACTTTTGATTTAGCTTTTGGGGGATCAAATGAATTCATTTAAAATTTATTTCAAATGATTATGGTATTCCTCAGAATGAGTTATCCAACGAATATAATTTTAATATGTTTTGGTTTTGTTATGTATTTGTTTTTTTAGTTTTATTAAACATAGTTTTTTCATTGAAAATAAATGTCTTTGTTCTTCACATGTGGAAAAATAGTAGATTATCAAAATTTTGTTTTGAAAAATATGAGTGTACCAGATATTGAAGTCCTTGATCCAAAAAAAATAAATAAATTGAATTTTGACATATACAAAAAAAGTTAAGCGTTATATGGTCGCACTGTGTCTGAATTGTAATTAGTGTGACTTTGAAACTTGATTAAGGAAAAAATATTCAATAAAAAAATATCTAACCAATTGGAACCACTAGATATCATAGTTACAAATCTAAATTTGAAAGAATTAGAATTTTATCCTTCATGGGAAAAAAGTTATGCATTATACAGTGTGCATCACTTTTTAAAAATGTTGTTTTCTAAGAAAACCAGCCATGGGAGATGGAAAAAGAAGTGCAATTTGATTCCAAAAATTTTGAAAAAAATATTTTTAGAATCTACAATTTTTTTTTGATGAGACTCTAGTTTGCATCATCTTCAAATTCCTCACGGTTTAGGCGCTATAGGTGCCTGAATGTGAAGATTTAGTTAAAAATAATAATTTCAGTATCTAGTTTGGCCAAAAATTGTAAACTGCTATTGTGGGATTGGGTTCTTCCAAGGATGAAATGAGCGAACTCAAGGAGATGTTGCGAACCATGGAAAATGATATAACTACTCTTAAGCAGAACCAATCGACACCTCCAAAGCCCGCATATCAAAACTATCAAAGTAGGTGGTCTTCCTATTAGCAAAACCCATATTAGGGTGTGCCTTGCACTAATCCACCAACCCCAACTGCAAACCAAATGGTGTCGGTGCCTCTTCGCTGACTAGCACATCCCCAAGCTCGAATAGGGAATTAACCTCAGTGCAGAAAAACCTTATTGATGATATCAATCCATGGTGCTTCCCCTACAGTGATGCGCATATGGCCTAGAACTGTTCGCGTGGCAACTTACAACAAAAGGTGGTGGAGCAATGCAGCCAAGGCGCGGAAACAGAACATGGAGGTTATATATATCCCTCACCACAAATGGAGAGTGCGGTCCTTATTGCGAAAATGCAAGGGATGTCTTTAGAACAAGAATTCAATATTGCTCTCGATCATGCCCTATTCTCCTGGATGGAGGAAGAAGAGACGGTGTTTGCTAATGATGCATTCATATCCAAAACATTGTCGCTACAGCCTAATTATAACAAATTCTCAAAGAGGAGATTCACCAGTTTATCAGTTGTTTTGCATTTGGATAGCCCGCAATTCAAAGGCATTTCTAATCAGATTCCCAGTGCTTCAACTGTCCCTTCTCCTTCTCAACCACAAAAGGAAATTATTATAGCAAGAACCAAGGAGAAAAAACCTCTAAGTTTGTCACCTTTTAATGTGGTAGAGAAATTGAACAAATCATCTGCTAATGTGTCTCTATGGGATATTCTAACCATCCCAGAACAAAAGACACTATTACAGAAGGCGCTTCAAGAAGAGGTCAACTTGACACCAACAGAGTTGTTTTCCAGAATAGAGGTTGTTTATCAAATACCGCCAACTAAAGTCCTTGCAAAAAATACAAAGGAATCCCATGTCAAGGACAAGAGTAATTTGAAACCCCAAACCTTCTTCTTGACTCTCATTATAGGAAATAAGTTATTGCACAACGTTATGATTGATTCTAGTGCTAGTACCATGGTTATGCCTAAACAGATAGCCAAAGCTTTGGGTCTTAGCTACAAACCTATGAAAAGAGGGGTAATGCAACTTGATGGGAATAAATTTGAGACTATAGGTATCATCAAAGCACTTCCTTTAACTCTATTTGCTTGTCCTAGTATCACGGTCCCGCAGGACACGATAATCATAGATGTTCCTCCTATGTTTGGTCTCTATCTATCCCAAGAATTTACTTCAAAGGTGGGCAGATACTTGTCTTTGGATTGGTCACATTTGATACTTAGGACCAAACACAGTGCAAAAATTAAGATAGAATTGGAGGTTTTACATTCTAAACATGTAGCAGATGAGGCCTTGATCAATTTTGAAGCCGCACATACCTCCATCACCAAGCAAGAAATCTATTACATTGAATTTCTAGAAGAAGAGAAGGTGAGTGGAGATCGGAATGATAAAGAAGATGCTCTATTGAGCAAACACATGGAAAATGATCCTTTCGACAATTATCATGCTATAGGATTGGGCACATATGTAATTTATGATGAAGACCAAGTGCTTCCGCGGGTCGCCAAAGAATCCAAAGGTAGCCAAGTAGATGAGCTATGGACACTGTACTTTGACGGAGCAAGAAGCAAAGTGGGTGCTGGAGCAGGGATATATCTAATATCCCCACAAAATAAAAAATTGTTGAGATCTTTCCACTTTCATTTCACCTATTCAAATAATGAGGTTGAATATGAAGGATTAGTCCAAGGTTTAAGCCTTGTGGAATGAATGGGAATTAAGCAATTAATTATGTTTGAAGATTTTGAACTAGTAGTTAACCAATTTTGAGGAGTTTCAGTGGCAAGAAATGTCTGCATGAGATCCTATCAACATCAAGTCTGGGACCTGATTGATGGTTTTGAAGGTTTCAACATCCAGACCATTCCTCGAGGACAAAATAGCGATGTTGATCGCATGGCCGTGATTAGTGCTCAATTTGATCTTGTCTCTAACCTTATAAATAACAAGCATTCAGTACGAGTACTAGTTCGACCCACGATCCCCAACAATGATCAGAGTTGGTAGGTCTTTAAAAGTGATGAACATATTGCCTTTTTCATTCAGCAGTCAAGAGAATTTTCTGATCAACTTCAACCAAAAATTGTCGAGGCTTATGAGGGACAAATTATATAGCTCAAATCCAACAAGCTTCCAAAAGGATTGGTTACTCTCGAATTTTTTTTTACTTTGATGATGCCCAAAATGATAAATGGAAGTTCGTAGCTAACAAAAGTGATTATGTGGACTTTCAAGTCTCTGATGGTAGGAATCTCCGAGTGGGGAAAGATGTCCCGCACCATGATAAGGAAAGGCTCATCAATTTTTGTAAAAAATATGGAGTAGTGGCCTGGTCCTATGATGATCTGGAGGGATATGATCTTGACATCATTCAATACACTATTGAGATAATAGAAGGTGCAAAACCAGTTTAACAGAAATAGAGGCTAGTCAACCCTAAGATTGAAGTACTAATGGCACAAGAGCTAACTAAGCTCATTGAGTCACACATTGTCTTCTCAATCAAACATAGTACTTGGGTTTCGAATTTGGTCCTAGTTTGAAAGAAGAAGGGAGATATCCACTTATGTGTGGACTTCCGAGACCTAAACAGAGCATCTCTAAAAGACCACTATTCGTTGCCTTCTATGGAGTCAATCCTACAAACGGTCGCAAGATCGGAAATGTTTTATCTACTGGATGGTTTCTCCGACTACAATCAGATACAAGTTCAAGAAGAGGATCAGTACAAGAATAATTTCACCACAAAGTGGGGAACATTTGCATATTCTAAAATGCCTTTTGGTTTATCCAATGCAGGGGCAACATTCCAGCGGGCGATGGACATCGCATTTAACGAACTAATCAATAAGTTTATTCTAATTTGTT
Source organism: Sequoia sempervirens (assembly GCA_007258455.2). Taxonomy (NCBI): domain Eukaryota; kingdom Viridiplantae; phylum Streptophyta; class Pinopsida; order Cupressales; family Cupressaceae; genus Sequoia; species Sequoia sempervirens. The sequence goes on along the minus strand of VDFB02000015.1, from coordinate 368,291,389 downwards.
TGGATGACCTTACTGTGTTTTCTAAATCTAAGGATGATCATTTTGATCATTTGGAATTAGTTTTACAAAAGTGCCAAGAGTTCAAAGTTTCCCTAAACCCAAAGAAATGGGTATTCAAAGTACCGTAGGGTAAGTTTTTAGGGTATGTTGTGTCTAGAGAAGGTGTTTCAATTGACCCCAAACAAGTAAAGGCTATCAAAGAACTTCCCCTTCCGATAAATAAGAAAGGTGTTGAGTCTTTCCTGGGCAAAGTAAATTTTGTCAACAAGTTTATTTATGATTTTGGGGGAATAATTAGGTCGATCACCCTAATGTTGAAGAAAGATCAAACATTCAAGTGGACAACGAAAGCTTAGGAAGCTTTTGAAAAGGTCAAGGAATCTATTTCCAAAGCTCTGGTGTTGGTTAATCTAGATCAATCCAAGGATTTTGTAATGTATACGTTCAATGGCATGTCTAGTATCGCTACTATCCTAACCCAAAAGGATGATGAAGGAATAGGAGAACATCCAGTGGCATTCTACTCCTGGACCCTAAAGGAATATGAGGTGAATTATAATTTTGTCGAAAGGCAGGCCTTTGAAATAGTGAAGGGACTTAAGAAGTTCCACCATCTAATTTCCTGCAACAAGGTGCTTGTGTATGTCACACATTCTAGTGTGCATGAATATATCATGGAAGGGGAGATCACAAAAAAAAGGGCTGATTAGATCACCAAGATCCTTGAATATGACATTGAAGTCAGGCCTACTAAAACTATTAAAGGAAGAGGACTATGTGAGTACATGGCATAGAATGAGGAGGTACTTACCGCAGAGGAGCAACCAGAGCTCGTCTTGATGAATGAACTAGAATTAGAAGGTGGTCGGCTAACTAATAGAATGAGGCTCATGCACACCAGAAAGTATCTGCCAGGTCTCTCATCCCAAAAGAAGAGATATTGCCAACTGCAAAATTGTGGATATACACTAATAGGAGTCCCTTTCAAAAGGAATTTCAATGGTGTTCTCCTATAATGCATCACTTTGGCGTAGGCGAAGAGGATCCTCGATGTGTTCCACACTAGCACTACAGGCGAACATTTCTTTTCAAAACCACCACCATTAAAATCATGCGCACTAGCTATTACTGGCCTACACTTTTTAACGACTCCCACTCTTTGGTGAAGGATTGGAAAAAATTCTAGTTCTTTGCTAACAGAAGGAAAAAATTTGTAATGCCTCTCAAACCTATAGTGGCAGATGAACCATTTGTACAATGGAGCCTGGACTTCATTAGAATGATCAACCCGATTTCTAGCGCCAAACACAAGTGGATTCTGACCACCACAGATTACTTCACAAGGTGGATAGAGGTTGTTCCCCTTAAAAGCGCAATAGAAACAAAGATTGTAGATTTCCTCGATGAACTAGTGACAAGATTCAGCCCTCCAAAAACTATTATTTCAGATAATGCCAGAGCTTTCTTAGATGCAAAGGTATGTCACTTTGCATTAAAGAATGGCATATTCCTCAAGACATCATCAAACTATTACCCACAGGGAAATGGCCTAGCGGAGTCAACGAACAAGAGGTTAGTTCGACTCCTTAAAAGGATTGGCTCATAACACCAGAGGGAATGGCATAAAAACCTCTGAACAACACTCTAGGAAAACCGCATAACTCCTAAGCAAGTCCTTAAGACTTCACCTTATGAGTTGGTATACGAGAAAGAGGCACTATTACCTATCTCCATGGAGATTCTGGCAATACAGTTGTTGAAATATCTTAAGATAGAACAAAATGAATCCATGGAGGTACGGCTCACTGAACTATTGGAAGTACAGGAAAAAAGAGAGAATTCCCTAACAATAATGACAAGTCATCAACAGGTGGTCAAGCGATGGTTTGACAAGAAGGCTTCCGGCCAAGGTCTAAAATATGCAGACTTAGTGCTAAAGTATGATAAAAGGGCTACTAAGCTAGGTCAACATAGTAAATTTGATAGCCTATGGGAGGGTCTCTTTAAAATCATTCAGTGCAAGGAACACAACACTTTTGAGCTAGAAAATATGGAACAGGAACCCTTAAGAACCCTGGTCAATGGGATTCATCTTAAGTTGTTCCATTAGGCACTGAACTCTATTTTTGTACATATGTGAATAGTGCTTTTATCTTTTTCCATTTCTTTAGCCGATCTTTTGTGATTAGTTTGTACTTCTGAGAAATTAACTCATTATTATTGGTGCGTGGAATATCAGAATTGTTTTACACAGAACACACCCATGTGTGGAGAAATAGCAGAATGAAAGTTGAGATCCCATAAAACTGAAATACATAATGAAGGAAAGAGCATGGATTTTCTTTAAAAAGATATATATCTATTCATATATGTTCTTTACATTACAAAAGTGGCTGGGAATCCATAATCCAAAATTTAACAATTATCCGAGCTATTATATATATGGTGGCCTTTTTTTCAGGCTTATATACAGCCATAGGTAGGCATTCTAAGTAGCAACAGGAAATGGAGTAAATAGGAAAACTTTTGAGTAGCAGGGGGTTTTCATCCAAAGGCATGGCTGGCAGAAATTGACACATTAACAATAGCATCCACCTCTTCCTCGTCCACAAGTTCTTTGGCAGCACTGGTAGCATCATTCGACACAACTACCATTGGCAGAGGAAATACCAGGTTCCTGAAATCAGTATACCAATCTACGTCGTAGAAGGGTATTACGTTGTAGCTGTGGAATAGGAAATGTAGGGCCTAAGTAACCCTCTATTGGTGCTGGTCATAAGTCTGTAGGCGAAATCTACTGAGAAACGGTAGCCAAACAAAAATAGTTTCTTCCTCGATAAAGTGACGCAGGTCGCTGGCTGACAGCAGACCTACCCCATAGGTAGCATAAGCAACAACCTCACCAAGACCATTCAGGTACTTTTTGGGGAAGATTTCTTTAACAATTTTTAGGATAAGTGGTCGGGGGACGTTGATGTCTAGCATGGATGCTACGAAGTGGGAGCATATGCCGGTGTTTACTTGATACTTGTCCTCATACTCTATGTAGTCTTTGCCTAGAACCCACTTTATGGCTATCAGGACCAAAGAATGCTTATTCTTGGTCATCTGTTTTAGCCTCCTAGTTGAAACCTCCCCTAGGAATGCCATCTGTGACTTATATGAGGTTAAATGAACTAGAGTGTCCATAGTTCTGACACTATTCCTATGCTTTTGAGCTATGCCAAAATTTATCTATCACCTAACCTATGAGAAGGCTTGCTTAAAACTGTGCTACTGACCTATCACTACTCAAATGCTAAGTATGTTTTCCTCACTACTTACTGGCCTATTTATAGAAAAACTAACAAGATGCATGCTAATCCATTTCAAGAAAATGTGATATTAAGCTAGTTGCTAACTTGAAAGGCATGCCTGCATTTGCTCACATTTATGGGCCAATTACATCTATGATAGTACGGCTCAATGCATGCTAGTATTAATAGGGGATAATTAATTAGCTTTAAAAAGGTGGTACTTGCTAGCAGTGAGACGTATGGCCATAGGCTATTGTGTCATCTCTCAAGTGTGTCCTAGAGCCCAAGGCGATATTTATATCTTTTCAGGTCGTGATTGTTTGTTTGGCGTAATCATTCCAGACGAGATATTAATTGTCAGTGCATACTAACGCAAGGTTACCAAGTAAATTTCCAGTTCAAGTTCCAAGGAGATCATAGCGTATCACACAATTTCCTTGAAACACAATAATGAACTTTGACCACCTCAAAATAGTAAGTAGTTCATTTTGCACGAATTGCAAAAATAACGGTACATGCCGAATTAAATGCAAAAGGCTTACTTTCACCTACCACCTTGGGGAAAGATTGCCAAATATTGCATAAAAAGGCTTAATATTTCAAAGTCTTATCACAAACGCCAAAGCTAAAGTGCAGAGTTGTTCTTTTTCTGTGTATCCAGAACTGAGGGGAATTGCAAAACCAGGAACTTGTAGAGATCTTCAAAAAAAGGGGAAATGTCAGAGACTTCATCTTAATCAATGCAAGAATAAATTAGCCATGAGCTATTTATGGCTATACGTTCTTCAGAGGAGGTATATGTTTATGAGGATGTGGCGTATGCTATGTCTGGTATACCCAACAAGCCAAAGAGGGCCTATACATAAGAGCTAAATAGGCCCAAGAATTGTAGAAACCAGAAAAGGGTTGAGGAAATATGGGATAATATCTATGACCCAAGGCTCACAAAAAATCTTAAGTCCCTCAGAGAGGTAGCCTGTTCAAAGTTATCGAAACCAAAGATAGACCAATCTATGGCGAAGAGAGTTTGGTACAGTGGTCTCCCTCAGTATATGGTCCCACTGGTACACTATTGCCCGAAGGTAGTTGACGCTACTATCCAGTGTTATAATCTTGATACCCACTACATTAAAGGCCACAGCTTAAGGGTGCACATCACTCCACAGGCCATCTAGTACATGTTGTGCATCCTAGACCCAAGTAGGAGAAAAGAGAATATCAAGCCCTTTCACCTAGGAAAAGGAGAGAAAATATGGAAGAAGATGAGAAAGAACTTAGAGTTTTTATTGGAAGAGACTAGTAGGAAAGACATCCTAGCTACTAAAGTGCCAAGTATTCCGTTGTCATGCGGTACGTTATGCGACGATCTCCACGATGCCATGTCCATGCTAGCCTTTGTGTGCATCCAAGACTCTCATAAAAAGGTGGAGACCTTTCAACTGGGACTGACATTTCAATTTCGTAAGTAGCATGACTTCTTCTGGTATGATTTTGTTGAGTTTATAGTAGAAGGAATGATACGACAAATTGAGAATTACTAGGCAGAGAAAAAATTTAGGTTTTTTTCTTTCTTGGTCCACATGTTTCTACATTAGAACCTGGATTTCTTTGCTCAACATTTTCCGTTATCAATCTTATATGAGAAGAATAAAAGGAAGCCAGTGTCCACGTGGATGCCTTTTCTTTCCACATCATACAATTATTATACATTTTTGGACTATTTTATAGCTCTAGTATTGTATGATTTGATCGAAAAAGGTGATATAATTCGGCTAGATAAGGAGCATATTGGATTTATGCAGAGTTTCACCCTTGCTTGTGATTGGTTCTTAGGCAAAGATTTTACGATCCTCTGGATGCGGGGATTTACTGGAAAACCTTCCCTACTCCCAACTTGTGTCATAGATAGAGTGCTCACATTGGAAATATTACAACAGACCTGTGTATCATTGATTTTACCTTCTGTAGTAGTGAAAAGGTCAAGAGGAAGGGATTCTTCTATTGTCTGAAGAATTTCAAGTCGGTGACTCTAATAAAGAAACAATCACACTAGTTGTTAGAGGATAAGCTGGCCTATCTAGGGTTGGTACTAGTAAATGATAAGTGAGAATACAACCCTTTCGATGACTTTCTAGAGCCACATATGAGAGTCACCCATCTTCCTCGACCATACTAGGAGAAGCGACATAACCCACGAACATACAAAGATGAAAATTTTGTTGAATTGGCACATATACCTATGCAGGATACTAGAGGTCCATGGCACAAGTTCTACTTTCCTATGGTGGTGGCCTAGGATAATGTCCTTATAGAGCACGACATGTACAATAGGTTGAAGAAAGACGAGGAATGGAGTGAGGAAAAAATAGCGGCTTTCTAGAAGTATCACCAAGAAATTGCACAATTGGATGCTCCTTACAAAAACCTAAAGGATGACCAGGAATTTGAAAAATGGTGGAAGGGGGGCCACCCCAGCCCAAGCTCTAGTATTAATAGGAGCAAAGAAAAGGAGGAATCTAAGGAGCAGGAGGAGGAAGTAGTGACATCGGCCTTATCTGTACCGAGAGAAAAAAGCCCAAGACATCCCTCCTATGTGGCCACGAATGTGCACTTTAATATATCAAGGGGCTCGCATATACTCACTTGGGCTGCTAAACTAGCTAGGCTATCACTACAACAAATGGAGAGGACTGCCAAAGCCAGAGCGACTTGACCTTTGAAAATGCAGTGAACAGAGAGTATTATCGGAGAGAGTTCGCAAGAACCCGCTAGAAGAGGAGTACTTGCAGCTAGCTAGGAACCAGAGGTTGCAGGGGAGTTGCTGATGTTTCTGGAGCCACCAACAACCAGTCAATAGGTACAATTTGATCCTTCTTCTCTTGCATCTTATTCCTTGGTATCTGCCCCTACCTCACTAGCGATCCCTACCATAGGTATTGGACCTCTACCTTTTGCTTTTAGTCTGATGCATTCAGTAGCCTTCGCCCAGTTTTCACAAACCACCCCACTCATAATTATTACTCTGCGTATGCTTATTCCCACCACTACCGCTCAAACCTTCCTCGCCTCACTTCCAGAAGGCTCTCCCCCTGTGAGTGTTCCTCTTGTTTCCACTATAATTGCAGGCCCTCTTCCATCGCAATAGGCGGACACCGCATTAACAACTCCTCCATAGTCCTAGCCAATGAGCCTTACAGTTGATCCTCCAATTCAGTCATTACAAATGAATAGCCCTGTTGTTGGTTCTCAAACCAAACTATGGAATGTGCCCCACTTCTCTCCACAAATTGTCACTCTCCAGAATAAAAAAATGTTTGCGCCTATGAAGGTTACCTATCCCTATACCCTAGCTTTTGGTGCTCCTTTCGCAGGTGGACTGGTTTCATCGCTAGCCGAATTCATAGCATAGATAGATTGTGAAAAGGAGGCACACACAAATAGAATGAGAAAACACAAGGAAAAATATTGTAGTGTTTCTACCGAGCCAAGAGTAGAAGCTCTTTATGATGAGGCCCGACAAGAGTTGAAGTTCGCAACCATGTACCCGAGGGTAAGCAAGCCTCAGGCAGAAATGCAACCAGAAGACTATGAGATATATGCAGTAGGAATCAACATGAAGGTATTCCAACCACAAGATAAAGTTGAAATGATGGAGGGAACGCAATGGGTAAGCACTTCCAACTTCCTTAAAACTGGTCGCTAGCTAAAGAAGAAGGATGAGCAGCTCAAAGCAGCTAGGGAAAGGGTTAGTTTTCTGGAGAGGAAAGAAAAATCCTTAGAGGTAGATATTTCCCACATGACTGAAAGGGTACTAGCAGTAGATGATGAGAAAAATAGACTTCAAGGCGAAATTGCGAAGACTTAGGTTATCGACCTTGGCATAATAAAAGAGCTATAAAGCAAGTAGGAAGCACTGCAGAATCTTCAACTAAAGAATGAAGAACTGAAGCGGCTTCATCTTGAGTATATTTAGGGGATGGCATTGAAGAATGAGGAGCTGGAGTGCCAACAAGCTCAATATGAGCAAAGAATATAAGAGAAAGAGGCTAAATTGAAAAGCCTAAAAGCTCAACTGGAGGAAGAAATCTGAGAGACAAAGTCTTCTCTGAACGAACACTTTGCAAATCACTCTTAAGCTGAGGAGAACTGGAATAAAGAAATGAGCAGCTTTGCGAAACAACTAGCATAAGAGAAAAAGAAAAGGGCAGAGTTGGCCAAAGCCATTATTTCAAGAGATGCAGAAATTACTTCACTTAAAGCCTCTCTGCTGCCTCCCCCTACACAGCCAGATATCATTTTACTGGTTAAGAAATTATACAGTTCTCACTGGGAAAAAATTAAATCCTTTTGCCTAACACTGCAGCCTACCCTCTGATTCATCACTAAGGCATTGAGGCTCAACTAGGATACCCATGATACGATTGAGCAGTTCCCATGGTTCATCTTGGAGAGGGTTCCTGAGGAAAAATATCTGCTCACCAAACTATACTCGGTCTCTGATGAGAACCTTGCCGGAGCGGGTATTGAAGATCAGGATGTTGCAGCTCAAACAAAAAATAAGTTCATCCATTGCCACTCTACCTTCTAGTGCACTAAAGTAGCCACAACCATTCTAAATAGGACACTAGATAGCATATGGGGAGGTTTCACTGAGTTAAATGGGATGGGTTTGTCATCCCCATTCCTTGAAGATGGCTCTATTGCCACGACCGAACTGATTGTGGAAAGGATAGAAGAAAGGGAAGATGATCCGGAGGCTTTCAGGGATTTCAGTGATCCTCCCATGGTGACCGACATTGAGGGAGTCATTCACCCGCTCTCACAGACTATTTCATATACAAGTAGGGGCCGATTTACCCAATGTGCTACCTCACAAAGAAACTATTGATCTAAGTGGAGCATAGGAGAATTTGCGCTACATAGTGAAGCCATCTGAGGATGAATGGTCACCTTTACATGCAACACTTTCCAATTTCTGACTCCATTGGCCTAATGAAATGGCACTCTGGTCTGCAGATCTAGAGAAATTTTGGGTTTGTTGTTCCTTAATTAGAATGCCCCTGATAGTTGCCAAAAGTTGTTAAGAAATATTTAACCAGCTCCCTTCGGGTTTATTTTTTTCTATGCGTTGGCCTATATATCACTAAGTCTGCTTGGCCTTATACCAAGGTTTTGAATTTGTTTCTCAATGTGTCTACTCTTCACAACTTCGAGTATCGACATTCCCTTCAGATCCTGGGAAACTCTGATGTACTTCCACATATCGCAGCTGCGGGATACTTTAGGTTCTTATTTCCTTGATGCCTCATCAGGCTGCAAAATGTTGCCATGAAGCCATCATTCCTAAAAGGTTTTGGTGGGCCCCATAGTTTCTAGCTGCAATGGACACTTGCTACATGTCAACCGTTTGAAAATCTTTCAGCACAGAGATGAAATAGCAACCACGGGCAGCGAAATGCTGCCACACGTCTTTTTGCGTCCAGCTGATAAATGTTCCCTTCCTTGTGATCAAGTACTCAGCCTTTTCGACATGTGTTGCACTAACAAAAATCCTCTGCAGCGAAGGGAGAAAGGTTCATGCAGGCAATGAAAGGTTGCCACATGCCTAACTAGTGGATCTCATATGCAGGCGATGAATTGGATGAACCAAATAATACTATTGGTTGCTGCTTGTCATAATCATTTGCACCAACGGATGAAACTTGTTTAATCAGGCCTAGATGGGACCACTGCCATCATTACAAAAGATGCACCTGAGCTTGGAGTGACTGGATTCTTGGTTCCTGATTATTTCTTTTATAACAGCTTTGGGGAATATTCTTTTTATGGCATGATTGCAGGGGATTGCAGGATCTTTTATGTTATTGCTCTCTGAACTAGTGGGAGGTTTTCTTGCTATATATACTTTTTATGTTGATGAGGAAAGGGTCCATAATTTGGAACCATAACGCTAGTTTTAGTAAGACACCAAGCCTTTATTACTGTTTTATTTAATTGCAAAGAACTCTCAGACTGTGCCAATTGTTCGGCCTTTCTATTTTTCATGCTATTCCATCAAACTGTGAACTATGCTTTTTATTGTCTTGATACTTCATTTGAGAACTTCTATATATGTTGGATGCAAGTTTTCTTACTTAGATCATGTCGAAGGACTCTTCTTGGTAGTAAGAATGTATGCAACGTTATTTTATGTCAATAAATGAATTGTCTATGCTATAATCTTAAGTCTCTAATGTTTTGGAACACAACAACACCATTAAGGCCCTTAAATCTATGATTTATCATGCCCATCATTAAATATTGGTGCATCACCTTAGGTTAGACTTTACTTTATTATATCTATTTCCTTTTCCGTTTCCAAACCCCATTATAGAAGAAGCCGACTTCTCTAAAAATCCAGAGGTTACTCATTTTAGCGCAAAAGGTCCCCCTTAAATTGAGTTTCCCATAAGACTCTGTTACCTCATCAAATTTTGGCATCAACATGTACCTAAAAATAACTATGAACCATTCATCCCCGATTTATAGCATTCCTAATGTGGAGCTGGAGGATGAGAATAAGGGTCAGGGTGAGGAGGATACTGAGAAGAAGCATGCAAAGTTGGAGCCTCTGAAGGTAAATCCCCTTGATGAGGACTTTTCCTATCTCAATGATGATTCCACCTCTATGTTTGAACTACTGGACATGGAAATGGCAAGGGCCACTGACACTTTTAAGTTAGCTAAATGGACTCTTCAGAAGTTTAATAAGGTTAAAATTAAAATAAAGGGTTTCAAGGAGAACTTGAAGAATATTATGAAAGGCTCGACTTCATACATTCTTATCGATAGAATTATGGACCTTGAGGGTTCCTTCCATGATTTCAAATCCCTATGTGAAGAGTGTTTGGCTAGTTTAGAATCCAAGATATTGGATACTAATGTAGACATAAAAAAGCTTCTCGATGCTTGTCACATTTCAGTGAAGAATAATGCAAACTCTTTGGAATTCTTGTTTTGTAAAATTAGTGAGCTTAGGGAGGACCAATTGTATTTTTCTGAGTTAATGGAGAAAGATCACTTAGCCAAGGGAAAAGGTGAAAAAGGTGTGAAAGATGATGGTAAAGGCCCTACTATTAGAGGGTCTACTGATTGGAAGAAGTCCTTTCAAGTTGAGAAGAAAGAGTTGTTGGACATGATTGAATTGCATAGGAGCCAGGAGCTTCAGGCGGCCAACACCTTAAGCAATATGAAGTAGTGTTTTGTTATCTTTTTTGTCTTTTTTTTTTTACTATTGGGTCTTAGTCCTTTCCTATTATTTTGTCATTTTGATGTTGTTGGGTGTTGTTGATAGTTTACTATTTTATATCTTGAGCAACACTTTGTTTCTTTTGTTGTTCTGGGTTTTGGTATATTGCTAGTATCTTATGGTAGTATCTTTTGAGAAACACTTTGTATCTTAAGTCGTAAATGGTTTCAGGTCCCTTCAAAACCTACTTTTCCCTTATAATCAAAACTATCAACTAATCAAGAATTTTATCAAGATAAATAAACCTCAAATAGCCAACCACATTGAACCTCAAGTTTTTTCCATAAGTGTAACCTTCTACTAGTTTAGATCGAGAGATAGATAATTTACCCTTTTAATTGATTCTCTCCATTCAATCTTATTGCAAATTTTGAATAAAAACTTAATCCCCTTGCCTCTAATTAGACTTGTGGACACAACCAAACTCTCTACCTCTAAATTACAATCCAAATGCATTTTGTAAATATCACTGTACAAGTGGACATGATACAAAGTGATGGATTTTTCTTAAAAATCAAGTGCAAGACCTCATTGATTCTAATCACATCCAGTGGGATGGTATTAGTGATCAATGGAATAAGTAACTAAAATCATTCATCCAATTTTGTACAATATTGTGATGTTAAGAATGATGAGATGAATGTTGATATGACTAATGACATAAATGATGATTATAATGCCAATAAGGATGGTCTATAAGATTTTGTCACTTTTGTAGATGTTCAACCTCATAAGGGCCAAACCACTTTGTTATTTGACATTGCTTTCACAAATATTGATGCATCTATACATGCACTCGATGGTCCTCTCCACATTACTAGACCTATCAATGAAAAATCTACAACTAGGATACTTATTGATCTCATGTGTGCAGAGAATGTGATCACTAAGACTTCTTGTTTGTGCATGAAATTTATCAAGATTCTTATGAACAAACAAAATCATTGATTAAAACTCATGATGGTTTTTCTTGTCTTACGATAGGTTCATTCACTCTTCCACTTAAAGTTGGACCAAAACAATTAGATGTATCATTCTCCATCATCTCAATGTCAGACCATGTGAAAGGTTATTGATGGCTATGCTCCATAGATGTTTTCCCATCAGTTATTCACAAGTTATTGAAGCTACCATTTGAAAATGAAATATTTATAGTGCATCTTAGTGAATTCAACCCTTTGTCTTTCCGTTGAAACTTTTCATTAAATTTCTTTTGGCCTCAACCTATGCAACCCATTAAGCCTCATGAGTATTTATTCTTTAGATCATACCAAAAGTTTAAGGTAAAATGTTTAGTAGAAATATCCCTTACCAATATCCCACTTGAGAATGATAGGTCTATGGTTGTTCCCTCTATCCTAGTAGTTGTGGATGAACCTATGGTTGAAGCAAAAGATCTTTCCAATAACTAGGGTAAAAATGTCATTGTTCCTCCACCCATATCATATAAGAGACCACAAGACAATCACATAATTCCCTTTGTGCCTCCAAAGACAAACAAAGTATATAGACCTAAAGAGACAATGATTTTCGGTCCTTTCAGTTCCTCCTCTAAGGGAAGAAAAGAGACCAATAGTTGAAAAACTGGCTTTTACATTGTCACAAATTGAAAACCATACAAGAAGAAATAGACATGTTAAAGAGTGTAGGCATAGAAATCGTGCTATTGCTCATCAGTTGGAAGAAAATAATAAAACAACACCTCAAGACCAAACAAAAATCCTAACAAAGCATGATGATTTACACCTTCACCAAAACATGAAAATGAACCTTACATGTCTCAACCAAAACAAAAATAGAAATAAGAACATGCAGTGAATATTATCATAAAACGTCCTATTGTGATTATTTTGGATGATGATGATGATGATGATGATATTGCTAATATTGATGAACAAGTGCATAATGAGTTGAATCTCTTGTTTTCAAAGTATATGAATTTAGATGGGGGCAAGGATGATGATCCTCTTGATGAGAGTAACCCATCACGTGTTGAACCTAATGATGCTCCTAGTACAACATTTGTTTTAGTCTCTTTGGCTAGTTATCCACCTTACACACATGATGAGCAAGATTGGAATGCAAACAACCTGTTCTAGGTTGGCTCACATGTGCAATACTTCTTTATTGTGTTTTCTTTCTATGTTTTTTTCATTTTATTTCACATGATGTGATCCACTATGTTGTGCTTATTGGCATGTCATTGTGTTTGTGAGTTTCCTTTGGATGACCCTTGTTGCTCCATTGGTTCAAGGATACAAATGCAAAAAATCTATCGTGACATTATTCTATTTGTATCTTCATTCTTCTATATGTCATAAAAAATTTTGTCTTGTGTTTTCCTTTTGTGCATGATGTAAGGTATTGAGACATTTAGGTCTCTTCCATTTTGACCCAAAAAATTTTTTTCTCTCTCTATCATTCTTCTATTGTGTTCATTATTCCATTAGTAATTGGGGAATGATATCAATTTTGAGCTCTATTATATCTTTATAACAAAGACGCATATTGATCCTGGATCTATAGATCCATTTAGTGGTCATATTTTGTCTTCTCTATGTTATTTTCATATGGAATTTTGGGGGAAACCCCTTGGCATGAGGTGGATTTAGTTGGAAACATATCATTGGCATAGTGCTTTCCAAATAAGCTCTCCTATCTGTATCACATGGAATTTATCATTTTCTACTTTAAAATAATTGCTCACAACATGGCGTTTTCTAATTTATTTAAAGTGGGGGAATACATTGGCATTATTTGCTTCACTTTGTTCACGAGTGTTGGACTTAGTGGTGCATTGACATTGACATTTTTGCTTCACTTTGTTCACACACATTGAACTTAGTGTAGTGTTGGCATAACATCCTGATCATTTTAAGGCACCTTATAAAGGTTATCAAGGAATATAAGTCTTGGTTTGGTTGTTATTGGATACATACCTAGTGAAAAATGGTCCTCATTAGACCTAGTGTGTTTCTCATTTTACCTTATCTTGGGGGCTCACCTAGCAAATATCATACTTCACTATCCCATGTGCCTTCTAGTTTTGATTCACCTAGAAAATTACAAAATTTTCTATTGTGTGAGTCATGAATTCCTTTGGAATAACACAACTTTCTATCCTATGATTATCCATACCCTCCTTTTACATTTTGATATCATGTATGTTTGTGTATGTTGTCTTTTTGTACTTTATTTCATATGTGTTCCTTTGTGCAAGTATATTTTTCTTCCATGGGATCTTGGATCTTGGAGGCTTACACGCTCTCCATATATCCTTAGTTGCCCTATCTCTTCAATATTTAGATAATCGAACCCCTATTGACATATTTTCTACTTTAGTGCAAGTTTGAGCATAAGTTCATACTCTCACTAAAGTGATAGCTAAATGTACTATAGATAGGGAAAAAATCAACAGATTTAGTGTAATGAAAACAATAAACTAACTAAACCCTATCAAGCACAATAGAATACAAAACAAACACGAAAATCACAATATGAAGCACAAATGCAAACCGATCTCCGCATTAACTTGATTTATCTCCATTTCTCTTCTCCACCTCCACAAGGATGCAAGATTTCAAAGCATTGACAAGAGAGGAGGAATGTCGATTGCTCACTATTGCAGCGTAATGACTTGATATGATGACAAATGCAGAATGATAGGAACGGATGAAAGATTGAGGAATAATTTTGATATAATGAGGATGTCTGAAGAAGATCCACACAAATGGCTTGTGAAAGGTTTGATTATAGATTTTCGATGTGGACAGAGATAAGATTTGACAAGATTCAATAAGGATTTAATTTTTTTGTTTTATTTGATCAAAGAGGAAATAAAACAAGATAAGATAAGATTGTAAAAAGATAAAAGGATTCCATTTCTTGTTTTAAAGGAAATAAATCTTGAAAATGACAAGAAGGATAATTGATGAATTATCTAATTAAATAAATTAATTAGATACACATGAGTTCACATTTGGAAAGAAAGCGAGAAGATCTTCTTAGGATTTTATTAATTAAATGAATTTTTGGATTTATTTAATTAACGTTGAATTTATGATTTCATTAATTAAATAATATAAATTATTTAATTAACATTAGAAGAATGAATAGAAATGATTTAATTAATTAAATAATATAAATTATTTAATGATTAGATGAATGGATGGAAATGATTTAATTAATTAAATAATATAAATTATTTAATTAACATTAGAGGACCGGATGGATTAATGGATGGATTATGCATAGGAAGGGAATAAATGAAATTAGTCAAATAAATAAGATTTATTTAACTAATTAGATGATGACATGGGTACCTAGGGAAAAACATGATACAAGGTGTCTAAATGATGCAATGTTGTGACAAGGTATCGTAAGAGGACAATTTTTTGACATCTACATTTTTCCCCTCTTTGAGATGATGTTCGAGATGATGATATTTGTGTTGAGTAACATCATTTCAAAGAAGTTAAGGTATGGATAGAGGAAAATGGATAATGATAGAAAGATAGGATGATGATGGTGATGCCCCCTCAAGAGGATAGGTGGGTTGAACAAACACGGGTAGACTCTCAAAATTAAATGAAATGATAAAGAGAGGAATAAGATGAATGATGCAAGATAGGATGTGGATGAAGGAGATGAATGATATGTTATTTTGCAATGAAGGTGAGCAACCATGATGTTTGATATAGCACTAGATGTTATGCGCCAAGATATAAGGACCAAGGTGATGATGTGTCTCATGCCCCAGCATAATACAACCTTGTCTAGACGTATGAGGAAGTAAACTTAGAGAATTAAAGTCTTAATGCACAAAAGGTATGATATGACCTTAAATACAAAGGATACTGCAAAAAGCTACTCCAACATGCACAATATATGAATATTAGCTGGAATGATATGGATTTGATACAAATGCAAGATAAAATGATAACACACACAAGCAAGCAAGCAAGTATGCACAAATGATTAAAAAAAAAACAAGGTATTGCCCCTATCAAGCTATAAATCGTTGATTGATGGATTGGTTGATGATGATAGTGTTGTCATTGTGGGGAGTGACATATCCCTAGATCAACACAAGGATGATTGATAATTGACTAATTGACTTTGATTGATCTGGTTTACAACAAGATTAGGATCAAGACCAAAAGATGTGTTTGGATAATTTGACAAGATTGATCGACTTGATTGGTATGGAGTAAGGATTGACTTGCATTTGGATTATTGCTTGGATTTTTGTTGGCTATTTGATTTTTTGGATTTTTGACATTTTATGATTTTTTTTGGATTTTTGAAATGTTTTGATTTTTTTGGACTTTTGAAATGTTTTAATTTTTGGACTTTTGAAATGTTTTGATTTTTTGGACTTTTGAAGGTTTTTCTTTTTTTTGGACTTTTGAAATGTTTTAATTTTTTTGGACTTTTGAAATGTTTTGATTTTTTTTGGACTTTTGAGATGTTTTGATTTTTTTGGACTTTTGAGATGTTTTGATGTGTCAAAGGATGAAAATTTGAGTAGCCTTTGTGCTAGAGACCAATGACAAGGGGAAAACAAAGTCTAGGTGCAAGGGTGGGTGATGGGATAAGGGATAAAAGGCTCATGATAGACAAATGGATGGAAAGTATAGGTCATAGTGAATGGAATGGAAGTATGCATCATATGAGAGAAAGGATGTGATTGCCAAAGACTATGTCGCATAGGAATAACATTCCCCATTCTAGGTACAAGACATAGGATTTTTCATGACAAAGCTTATGACAAAAGGATAATGATAGGCTTGTTTGGAAGGATGAGGTATATCAAGAGATACCTAAAAAAAACATGTTTCAACCTTTACCCCTATATCTTCACCAAAATCAAAAGAAGAAGGGTGGATGGATGGACTCAATATGATAGGGATGTATGAATGGACTCAATATGATGGCTAAAGATGGTAGGTAGGATGGAAATGATATGATATGAAAATGATAGGTTGGATAGATAAGACATTGTGCCCCCAAGTGTAAGTGACATAGAAGATCAACCTACACATGACACCTGTTTGCCAGGTTTTCATCATGGGACTTATCCAGGGTGCCTGTTTACTAGGTTTTCACCATTGGATGAAGGGATTTCTCTTTATTTATTTATTATTATTATTATTATTATTATTATTATTTGTCTTTTTGGATAGGAGAAGGGGAATATGGATAGGAGGGACTCAAGTGTCCAGTTGCATGAAATTTGGTAGTCCCACTAGATATGGATGTCATTGCATGGACCATGTCAAGTGTCATTATGCTCATAGATGTTGGTAAGGGATGACATGAAAGGGAGATTGAGTAGGTAGATGGCATATTATGAAAGTCTTATGTAAGAATGGATGGGGAATAGTGGATGATGATGTGGATTGAATAGGACTAGTGCAAAAGGATGGATGAAAGGCTTATGCTAAAGCATGCACCATAGGAAGATGATGGGGGAGATATGTAGGATAATGCATGAAGGATGGGGAGATGGAGGTATGTGTAATTGTTGTGAAATGGAAGGGAACCATGACCAATAGTTGCACACACTGTGATAAATGTTGAAGCTTTTGATGTGGATGAGGTGTAGGAAACAATGGAGATGTTCACTTAAGAGGTGGTGGGTGTAGTTCTTTTGGTACCCACATAGACTTAGTATTTTTATGATTTTTATTTTTCTTGTGTGTTTTAGGAATTTGAGACTTTTGAATGGAATGAGAATGTGGGATGGAAGTGGATGGTTGGGATTTTTGTGATGTGAATGCCTCGTTTGACTTGATTTCTTTTTTCTTAGATACCCAAACCATTTTGTTTTTAGAATTTTCTTTTGGAGGTATGGGCTTACATAGCTTTTTATATGTACTTGGCTTTGACTTTTTGTATTGGTGTCCTAAGGCATGAGAACCCTTAGGATCTTTTACTTTATAGGTAGAGGCATTGAAATTCTTGCTTTTGAATCCCATGGGTATGGTGGAAGGGGTGGAAGCTTCATGTTTATACAATGTGTGCATTTTTTGGCCATGATTAAGAATGTTAGGGTATTTATGGATGGAGGGATAAGGGGATTGGATAATGGGGATATTAGGTGTTGGGAGAAGTGGAGGTAGATTAGATGGAGGGATATTAGGAGTTGGAAGCAATGGTGGAAAATTTGATGGTGGAAGGTGTATGGTCACAAGCTTTTGACATTTGTAGGATGATGGAGGTGGAATGGCAACATATGTTTTGGGTGTATGATAGGAATTATGATGGAAGTGGACTTACGATGCATGGAGGAAGTACCAACATCTTTAGGTTGTTGTCCTTGGGGTGTAGGTACAAGGCCATAAGAGTGTGGAGGGACTTTGACATGGATGGGCTGCAAAATACCTTGTTCATGAAGTTCTATGCCTTTACCTTGGTGGTTCATGTTTTGGAGTGTGCAATGGATAATGGGACTAGGTGTAGGTGAAACACTAGACATGAGTTCCTTATTGGATAGAGAAGATAATGCTTGTTGTTGTTGTTCTGAGGAACATTCATGAATGAGGGTGGAGAGACCAATAGGATAGGATGGAGGACTTACAATGGGGTCCATTGTGGGTGATGGAGGATCATTAGGATCTTGATGAGCATTGTGTTCACTTAGATCCAAGGTATTTGTTTGACCTTCTATGTGTGTTGGGGAGGCATATGTCTCATCATGGGAAGTGGATGTTTGTGTATCATGGATGGGTGAGGTGCCAAGCTTTTGACCATGGAATGCATAAATTTGGCTAAGGGGATCATCATGGTCTTCTTGATCATAAAAGGGGTCTTGATCAAAGATGAAAGATTGATCATGAATAGTATTAGGTATGTTATGAATGGAATCATTGGGAGGGTGTTAATCTCTATGTGGATGAGGGGGTGTTTTCTCATGTTTAGGATTGTTCTCTTGACATACCTCATCACTTATTTGAATGGAGGTGGAAGGGGATTTCTCATGGAGAGACTTGACATGTTCTTGACGGTCAACAACATAAGAGCATGATAGAGGGTGACTTGGACGTAAGAGGGGAGACTCTTGAATTGACTCAAGGGGTTGTGGATGACATAGTTGGCTTGAAGGACTTGGCATGATGTTTGATGACTCTTTTGTATGTTCAAAAATATGAGTTGGATGACATGGTGATGTTTGATTCCTTGCTAGTAGCCCTTGGGTCACATCCTTTGGAGCTGTAGGGGTGGAAGGTGTTGGATTAGGGTTTTGATTTTGATTGGGTGATGGTATGATAAAGTTATAAGGTGCATGTGCTAGATTGGTATTCCCCTTGTCAATGGCTGCATTAGAGCATGAGGAAGTTAGGCCTTGTTGCAAGGTAGAACTTAAAGTCACATGTGTTTGTCGTGATGTGGCGTGATAGGTTGATGTGGCATTGACATGTGAAGAAGTGGATGGATTAGATTGGTATGAGGTGGAAGGGTGATAATGAATGGATAGGGGATGACGTTGTGGTTGTTGGATTTGACAAGTGGCAATGAATTGATTGGCTTGAGCTAGGAGGTGTTGGATTTTAGGTGATTTAATTTGTTGAAAATTTTGGAAGAGGGTTTGAAAGCTTTGTGTGGTTTGGTGGTCTAGGGGTTGGGGTATTTGGTGAAGTGTCTAAAGGAGGTTTCGAAGTCGGGATGCTATGGATTTGTGTTCAAATGTGGGCATGGTGTCACACATGTGTGTAAGCTCTTGCACATCAATTTTTTCCTCAAAGTATGCAACATAGTTCATGTCATCATTGGCGGTGGTAGGAGAAGCCCCTCGAAGTCTGATTTTATGTTTTGGTTTTGTTTCATGATTTGAACTAGAGAAAGAGACTCCTTGAATTATGACTTCAGGCTTAGGTTTTATCTCATGATTTGGCCTAGATGGATAGCCCCTTGGATTATGATTAGGATTGGGCTTGTTTATGATTATGACCATTTTGACAAGTGGTGACTAGGACTTTGTTGGTGATGGCGATGATGTGGAATGATTAGATTGGATAACTTGATTGATTAGGATGAAATGGATAGGATGCGACTAAGAAGAATGATTAGGATGAAAGTGATTGGATATGAATGTGTTGGAAGAATGTGTAGATTGACTTGCCTTTATGTGTTTGGTGTTTACCTTGGTTTGGAAATGTTGAAATGAATGATCACACATGTACACACATATATCACTCACGTAAGACACATAAGAAAGTTTGAATTTTGAAATTTGAAGAATGTAATGATGATTATGAAACAAGCACATTTGGAAGACACATCAACATGCCCTATGACTAGTCAAGTGGGGTATGGCCAATTAGGTCTCAAGCTAGTCTGCACAAGGTTGACTAAGGATAATTTGAAAGAAAAATCCTACCACGCGGCCGGGAGAAAGGGGTAACCAACCCTTCACCTTCACTTCCCAAAGGTATAAAGTTCTTTGGGGCTTAGCTAAGAGTGACATGATTTCAACTCCCAAACAAGCGTGTCTTTTGATTCACACTTCAATTGAGGTCATCCCCAAGGGTGATGAAATCCCTTAGCAGGCCTCCTAGAAAGGGTTTGACAAAAGAAAACCAAGTGAGGTTTTTTTTATCACACACACACTTGATTCACACTCATAGTTGTTAATTGGCCCTTAGAAAGGAAATGTGTGCAAGAAAGAAATGAAGCACTCATTCTTTTTAGATCCCAAATCAAATGTGTAGGAAGACAGTGGTTAATTTTAGACCCAATTTTCGATATGTGATTGAAGACAAGATTTGTTTTAAACCAATTGCAATGATATGATCAAACAAGATTTGATTTTATGCCCCCAAATTGAACTGTGTGACAAACAAGATTAAGAGATTAACGATGGAATGAGTGCACCTGGTTATTTTAACTTTCCAAATTGATTTTGTGACCAATCCAAATGTTGCTATAGCTCCTTTGATTCACCTACAAGCCACAAAATTGAGAAAGACCAAGTAAACTTGCATAGAAGAAAGTCATGTGAAAAAGAGTAATTCTGATAAAATCTGATTAAGATGATTTGACATAGATGAATGGATTGCATAAATAGAAAATACAACAAATTTCATGCACTTTGAAAAAAAAAATCATCTAAATTGGATCAATTTTGCTCAAGATATGCTCGTTTGAAGTTTAAATGCAAGTTTGACTTTGACTGATAAAAGAGGATTGAAAATGATACAGTCACCTGAAATGGTCTTTTCCATTGTGTAGCTTGCTAAGTCAGCTTTTCAATGCCTTTTGAAATTTGAAAATATGACCTCTAGCAAAAATTTTAAATCTGTGTATATATTTTGCAAGCAAAATGGTGTTTAAAAAAAAATCAAAAATTTTCTTGGAAGCAAAATATGTCAAAAGTTGTCTCTCAGCCCCCGTGATCACAATGGTGAGGCTATTTTTCTGATTCAGGGCTCCTATAAAAAAAAATTGATCTCCAAGCCCTCTTTAGAAAAACTCTTGACTTGCAAAATCAAACTCACAAAGGCTCAAAAGAACAAGGGTTAGAATGTCGGGTTCACCAAATGTAGATAGGGAAAAAATCAGCAGATTTAGTGTAATGAAAACAATAAACTAACTAAACCCTATCAAGCAAAATAGAGTATGAAACTAACATGAAAATCACAATACGAAGCACAAATGCAAACCGATCTCCGTGCTAACTTGATTTATCTCCATTTCTCTTCTCCACCTGCACAAGGATGCAAGATTTCAAAGGGTTGACAAGAGAGGAGGAATGTTGATTGCTCACTATTGCAGCATAACGACTTGATATGATGAAAAATGGAGAATGATAGGAATGGATGAAAGATTGAGGAATGATTTTGACATAATGAGGATGTCTAAAGAAGATCCACAAAAATGGCTTGTGAAAGGTTTGATTTATAGATTTTCGATGTGGACAGAGATAAGATTTGACAAGATTCGACAAGGATTTTATTTTTTTGTTTTATTTGATCAAAGAGGAAATAAAACAAGATAAGATAAGATTGTAAAAAGATAGAAGGATTCCATTTCCTGTTTTAAAGGAAATAAATCTTGAAAAAGATGAGAAGGATAATTGATGAATTATCTAATTAAATAAATTAATTAGATACACATGAGTTCACATTTGGAAAGAAAGAGAGAAGATCTTTTTAGGATTTTATTAATTAAATAAATTTTGGATTTATTTAATTAATGTTGAATTTATGATTTAATTAATTAAATAATATAAATTATTTAATTAAAATTAGAGGACCGGATGGATTAATGGATGGATTATGCATAGGAAGGGAATAAATGAAATTAGTCAAATAAATAATATTTATTTAACTAATTAGATGATGACATGGGTACCTAGGGAAAAACATGATACAAGGTGTCTAAATGATGCAATGTTGTGACAAGGTATCGTAAGAGGACAATTTTTTGATGTCTACATGTACCATTGTAAATTTTTACCCTTGATAATTTCACTTTATACTTTTCCCCCTTAAATTAATTGGCCTAATTGAGTATTTAATTTCCTAAATTATACATTTTATGGCCTATTTATAACAATTTTTGAGGAATTGCAAGTGGGAAACTAATACATTTATCTAATACCTTGCCCTCGATACTAAAATTCCTAGAAATTAGGGCTAGGACACTAACACCTTGGGCATGAGTGTCCCCCTATTTTTGCTCCAAATTCAAATATGTTGATGTCAACAATTTAATTGTCTAAAGTCAGCTATAAGGATATAATTTGTAGGAAATTGAATGATTGCATATGAATACCTCGTTATTACATCAATTTAAACACAAAAAAGAAAGAAATTATTGGAGAAATTATTTTCAAGAGAAAGTCAAGAGAATTCAAGAGCAACATTTCAAATGGTTTATTATAGTAATTCAAGATCTAAGCATTCATGATGTTGTTATTCAAGTTTATTCATGTTATGTTGTCATATTGTTTTTGAGGACTAACCCTTTATAGGTATCCAATTAATTCAAGTATTCAATAATTTCAAGAAAACAAGAAAGATCTAAGACCTTGAGGTGATGTGCATGACTTCAATCCTTTAAGGAATCCATTGAAGGGTAGTGAGTTGCAACACTTTATGATTTCATCATTCCTTCCTATCATTTATCATTCATCATTGACATTGCCATTGTGGAAGTGGGAACATGTACATGGGGTTTGACTAATGCAAGCCCCTAAATGGTACAACCATTACTCTCTTTGAATGTGCAAGTTTTAGGTTTAGAGGAGATTGAAGGAATTTTGAAGACTTATTTTCCATTGTTGTAATTGAAGTCCTACATATTTTTAATCACAAAATCTCACAACATTATTTGATAGAGTTCCAATAGATTTGTAGGAAGGAATAGGAAGCACTAATCCAAAATTAGAGGACTATAAAGATAGACCTGGAAAAGCACTACAAGGAAACTCACACCCTAGGTGCCAATGTCCTCCACTTTGAGCCTTATATTTGAACCATAGGTGCACAGTGTCCTACTCTGACCATTTTTGCTGTTCAAATTTCCCTGTGAACTTGTGTTTCTTTTGCATTTGCATTAGAATAGTAATTTACACTATTACTCTAGTTAGATCATTGCATTTAATTTCTAAATCCATCCTAGATTTGGTCAAGGGCTGGTTGAATCACCTTTTAGGTTGTAATTCAATCACATAGCTTATCAAATCCATAGAAACCTCCATAAACATCGTAAGAAATAATCTTTTAGTGAATCACCTAGAGAAAAAGAGAGAGGGGATTCTAGGTTTTATACAAAAGAATTTCCCAACTCCCCTTTTTCTTTGTTTAAAAAATTAAGTATTATGCCACAACTAAGATCATGCAACAATGGATAAATAGTTGCAGAACTAAGAATAGTTATGCAAAATCTAAAACTCATGCAATAATTGGAAAATGATTACATAACAACTACAAAATAATCTAGAATAATATTCTACTCTTTTATTTCCCCCAAACATATAAAATCACCCAAAACACAAAAATAAAAGACCAAAAATTTGATACAACCTACCTTTTTTTATTTAGGAACCTTAGATGTACTCATCCATGTTGTTTCATTTATTATTTTGTTCTTCCACATGACCAAGTATTATTTTTACTCTCTTCTTGTAGTCTTCCCGATCACTCAAGACTCCACTGCTACTTCTAGTCATTTGTATCACTTAAGAGTCCACCAATACCTCAACTTCATCATGCTCCTTCTTAAGAAATTATTTTATCCATATATAAAAAGTATAAATCTACACCTCCCTCTTTAGTTTCTTATAAAAGGTAAAGATGGTTATTTTGAAAGAGCCCTAACCATTTTACAACCAAGTTAACAAAAATGGAATATGGGTTAAAATTATCATAATCTACCTAAAAAGGGAAAATGGTATTATTTTGACACTATATTTTATCAAGAATCTCATCTTGACACTATAATCATGGGCTACAAATGAATTAGATACCATAGCTTGATAGGGGTATAAAATATTGCAACTTGATATTATTGGTAATTCTACTTTGGATTTGAGGGTAAAGGTTTGATAGGACTACATGATGCCCATCAACCTCTTAAATATAATAACCTTGATATGTGGATTATTATATGAATTTGAAGGAAATATATTAGAGTTATAGTAAACCATAATATGATTTCATACTAAATAGAAAGAAAACATTGTTTAATTTGACAATATTGTTGAGATTGAGTTAGGAGATAAACCCTATGTAACCACACTATGTGCAACATTTCATGATACCTTATTGTTGACCATTTATGCCACATTTAATATAAATGAAAAGTGTGAATAAATTAACCAATCTATAAACTAAACCAATATAAGAATATGAAGTTGCACCACAGTGTAAAGGAAATTGGAAGATTAAGAATATTATTAGTAAAATTACTATTAGGTTTATATTTTCATATGTTGGTCCAATGCACTTAATAATTTCAATCATTTAAAATCTACTTACATATCAACTTATGGAAAGTTTATAACTATTGTGTTATATCACTTGAAGTTAAATAATTGAGTATGGCCTTATTGATGCATGACATGTTCTAATGGAGATTGATGTAACAAAATAATAGGATCATGATGTTTGATCATATTAGTTGAATATCATTTGGAGCCAAATTTGAGTTTCACATAATTGTCACATTGTGAATAGATCTTGAGTATTACTACTCTTATTGTTAGTAAAAATATCCTAATTGAGATCTTAACCTACATTAATGAAATTTTCATGGTATAGGTTTATTAAAATAGGAATTTGTGCATATATATCCTTTAAAATACTTTGTAAGGAGAATTATGTGTGACTTTGATCCATTTGGAAGTGAGTACATAGGCGGTCCTTGGGAAAAGGATTCCCTTATGATCTCAAGTCCTTAGGGGGGTTAACTCCAAGGTATAGGGTTTTTCCTATCTATTTTGACCTTTCCTCCTCCATGTGAGCTTCAATTTAAGGTTGAAATGGGTACTAGTTGGGTATGAATGAGCTAATGAAATCTAATAACTTGTATTTAATACATGATGTGCTTTTAAACCAAAAGCCAAATGAAGTAAGGTATTTGACTACTTTATATTTGGTATTTGATTATATGTGCATGTTGAGTAAATGTCATCTTATGTTGGTTTTGTGTAACTCTTATGTGTTTGTGAAGTTCAACTCCATACCTAGAGGTATATATTTATAGGCTCATGGTCTATTGATTATGATATATTTATCTAGGTGACTTGAAAAAACCCTAGGGTATTTGAGCAATGACATTAAGTCATTATACCATGCTAATGATCAATTTTTTGGCTAATACTATGAATCAACCAACATTAACCTAGTTCATGGACGTAGATTGCTAAGGACTACCCTAGTTATGATATGATAATAGTTAATAGGTTGTCATTAGACTGTTCCAATGGTAGATACCTAGAGCTATTATTATATCTTTTTGATTAACCAACATTCACTTGGTTTATGGAGGTGGATTTCTAGGGGCTATTTAGGATTTTGATTTGATAATGGTTGCATAGGTAGTTACCTTGCTATGTAGGTAACAATAACATGAGATAACTGTTATATCAAGAGTGTTCACTGGTAGTCATAAATAACACAAGAGTGATTGATGCCAAGCATTACCTAGGATTGTGACCAAGATAGCTAACAATATTACTAGGTTCAAAAGGTGGTATATGTTGGAAGCTACTTCTTCTTATGTGGAAAAAATCATTGTCAATGGCCTAGAAGCAATTGAATTTGGAATCCACTAGGTTGGATACGTTCACTACTCATTGAAAGATTTGGGATGGAGGATGGACCCCCGATATAGTATTGGATACACCAAATCCCCCTTCCTAGTTGTGATATGGTATATTTCCCTTTTTGGGTTGAGGATGAACCCCTGATGCAGTATGGGATACATTGAATCTTCTTCTCAATTTTTTGATGGTGAAAAAAACTAGTGAAAATGATATACCTATGGTGTAGTTCGTAATACATTTATATTCCTTTTCTACATGGGATGCACTAAGGGCAAGGGTTAGTTAGCCATTGTGGATATGCCATCTAGTCACTATGTATATGTGATATGTGATGGAGCCATTCATTATGTATTTGTGATGTATGTTGGAGCTAGTCACTATGTATATGTGATGTATGTTGGAGCTAATCACTATTATACTTGTGATGCATACATATGAGCTAGCCACCATTTTACTTGTGATTTGCATGTTATCTAGTCCTAGTTGTATTTGTGATGTGTATATGAGCTAGTCATGGTTGTACTTGTGACATGTGTATGATCTAGTCACCTTGTATATATGTGATGTATACTTGAAACAATCATTATGTGTGTGATCTTGTGATTATGGTATGATATAAACCATGTGTATTTTTGAATGTTTGGTATGGATCCAACACTTGATGGAAAGATTATTATCATTATATTATAATTAGGCTAAGTTGATTATTTATGCTTAATGAATAGTCCTATAATTTAAAGGCGAGATCAAAGATCTCATGCAAGAGGATATAATGAACTCCCTCAAACATTGGTGGGAGAACTACAAAGCATCTAATTTACCATGAGGGGATATGTAGACAAGATCATCATGAACCCTTGAGGTTTAGGTCTGGATTTAGGGATGATCGTAATCATAAAAGCTTAACACTTTTGGGTGTAAGCATATAAGTGTTGATGTTGATTTGTAATCACCATGGTAAATGAAGAAATTTTTAAATAAACAATTCAATTTTAGATGAAAGATGCTTGGTCAATTAAGTTGGTAGTTGGGCGGTGCAAAAAGATTGGGGGCCAAAAAGTGGTCAAATTTTCAAAAATAATTTGATAGGCTATAACATGAGTATGTTATAATGTACGTGCATTATGGATTGGTGTAACTGAGTGCAAGGATTAGTCACATCAAGCCTATAACATGCTCGCATTATAACATGAGTGCGTTATAGCTCATGAAAAAGAAAATGACTTCATCTTATTCTCACTATGTTTTTTGTTTCCCATGGACAAGAAACCCTACATTTGCATGCTCATGTTTTGGAAGGAGCTTAACTTGTGATTTATTAATTGATTTTTTATAATTTTGTCACCGAGATGCCACCATGTTGATGGGGAGGTCAAACAACTAAGCATTGTTTGTTTTTTTTATGAATTTGTTGTTAAATAGGTAATTTTAGGTTGTTTTTTATATTCATTTGTTTAATTTGTAGGATATGTTAATGAACCTAAAAACCCTCCTCAAAATCCTCAACAACCACAACAACAAGAACCTAAACAAAATCATCAACAACCACAACAACAATCTCCTCCACCAATTCCTCAACATCCACTTGGCACTTAGCAAAATTTAATGGGTGTAATTGAAAACAATAAAAAATAGATTAAGGTGTTAATCACAAGGTTGAACAATCTAGTAAGTTCAACCATGGAAAGAATATCACTTGTGAGTTCACTTAAAAAAATGTTAAACATGTAGATGCAATCAACAAACAATTAAGTGGTTGGGTAGATAGGAGGCATGCGTCTAGGAATTTTTACACAGATAAATTATCATATAAAGAAGTAGAAGATGAAAAAATGACAAAATATGATTTGTGCTCACTATTAACTAACCCATGCACAAATCAAAATATTGACCTTAATTCAAGAGGTTTCCTATCTATTGGTGCCACCAACAAGGGATTAGGAACAATTTTTGGGATAGGTGGTACATGGATTTTGACTATCCGCCATGCAACAATTATGAAGTCCCCCAATATTTCTTGAGGAAACTCTATTGTGAGTTCATCCTCAAAAAAATCCCCAACTATTTTGATATGAGGGAATTTTAGGGGAAAGGTGGGGGGAAATCATAGGATAGACTTGGTGCACAACTAGATCCTCAATGACAAGGGAGACGAGCTCTCACTAGGCCAGCCCATGAGCACATCGTTATCCCTTCTATCATAGAGGAGAGTGCTGAGGTGGATACTTTACAGTCTATCAACTCTTTGACCTAGAGTATCATCCAACATACCAATCCTATAGTACAATTCCATCCAAGGAAGTCTTCAAGGGGTAGGCTTCCACCCCATTCTTGTTAGGTTTGTGGATCAACTTGTACATATGACCCCATAGACAATCAAGAGGTTGGTGTGCAGGAAACATTTGCAACTATAGAGATGGCGATGGCAACTAAAATTTTGAATGAGGATTTTGGAATCAATACTCAATTAAATGTTACCATGTTCATTGTATTTAATTTATTAAATTTCATTTTTGAAATGCAAGATTAACTAATTTAGTTTAATGATTTTAATAAAATTTCAAGGTCACAGTGTTGGTACTGGATACACTGGCCCTCCATCTATTTATTACTCCACTACATCTTCTGTTGAGGTATGTAACTAGTAAATGATTAGAAATTTATTACATGTGAATTGCATTGTTATATGAATTGTATTCTAATATCTGATTTTGGATGTTGAATAGGCTAATATTGGAGGTTTTGTAGGAACACCTCCTAGTGCCAGTGGAGTTGGACAAACCTTCACATAGGTAATAGAATAAATAGTTTAACTAATGAATTGTACGTAATAGATTTGTGTAGTTTATATTCATATCATTGATTACATTGAATTGCACATCTTTCAAACTCAAAGCATTACTTCACATTGCATAACTAATAACTAGATGTTGATAAATGACAAAATTTCAACTACAATATAGTTGTTTAGAAATTCAACATAAGCAGTGATGGAATTACTTCACATAGCATAAGTAATAACAAGGAGTAGTTGCTAATTTCATTTTCTTGTCATGGCATTCCTAGACACCACTTTTTATTGAGGCATTTTTTCAAACAATTCACTACCTTTTCTATGCTATGGATGCTTGGAAGAAATATATGAAAGAATAATAGTAAGCAATAACATAGACAAAGAAATGAGTTGTTTGAAAAAATGCCTGATGATGGGTACTCCCCTTACAATCTAAAACTCACAAAAACAATAGATAATGGCACAAACAAAATGCAACAAGGAAAGAAAATATTTTTTATTATCACTTAAATGAAAATGAAATTACAACATTATATTTTCCATCACATGGGCTTTCTGATTACATAAATATGCAAATCTACAAATTAGACCCACCATCTACTCTACTCTGGCCTCCTCTCTGTATTCCCCCTTTACATCCTTTACTTGGAAGGTGTAACCAACCTAGAATATTCTGGAAAGTATAACCGCCCTAGAATCTTCTAGAAAGTGTAAATTCCTCAGGAAGATATTTTGAAATTTTATTTATTTTGGTATTACAACTTCATGGGGTCATAACCTTTGATTTGACCATTGGATTTTCAATTATAACACCTTTTCATAAAGTTCTCAAGAAAATATTATGCCAAAAAGTAGGGCCTAAGGGCCAAATATTTCATTTTCCACCAATTTTTAGGCCCATCCAAAGCCTCTAAGTGCCTCAAAATTGACCCTAAAGATTTTGCTAGGATTTTTGAAAATTAAAATTTTAATATCTCTCCAATGACAAATGGTATTGAAGTGATTTATTCACCATTGGCTTCAATTTACCATTCTAGAGGTCTATGTAAGACTTTTTTGTGTCCAACTGTGCATAAATGCAAACTTACTAAAATAGTAACCCTGCAAAATTTAGCCCTTATTGAAAAGAAACAACATTTTTTTTGGGTGATGCAATATTGCTCTTACACCTTGGATGCTCCTACACAAGACACCCAGGGTAATTTGAAAAGTGACCTTGTCACTTCTCAGTAGTTAGAGGGAAATAAAAGACGGTTAACCTCAGACTTAGATAACCATGATGAATCTTCAATAGGCCTTCCTCTCCATTTCACCAAGTACTCTGCATATTGCCTGTTTCTTGTGCTTCTTCCCACACGGCTATCCAAATTGTCTTCTATCTCCTTTTCTAAAGTAGGTGTTGAAATGTTCCACTGTTCCTCTATTATTTCTTCACCAATTTCTCCCTCATAATATTTTGTTAAATCTAAGATGTTAAACACAGGTGAAATATGAATTCCATCAAGCAACTCTACCTCATATGCATTTCCTGAATCATGCTTCTTCAGGATCTTGCATGGTCCAAACTTCTTCATCTTCAACTTGTTGTATGTACCAACTAGAAACCTTTCCTTTCATAAATGAATCATGACTCCATCTCCTACCTAGAACTCCTTATACCTCCTTTTCTGATTAGCATTAACTTTATACTGAGAGTTCATCTTACTGATATGCTTCTTCACCTCGTCATGAAAATTCTTCAGGTGCTCAGAAAAATCTCCAACCTCAACACTACTCTTCTCTCCTTTATCCATCTTTCTTAGTTCAGAAGCATTCCTCAGACTACTCCCATATACAATCTGGAATTATGATTTACTAGTGCTCCTATTGATAGAATTGTTATAAGAAAATTCTGCCTATGGTAAAATAAAATCCCATCCATTTGGTTTATCTCCTACTAAGCATCTTAGTAGGTTACCCAAACTCCTATTGACCACCTCTGTTTGTCCACCAGTTTGTGGATGGTGAGCAAAACTAAACTTCAAATCTATCTTCAACTTCTTCCATAATGTTCTCTAGAAATAACTAAAAAATTTGGTATCTCTATCTGGAACTATACTCTTCGGTAGACAGTGTAGTCTCACCACCTCTCTGAAAAACAACTCTCCAATATGAACATCACTGGTCTTATGACACATAATGAAACATGCCATCTTTGAAAATCTATCCACCACCACAAATATGGAATCATGCCCTCTCTATTTCCTCGACAATCCAAAGACAAAATCCATACTAATGTCCTCCCATGGCCTCTCAGGTACAGGTAATGGATAATACAATCCATTATTCTGACTTGTTCCTTTCACCATCTGACATACTTTGCAACTTCATACAAAATTCTTCACATCTTGCTATAACTATGGCTAGTAATAATTCTCACTAACAAGAGTAATGGTCTTATCTTGACCAAAATTCTCAGCCAATTCTCCACTATGCTTCTCCTTGATTATATTCTCTCTCATATAACTCCTTGGAATGCACAATTGGATTCCTCTAAACAACATTTCATCTTGGATTAAGAAACCCAACCATCTTGTCCTATTGAATGTAATAGGTTCCAAACAAGCCTTCCAAGCTTTTGCAAAGTCTGGATCTTCTAATACAAACTCTTGAGTTCATTGAACCCAACAACCTCTATATTCATCTCTATCAACAAATTTCTCCTTCTACTTAAGGCATTTGCAACTCTATTTGATCTTCCACTCCTGTGCTTCAAAATAAAAGTATAACTCTGCAAAAAATCAACCCATTTTAAGTTCCTTTGATTCAACTTTCCTTGACTATTGAGATACTACAAAGCCTGGTGATCAGTATATAAAAAACATTCTTTTGGAAACAAATAGTGTCTCCATTTCTGCAAATCTTGAACTATAGCATAGAACTCTTGATCATAGACATAATATTTCTTCTTAGCATCATTTAACTTCTCACAAAAATAGGAAAAAACTTACCTTCTTGACTCAAAACAACTCCTATGGTAGTGCCACTGGCATCACAATGTACCTGAAAGACCTTATTAAAATTTGGAAGTGCCAAAATAGGTTTCTTTGTAACTTTCTTCTTCAACATATCAAAAAAATTTACTACTCCTATAGTCCACTTAAACTCTTTTTCATCCCCTCTCATTGCTTCAGTTAGAGGTGCACAAATACTACTGAAACTCTTAAGAAAATTTCTGTAAAAACTTGCTAGACCATGAAATGATCTTACCTCTATAACACTCCTCGGGGTAGGCCATTCAATGATAGTTCTCACCTTCTTTGGATCCATTTTAAGACCCTCTACTAAGACAACAAATCCTAGATACACCAAATCCTTTTTTACAAAACTACATTTCTTCAAATTAATCAACAACTTCTCCTCTCTTAGCTTCTCAAAAACTTTCTAGATATTCATTAGGTGCTCCTCCAATGTCTTAATGAAAATCAGAATATCATCCAAATAAACAATAACAAATTTTCCTAAAAATTATTTTAATACCTCATTCATAAACCACATAAATGTTCTTGGTGCATTGGTTATCCCAAAATGCATGACTAACCACTCATGTAAGCCCTCCTTAGTTTTAAAGGTTGTCTTCCATTCATCTCCTTCTCTAATACAAATTTGGTGATATCTACTCTTCAAATCTATCTTTGTGAAGTACTCATCTCCACTCAAACAATCCATAATGCCATCCATCCTTGGAAAGGGAAATTTGTACTTGATGGTGATCTTGTTGATGGCTCTAGAATCTATACACATCCTCCATTCCCCATCCTTCTTTGGTGCTAGTACTATAGGTATTGCACATGGACTCAAACTCTGACAAATCAATCCCTTCCACAACAACTCTTGCACTTTTTTGTTCAACTCTTTACTCTCTATTGGAGTCATATGATGAGCTGCCTTATTTGGAAAACTGGCTCCAAGAATTAGTTCCATCTGATGACTAATCTTTCTTACCGGAGGCAAACCTTTAGGTATGTTATCACAAATAATAGCTTGAAACTCATTCAACAAATGTGAAACCTCTACAAGTACCTCAATAGTATCTTCTTTATCAACTTTAGGGATCAATGCAAAACACATATGCTCATGCTTCATACCTTCTAGGAACCTTCTTCCATCAACCAAACAAATTCTTGCATTACTGTATACCTTTTCCTCTACCTCTTTCAAGGGTTTCAACTTATGATGAACTCCATCCTTTGTCAAAGAATAGGTGTTGGCATGTCCATCATGTTTTGATCACTAATCAAACTACCATGGTCTACCTAACAACATATGACAAACACCCATAGGCATAATATAACACAATACGTCATCATGGTATTTTCCAATCTTGAACTTTACTAGACATTGTTCATTTACCAAAGCTTTATGGTCCTTCTGTAACCAAGCAATCCGGTATGGTTTTGGATTCCTTCTCTCGAACTGAAACTTACTAACCATCTCTTCTGACACAAGGTTATTAGTACTACCTCCATTAATAATAAAATTGCAAACTTTACCTTCATAGTTACATTTGTTGTGAAACAAATTCTTCCTTTGAGTTGGCCCTTTCTCCTCATTCAATAAGGCTCTTCTAGTAACAATTACCTCTCCTCTTTCTGCATCCTCAGAATTTGAAGACTCGACATCTTTGTCTACATGTGCAACTTGTGCATTTCCCTTAGGTCTTCTATTTTTCCTTGATGTTGAGGACACTCATATGCCCTATGCCCTTCTTCTCCACATTGGAAATAGGTTCCATGAAATCCTCCTCTCCCTAGTCCTTGCCCAGATCTTCCTCTTCCTCTTTGGTCTCCATTTTTTTTATCATGAGGATGATAGGTGTTATCGCCTTTCTGGTTTTGGCTGCCACAAGATCCTTCACCCTTCTTTTGGTCTTCATTTTGACCTCCATATGACCATTCACTAGTCCTTCCACCATGACCTCCACCTCTTTGCTTACTTTCAAACCTCCTATTCAACTTCTCTTCTACCTTCAAAGCAAATTGATATGCATCTTCAATGGTAGAAATTCTTACCAAAATCAACTCTTCTTGAATGCTCAGCTTCAACCCATTTATGTAATGGGAAACTTTGTCCTTGTTGGCTTTAGAATGACTTGTTCTGATAAGGACTCAGTAGAATTATTTTGTGTACTCCTTAACATATTTTCCTACTTGTTTTAACCCTTGCATCTTCTTCAACAAATCCAACTCATAGTCCCTAGGAATGAACTCTCTTTTCAATTTTTCCACCATTTGATCCCATCTTGTTATTTTCTCTTTTCCTCTTCTATTTCTTTCCAACTAGACTTCATTTCACCATATGCTAGCATGGCCTTTAAATTTGTCCTTTTCAAATTTGACCCTATCTGGGTCTTTTATTTCCTCATACTCAAAATACTCTTCCAAGTCATTGATTCAATCAATCACCTCCTCTGGATTTAGGTTTCTAGAAAAAATAGAAACTTCTATCTTTAGCCTCTTTCCAATATTGGAAAGTCTAGGATCCATTTCATCCTGTGATTTCTCTTCGAATGGCTCCTCATCTTCAGCCTCATCCTCACTTTCATCTCTTCTTTTGACATCAGCTCCCCTACACAACTCCTCTTGTAGTGGTTGAACTTGTCTCTGGAGGGCTCTAAAACCCTCTTCTATTACCCCAACATTTCTCCCACCATGGTTTCTTCGTGGAGGCATCTTTTTTCACAGACTCACAACCACAAGTCCTAGTGCAAATTGCCTCACATTCAGTGATCTATTTACACACTCAGGAAAACTAGCTCTGATACCACTTGATGAGGGGTACTCCCCTTACAATCTAAAACTCACAAAAACAACATATAATGGCACAAAAAAAATGTAATAAGGAAAGAAAATATTTTCTATTATCACTGAAATGAAAATGAAATTACAGCATTATATTTTCCATCACATGGGCTTTCTGATTACATAAATCTACAAATTAGACCCACCATCTACTCTACTCTAGCCTTCTCTTTGTAGTCCCCCTTTACATCCTTTATTTGGAAGGTGTAACTACCCTAGAATCTTCTAGAAAGTGTAACCACCCTAGAATCTTCTGGAAAGTGTAACTTCCTCAAGAAGATATTTTGAAATTTTATTAATTTTGGTATTACAACTTTGCAAGGTCATAACTTTTGATTTGACTTCGAATTTTGAATTATAATACCTTTTCAGAAAGCTCTCGAGAAAATATTATGCCAAAAAGAAGGGCCTAAAGGCCAACTATTTCATTTTCCACCAATTTTTAGGCCCATCCAGAGCCTCTAAGTGCCTCAAAATTGACCCTAAAGATTTTACTAGGATTTTCAAAAATTAAAATTTGAATATCTCTTAAATGACAAATGGTATTGAAGTGATTTCTTCGCCATTGGCTTCAATTTACCATTTTGGAGGTCTGTGTAAGATTTTTTTGTGTCCAACTGTGCATAAATGCAAACTTACTAAAATAGTCACCCTACAAAATTTAGCCCTTATTGAAAAGAAACAACATTTTTTTTGGGTGATGCAAGATTACTCTTACACCCTAGATGCTCTTGCATCAATGCCTCAAAGAAATGTGGTCTCATGGTGATTTCCATCACCATGAGACCCAATTTCTTTGAGCCATTTTTCAAACAGCTTACTGCCTTTTCTATTCTACCACATTTTCCATACATATCTACCAAATCATTTTATCAAAAAATTCACCTCCTTGCTACTATGGCCAAAAGCCTAAAAAAAGGTGCTTTCCAAAAAACTATGGATTCTTGGAAGAAAATCTATCAAAACATAATAGTAAGCAATAGCATAGACAAGGTGGTGAGATTTATGAAAAAATACCTTAAATAAATGTGGTCTCATGGTGATGGAATGCCATTCCATCACCATGAGATCACATTTATTTAAGAATTTTTTTCAAAAAGCTCACCGCCTTTTCTATGCTACCACATTTTCCATACTTGTCTACCAAAGCATTTTATCAAACTACTCTCTTCCTTGTTGCTTTTGCTAAAATCCTAAAATAGGCGCTTTCCAAAAAAACTATGTATGCTTGGAAAAAATATATCGAAGCATAATAGTAAGCAATAGCATAGACAAGGCAATGAGTAGTTTTAGAAATTCCTCAAAGAAATGTGGTCTCATGGTGGTGGAATGCAATTCCATCACCATGACACCACATTTCCTTGAGGAATTTTTTCAATGGGCACCCCATGTGGGCACCCCATGTGCTCCTATTTTGTACTGAGCTCTTCTTGGGTATCCCCACATGTTCTTATCATTTATAATTAATTACAAATTTCAATTAACGTGTTCATTTCATTCAAATTTAATCTCTTTCTAATCCTAGTGTTGGGGAACACTTTCTAAGGACTTAGGAGATACATGAAATATGTTTAGGATTGAAATTAAATGGCATCCTATTCCCAACAATAATAACTTTCCATTAAGTGTTGGGACCATACCAATCATTACCAAACATTAATATACAAACATTCATAATGTTCACAAGAGATCATTCATACCATAACTCAAATATTTTACACAATGATTGTCATGAGCATACCCCCAATATAAACAAGTTGATTATCTCATAGATAAAACAAGTACAACACTGACTAGATCATACACAAATCACAAGAATAACAGTGATTGGACCATACATAGATCACAAGTACAACGATGATTAGCTCATATGTACATCACAAGTACCACAATTATTATCTCATTCACATATTGCAATTACATTAGTGACTAGCTCCAACATAGATCACAAATACACAGTGACAAGCTCCATCATACATCACATAAATACAATGATGAGCTCCACCATACATCACATACATAGTGAAACATCACAATGGATGACTAACACATGTTCATAATGCATCCTAGATAGAAATAATATCGGTGCATTATGCACTACACTGTGGGTCTTATCCTTTGATTCGATCTTTTGCAGCATTGGACAATGGGAAGAGGATTTAGTGCATCACATACTACACTACGGGTCCATCCTCAACTCCACAAGGCTAAGTATATAGTCTTAAAACTAAGAGGGAATTCATTGCATCCCATACTACATCACAGATCCATCCACCATCCCAAGTGTTTCCCCAAGTAGTGAACCTACCAAACTTGGTGGATTTTGACTTCAATCGCCTATTGGCCACCAGAGACAAGTCTGTCCACCTAGGAAGAAGTAGTTCCTAACATATACCACCTTGTGACCTTAGTACCAGTATTTTCAACTATCTTCTTCACAATCTTGGTTAACACTTGGCATCAGTCACTTTTGTGCTTAGCAGTCATAGCCAATGAATCCTCTTAATATGTTGTTAGCCCCAAATTACCATTACCCACATAGATGGGTCCCTACTCATGCAACTGCTACAGTCGTATCATAACCATGGTATCTTGCTACCTTCACCTTCATGAACTAATTGAATGTTGGCTAATCCCTAGCAGTAGCCCAAACATCAGTCATTGGAATGGTCCAATGATTGTCTATCACTGCTCAAATATCCTAGTGGTTCACTCTTTGGCGGGTGGGTATGTGCAGGATCATGGTGCGCCAAAAAGTGGCAATATTATGGGTATTTGTAGGGTATGTGGCTGACGACTTTTTTTCCACCCAAAATTAATGAAACGAAAAGGGTTTTTAGAGGAGATTCTCAGCTTTCCAAAAATATAAATTATGATTTAATTTGAATTTAATAAATAATTATTATTCATTTTCTATTAGAATTACGACTAAAGTCCTCATCGATAGGCTTTGATTAAACATCTATAACTTTCAAACGATATCATATTTTTGAATCTGAAACATGCACATTCTATGCTTCACATACTATATGATTATAAATAAATAAATAAAAATTCATGAAGTTTTGACCAAGTTAAGGTGGTTAGATAGGAGTTTTATATTTTTCTAAAAGTTGTAATAAAAATTCATAATTAATTATTTACTTGGAAAAAATTACAAAAAAAATATGCATCACATCCGGACATGAGTCCTCTACTTATATATAAAATCTTACAAAAATATTATCATTTTTTATAGTTAGATGGTCTACAGACACCTACTTATTATTTTCCTTGAAATTTAAGTACTCGCATTGAAATTTCAAATTTTCACCAAATAGATTTTTATTTTTAAATAAACCTAGTATTTTAGAAACTACATTTAATTTTCTACA
Source organism: Sequoia sempervirens (assembly GCA_007258455.2). Classification (NCBI taxonomy): domain Eukaryota; kingdom Viridiplantae; phylum Streptophyta; class Pinopsida; order Cupressales; family Cupressaceae; genus Sequoia; species Sequoia sempervirens. Next base: position 368,253,523 of record VDFB02000015.1, on the reverse strand, counting down.
AATTCTATTCTTACATATTTTTGAAATAATATAGATAACTTATTCAAATATTTACGTCAAGTTGCCTAACACTGATTTTTCTGAATTTTTCGCCACTTAAGGGCCTATTTTTTGCAGGATGATCCTGCACATACCTGGGTAATACATAACATGAATCACAATCACAATCAACAAACACATGAACCTATACATAAGGACCTCTAGATATGGAGTTGAATTATGTAGACACATAAGAGACACCTAGGACCAACATGAGATGGACTTTACTCAACATATACATATAAACAAATACCCATTATAAAGTAGTAAATCTTTGCTTACTATATAATGGCATATTATGTATTAGATACACAATACTAGATTCCCTTAACTCGTTCATACCCATTCAATACCAATTCAACCTAAAATTAAAGCCTACTAAAGGGAGAAGGACAAACCAATCAGGAACAACCCCAACCCTTGGAGTTATCTCCCCTTAAACCATCCCCCTACGGACTTGAGGTCACAGAGGCATCCTTCACCCAAGGACTGCCTATGTTCCTACTTCCAAATGGGTCAAAGTCACATGTAGTTCTCCTTACATAGTCTCTCAAGAATACTTATGCACAGGTTCCCAATTTTAGCAAACCCTTACCACAATTGTTCCATACAAGTATGTCAGAATTCCAATTTTAGTGTGAATATCCCAAAACCCTTACAAATTCCTATCAAGGATATCAAGACACATTTTGAAACCTAATGATAATACCATATATTTTATAACATAAGGTTCTATTAAGGCTTAGAGTGTGACAACATGTATACCATGTGATTCGGTAATATTAGATATCACATGTGTACTGGTTCTTGATATCTTAAACAACTATATTATACTTATAAGAAATCCCTTAAACATTGACATTACATGAGTATAACCCGATTTAATAGATATCACAATTAGAACACTTTCATTATTAGTGAGGGTAGTAATACTCAAAATCTATTCACAATGTGATCGATAGGTGAAGCCCCACTATGGCTCCAAATGATATCAACTAACATGTTCAAGTCTCATGATCATATTGATTTATAACATCAATCTTCCTTAGAATAGGTCATGCTTTAATACAATCACACAAAATTATTTAACTTCAAGGTATATAACATGATAGTTATAAGCTCTCCTTAAGAAAAGTTGATGTGTAAGAAGATTCTAGATGATTGACAACACTTTATACATTCGATCAACATCCAATAATAATATGATCTCAATCTCTTAACATGCTTAATCATTTAATGAAATATAACTTTTAAAATAGTCTTAGTTCGTAGAATAAGAAATGTTCACCCTAGCCACAGTAATGCCCTTTTGAACCTTGAAATATATATATCCATCATTACAAACTTTCTTTGAACATGATCAATGTTGGAGTCATACTTGAGACAAATGAACAACATTATAGCCTTTATATTATCATATGAAGACATATACTCAGTATTAATATTAATAATACTCTTAACTCTTTGATTCCATTGACCTTGCAAAGTGGCCTCATATTCCTAATAGCTTAGTTTATAGGTTGGATAATATTTTCCCTCTTTTTATTTTACTAATCCTTATTGGTCAACAATAATGGATTTGAATGTAATGAAAATATGTTTGCAAACAACTCCTATCATTATGGTTAACAAACCCTTATCATAATCCATTAGATTTCCCTTACATATTGGTAAATCTAAGCATAATTTTGAAGCTAAATCTTATATTTAATCTTGACCTCATTGTCAATCTCAATCTAAAGGACATTCAAATAATCAGCCATTGGCTATAGAAAATCCCTTGTCTATGAATTTTTCTAATAATCCTAACTTTCAAATATCAAGTATTCTAGCAGTTGAGGTCTTGTGCACCCTATAGGATATTAGTTACTTCTAGACCTTGGTTTCCCCAAATACTTATAAGTAATGGTTTTTATTTTACTTAATATCATCTTATATATATTTATATATATATACTATGCCCTTAATATTATTGTACATCGGGTTATGAATAGTCGGCTTGTGGCTATCTTAACTCTCCATTAAGTCATATTATCATTAGTATATTGTTATTTAGTTGTTTAGGTTGGCCTAAGTCTTATATAGGTGTGTCTAAGTCGGCCTAGGTGATATCCTTGGCATAAATAGGTATATATAGGAGGTTGTGAGTCTTATTTCATCATCAAGTGTGAAGTGTGTTCTCATTAGAGATATTTGGAGGTTTTCCCCCTCGAAGTGGCTTGTTATTCTCAGTTATTATCAAGTATTTGCAGCATATTTCATATCATATTCTTCTATTGTGCAATTATTTCATAACAAGTGGTATCGAGCCAAGTTGTGTTGAATATCCTTTCTCTCTTGTCACATTAGCCCCTTACTGTAGAGATCAAATACTTCTCCCTCTACCACTGGTGCTAAGATAAAAGATATTTATGGAACTAGGGCTGAAAATGTGTACCTCATGTTGAATGTGATCAGCAGAGGACACAAGAATAAGTCATTCAAGTTTTCCTCTGTAATTGTATCCACCCTTAAGGATAGATTTTGGAATTGTTGAATATAATCCTTAACTGATCCTGTTTGTTGAAGTTTAGCTAGCTGGCTGAAGAAGTTGTCTGTGACACTATTGCTATATTGTGCTTGGAGTTCCTCTGTAAAATTAATATGAGGCGGTGAGCCCTTTTACCCGATGAGTGCAAATAGCGATGCCAAATGGAATTGATTTGGTTCTAGATATAAGAAACCATGGTGACCTTTTGTCCATTTTGGGTTGGTGTACTTCAGAAATTCTCCATTTGGTTTATCCAT
>VDFB02000015.1:367799769-368249028 GCA_007258455.2 Sequoia sempervirens | reverse complement strand
CTAAAGGGTGATGTTCAAATTTTTTTTGCTGAATGTTTAGTGTGTCAAAGGCATAAAGGGGAGACAATTAAGACACTAGGTCTCTTGCAGCCCTTATCTATTCCTAGCCAGCGTTGGGAAGAGATATCCATGGACTTCATCACAGGGCTTCCCAAATCTAAAGGTCATAATTTCATCATGGTGGTGGTTGATAGGCTCACTAAATATACACATTTCATTGCATTAGCACATCCTTTTACATCAAGTGTAGTGGCTAGAGCTTTTTTGGAGAATATCCAAAAGCTACATGGTACACCTAAAGTTATTGTTAGTGATCATGATCCTATCTTCACTAGTCACTTTTGGAAAGATTTATTCTCATGTTTGGGTACTCAATTGGCTCTTAGCTCTTCATACCACCCTCAATCAGATGGGCAAACAAAGGTTGTTAATAAGTGTTTGGAAGGATATCTACGTTGTTTCACTTTAGAGAAACAGTCCCAGTGGGTAGATTGGCTACCACTTGTGGAATGGTGGTATAACACTTCTTTTCATAGCTCATCAAAAATGTCTCCATTTTTGGCACTTTATGGATATCATCCTCCTTCCATCACATCATCAATTAAGGTGTCCCCAAGAGTTTAGGCAGTAGAAAACCACTTGCTTCATCAACAACAAGTACTTTCGGGACTCAAGGAGAATTTAGTCGTGGCACAAAATTGAATGAAACAACGGGTAGACCAACATACTCGTGATGAAAGAAGTTTTGAAGTTGGGGATTGGGTCTTCTTGCAATTGCAGCCTTATAACCAAATCTCACTAAAGCAGCAAAGAAAGAATAATAAGTTGTCACCAAAGTATTATGGTCCATATCAAATCATGCAGAAGATCGGTAGTGTTGCCTACAAGCTTGAGTTGCCACCTACAACAAAGATACATCCAGTTTTTCATGTTTCCTGTTTGAAGAAGGTAATTGGGCATAATATTCCCACTCAAACAACACTTCCCGAGCTGGATGAAGAAGGGAGAATCATTTTGGAACCAGAGTGCATTCATCAAACACGCACAAAGAAGCTGAGGAATAGAACTGTCACTGAGTATCTCATCCAATGGAAGAATTTACTAGTTGAAGATGCCACATGGGAAGATGGGGAGTTCATTCAAAAGTTTCCAAACTTGATTAGCATTGAGGACAATGCTTCTTTGAAGAAGGGGGGCATGCTACGCCCTTAATATTATTGTACATCGGGTTATGAATAGTCGGCTTGTGGCTATCTTAACTCTCTATTAAGTCATATTATCATTATTATATTGTTATTTATTTGTTTAGGTCGGCCTAAGTCTTATATAGGTGTGTCTAAGTTGGCCTAGGTGATATCCTTGGCATAAATAGGTATATAGAGGAGGTTGTGAGTCTTATTTCATCATCAAGTGATTTTGGAGGTTTTCCCCCTTGAAGTGGCTTGTTATTCTCAGTTATTATCAAGTATGTGCAACATATTTCATATCATATTCTTCTATTGTGCAAGTTATTTCATAACAAGTGGTATCAGAGCATGATCTTGGCACCATAGAGGCAAGGTTTTTCTCAATTTTAGAGGTGATTTTGGGAAGAGCATATCTTTCAGATTTTGGAAAAAAAAAATATTGATTTTTAAAGATTTTTTGAAGAACATAATGAAGAAGCTACAGTCCAGATTTCAGAAGAATTGGAGCTGAATTAGGCGAATTATTGCATAATTAGGGTTTCTACACTATTTTTTTGGAATCTACATATCTCGCACATCTTGTTGAATTGGAGTCTAATTTCTATTGGGTTTTTGAAGACATAATAAAGGAGATTATAGTAAAAATTTGAGAGAATTTAAGATTCATTTGTGTGATTTATTTCAACATTAGTGGTTTCCATCATGTCGGGGCCTAGAACAAGGGGTAAAAAGAATGTCACTCCAGGGAAGACTCCTGATAAGGATGGTGAAACAATCAAGGATATTACTCATAATGAGGAAATAAATAAGGTCAAGGAAGACATTTCCTTAATTAAGATGGATATGTGTGACCTAAGAGGAGATATATCAGACATACGAAACATGTTAAGCACCTACATGGCTGAATCAAGAAAGGAGTTCTCAAGCGACCAAGGTGAAAATTCTAGGTCAGCTACTACTGACACAAGCTTTAGTACTCCTATGGGATCTAGGAATTTATTTCCAAAGGTGGATATGTGCAAGTTCGATGGTAAGGATCCTCCAACATGGATAAACCAAATGGAGAATTTTTTTGAAGTACACCAAATCCCAAATGGACAAAAGGTCACGATGGCTTCCTTATAACTAGAACCGGATCAATTCATTTGGTATCATTGGCTTTGCACTCATCAAAGTAAAAAGGGGCTCACCATCTCATGGTCAATTTTTACAGAGGAACTCCAAGCACAATATAGCAATAGTGTCACAGACAACTTCTTCAGCCAGCTAGCTAAACTTCAACAAACAAGATCAGTTAAGGATTATATTTAGCAATTCCAAAATCTATCCTTAAGGGTGGATACAATTACAGAGGAAAACTTGAATGACTTATTCTTGGGTGGTCTCAAGGATCACATTCAACATGAGAATGCGCATGTTTAGCCCCTAGTTCACTCAATGGGTCTTTTATCTTACCTTGAGGGTAGAGATATTTGATTACAAACAGGGGCTAATGTGACAAGGCGAGAAAGGATATTCAACTGACTACTGGGTTGACTCACAACAAATTGAGGAAAAGGCAAAAGGATTATTATTGTTTCAATTATGATGAAAATACGAGTTGAGGTTGTAAATGTAGTGAAAAGAAATTGTTTTATATTGAAGGTCCTAATGAGGAAGAAGAGGAGGAACCCATACTAGAAGATGAAAGGGAGTCAAATGAGGAATCACATGATTCTCAACCAATAATTTCTTGTCATGCACTCTCAGGTTTCAGTGCTCCACAAACTCTCAAGGTGGTGGGGTTCCTAAAGAAGCAGAAGGTAACAGTGTTGATTGACTCAGGTAGTACTCATAATTTCATCAACAAAAAGTTAGCTACTCGTCTAAATTGTTTCATATATCCAGCTCCAAAGTTTCAAGTTTTGATTGCAGATGGTGGTATAGTTAGTTGTTCAGGGAAGTGTCTTAACCCTATATAATGAGACAACTACATCAATATTATTAAATGACCTAAGACACAAGCATTAAATAAAAGCCAACTAGATAAGATATGATAAGATCTTATCTAGAAAACTAAGACTTCTAGAAAACACACCCAGGACCTAAGTGGACTTAACATGTGAATAGAAATTAGATAGGTAGAACACCTATTTACACCAACACCCCCCCTTAAGTGTAACTTAAGGAGTAGATCATTATGTAAATTATGTGAATATGGGTCCTAACTATGAGGTCATATTAGGTACCCATGTACAAATAAAAATGAATTCTCTCACAAATGGAGAAAAGGAGAAAACCTAGTGTGACAAAACTCCTCCCTAAAAGAGAGATACTATACAAAATTGTGTAAATGATCAATGAGAGGAACAAAACCCCATGTGAGAAAAAAACCCCATAAGAGAGAAGAAGAGATACCATGCATCCCTCCTTAAGGGAGAGTCTCCTAAAATGGTAGAATCTTGACATTAAATGCTAAAGATGATCAAATTTTGTTGAAAAAATATCCTCCCCTTAGGAAGAAATAAAAATAGGATGATGTGCAAGATGTATTCTCAATCTGAAAGGAAATATGTGAAAAGAGGAATTATGTGATGTCTCTGAAGAATGCTCAAATGTCTCCATGTTGATGTCGAAACTTGACACACTCCAAATAGATATTTTATGCCACACAACTGAAGATGCCAATCCAAAATATCATAGAGGTAGATTTAGAACACAATCCAAAGACAAATATACCTCCTCTAATTAAAAAGAAGCCTCCTCCAAATATTTTCCAAAAGTATCCACAAACACATCAAAATGTAAGGAAAACAGAGGTGCGGAAACAACTTTCGTAACGTCAAAACCACAGGGGAGTAAGCAATGCAGGGCTTTTAATTTTTCCAAATTACAATCTAATTAAGATACACATTAAGGAATAACAAAAATAGAGCAAAAACACAAAAATAAATCAAACAACAAATTTTACGTGGGAAACCCTTTCGGGAAAAAACCCACCACACCAAGCTGTGTCTCTTTGTATTACAATAAGAAAATTACATACAATCAAAAAGACAACTTTCTGGTGTTAGTCATAGTAGCTTATTCTCACTGTTCAACCAGTTACAGACAATTCTCTCTCTTCACCCCTCGATTCTCTTGCTCTATTCATTTAATACAAAACATAATCAATCTGCTTTAAATCTTCTATACATCCTTATCCGCCAATGCCAACCATAGATAGTTTCCATTTGAGTCTTGATTTTTCCCTACATGCTATTTTTTCTAGCACTGCAATAGTTACAAAAAACAATTGACTTCAGTTTGAAAAAACTCCTTCTTCTGATTGGACCAACAAGATGCCACACAAGATGATCACACTGTCAATGGTGTTCAACTTTGTTGGCATATCGGTGAGACACTCACAGTGTCTCCCCGATGCCACAAAGTTTCTCTATCGGTATCGCTATAGCTTCCACGAGTCAGCAAGATGCTATAACGACTGTTACATGTCATAACAAAACCATCAATGTCCAAATCAATTCTATCAGCAAAGGTTTCCCTTATTGGCGAGACTCATAATGAATGGAACAAGTCATATTGCATTCAAAGAAACCATCGGTAAGACAATACGTCTTCGCCAAGACCTTCTCTGAGCTCCCTAAGTCTTATCAAGTCAGCAAGACTCAAGCCCTTCGCCAAGACGTTACAACACCCAAAGAAGTCATACCGAAACGCCCAGTAGTCGGCAAGACTACTCGCCTTCGCCAGGACTTCATACCGAAGTCCTAAGTCACACCGACAACTACCATTCGGCAAGACCTATACCGAATGCATTACATCATCAGCAAAACATAAGCCCTTCGCTAAGACATTTCTCTGAGTGCCCAAAGTTAACCCAAAGACTTTTGTTAGTGTAACTTATTATTTTCGATAAGACTTCCCAGCGAAGTCTTTTTTTCACTGCGAAGTCACCATGAGGATACAATCTATCGGTAAGACTTAGCTTCATCGCTGAGACATCTCCCCACGACCCAAGAGTTACTTCAACATTCACCTTGACACCTGAGAGTAGCCTTTGTCGGCAAGACATTACATACTCATTGGGACATCTCACCGAAGCCCTAGCGTTAGCCCGATGTCGGTGAGACTTACACCATTCGCTAGGACTTCTCCCCGACACCCGTGAGCTAGCCCGATGAGATCACACTGTCGCCCGAAGAAATCCATTCGCCAAAAGGTCATGCTGAAAACACAAAGTCACAGCAATAGACTTTGTTGGCAAGACTTCAATGTTGTCACAGTGATAGGATCATTTCAAGAGCATCAGAACTATGAGTTGCCCAGACATGAACACTATCATAGCGACTTTTCCCTTCAGGAGTTTCATGTTAGTAAGAATTGAGGCACAAATTCCAACAAGCTACCACTTGATGAAGATCTTACTAACACCTCCAGAGTAATATAAAACTACTGAGATTCATGGGCCAAGAGGCCCATTGAACTGGCACACCAACTGAACTTGTTTGTGCTCACAGGCTTCGTCAATGCATCTGCAACATTCTCCAGAGTATCCACTTTCTCCAAAGAGACCTTCCCATCCTCCTCCATATCTTGTACAAAATAATACTGTACATCTATATGTTTTGTCCTGGCATGGAAAGTAGGATTCTTTGCCAAACATATAGCACTCTGGCTATCACAGTAGATAGTAATCTTTTCTGTATTAAAGCCAATGTTAGAACAAAAATGTTTTAACCAGATTGCTTCTTTACAGGCATGTGTGGCTGCCATGTATTCTGCCTCTGTAGTAGACAAAGTGACTACAGCCCGCCGCTTGCTCATCCAACTCACTACACCACCATTCATCATGAAAATATATCCACTAGTGGATCTTTTGCTGTCAATGTCCCCTACCCAATCAGAATCCACATAACCTTGAATGCTGGGAGTCTTCTGTGATTCAACCAAGTTACCATGGTAACACAAAGCATAGTCTGAAGTGCCCTTCAGATATGTAAACACTCTCTTCACAACATCCCAATGTGTTCTTCCAGGATTTGCCATAAAATGACTAAGAACTCCCACTGCTTGGGCAATGTATGGCCTTGTACAGACCATAGCATACATGAGACTGCCAATTACAATTGCATAAGGCACACTGGTCATGTCCTCCATCTCAGAAGAAGATTTTGGACAATCCTCAGCAGATAGCTTTGTTCCCTGTGTAACTGGAACAACTAGCTGCTTGCATTCAGTCATACAAAATCTTTCTAGAACAGTCATGACATATTTACTCTGACTGAGCCAAAGCTTTTTGTTCTTTCTGTCCCTGGTTATTTCCATTCCTAGAATATACCCTGCTGCACCAAGATCTTTTATTTTGAACTTTGCAAACAACTGGGACTTAAGATCAGAAATCATTAGCTTACTATTGCCTATAAACAACATATCATCAACATATAGAGCAACAATAAGAATTTGATCACTTTCAACTTTGTAATACACACAATGATCACATTTTGATCTTAGAAATCCCAAAAACAAGACAAACGTGTCAAACTTTTGGTACCACATTCTAGGAGACTGTTTTAAACCATATAGAGATTTCCTCAACTTGCAAACCACCCTTTCCTTACCTTTTACCACAAAGTGCTCCAGCTGGGACATGTAAATTTCTTCTTCAAGATCACCATGAAGAAATGCTATTTTCACATCCATCTTTTCAATCTCTAAATCATATGCTGATGCAAGTGACAAAAGAAATCTAATAGATGTCAGCTTAGCTACAAGAGAAAATATTTCTCCATAGTCAATTCCCTCTACCTGGGAATAACCTTTTGCAACTAGCCTCGCTTTATATTTTTCTACACTGCCATCTAGACCTATTTTCTTTTTGAATATCCAATTGCAGCCTACAAATTTTTTGCCTTTAAGCAATGGAACCAAACTCCAGGTGTCATTCTTTTCTAATGATGGTATTTCTTCATTCATGGCTTCCAACCAAGAGTTTGAATCAGACATTTTAAATGCCTCTTTCATAGTCCTAGGTTCATCAGTGCTAGAAATTAAAGCATAGGCACACGTAGACTCAATTAAAGAAAACCCATACCGTTCAGGTTGCTTTCTTTCATGAGTTGACCTCCTCACAGGCTGAGGCTGAGGTAGTTCTTCATCATCTTTAGAACTTTCAGAACTGCTTGAGCTCTCCTGAGTATCAGGTACATTTTGATTTTTCAATTCCTCTTTATCTGGTGTCTGAGGAATTGCTGCTACATCCTTTCATTTTCTGATTTCTTCTCTAACTGCAGATCCAAAGTAGAAGGCTTCAGCTCACGAAAGATAATGCTTCTACTATGCAAAACCTTCTCAGTCTCAGGGTTCCAAATCTTGTATCCTTTTATGCTAGCACTATAGCCAATAAAGATACACTTCACATCTTTGTTTTCCAACTTAGATCTTTTTTCAAATGGCACATATGCATATGCCTCATAGTCAAAGACACGAATATGTCTAAGAGAGGGCTTCTTTCCAGACCGTGCTTCCAAAGGTGTCTTCTCAACAAGAGCAGAGTTAGGAGAGCGATTTACCAAGTAACATGCTAGAGAGACTGCTTCAGCCCAGAACTTCTCCTCCAAGCTAGCACTACTCAAAGATACTGTGTCTTTTCCATTATTGTCCTTGGTTGAACCTTTCTTAACAACTCCATCTTTATGGGAGTATATAGGTCTTATGTCTTTTGATCCCATGATCTTTATAAAGCATCTTCGCCATCCATTTGAACATAACACATCGCCAATACCCTTAAACATTTTATTTTCTCACTAGTCTAATTTTCACAAGGTTTTAAATTCCTTAAACCACTCTAACACTTCTAATTTCATTTTTCAAAAAATATACAAATGTCCTTCTAGAATAATCATCAATAAATGACACATAGTATCTTGATTTAGACAAAGAAGAAACATTCACTGGACCAAACACATCATAATGTATATAATCAAGTAAACTAGAAGTTTTGTGAGGACTGAATAAATTGAAACACTTGCTACTTCTTTCCATATATGGTACATCTATAGAAATCAAATTCAAGGTTACAATCTTCAAGCCCTTCTACTGTGTTTTATTTTCAAGGTTTTAGATCTTTTCAATAATGTACAAGCTCATGATGCTAGAGCATAGTCTCCCATCGGAAGTTTAATCTCCCATGAGCTTCTATAAATTCTATCGTGAATCTTCTTTTCTTCATGAGCACTATGACTTTGCAGCATTACCTATTGTACTGAATACTTGTGCATCCAAATTTCAGGCCAGAAAGTACCAATTCACACCCTGTACCAAAGACCATAGAGCCTCTAGTCATCTTGTAGCCATTTCGTAGAGAATGTGACTGTGACTTTGATATCATTTAGCCATTTATGCAAAGTAGATTTCAAGCTGCACATGGTATATGCATCATATCAATGATTCCTTACTCTTTCCCATCGTGTGGAATTGAATTTCCACCACTCAACACCCCAAAGATGAATCACTGCCAAGCAAGCACTTTCCACCATTGTATTCTTCATACTTGTGAACCATTCTCTATGAGATGTCATGTGGAAAAATGCCTAGAATCAATCAGCCACATCATTCCATGCCTCGTGTAGCCAAAGCTAAGCAATTTAGCTGCATCCAGATCACTATGAGAAGAATCACTGCCTAAGAATTCTTTCTTTTCTCCCTCCCTTACAATCCTTTCAGACATGACCGTGCTGCCCACAATTCCAACACTTTACTCTGACTTTAACAGAGACTTTGATCTCCTCTCTGATTTTGATTTTGATTTCTTGTCCTTCTTCTTGCCCTTCTCTTTTGGTCTTCCTCTAACAACAAGAGCTTCCTTTGCCATCTTAGAAGATTTCCTTCTCATCTGTTCTGACAAAAAAGATGCAACAACATCTTCCATCTTGGAAAGGGATGTCAGACTTACCAGGCCATCACCGATGAACCCAAGATTCTAGCAAAGAACATAAAAATAGCAGAAAATTCCATCTTTCATCTTCAATCTTCACACCAACAGATGTCAGCTGAGCAATCAGCATGTTGAAAGCATTTAAGTGATCAGCAACAGACCCTCCTTCCTACATTCTCAAAGAGTACAACTTCTTCCTCAAGAACAGCTTGTTCACCAAGGACTTACCTTGATAAATAGATGCTAATCTTTTCCACAAGGAAGATGTAGTCTTTTCTTCATGCACATTCAGAAGAACATAGTTTGCCAAACAGAGCCTTATCAGCCCTTTAGAATTTCTATTTGTAAGGTCCCAATCCTCTTGCTTCATGCCTTGAGGCATTGTTCCAGACACAACAGTCCAAAGATCTCGGTCTACTAACAAATCTTCCATTTTGAGTTTCCATAGCTCAAAATTGCTTCCATTGAATTTCTCTATATCCATCCTACTGGATGTGCTCGCCATCTTAATCTGTAATTAAATTAAAAGAACTCTACAAAACTCCCACTAGAAAAGGATTGACACAAAAAACCCAACCCACTCACAAGGACAACACAATTGGCCAGGCTCTGATACCACTTGTAAGGAAAGCAGAGGTGCAGAAACAACTTTCGTAACGTCAAAACCACAGGGGAGTAAGCAATGTAGGGCTTTTAATTTTTCTAAATTACAATCTAATTAAGATACACATTAAGGAATAATAGAAATAGAGCAAAACCACAAAGACAAATCAAACAACAGATTTTACATGGGAAACCCTTTCGGGAAAAAACCCACCACACCAAGCTGTATCTCTTTGTATTACAGTAAAAAAATTCCATACAATTAGAAAGACAACTTTCTAGTGTTAGTCACAGTAGCTTATTCTCACTATTCAACCAGTTACAGACAATTCTCTCTCTTCACCACTCGATTCTCTCGCTCTGTTCATTTAATACAAAATAGAATCAATCTGCTTTAAATCTTCTATGCATCCTTATCCGCCAATGCCAACCATAGATAGTTTCCATTCGAGTCTTGATTTTTCCTTGCATGCTATTTTTTCTAGCGCTGCAACAGTTACCAAAAATATTCAACTTCAGTTTGAAAAAACTCCTTCCTCTAATTGGACCAGCAGGATGCCACACAAGATGATCACATAGTCAATGGCGTTCAACTTTTTTGACATATCGGTGAGACACTCACAGTGTCTCCCCGATGCCACAAATTTTCTCTATCGGTATTGCTATAGCTTCCACAAGTCGACAAGATGCTATAACGACTGTTACATGTCATAATGAAACCATCGATGTCCAAATCGATTCTATCGGCAAAGGTTTCCCTTATCGGCGAGACTCATAACGAATGGAACAAGTCATATTACATTCAGAGAAACCATCGGCAAGACAATACGTCTTCGGCAAGACCTTCTTCGAGCTTCCTAAGTCTTACCAAGTTGGCAAGACTCAAGCCCTTTACCAAGATGTTACAATGGCTGAGGAAGTCATACCGAAACGCCCAGCAGTCGGTGAGACTACTCGCCTTCACCAGGACTTCATACCGAAGTCCTAAGTCACACCGACAACTACCATTCAGCAAGACCTATACTGAACACATTACATCATCAGCAAAACATAAGCCCTTTGCCAAGACATTTCTCTGAGTGCCCAAAGTTAACCCGAAGACTTCTGTCAGCGTAACTTATGACTTTCGCTAAGACTTCCCAGCGAAGTCTTTTTTTCACTGCGAAGTCACCATGAGGATACAATCTGTCAGCAAGACTTAGCTTCATCGCTAAGACATCTCCCCGCGATCCAAGAGTTACTTCGACATTCACCTTGACACCCGAGAGCAGCTTTTGTCGGCGAGACATAACATACTTGTTGGGACATCTCACCGAAGCCCTAGCATTAGCCCGACATCGGTGAGACTTACACCATTCGCTGGTACTTCTCCCCGACACCCGTGAGCTAGCCTGATGAGATCACACTGTCACCCGAAGAAATCCATTCGCCAAAAGGTCATGCTGAAAACACAAAGTCACAGCAATAGACTTTTTCGGCAAGACTTCAACCCTATCACAGCAGTAGGATCATTTCAAGAGCATTAGAACTATGAGTTGCCCAGACATGAACACTGTCACAACGACTTTTCCCTTCAGGAGTTTCATGTCAGTAAGAATTGAGGCACAGATTCCAACACAAAATACGAAGAATGATCGTGTGTAGAGAATGAACAAGAGGGTCAGTGTGTTCCCTCACAACAATTGAAGAAGAATCATCTCCATGAAGGAGAAGATGTATACAATCAATGGTGTCTCTCAAATCTAAAATGTGGGACTCAACAAACAAACCAACAATTTCTATCACTTATGCATCCAAAGTAGATGTAGTTGGAAGATGATGTAAATCTTGATGCACTGAATCACAAGAGGCAAAAATTGTGACAATATGAGCATCATCGAATGTAATAAAAGATGGAGGATATGAAATATAAGGCTCAAGAATGAGATTTGATGTGGGAAAGCCCAAGTTTAAGTAGCCAAAATTCTCCTCAAAATCACGGTCCACACTGGAAGTGTGATCAACAAATGAAGGAGCTTGAAGTCATAATTAGAAATAAAATTTGCAAATGTGTACAACCAAGATCAATGATCAAGCATCTCGGTAGATCTACTCTCCAAGTCTCTAGTGATAACTATATCAAGAGTGAATTCCACAGTCCTCCCATCTCCACCATGTGTAATATGATAGATGGAAAGAAGATTGTTCACCAAATGAGGTACACAAAAAACATTATTGAAAGTGCCCTCCCCAATAGAAATAGATCCCTTCCTAATCACACTCATGCATGTATTATTTCTCACCAAAATAGTAGAGATAGCACAACACTCAAAAGAAGAGAATATGGACTATGAAGATGCCATATGATGATATGCTCTTGAATCTAGAAGTCATCTCTTTGATCCAAGACTTGAAAAAGCATGGAGATGTTCCCTTTCTTCTTGATGTAGTAACCAAACTAGCAGGACCTTTTTCCTTATTAAATTGTTTTGAAGATCAAGAAGTTGACTCAAAAATTCTAGAAGGGAAATCAATATGATTTTTTTTAGAAGATATTTCAATTCATGAATATCCTTCTTATAATAAGATTGTTTGTCATGTGTAAGCTTCTTGCAATATGAACAAGTACAATTCTCTTTCTTCTAGGTGATTTCTCCATGGAAGAGGATTTATTTTTTGGTTGATGTGTATTGTTCTTCAAGATTTCTTATATTTCTTATCATAATGTTTTGATTCTTTCACCTAACTAGCTAACAATGACTAAGATTTAGATGACTTGATGAGACCCATTGATACAATATTTTGTGTTAGAGTAATAAGTTATTATGCTTAATTAATTACATCACATTGATTAATTAATTAAGTCACTTATTCCTCTTTATTACTTAAGCTAAACTTAGGCACATTAATAATTAATTATTAATTATTAAGTGTGCACACTAGGGTTTCATTTAGGGTTTCCCTTTTAGGGTTTCTTGATCTCCTTCATAAGGATTGATCACTTTGTAATAATGAGATTCTCTTAATGCATTTTTACTGAGAGGTTTACAGAGAACATCCTTTTCGGTTCTTCATATCTTTTGCATGTGACAGGTATCCATCTTGCATGCAGGTGATCTTGGATTCTAACATGGTATCAGAGCTCCAGACCTACAGCTGCTTGTTCGTGATCTGAAGATATGGCCTCTTTGTGAGTTTCAAGTGCAAGGGTTTCCATAGGCATCTTTTAAGATAAAAGGGGTATACATTATTTTGGGACCACAGTAGATTAAGCGAGCATTAAGCCATCCGTTCGCGGCGTCCCAAAAACCCACAGAAACTTGTCAAATGCGTCCATTTTTAGATGCGGTTGATGCGGGAGGCAAAAAATTTTTGTCAGGAGGCCGATACGGCCTCCCCAACCTTGGTCAGTGGATTTAAAAAATTCAAAAAATTAAAAATTAAGTTTTTAGGTCTTCCTTGTAGCTCCCAATGCAAAAGAATCCGTAGCCCGGCCGACTACTTGCGGCGACCACCGGTGGCCACCGTAGAGCCGCTTCAGGATGAAGCGGCGCCACATCCACCGCCCTCGCGCCAGTCTGCCAAATCGCCGAGGCGAGGTCACATGGAGCGTGGCCTCCCACTGTTGGGGATCAGCCCCGACTCGCTCCGGCCGGTGGCCCGCGAGCAATTAGAAATTTTTTCAATTTGCAAGGGAGGTGATTTTTGCTCACGATAACCCGGAACCCGGCCGTCAAATTTAAGCTCGTGAACTAATGACGTCAGCGTACGGCTGGCCCCTCTTTGCCCTCCTAACCCTAGTTTTTTCTAAAAGAGCAATTTTTTTCTTTTGGTCATAACTTGGGCATACGGTATCGAAATCGGGCAAACGAGATATCGCCGGAAAGCTGGTTCCGAGCACTTTCATTTGGTGTAGTTTATTTTACAGTATTTTTCTGTTTTACTGCATTTATTTCTGTTTTAAGTCAGATGTACTTTTTATGCTTCCGAGCTCATAACTTTTTGCCACGATCTCCGTTTTTCGCCTCGTTTGAAGCGTCAGAAAGGTATTGAGGAGCTCTAGGTTGTTGTCCATGCACTTTTTCTGTATCTATCCTAGGTTTATCAATTAGTCCATATTTGGCCCTATGGGTTGTTTGGCGATTACTTGGATGTTTTGGCAGTTGGGAGAGTGCATCTTGCATCTTTGCACTTCGTTTTCAGTAATACATCATTCAATAATTGCTTGCTGCTTCATAGATTCCAGAGTTGTTCCCGTTTGGAGTTTTCGAGTGTTCCGTGGCATTGGGTTTTCTGTTGCTTTATCATGATTCCTTGAGTCAATCAGTGACTCTCATCCGGTTTCAGTAGTATACAGAAGAATATTTCCTTGCTTGCCTATATCAAGTTCCAGTGTTACTCTACAGAGTTCTTCCAGTGCTTCTTTGCAACATGTTATCTCATTGTAAGGGGGTTTTGTCCCGCTGGGTTTTTCCTTCTCTTACTCATTATTGCATTTGTAAATGGGTACCTGATCAGGCCTAGTTGGGACCCATCTTTGCTTTCATGCATCTTATTCTAGTGTTTTAGCTTCTTCCTAAGTTCATCTTAAGGGGGGGTGTTAGAGTAATAAGTTATTATGCTTAATTAATTACATCACATTGATTAATTAATTAAGTCACTTATTCCTCTTTATTACTTAAGCTAAACTTAGGCACATTAATAATTAATTATTAATTATTAAGTGTGCACACTAGGAGGTTTCATTTAGGGTTTCCCTTTTTAGGGTTTCTTGATCTCCTTCATAAGGATTGATCACTTTGTAATAATGATATTCTCTTAATGCATTTTTACTGAGAGGTTTACAGAGAACATCTTTTTCGGTTCTTCATATCTTTTGCATGTGACAGGTATTCATCTTGCATGCAGGTGATCTTGGATTCTAACATTTTGTTGCTCATGTATTGACATCTTAGAAAAAAGCTACAAATGAAGGTATAGTATATGCAAGCCCCATAGTCAACTTATAAGTATGAAAGATAGAAACAAAAACCAACATAATCAAGACCAAGTTTGTTCAATTTATTATAGACCAACTAAATATCCTTCTTATCAATTCCACATGCTTTACATTTCTCTCCTAGATCATTAACCTTAGTGATGTAGTCATGTTCTTAGGATCAAGGCCCATCAATTCATCATCAATTTGATAGCCTCTTACTTCATCTATAATACCATACAAATTTTTTAATTTTCCCCAAGGCTCACACAAATTTTTACATGGTTCAATTTGAAACAAAAAATATTGAGAAACTAGGCTACAGAGATATCCAAGAGCTTTAATATGTTCATCCATTTTATCTTTTTATCAACATCTATAGGTTTAGGTACCTTATTTTCAAAATATAGAGAGTGACCTTGATTCATTAGAACACTCCAAGCATGTTGATTCCATGTAGAATAGTTATATGATGTTATCAAAGGAGCCTTTAAATGATCCATGAAAAAAAAAAGAGCACAAGAAAAAAGGATCAAAAAAATGCACGAAGAGACCCCCAACAAATCACTTAATCAAGAATCCCCCAATAATATGATGTGGCACTTTATATGTAGTGTAATTACAATTGCATAATTGTGTTCTATATTTACAATGCCAAGATGGATCAAATATGAAATATTACAACAATATCTCAGAATGAGATCCCTAAACTAAAAGTACACTTTCCTAATATCATCTACACTGAAAATGAAGCCTTTCGAAGAGGACAAATCTTCTCTAGGTGTTAGTATATATCCAACTAATCAACCAAAATGAAAATTTGCACAAATCTAAATAAAAAAGATACCTAGGGTTGAATCTAGAAAAAGTGCATCAATAGAAATGCATACCTCCTCAATACCTTTCCAATGTTGCAAAAATCATGAAAATTGTACAATTTGGCAAAAATTACGAGCACAGAGGTTCAGAAAGAAAAATATGACTTCAACAAGCAATAAAATTTACTTAAGATTTTTTTTGAGAAAATGGTTTGGATCATTATGAAATGCTTGAAACCAAATTTTCGTTGATATCTCATTTCCAAAATTTTGAAACCCTAGCATAAAGTTATGCCATTTTAAAAATAATGCCTTGTTAGGGCTTGGGGGATAAAAATTGTGGCCTCTAGGCACTAAGCGTCAGGTCATCCATATGATCCTGTCGATAGGTTAATAAAAAAATTAGAAATATGCACCGCCGCTCATGGCGACAAGCTGGGGGTGCTTGGGGGCTGCCTTGCATGTCATTTAGGTAGTGGCCAAGGGTTACTCTAGCCCCTGCACTAGCCAAGCGATCATTGCATCTGATCCAAACAAAATTGAGGGATATGAAATAACCAGTATTTTAATAATATTTTTTAAATATTAAAAACTTGAAATCATACCCTCTGCAATACAGCGTACCACCAACGCAATAATATGCTGGATGATGTAGGATGCTAGGAATGAAGACGGATGATAATGCTTGACAAATATTCCTTTGAATATGTCGACACCTACAACAATGGTATAGTGCATATAAACTGTATGGATGTACGAATTTCACCACTATATAAACAAATTTTTGCAGCTTGAGGTCAAATCCCAAGAAAATGGCCCAAACTTTTTTCTACAAAATATCAAGTCTTTTATTTGAAAATAAGGGTTTTTGGGCCTTTTCGACTCAATCATGAGGTTCATTTTGTCCCAATGTGAACCTATAAAATGTTCAAACTCAAATCATCTTTAAATTTGAGAAGGGGTCTTGCAATTCTAAAGCTTTGATACCATGTTAGAGTCACTCAAGGACACAAGCCCTTCGGATCAC
The DNA here is from genome assembly GCA_007258455.2 of Sequoia sempervirens. Classification (NCBI taxonomy): domain Eukaryota; kingdom Viridiplantae; phylum Streptophyta; class Pinopsida; order Cupressales; family Cupressaceae; genus Sequoia; species Sequoia sempervirens. The sequence continues at coordinate 368,232,521 of VDFB02000015.1, read as the reverse complement.
CTATAAAAACCAAAAAAACATTCTACAAGAGGGAAAAGAAAGAACAAAGATTTGCAATAATGGATGCAAGATTATGGGCAATATGCAATACTCAAGTTTGTAGTGCTATTGGATTGAATCAACTGAATTGGGATGTACATATGATGCCTTGCTTTACCAAGATGTGAGATAGGTTTATACTAGATCTAGACATTTTTCTTAATCCAAGATAATGAGACAACTACATCAATAATATGAAATGACCTAGGGAAAAAGTATTAAATAAAAGCCAACTAGATAAGATATGGTAAGATCTTGTCTAAACAACTAAGACTTTTAGAAAACACACCTTCGACCTAAGTAAACTTAACATGTAAATATGACCTACATAGGTAAAACAACTATTTACACTAACATGAAGGGATCTTTGCAAACATATACTCTCATTGTCCTTTCAAATGAGACACATACAAAAATATTATATTATATTACCTTAATGGTGTAGAACTCTCATACAATTTAAAACTACGAGCTTTATAATTTTTCTTCCTAGGCTCAAGCTTTGAAAAATATCTTCAAACATTTTAGTACCATTTCTTTTTGATCGGTAACATTTTAGTACCATTTTAGTGCATTCTAGTACATCAATATATACAATTTTCTCCTTTAAATATGGAAATTAACATACCAAACATTACATTTCCTTCCGTATTTTCCATGAAAAAGATGTTCACAATAGCTCAAAAATTCAACATAATTTTTGAAGGGATCTTTGCAAATAGATACTCTTGTTGACCTTTCAAAGACACATAAAAAAGGCTTTATAAATTATACTACCTCAATGGTGTAGAACTCTCATACAATTTAAAATTACGAGCTTTACAATTTGTCTCCTTAGACCTAATCTTTGAAAATTATCTTCAAACATTTTAGTACCATTTTAGTGCATTCTAGTACATCAATATGTAAAATTTTCTCCTTTAAGGATGAAGTGAGCATACCAAACATTACATTTCCTTCCATAGTTACAATGAAAAAGATGTGCACAATGACTCAAAAATTCAATATAATTTTTGAAAGGATCGTTGCAAACATATATACTCTTGTTGTCTGTTCAAATAAAACACATACAAAAAAAACTTTATATTATTACCTTAATGATGTAAAACTCTCATACAATTTAAAATTATGAGCTTTACAATTTCTCTAAAATGCCTTCAAAGAATATAAATCTCCTTGACATTTGAAACAAATTTAAATTAAGCAGTTTTTTTTACAAGCTCACACTCAACCCAAAGGATTTAACTTCAGAAAATGAAAGGTTTCAATAATAAAAAAGAAGTAAATACTCCACATAGGAAGTCAACTAGGCTTTTTACTCTTGAGCATAGAAAATTAGCACTCACTTAAACTTCGAGGAAACCACTTTCTTTTAATATATTCTAAAATGAAATAAACCCTTCGTTTAACTCTTAACAAAGCAGCGAAGGAAACCCTAGACTCCTCGAAAAGAGTTACTTTCACATGGCATGGCAAAGGAATTTTTTTTAATTTAACTTTCAAAAGAGCCGCCTCCTTTGAGAAGAAATCAGTGCCTCCTTTTCTGAAACAATGGCAAACTGTTGTGTGTGAGTGAGGATGTTGGAATCGGCAGTCACAACAGTTGACAGGAGATTAGCATGTGGCTGTATCAAGCCCCCGCTGTCTCCTGTTTGCCTGACTCCTGTGGTGTCACTCTGCCCTTCAGAGTGTGTCTCAACACTAACTGCAACACAAGGACTGTACCTCTTTTCTTTTGGATTCACAGGATATGCATTTTACACCTGCTCATCCATTCATACAGGTATATTTAAAACTGGTCATAATATCTGATGAAGGTAAACAAACAATAATGGTGATTTATAATCACAAAGTAAACAATCATATAAAAGTTTCAGATTATTTTGATAGAATAAGAAGCAGGACATCACACAAAATTCTTACTGCATAAACCAAAATAAAAAAAATCAATTGCAGAGTTAGTAAACGTAACAAACATTAAAAAGAAAATCAAGAAATTCAATTGTAGAGTTAGTAAACCTAACTAACATTACAAAATTGTCAAACATTGCTGCTGTTTATTTATTGTTGTCAAAGATTTGACTTGAAAATTCCCTTTTCTAATAGTAAAACCATTTCTGCTGAAGAAGCAAAATCAATGTGATACTCCTCGGGGAACAGATTTTGTTTGATAGATTTTAAAGTTTAAAGGATTTTCTCACGGTTCTTAATTTCAATGATAAGCACATCTTTAGTGTATTTGTCTAACGCGTTGTTTGACTCTGAAGCTTGAAGGTTATTGCCTGAGTAGTAGTGTTATAAATCAACTATGGTAAGGTCTTATGGAGGGAGTTTTCAAAAAAAAATTTAACTGGTGTTTTTGAGATTTTTTAGGAATATTTTAAAGTTGGTGGTCCCATAAATTTAATAATGCAGTTCAGCTTAAACATTTAAGCTCCAAAATTTAAGGAATGAACTGTGATATTTTGATAAAAATTAAAAAGTAAAAATAATTTTTCTTGTTTTTTATTTTCTGGTAGGAATTTAAAATTTCAGATGATGGACAAGTGGCAGAAAAAAATCTTAAGCTGTAGGAACAATTTCTAGTACCATCTCAATTTCACCTAGTCAACTCTACAATCCTAAAAAATAGGAACTGCTATTTTTGAGAAAAACATTTCAACTAATCTTGAAACATAATTTTTTTTAATTCATGACATCTCCATGAAAATAATCCTGAAGTCCTCCCATACGACCGCACTCTATGACTGCTCAGGATGATGATTTCAATCGTAGTACAATATGGCATCCTTGTAGTATTTTTTATTTTCTAACTTGGTTGATTCATTCAACGACCATCTAATAATAGACAACTGGATATTTGAAAAGCATTTTGATAAAATATGAAATGTAGATGCTATTCAGCAGTATGTTAAAGTCGGTAAAACGGTGTGGGAGGATAACTATCATACTTAGCCCATTATATATATTCTGTACAAACGTGAAGAAGTAGAGAGGCATTTGTTTATATCGATCATATAAACATCATGTTTAATTCATCGACGGTATTTGATCCATCTGAGGGTACTTCGAAAAGGTTTCCAATTCCTGTTGCTCAGGAATTGGCAGCTCAACACCTTCACAACCTTCCTCAAAGGTATATCAGACCAGAAAATGAGCGCCCAAATAACCTTTCTCATCATGAAAAAGACATCCCCATTATTGATATGGATATGTTTTCGAGCGATTCGGAATTATGCAGGCAAAGGGAATTGGAAAAACTTTGTATTGCATGCCAACAATGGGGATTTTTTCAAGTGGGTACATCAAAATTGATTATAAATTGAGTACATCCTACTTCCGTTTTGTACTAATATGAGAGGAAGTTTCTGTATGCGTTTCTTATGAATGATCCATCTTATATTACTTCAAGAATTTTTATTTTTATTTTTCAAATAAGAAAACCAGTAGATACCTTAACCCTTTGTACAGAAGGATTTTAGAAAATGTTTCCTTTCTTAGAATATGGGAGTTGCTTGAGGATCCTTCATAGGATAAAGTTGTTATCTATGTGATATGACACACCAGTAACTTACAAGCTATTTATCCATAATTATAATGTCATTACCCTTATGATGGGATTAGCTTCCAAATTCTCTCATCTTAACTTGCATGTATGTCATTATGACAGGCTGTCAATCATGGAATTCCTCTGTCTCTGATGCAAAGAATGAAGGGAATTTTTAGGGAATTTGTTCAACTACCATTGGAAGAAAAGCTCAAGTACGAAATAAAAGAGCTTGAAGGCTATGGCCAGACCTTTGTAGCCTCAGATGACCAAAAACTGGACTGGACAGATACTTTGTTCTTGACAACTCTACCTCCAGAGAATAGAAATATGAATTTTTGGCCAACAAAGCCAGCGGATTTCAGGTACCTAAATATTTTTTAATTCAGGCAACAGTCATAAAATCCTGAGATCATGTTTCATTTATATATGATTCTAGTAATTTAGGGGAGAGGGGGCTTATAGTGGAGCATCCTAACTTCACGTTTCTCAAAATCTTATGTGAAAATTTCAAATCATTTCCAATTTTGTACAACAGTTTATTTAGCAACTCACATGCTTCTATATTTCGTTTTAGGGCCACATCATCAAATATGACGCAACATCAACATGCTTTTTGTTGAGGTATCCAAAAAGGCCCAAAAAAAAAAGTGTGACCGATAGTGGTACACTAAGTCATGTTTTATTGGTGCGCTAATGTGGCATCACATGATTTGTCAGTTTATGTACTTTATGGATAAAAAGTGTTTTGCAATTGGATATTAAGGTGCTCCACTATGGGGCCCACTAAGGACTACTTTTATCCCCACTATTGGACCCCGCTCCACTATGGCCCCTCTCCCCTAATTGCCGTGTACACCAAATCTATTTTTACATGATATACATACGGTGCTCTACAACTTAGAGGGCATACTCATGTAATCATACTGACAAATAGAAAACAGAGAGACACAGAGAGAATACATGGCTACTGAGCTGATTGTATTTTTATTATAAGTAAAATGAATCCAACAGATTTTAAAGTACACATTTTTGACATTGCAGATTATTCTTATCAGTTGATTGAAAGTATTTATGAATGTTGACAGTGAGCAGCGGTGTGTGGTGATGTTGGCTTGGTTTGCACCGATCAACCTCAAAATTAATGTATTCTAACATCTCATAAATTTATTTTATTAATCCCTTTTAAATGTGTTCTCACAATCATCTATGCCTGCCACTTTAGGTCTTATGGCAATCCACTCAAGATAACTGCCTGCATGTTCCTATCATAGCCATTCCATCCTACAGAGTTGCATGGTAATCAATCTACAATTGCTGAGTAGACTAGGTAATGGTACTTTCTGGGTGCACCCTATTTTCTAAAATAAGATTATGTGTCCTGGCACAAAACCTGCTTAGATACCCATTTAGAATCACTACTATCTTTGAGTCTTTCAGTATCTGATTCTGCTCATCTTGAACTATCACAAGGTATTTTCTTCTCTTCTCTAACATAGTCAATACTGAAGAGTTTTAGTTTCTTAATTGCATGAACATAGTCAATACTGAAGAGTTTTAGTTTCTTAATTGCACGACACCTTTCTTTGTGCTTGCAAGGACTTCACTGCACTATCTTGATCTGCAGTTCTTCTTTGAATGCCAAAAATCATTAGACTCTTTTTCAACATAATTCTTACATCCTCATCATCTTTCATTTATATCATAATTCATGAAGACATTAGGATTATAATCATTTACCACACATCACCTTTGACTCACCAAAAGAAATTTCATACCACTATTTGATTTCCATGTCCGTATCCACAAACACAAAATCAAATCCCTATACCTCCTCTGTGCTATTCGTCTGCTTGGACTCCACATGTTGATCTATTATTTTGCCAATAACAGCATCCAATATTTGGTGGACATTCTTAATACCCTGTGAGCTCCTGCAAATCAAGCCACTCCGAACAAGGAATATGATTTCGAATATTGACAGCTCCCTTCAACACATTAGCCTCCCAAACTAATCCCTCAAGGACTATCTAATGCAACTATTATGTAAAATTTCATATATACTTTATCCAGCTTAGGGTTAAACAATGCCATTTTTTGTTTGAGTGATATCAAATGGAGGTTGTCTTTGTTTAACAAAACTTGGCTACACATTTCAAAGCATAGTTGACATGGACACAATGGCACCCTCCAGAACTCAAGAGCTACTCAGATCAGTCCAATGTTATTACAAAACTTTGCTACAAGACACCAAACAGGACATACAAAGCAATTTGCACCCACTAAATGGCTCACATTTTTCAGTTTAACATGCAGGAACACACCAAGATGGATTCTCCACATACCTCATAGTTCTTTTTATTTTTAATTTTTTTTTAAATTAATATATTTCACAGGCACATTCAATATTCAGACTTGCAAACGGACACCAATTTTTGAGCCTATGTGATTCATTTCATCCATAGCTCACAAAGCACAAGCGTACTTGTTAGGCCAAAGAGGGGCAGAGTAGAAAAACATATTTTATTGTATCTCAAAATTACATCCTGAAGAGATGTTTACATCCTTATTTCATAGGCAGAAGAACAGTTTAACTTTCATAACTATCTGAATTGAAAAGTATATTACAAGTGTGTTAACTTAGAAGATTAACATGTTAACTTGCCCTGCTTAATCTGAAGGGTTATCATGAAACCAAACAGTATTTTGAACTATTCAAACTTCTCCTGGCTAAACGCTTTGGTGAGAATATTTGCTGGCTGATCTGAAGTTTTTAAAAAAAAGCTTGTTATTGTGACAGGTCTTAAATTTGTTTGAACTAAGCCCGTTATCTTGACAGGGTTCAAACTTTAATCCTGAGCTTGTTGCTTTATAGGTCCCAAATTTTGATAATGAGCTTGTTACTTTGATCAGTTTCAAATTTTGGACTTGTTTTTGTGCATGTTGCAATTTGAAAATTTGACCAAACCTTAGTGGTCAATATGAGTAGTCACCAACTATCGATATGGGGCAACTTTGCATTATCATTGAAAATAATATCTAAAATAGCACACATTGGATGCAGTATAATATTTAAGTGTAATTACCACAGTTGAAAAACTCTCCGAGTAATCGGCGAGTTTTAAAAAACTCCCAGGTTTTTTTTTGACAGCGAGTTTTTCATGCATTTACTCTCCAAAATTGCTCACCAAATAAGAGAGAAAAACTTGCTGAGTTTTTGGTCAGTTGTCACCAAAAACTCAACGAGTCTGCGAAAAAAACTCGACTGTCCAAAAAAAAGGTCTCCTGTGGTCGGTAAAAAGGCATTTTCATTTCATTTGATTTTCTAGGTACTCTTGAAGTCCAAGTTTCCAAATCTGCCTACGAGTCTTCATCTATAATGTCGTCTAGTTCTACCTCCCCCTAGTTTTCACTAGACATGGGAAGAGGAAGATGTAAGTTTGTAAACTATATTAATGTAGTATTTACTTTCAGTTTTACAAAAACAATTTGCTACTTTCATTTTTGTTTCAGACTATCTGTATCAGCGCATTCCACATGAGGAGGCCGTTTTGTACCCAATTTGCTTTCAAATTAATCAAGATGTATCCAATGAGTCAATAAATGAGTACATAAAAGAAAAACGTGAGTCTAGTTGTATCCAATGAGTCAATAAATGAGTACATAAAAGAAACACGTTGAGTCTAGTTGTATTTATCATTGAATTTTGCAAAAAAAAAAAAAGCATTTTTAATGCAATTTAAGCAATTTTTTAAGTTGTCGAGTTTTTTGCTGAGTCATATTTTTTGGGCTTGACGAGTTTTTCAACCATGATAATTACCACACCAATCACAAGGTGTCAACAATCTATGAAATCTCCATTTGAATCTGACTTATGCGATGGCATCTCCAACTTCTGCCCAATCGAATCTATCCAACTCTGTACAATGCTGCAAGTTTTAATTATTAAGAAGCCTGTTCAATGTCACTCTATGCTGCATTATGCAAAGGCATTCACTAAAGCGGCTGAAATTGCCAAATGAATGAGTGCAAATTTAATCCAAAGAACTTTGAATGTATGTATCAGCATGGGAGCAGTATGCCGTTTATCCAGGCTGATGAGAGATTTATTCCAGAAAGTTTGACGTGCATTTTTTCTAATCTCTGTTCTGCTACAATCATCAATTTGTTCTTCCCATTTCCTTTCCCTTGCTCAGATACCACTGTTAGGCTCAGGAGGGGCAGAGTAGAAAAACATATTTTATTACATGAAGAGATGTTTACATCCTTATTTCATAGGCAGAATAGCAATTTAACTTCCATAACTATCTGAACTGAAAAGTATATTACAAATGTGTTAACCTAGAAGATTAACTGTTAACACGTACTGTCTTTCCGGATATCAGAATGCACCTTGTGTTAACCTAGAAGATTAACAGTTAACATGTATTGTCTTTCCAGATATCAGAATGCACCTTTGGCTGTATTTATTAATTAATTATAAAACAAAATACAACATATTTTTATTTTCAATTAATTATTAAATACAGTCAAATATACATCCTGATGTCTGAGTAGACATCTCCAAGCACAAGAAACCACACAGCTCACAGATCACAGCAACCACATTTATTCTTATTTATAGGTAAAATACATCCAACTGATTGTACTGTTCACATTTTCCACGTTGCAGATGATTCATATCAGTTGGTTGAAAGCATTTTTGTATGTTGACAGTGAGCAGCGGTGGCGGATTGGTCTGCACTCACCAACATAAAAATTAATTTATTCTAACACATACCATCTCAAAATGTGTTCTGGGAAAATTTTGAAGAGATTTACAAATGATAGGTAATGTGTAACTTGTCACATCAAATTTTAGGCTTACCACCCCAGTTTTTCAGGACACTGCTTCTAACATTATCGGCAGAAGATTTCTTAGATTAAATCTCTAGAGTCTGCCATCTGACCTTAAAAAATACCCTAAATTATTTCAGATGTTAAGAGTCTTATTTAAACTGGTGCTGAAAACTTGTCCAACTCCACTCCACTAGCCACTCAAAGTTTCCAGCCCATAAACTTGCCTCATTTTTTTAATATTTAAACCTGTTTCATTATCTCAAACATTCCATTAAACTCCATGCTAAAAACAGAAGAGCCTCCACCATGGGACTGACCTCAGCTAGATGTGTAAAATATTCAGGTCTGCCTTCATTTGGCAATTATTTGCACAGTAAGAAATATGGTGACCATATGCACTGAGCACTCCCATTAACTGGAATATAGATACAGTTCTACAGAGTATGGGGAATTGCAAATGATATGATGGATAGACACTGTCTTCCATTAATATGTGTTTTTGGCTTCTTAGCTCATTAACACAATGTGGCATTTTGCCAGTCTCATGCTCAGCTTTTCCTTCTTTCCGTAGAAGGAATAAAATCAAATTCTAGCAAATGTGGTTGATCATTTTGTTGATCTCATGTTGATAAAATGTCATTGATCTTCCCCTCTTTTGCTGTACTAGGTCTCTGATGGCTATAGATATGTGAAGCATATATACATCTTCAATTCCCATTTTTTGGGTCCATTTTAAAATAATTTGTTGTAACAGTGGCATGTTCCCATCGATCTGACTTTTATCATTTTAATTTTTCGATTTGATTGCCTTGCCCATTTGTTGCAGAGAAACTGTGGATCAATACGCTGTTGAAATTCAAAAGCTTGGCAATACAGTTCTTTGCCTTTTGTCAGAGAAAGTTGGGCTAAATCCAGACTGTTTCATTAATATGTGGGGGAAAACAGCACAGACAATGCGAATGAATTACTACCCACCCTGCCCAAGACCAGATCTTGTTTTAGGCTTAAGCCCTCATTCGGATGCAAGTGGTTTGACAGTGTTGCTGCAGGATGATGAAACAGTGGGGCTACATATATGTAAGGATGGCAAATGGATTCCTATTCAACCCATCCCTGGTGCCCTGGTTATCAATGTTGGGGACATGCTTGAGGTAATGATGATGAATTTTAATTGTCTTCAGGCCGAAACAATCTGTAGGACCTATCAAACTATATTAACTTGTTTCAAAGATTGTTTCTGTGGTTGCATATTTTTTAACTTTTTCATCTTATCTGTGAATGATTGTCTGGATTTAATATTTCATTTATTGAACAAAATTCTCTCCTCTTCATTCTTGGTGATGTATTACGTCTGTTTGATAAATGGGGATTAATGTTTTATGCTACCTGATTGATTTCAAATCTAAGTTTTGTTTTTGTGTTTCGATTTAGGTAATAAGCAATGGAATATATAAGAGCATTGAGCACAGAGCGGTCACAAACACGGACAGAGATCGAATCTCCATTGCCATGTTTTATAGTCCAAGGGGAGAATCTGAGGTGGGTCCTGCCCCTGAGCTAATAGATGAGTTGCATCCTTGTCAATACAGAACATTCATTCGTAAAGACTATATGCGGCGTTACTTATCTAGCAAACTTGATGGGAAGGCGAGCATTGAATTTACCAAAATCAAGTGATTAGAGATTGTTCAATGTTGGCCTAGGTTAACTAGTTAGGACCTAGGGTGGCTAGCCAAAAAAACCTACATTCCATTCGATTATCATCTTCTGTCGTGTTTGCTACCTTCCTCTGTTATCTTCCTCTGTCGTGTTTCCGTGGGCTTTTAATTTGAGAAGCTGGGCAGTAATGTGATCCATTACACGATGAAATAAAATTGATTTGATATAGTTCTAGTTTTCAACATTGGTATGAATGATACACTAATTAGAAGAATAGGAAGTAACACAAATGTTCATAAAGTGCAATTATTACTTTAAATTAAAAGGTGCAAGGCTCTCTAAGGGATCTTAATTAAAGAGGCATCAGTTTAGACTATTATTTTTAAATTGGATTATAAAACTGATTTAGATTTAACATTTAACCTTTTATCTAAAAGAATAAAAATCAAAATTTAAAGGTAAAATTATTTTGGGCATTGCTTGTTCATCTAACTAAATGGGGCCTATGTATGTTTTCTTAATGGATACTAACAAAAATATCTAGTAGTCTTTTATTGAGATATTATGTTGTGACTCTCTCCACTTAGTTATTACATTTGATGTTTGCTTACATATTTTGAATAACATTAGCTATTATTTATATATGAAAAATTCTTCACATATAACTATAAAGTATGCTAGTGTTGAAGAAATTTTGGTACTTAGAGTGATATTCTTAATCAAAGCATAAAAATACAAGCCTTTGAAAACATTGTTGTTAATATTTGGAACTTATATGTTACCTTCCACATGTTTACCTTGCATGCAACACTCGGTGTCATTGTGTATCAATTGAACGGAAATTTGCAGCCATTATGATGTCCTCCACATAACCTAAATAGAGAAAACCATGCAAACAAGTACTCAAAATCCATGTGCAAAATAATAGACAACATACCATCAAAGATGACAAAAGATATCCCTTGGGAAAACCCTCAAAAGGGAAAAATCTAGCCTCTAAAAGCATTTATCACTCATGTATTATTCATCAATAAAATCACTACAATACATCTTCAAAATTTTCATGAACACCTTTGCAACAAATCTCTCTACATGCACTCGATGTGAACAAGCATGTAACCGCACATCTAATGCCATGCTTCAAACCCTCATATATGCAACCTACAAGAGATGGTTACCTCAGGTCCCTTAGCCAAAATAACCAAACCTTAAACAACTATGCATATGTTTTCTTTTATAGACATAAGTTTTCACAAAACCACCAAGTGGTATTACGTAAAGCATATGACTAATACTGTGAGTTTGCAAAACCACTTCTCATTTATTTTTTGGTACTAAGTTTTGGGTGGGTGCACAGAGATGGGAGGCCAAAAAGCAGCCAACCCATTTATAAACTTGAAAAAACCCATAACGTGAGCACATTATAACATGCTTGTGTTATTGCTCGAATGAGCAATAACATGAGCGCATTATAGCACGCTTGTGTTATTGCTTATTTAAGAAATAAAGTAAAACTTTATTTCATTCTTTTTCATTAGTTGTTCAAAACCTCCTTTGCAACTTGCAAACCTTGCATAATGCACCCACGTTCTAGGAAGCTCAAAAACGCTCCATTTCTTCGTTGAATCTTTGTGAAAATATTGCCACGACATCGGGGAGGTCAAAGGAGTAAGTTATTTTTGTTTTTTTGTGTGAATTTGGTATTAAATAGGTAGATTGAATATGTTTTTTGATGTAAAATTATTTAATTTTTAGGAAATGTTAATACGCCCCCAAATCCTCCTAAAAATCTTAATTCACCTCATGTTGAAATCCCTCTTGAAGAACAACCTCAACAAATACAGGTCTTGCAATTCTTCATCGTGCTCTATGAACACAAGAAAATATGATTGGGCAAATTGAAAATAACAAAAAACAAGTTGAGTTAATTGCAAGGTTGAGAGATCCTTCAGGAACAACCTTGCATAGAACCACACTTGCTCAATCACTTCAATCCATATTATCTTATGTAGATTCAGTTAGCAAGCAAATATGGTTCAAGAAGAGCAAAGATTTTAGATAATTTTATGCCAACAAATTATCATATAAACAAGTTAAAGATGAAAAATCACAAAAGTTGACTTGTGTGCACTATTCACAAACCCTAAAACAAATCAACCCTTACATCTTGCATGCAAGAGGTTCCATATCCATTGGTGCAACCACCAAGAGATAAAGAACTATTTTTGGGAAAGGCGGTGGATGGTTTTTGACCATCCTCCATGCAACAACAATGAGGTACCACAATAGTTTTTGAGAAAACTCTATTATGAGTTTATCTTCAATAAAATCCCAAACTATTTTGACATGCGGGAGTTCCAGGTTAGAGGTAGGGGCTCCGCACAAGATAGAGTGGGGACACATATTGACACACAATGACTAGCGAAACCACTCACTAGACCAACGTATGCACACGTGACTATCCCTTCCATTGTGAATGAGAACACATTGAGGTGGATACATTGCAGTTGGTTAATTCCCTCACTTAGAGCCTCATATAACATGCTAGGCCTCTAACACAAGGTGAGGTAGGTGAGTCTTCAAGGAGTCAAGATGCATGTGCCCAAGATACATTTGTAGCTAATGAGATGGTGATGACATATACCCTCCTGAATGACACATTTGGCCTTGATAGTCAAGTAAATGTCAGCAAGTTCATTTAATTTAATTTATTAAATTTTATTTTTGAAATGTATTAACTAAATTAGTTGACTGATTATAATGAAATTTTAGGGTCATAGTGTTCACCCTGTTTGTAGGGGTCCTCCACCTACGTATTACACGATGATGTCTACTACAAAGGTATGTAACTAGTAAAGAATTATAAATATTACATGTGATTAGTTGAAATCTATATGAATGAAATTCTTATATCTCATTTTTGATGTTGAATAGGTTAATCTTGGACCTTTGATAACAACACCTAGCAATGGAGGTGGTCATCAAATTCATTCAAGTATTATATAGAGCATTTTTAATTTTAAAATAAAAAAATTGTATTTTGTAATTGAATAATGTTTAATGACTTGAAGGTTGTAGATAGTTTGTAAGTATGCTTTGTACTTTTTAATTAATTTGATTTTAGGTTGTTATGCACTTCATAATCTATGAATTTTATTTATTCATGTTGTTGACCTCCAAAAATATAGGCTAGTGGTGTCATTTAATTATTCATCTTCTATAGACCTCTTTATTGTATCTTCTTGGGATCTCCACCGACCAAACCTAACTGTTCTATGTGATTATGTTATTTGCAACTCTTCATCAAAACTCGTAATTAATTGTCTAGGCAACAAATGAATACCTAGTGCTAATTTGTATGATTTTGATCATTCATTTAATCCAATCCTATATGACATTGATCCACTTACATGACTATGTAGAACATCTATTCATTCTGAGACATGTCAACTTCACTATCTTCATTAAAATCAACATTCATCTCTTTTGATAATGCTAAACTATCCTATATTTATTAACTTTTATTTCTAACATGACTCTCCATTCCTTGATATAGTTTAATTTGATACATTTATTTACCTCATTATCCTAATGAACTTTATTTATCCTTTACAACAATATATTGTATTATATCTAGCACGTTATATATATAGGCTAAGTATTGTTGAACAATCTTTCTTTACCCTCAACCACTATTAACTAGTGAAGGTACATTGTGAAGTTTTCATTTAATCAAAACATGGTGAATAGTATTTGATGTTTATGATCACACAATTATACCCCAAAACATACACTACTTCTCACACTAAATATTATATAATCCTATATTGCTCATAATTTTAAGTTGTGATACTGAAATGGTATTCATATGAAAATCTATTAGGTTCAAAATGGTATTTCGTTTTCTCTAGTAAACATCATCCTATACAAAACCAAAGCACATTCTCAAGTAAGTATTCACTATGCAATGGTAAAATATAAAATCTAATCTAGCCATGATACAATAAACCCTAATAAATCCCCTTGCTATGTCATTCACTATAGTTATGGTATTCATAACTAGACTAAAACTAACACCATAGTCTAGTAACCATCTATTAAACTATGAAGCAATATATAGTTTAATAAGTACTCAAATTTTTGTTGACTATGTCATACATTAAAAGCCATGACCTACATCACTCTTCTAGTTTTGGTAATTGAACAATGTTGTTTTATTTTTAGATGATGCAAGTAGACATTCCACCTGATATTGATAGGAAAATGGAGTATGGCATTGCTGCAATAGTAATGAGCTCGATGCCTTTGATAGAGGTATGAGGCAAATTACTAAATTTCAAATTACATTCATTGTTTTAGTTGTCTATTATTGAAAAATTAAATGATTATTCATTTGTAGTTTAATTTCTATCTGGATGGTTGCTACAGGGCTTTGAAATGCCAAAGTGTGAGTGAGTCATTGGTGTGAATGAGGAGAGAGATCATTTGGTTGTGGTAAGTGATTATTTTGTTAAATATCTCATTTTATATAATGTAATTTATATATATTAATGTCTATACTTTTTATTGTAATAGGTGTGGCTCCATGAAGAATTAAATAAGAGGTCTAGTGAATGAATTCGAAGTAGATCACCATCATACACATCTTCATCCCCCCTGCGATCAAAGGTTGCTCGTGAGTTACTTCCTTCACTTAGAGGGAAATTAATATTTATTAGGGTCCTTTGCTGTATGCCTATATGAAATTTTTGAACATATATTTTGTATTGCATATACATGATATTGTGTGCCCATATGGCATTCTTGTAAGCCTATATGGCTTTTTGTATATATGTTATACTTATATCGACATATATTGATGTATGCCTATATGGCTATTTGGTTAATACATATCTTTTTTATTAGTTCTGCCCAAGGCAAAATAGTAATGCATCCATTGCATGCAATTATTTTAATTGATAGTGATGGTCCAACCAATGAACATCTATAATTAAAAACTTGACCAACAATTTTATATAGACTATTTTTAAAATTGTTAAAATATCCTTTATCTTTTTTTCATTAGTTCATGTTGTCAACAGTCAATGCAAAATTAGGATTTTTCTTTTTTCTTTGTCTAAATTATGTGCAATGCAATGCATTTATTTCATTGAATCAAATTTCAAACCTATTAATGACTTGAATGCCATGAGTACTATTACATACATCATAATATAATTACATTGTTGACTTAGAGGTAGTTTTTTACATATTTTATTTAATAATTGATAATATTTTCAAAGCTTATTAAATAAATGTGAGTACACTCAATGCATATTTTATATTTATGTACCAGTGTGTATTAAATATCACAATAAAATTATCTATCTGTAGACACTTAAAAATGTCTTGATGGATCACATTGACTAATATCATTTCCTCTCAAAATTCATCTTCTTTTTGCTTAATTAATTGAATTAGCCTAGCTAATTAATTAATTGCATCATTTGGGCAGGGGCCCTAGCTCGGTTGGCTAAGTAATTCCGTTGCGGCTCTGCTGGTCACAAGTTCTAGTTTCCCCCGTCCCGTGGTACCGGAGGGCGTGTCGCGCCAACGCCGGTCGCGTTAAAAAGTTTACCAGGCGCACTGCAGTTTATAGGGGGTCGTGCTACCCGATTCCTGCAGTCTAAAAAAAAAATAAAAAAAAAAATTAATTGCATCATTTTTATCTATTAACCTAATTCATTTAATTGGGTTAATTCCCCCCTTTCACACTAACATTCCATCCTATGAAATTAAATAAATCAAAACATTTAATTTAATTCCCTAAGTCATCTTATTTAATTAAATATCCCTAAGTTATTTAATTAAATATCATTTCATCTCCTCCCATTTATTAAATTATTTAATAAATGTCACTTTAATTCTTCAATTCCCTAATTGCATGATTAAAATTTGTTTAATTAACAATTAAACTAATTTTCCTCTAAGAGAGGAATATTCCTTATCCCCTTTTTGCACAATTAAGAATTTATTTTAATTTGCAAAATACTTTTTATCTTCACCCATGAGAATATTCCAAAAAAATATTCTTATTCCTCCATCATTTGAAAAAGGGATATTTTCACTTAGTTTCTTATGCAAGTTTTAACCTTTAACCTTTTGAACAAGTCACCTTTGACCTATGTGCAGGTCAAAAGTGTGTTTGTTTGAAATAAATGTGAACCCTTGATTAAATCCTATCATGCATTCTCATCCGTTGATGAGAATCCATGATCCATGTCTCTTTTTATTCCTCCATCCTTGGCCATTGATTAATCTTTTCAATCTCAACCCTCCATTTCTCATTTGCTCTCCTATAAATAGGTCACTATTTGGAGACAAATGGATCCATATTTTTTCAGACCAAAATTATGCTATTGAAACTCATGCATCTTCCAATTGCAAACTCATGCTATTGAAATCACTCATTCTTTACTCACATTTAGCATATTTTAGTTCATTTTAATTCCATAATAGCTTAAAACATCCATTAATGACTTCCATGCATCCATCTTAATTTGTTTATAAATTAGGATTTTCATCTTTTAGCTTAGAATTAGCTTAATTTAGCTTAGAAATTGCATAATAAGATCAATTTTAGCATAGAATCATGTTAATTTAGCTTGCATCATGTTCAATTTAGCATAAATCGGATTTTTTTTTTATGAATAGGCACTAATCTATATTAATTTAAAGATTAAAATACATATTCACAAAAAAGTGGGTGGTAAGAAGGCACACCCCAAGAGTCACATGGAAAAAGCCCAAAAAAGCAAAAAACCAATAAGTCACATGGGCCTAGCTCAGAATTCCATGATTACAAACATAAAAAAGGGCCATTAAGCGGCCAAAGCAATGCCAACAGAGCCAGGAGGGTCTCTGTCATCCATTTTCTCTCCCCATACATCAACGGGGTTTGGAGTGACATCAGGAGGAGGACCCCAACCATCATCAACTTCTTTATCTTTATCTTTATCTTCCTCGTGTCAAGGCGAGATTGCAAGTGCAAGTCACAAAAAGTATTTACTAGAATTTGGCCAACCAGAGCTAGAAGCAGGAGTGTCATTAGAAGGCCACCCATAACTGCCACTTCCACTTCCTGAAGCACCTCCAAAGGGCCACCCTTGACCAACACATGGAAGAGGAGAATGGGTCCGCCAAGGAGGGTGAGAACCCCGCCGAAGAGGAGGCTAAGAGTGGGGGCGCACAAAGCCACTTCACTGTCAGCCCTGAGAAGGCGACCAACCGTAGTAGGAGGTGGGTGGAGCGGGCATCCGAGCAATAGTACATGGGGCATTGCCCCAATGATCCAAAAGCACCTGTAGATGAGCTACCTCAAGTGCAACTTTATTCATCTGCACCTGAATCTATAAGAGCACATTAGAACAAATAATAGCTTTAGAATATAAAAAAAACATTTTTATCCATTTGAGTTTGAGAAAATATGCAGTCATTTCTATCTTTCTAGATATTGAAGAGGATTTCCACCCTGAATGTGTGCCAAAGTTGGGTATACTTAGTAGGAAGTCTGGGCGAGTCTCCTAGTAGAATCATATGCTAGGAGAAAGGCTCTGGTCTAAAAGGCTGAAATAAGTCATGAATCCAAGTCCAAAACTGTTGGGCCTTGGTACAAAACTAAAAGAGATGATTAAAAGTCTCAGCTTGCCCACAAAAAGGGCAACGAGGGTCCTAGACCCCTAGGTGAACAAGCCGAGAACCCATAGGCAAGCCTTGGAAAAGAATACACCCAGAAAAGTGGGCAAGTTTTAGCTCAACACTTGCAAACCAAGTGGCAACAAATATTTAACACTAGACATGAGCAGGAGATTGAAGAAGCTACCTCTGGTTCAGACTTTGAACATAGGAAAATGTGGTGAGAGCCACCTATAACCAAGTCTAGGCTTGTAATTCCTGAAATGGGTGTCTAGGTACCACTTCTAGTCATTCCACTAAAGCTTGGACCCACGAATTCCCACCTTATGAATCATTTCTACAGGAATAACATTCTCCAGACCATCATAAGTTGCATGGTCCTAGTTATGAAGCCTATACAAAGCAAAAAAATCTTCCCACGACATGATGTGCATTGTGGGTCTGTGGAATACCTATTGTAAAGTTTGAATACCTTTCTTGTGGAATCTAAGTGCCTTAAGCCAAGGCGTCTTAGCCAGAGGATGACCATTGCTAGAAAAAAGAGGTGACCACCAAACATTCTATTGTTTGAGCGAAAGCTCATCATGAAAACCAGAGCCAAGCCAGTGGAGCCAGGGCTTAACTGCCTCCTAGGTTCTCCAAATGCTCTTGGCCGCAAAAATCCCCACAATTTGAACTAGTTCCTTCATGACCAAAAGGGTTTGAAAGCCAATCCCCTTCCAGGAAGGTCTGTGAATAGGAAAGATTGACTGAATACAATGCTTGAGGAGAATTTTCCAAGCCTTATCTTTAGTAAGGACATAGATTATCCATTTTACACACAAGGTAGCCCCTTGCCATTGAGTGGAGAGCAGCCCAAGTACTCCAAAATCTTTGGGAATACAACCAAATTCCTTGGCGACACGCTGAAACCCTCTATGGGACTTGAAAGAAGCCCAAAGAATGTCTTGGAGCTACTTTTCAAGCTTGCCATAAGTAGCTTTTGAAGGGGCCCAATAGGAAGAATAATAAACATGGGTAGTCATAAGAATTTTGGAGCACACCTAGAATTTCCCTACCAAAGAGAGGGGCTTAGTAATCTAGTATACAAGATTTTGATCAACTCTGGAAAGAACAACTTTCCATAGCTCAGTTGGAGAGACCTGGAAAGTAAAGGGAATGTCTAGGAACTGAAAGATTTCTCCTAGCCCAATCCACTTCCAACCATACTACTGAAATCAAGGAGGAGTGGGCAATATAGACTATCTGTAGCACAAATTTTTATGCCATTGAATGGTAGAACCAGACACAAGGAAAAATGTATTAAGACATTTTAGGGTCGCCCTGATATTTTCTTCTTCCTCCAAAAGAGAGGAAATAGTAAAAAAAAATGGCCATTCACTAGCTAAGCCTGAGAGTTAGGCAACAAAATGCCTTTGACAAGCTGCTGAGAAACTGTGTTGGCCAAATGGTAGCCAAATCCTTCAGCGGAAAACACGTACAAAGAGGGAGCAAGCGGGAACCCTTGCTAAATGGAACGAAAAAATCCAAAGGCAAGAGATTGGCACCCATTAATGGTGATACATGTAGAGGCATCTGCAAAGAGCATTTGAACAACCTGAATGAAATTAGGCTCAAACCCAAAAGCTTGCAACATAGCAAGAATAAAAGGTCATTCAATGCAGTCATAAGCCTTGGAAAAATCAATTTTAAGGAAAATAGCTTTCTGGTTTGAGCACCTGGCCCACTCCATTTCTTCCCACATAGAAATAATATTTTCTAGAATGAACCTAGATTTAATAAACCCAGTCTGTTCTGAGCACACAATTTGAGGTAAAAAATGGTGGATCTTCAAAGCCAAAGCTTTGGAAATGATTTTGTAAGAGACTTTGAGAAGCGTGATAGGCCTCCAGTTGCAAATATCCTAGGGATCTCTAGACTTAGGTATGAATTTAATATTTCCTTTGTTTATTAAATCACCTAGAGATTTAGCATGAAAGGCCTCTAGATAAACATTATACAAATCATGCCTAACACAGTCCCAAAGGCCCTTGTAGAATTCACAAGGGAAGCCATCGATCCTCAGAGCTTTGTCATCAACCATGGAATGAACAACATCCTTGAGGTCTTCAATTGTTAGCAATTGATCCCAAAAATTTCTCTAGGCTGAGGAAAGTCTATTTGGCACTACAACAAGGCAATCCTAGAGGGTTTGTTGTCGCACAGGTGTAAACTCCTATGCAGTGAAAACTTGCTCATAATGTCACACAAAGGCCTAGAGAATGTCAGGAAGCTCAGAGAACACCTGGATTCCATCTTTAATTTTTTTAATGCCTGGAGATGAGTGTTTGAGATGTAGGGCTAGAAAAAGTTTTTAGAGGCACGATCACCAATTTTTAACCAATGTAACCTGGCTTTGATTTGAGCACCTCTAGCAACATAATTATTTGCAACTTGCTTTTTGTGCCTTAATTCCGCCACCCTAACTTGTAATGATGGGAAAAATGGGTTGGCCACCAAAGCCTCGGTAGCTGAGCACAGGTCAGCAGTGGTTACCTCATAAGACTGCCAACAAAAGATGGTCAACTAACACCCATAAATGAACAGAAATATAACTGTGCAAGTGATAGCATCATTCCACCAAGTAATCTAGCTTGTATGATGAGGTGGCCTACACTCCAGATTCTAGACTCTATGAATGTGGGCCAATGTGGGATGATGACAAAGCAAATATGTGTTAAAAAAGAATTGAGTTTTACATGTGCGAGGTTGTCTTGTCTCCCATTCAATGTGAAAAGAAATGGGGAAATGATTTGACAAGGTCACATCCACTAATTTGGCTTAACCAGGAGAGAAGAACTGTCAAAACAGAAAAAAGATTGAGTCGAGATCATGGAATGATCAAGGCACTTAAATATCCTATCAGAACTGGCCCTGTAATTCCACGAAGTGTGCCAGAGAGAATGAGAATGGTGGCGACCAATATTGGGATAAAAAAGCCCCAATTATTGCACATGTAAAACTATGCCTCCCTTTCGCCAACTGCCCATCTGAATGGAAATGTGCCATCTTTTTCATATGCCATCTCAACTATATTGAAATCCCCACACAATAACCAAGTAGCAACTGACATTGAATCCACAATCCAATGCCAAAGCAAGGAGCATTCCACAACATCATTAGAAGCATAAACATTAATAATCAGGTTTTCATCAACTTATCACAATGGTTTCATCAATTTTCTTTCATAGAATTGACTAAAACAGGCTCACATCACGAGATTGGGAAAGGGTTGTTGTTCCACATCAACACGACACCAATTCCAAAACATGATAAGTTTCAAATGGGTTAGAATAGGCATTTAACTATTTTCATAGTTTGTAATTTTTAGTTTCAAATAAATGCTTAGTTTAAACTTTCAATTTGAATGATCTTGTTTGAGATTAAGGTTTAGTGGCTAAATTATGCTTCAATTCATCATGGTTTAAGCTTAATCAAACCACCCTGATGATCCTCGTCTCACATTCTGGTGCTAGAGGGAGGGAAAATCATTAATTTAACCATTTTTTAGCTCAAATTCCGTTTGTTGTTTTGCAAGATACAATGATGCCCAAACCACAAACAACGACACACTTTGAAGAGCATCTCCATATAGTGACGCTATCACAATTTGAAACACCAACGCTAATTAAATGCACTGGCACTAATTTAAATCTGGTGACACCGATTTAATTTAGAGGTATTGAAAAATGCAAACGACGATGCCCCCAATTCAAACAACAATGCTCCCAAATTTTCAAATCGCGATGCTACTGTGTGTAGTGACACCAGACCAAATTCTGATGCTATCACGCTCTCTATTTTTGCTGTAGAGTGATGCCCAAATTTCAAATCATGATGCTATCATGTGTAGCAACTCCTAACTTTAGTAAAAAGTATTACAATTGTTTTTTTAGCATGTGCTTTAATTTTTTGAGTTGATCTAAATGCTAACATGTCACCGACTTCTCACTTTTTTTCTTTTTAGACTAACTAGTTTTGCAGATTTTGAGAAAAACTAGGAAAAATTTTACCCCAACTTGTTGGGGTCATAACTTTCTACTTGTTGCTCGGAATTCGAATCCATTTGCACCAATGGAAAGCTCTCCAAGAGTACTAATTCAATCTCTAAAAATCTAGTGCCTTTGGTAGTCAATTTTTAGGGATTGACGCAAGTTTCAACCCCAAATTCCGTTTCGAAGGCCTCTGAAAACATGATTTACTACAACATAGAAAAAACCAAAAAAAATGAAAATTTTAATTTTTTAGTTTTTCTCAGTTTTAGTTATTGTAATAGTGTTTTGATAGTTGTGGGGAAATTATAACCCATCATATTCTACTTTGGTTTATGTTTTAGGGTCCCACTAAATTTTCATTAAGTTTTAAAACTTACAATTTTACGACCAACTAGTTTTTTCAATTGGGCTTAAAATTCATTTTCAAAGTTAGTTATGTGTAGGAAGGCTATTTGGGGTATGTTGTTGACTATTGCGGTTTGGTGGAGAAACATATGTTGGGATGACAGATGGGTTGTATGAGGGATTCTAATATGATAAGGTGTTGTATGGGGTGTATGATGGTGTAGGATAAGGTGATGATTGTGTGGTTTTATATGTTCTTAACATGTTTGGATTGACGATGTTTTGTTGAGGGTTATAGTAGGAACCTTGTTGTTGTGTGATTAATTGTTGTTGTTGGGCATGCTACTGGGCTTGTTGGGCTGCTAGGGCTACTTGTTGTTGTGCTACTAAGGAAACTTGTTATGCTTGATGTTGTTTTTGTGTTGCTAAGGCTGCTTGATGTTGTTGTTGTGCTACTAAGGATGTTTGATGTTGTTTCTATGCTACCAAGGTTTCTTGCTATTGTTGTTGTGTTGCTAAGGCTGCTTGCTAGATTTTTTGTTGTTGGACAACTTGTTGATAAGCTTGTTGTTCTTACTGTAAAGCTAAGGTATGTGCTTGCAATGTAGGATTGTTTGATTATTGAGACATCTACGATGGGTTTTGGGTGTTTATATTTTGCATGGGTTGTGGGTTTTTGATGAGAGGTTGGTGGTTCCCTTGGTTCAACATTCCTTGTAAGATAGTGGATGGTGGTGGAGGAATGCATGTTGTGTATTCAATCATAGGATCAAATGATGTTAATGCTTCTTGAAATGGATAATTGTTGGATATTGTTGATGGGTCTTGATCATGATTAAAAAATGACTCTTGATGTATGTTGATTTGATCGTTGGATGTGGTAGAAACATCATCAAGGTTCCTCAAAGAAGGAGAGAAGATGACTAGCAATATGGACCACCATAGCTTGAAATTGATCGGTATCAATATCCTCAGGAAAAAATGACTCTAATAAGGCTTTCTCTAAGATTTCCCTATGTGCAAGTAATATCCCTTATTGCACCCATACCCACAAAATGTTGCAAAGAGCCTTTTACCGATGATATATCATCTACCCAAGGATCATGTCAAGAGGAGGCTCTTGAAGATAATGAAAGTTACTCTGAATCAAGTCAAGATCAAGAACCCCTATCCCTAGAGTTTCACCAAGAGCTAAGGGACATCTTCCAAACCATTTTAAACTCTAAAGATGTCCCCGATATCACCCCTGAGATGTTTCTTTCTGATGAACATACAAACATTCTTCATCCAATACAAGAGTCTCCCACTTTTGATATTTCCCTAGAAGAACAAGCATCAATTGAAATTCAAATCCTTATAGTGATTATGCATCATCATCTTTTGAAGAAATATCAATAGAATAGGATGTCATAGAATCAAAGAAAACAATTTATATTCCTAAACAACAGGAACCCATAGCAATATCATGTGTTCACAACAAATCATATTTAGTAGCTATGGATTAGAGGACACATTATCAGGGCAAAGGATTAGGTATTGATAATACCTTCACAACGCTGAGGGAAATCTTGTCTACAACAAAAATCAACATATGGGCACAAAGAATCCTTATGATGAAAATGTAGTCAATGCTACATCTAGTTGTATCATGAGTTGGCATTCACCCATCATCTCATAGGCAATTTGGGACCAACATTAAAAAAATTCCTATAGAAGCAAGATGAAGATCATCATAGAAAATGAAGTAGTAAAGCAAAAATGACACATCAAGTACAAATGGATACCAAAGAAAAATAAAGAAAATCATCCCTCCAAACTCCACTAGTCAAAGAAACTATGAGGCGAAATCAAAAGGAGAAATATATCCATCAAAAGAGTCCTGAAAAGCAAAAGTGGGATTTTCAAGAAAGGAACAAAGTATATCTAGTAGTTGGTCCTAATTTCATGAAAACCTTCATTCCCACCCATCATCACTCATCTTCCCAATTTTGGAGAGTCAAAGGTCCCAAACTATGATATCCTTCATACATGACACCGTCCACTCCATTCATGATATCCAATTATCACATTGACCATGTGTTGGTAGCTACTCTTCATCATAAGGATTCCAAAGACACTTTATTGTCATGTGTGGACATAGAAAAGGTTAATTTTGGTATCCACAAGGCAGATCAGAGTTTTTCAAGGTTGCATTCAAGTGCTCATATCTTAGCAAAGCAACTTCTTCAAGCAGGATATGGTTGGAATGTTATGATAGTGGCCCTCACATCAGTACCACTAGGTGATTCAACACGAGGCTAACATTTATAGAAAATATCAAAAAATAAAAATAATGATTAAAATCCAAAAAATAAAAAAAGGATTGAAAACAATAAAGATAAAAATCATCCTCTAGTGAAAATCACTACGGTGGTGCTTTGGCTAAGTACTATGATGAAAACCTGACAAACATGCATCATGAGTAGAATCAAGCATCTATATGATCCTTCTCAGACTGAATATCTCATCATTTTCATGATAAATCCAATGTTCTCGCCATCCATCTAATCCGGCTTTATCTAGATGATCCCATTTATCTTGATCTTGGAAAATATTCGGTGTATGCTTCAACTCTACTCATGGAAAACTCTTGACAAACTCTTTACCATTTTATCTAGTGAAGTCCCATAGCCATCCTTCTTGCACTAGAATGTGAGATGAGGATTTTCAAGGTGGTTTGATTACACTTAATCCATGATGAATTGAAGCATAATTTAGCCACTAAACCTTAATCTACCAAACAAGATCATTCAAATTTAAAATTTAAACTAAGAATTTATTGAAACCAAAAGTTACAAACTATGAAATAGTTAAATTCCCACTTTAACCCATTTGAAACTTATCCTATTTTGGAATTGGTGTCATGTTGATGTGGAACAATGACCATTTCCCAATCTCATGATTTGTGAGTCTGTTTCAGTCAATTCTATGGAAGAGAATTGATGAAATCATTGTGATAAGTTGATGAAAAATTGATTTATGCTTAGTTGTGTGTAGGAAGGTTGTTTTGGGTATGTTGTTGACTATTGCATATGATTTGGTCTAATATGTTCTAAAATTCTAACTTACATTCCATCGACGTTTCCATATGTCAAAGTGTGAACAAGAACTATCTTATCTGTTTACTGAGTCAAAGTCCATTACACTAGATACAATGTCGTCCTAGTTATTAATACCTTGATGCATCGTGTCTATGTGTTATATCAAACAATAAGGAATGATAGAAAATCCCAATCCCAAAAAGTGAGAAAATCATCATCATAATGCATTTATCCTCATCATGCATTTCCCATCACCATATCTAGTAAAGTCTCGATGGATCAAGGAATTGTTTGAATTTTTGAATTAGTCTTCTGATTCAACAGTCAATCCATCCATCTTATCTTCTCCTTGTATCTTTACTAACATTTCTATCTGAGCATCAAATCTATGTGATCCTCATCAAAATATACATGAGGCTACCCACAATTGATGACTATCTATACATTGTGAAATTTGTCTACATCAATATATGAGCTAGCACAACAACAATCCCTCTTCTACTGGGGCATAGTGGGGCATCTATATCATCTTCAACTCAACAATCTAAAAAGTTGCAAATCTTTGATTTAAAAGCAACCTAAAATCTCAAACATCTCAAGCATAAGTCTAATTTTCACCTATCATGAGCTCGATCAGAACAGTTTATTCTCTGATCGATCTCTCAAGGGGGAAACCAACCATCTTTCAATCATATCAATATCAAATAATCTAACATCCAATTTTTTCCTAGCCGTGCTAGCAAATCTTGATCAAATCAATCATCATTGGGATATATCATTCCCAATCGATCCTCACATTATTCAACAGAATCCTTGCATTGTTGTGAATCATTAACAATGTTATCAATCAATCAATCAGATCAATCAACTTTAGCTTGGCTATCAACATCTCAAAAAGATCATCGATATTTGTTTCTGCATCATCATCAACATCAAAATCAACATCGGTCTTTGAACCAATGCAACAAGTACATTTCTTCAAAGAGGGGTAAAATGTAAACACTTAAAAATGTTTTGATGGATCACATTGGCTAACTAGCATCATTTCTTCTCAAAAATCATCTTCTTTTCACTTAATTAATTGAATTAGCCTAGCTAATTAATTAATTGCAACATTTTCATCTAGTAACCTAGTTCATTTAATCAGGTTAATTCCCCTCTTTCACGCTAACATTTCAGCCTATTAAATTAAATAAATCAAAAAATTTAATTTAATTTCCTAAGTCATCTTATTTAATTAAATAACCCTAAGTTATTTAATTAAATATCATTTCATCTCTCCCCCCAATTTATTAAATTATTTAATAAATGTCACTTTAATTCTTCAATTCCCTAATTGCATGATTAAACTTTGTTTAATTAGAAATTAAACTAATTTTCCTCTAAGAGAGGAATATTCCCATGGAATATTCCTTATCCCCTCTTTGCACAATTAAGAATTTCTTTTAATTTGAAAAATTCCTTTTATCCCTACCTATGGGAATATTCCAAAAGAATATTCTTATTCCTCCATCATTTGAAAAAGGGATATTTTCACTTAGCTTGTTATGCAAGTTTTAACCTTTAACCTTTTGAACAAGTCACCTTTGACCTATGTGTGTAGGTCAAAAGTGTGTTTGTTTGAAGCAAATGTGAACCCTTCGTTAAATCCCATCATGCATTCTCATCCATTGATGAGAATCCATGATCCATGTCTCCTTTTTCCCTCCATCCTTGACCATTGATTAATCTTTTCAATCTCAACCCTCCATTTCTCATTTGCTCTCCTATAAATAGGTCACTATTTGGAGACAAATGGATCCATCTTTTTCAGAGAAAAATTATGCTGTTGAATCTCATCCATCTTTCAATTACAAAATCATGATATTGAAATCACTCATAATTTACTTACATTTAGCATATTTTAGTTCATTTTAATTGCATAATAGCTTAAAACATCCATTAATGGCTTCCATGCATCCATCCTAGTTTGCTTATAAATTAGGGTTTCCATTTTTTAGCTTAGAATTAGCTTAATTTAGCTTAGTAATTACATAATTGGATCAATTTTAGGATAGAATCATGTTAATTTAGCTTGGATCATGTTCAATTTAGCATAAATTAGGTTTTCATTAACTTATCACAATGGTTTCATCAATTCTCTTCCATATAATTGACTAAAACAGGCTCACAAATCACGAGATTGGGAAAGGGTCATTTTTGCACATCAACACGACACCAATTCCAAAATAAGATAAGTTTCAAATGGGTTAGAGTAGGCATTTAACTATTTTCGTAGTTTGTAGTTTTTCAGTTTCAAATAAATGCGTAGTTTAAACTTTCAATCTGATTGATCTTGTTTGAGACTGAGGTTTAGTGGCTAAATTATGCTTTAATTCATCATGGATTGCATAGTCGAACCACCCTGATGATCCTTGTCTCAAACTATCTTTAATAAATATCCAAGTAAAATTTATCTATCTACAATTAATATTTCAATAAAATCTACCCATTAAATATTAAGGTAGAGATTTAAAAAATATACTTATAATAATATAATTTAGCAAATTACATAAATATCACATTATCAAAAGGATAAGAAATATATGTGTTTGTGGAGTTATTATAATAATATATATTTGTATAATTGATTTTTAATTTTTTGTTTTGCAATATTAATAAACTATAATAATAACATTATACAACAACAAACAATCATATTACACCCCTATCTACTTCTATTAACCAAATGTTTAAAACAACTAATCACACCCATATGAATTTTTAATTTTTATTTTTCCAACATTAATCAACTATAATAATAACATTATACAACAACAAACAATCACATTACACCCCTAACTACTTTATTTAAAACTAAAATTTTAAAACAACAAGCACACCTCACATGATTTTTAAATTATTTTTTTTGCAACATCAATCAACTATAATAATAACATTATACAACAACAAAAAATCTCATTACATCCCTAGCTACTTCTATTAACAAAATGTTTAAAACAACTAGGCACACCTTGCAATCATGCATAATCTAACACAAATGCGTCTCTTGCTAATGTTGTCCATATTTGTATTATAAATGATTATTTAAATAAATGAATAATTATTTGACGTAACTATAAATGATTAAAATGTTATTCCAATCCGCTCTTACAAAAATGTTCATATATTATTTCCTTACAATAAACAAAGTGTTTCAAAACATGTAAGATGTTTAACTCAAGCATGTAATGAAAACACAAGGAAAAAGAGCTAATTAAGGATTATATTTTTATATTTCAAGTTTTTCGATAATAATATGTTGCCTGGGCATTATACAATGACAAGCTTCAATGGATATTTGTAGATGGTTTACTTCAAATATTTAAAATCCAAGTGCATTCCATACTTCATTAACTTATTTTTAGATTTATGTATTATTTTTTGTAAGCATTATCACACTTTATTGAATAATATTCTTTTTCATCCATTTATTTCTAATATTTTGTTGTATTGATAAAATGAAGAAAATGAGGATGTGAAGATTTTATCATCATGTACCTTTACCTTTTTAGTTTCCCACTAGTATTTTATGTTTGGCCTTTTTCATTAACTTTTATGATCTTCACACTCATTTCTCCTATATTTGTTGGTTAATTATTATCTTTCCTACACCACTATGTGTTTGTGATCTTGGATGCCATATTTTTGGCATATAGTTATGGAATCAAGTTTTATTCAAGACAAAGTTCAAACAATTTACACTATGTTTCCAATAATTTTATTCAAGTATATTCAAGTACCCATCCTCATGCCCACACTTTCTTTCATCTCAAAAAAATGTATTTCTATATTGACCAAAATGTTTATGATTGCATTGAGTTCAATCAACGAAGGAGACTAGTTCTTTGGTGCAGATCATTCAGTCATAAGAGTATAAAGACAACTACATTGACCAATAATCATAAAGTGGACTTATTTTGTAGCCACTCCAATGTGTTGGAATTGATAGTTTATCCCCATGAGATGATAATGTAAACAATGCTTCTTAACAATTTTTTACTAAATGCAACTGGCACTCTTTGGAACATATGAAGCATTGTCGCCATGGTGGAACAATTTGGATATATGAAAAAATGAGAGAGGTTTTTGTAGAGAGAAACTATGTGACCTTATACCTTCAAATTGTAAAATATTCTTAAGTGCCACGATTTTTGATTAAAAGCTTGTCAAAGTTTTCCATTTTTTGGCACTTATGGCTCTTAAGAGAAAGTGCTAGTACAATGTAGCCTTGAATGATCTGGTGTGCTGGGGTGCGAAACAGGACCTTGCCTACCATAAAACCACCCACCCTAACATGTTGGAACTATTTGTTTGTTCACACAATGAACAAAACAAAAATTAGACTATCTTGTAACTTTCTTTTGAATGCAACCATTGCCTTTTCCATCAGTTGAAAACTTATCACCATGAGAAAATGGATTGGAGATATGAAAAAATGAGAGTTTATTGTGGAGGGACACTACATGACCCTATACCTTTAGACATATAATTTGTAAGTGCCATAGTTTCCAAGAAAGAGCTTGCCAAAGTTTGTTAGTTTTTTGCACTTTGGTCTCTTCAAGAGAAATCACCATGTAATGTAGCTTGGAACATTTTGACATGTTGGGTTCAAAAAATATTTTTTCCTAGCATAAACCTACCCATCCACACGTGTTGGAACTATTGGTTTGGTTGCACAATGAATAGAACAAAAATTCCACTACCTTACAACTTTACACTACATGCATTTGATGCTTCTTCCATCAACTACAACCTTGTCTCCACGGGAAAATGGATTGGAGATATAAAAATATGAAAGAGGTTATTGTAGAGGGACACTACATGAATTTGTACCTATAGACAAAATGGTTGTAAGTGCCATGTTTTTTGAGAAAGAGATGTTAAAGTTTGCTGCTTTTTCACAATTTGGTCTCTTAAGAGAAATCGTTAGTGTAATGTATTCGGGAATGCTCCGTCATGATAGAGTGTGAAATAGGACCTTGTCTAGCATTAACCTACCCTTATGGATGTGTTGGAACTATTGGTTTGGTCACATGATGAACAAAATAAAAATTATGACACCTTGCAATTTTACATTACATGCATTTGATGCTTTTTCCTTCAACTAAAAAATTATCACCACGAAAAAATGGATTGGAGATATGAAAAATTGAAAGAGATTATTGTAGAGGGACCCTACGTGATCCTATACATTTAGATGAAATGGTTGTAAGTGCCCTGTTTTTCGAGAAAGAGCTTGTCAAAATTTACTACTTTTTTGCACTTTGGTCTTTAAAGAGAAATCGTTGGTGCAATGTAGCCTAGAATGTTCTGATATGTTGGGGTGTGAAACAAAACCTTTCATAGCATAAATATACCCATCTAGACATGTTCGAACTATCAGTTTGATTGCATGAAAAACAAAACAAAAATTATGCCACCTTGCAACTTTATCTTCAATGTATTTGATGCTTTTTCC
The DNA here is from genome assembly GCA_007258455.2 of Sequoia sempervirens. Taxonomy (NCBI): domain Eukaryota; kingdom Viridiplantae; phylum Streptophyta; class Pinopsida; order Cupressales; family Cupressaceae; genus Sequoia; species Sequoia sempervirens. Next base: position 368,201,804 of record VDFB02000015.1, on the reverse strand, counting down.
ATCAACTAAAAACTTGTCACCATGGGAAAATGGATTGGACATATAAAAATTGAGAGAGGTTATTGTAGAGGGACCCTACGTGATCTTGTAATTTTAGAAGGAATGGTTGTAAGTGCCATAGTTTCTGATAAAGAGCTTGTCAAAGTTTACTGCTTTTTCACACTTTGGTATCTTAAGAGAAACCATTGATGCAATGTAGCCTAGAATGTTCTACCATGTTGGGGGTGAGAAAAAAGACCTTGTATAGCATAAACCTACCTATCTGGACATGTTGGAACTATCATTTTGGTCACATGACAAAAATAATGAAAATTACACCACCTTGCAACTTTACACTACATGCATCTATTATTTTTTCCATTAACTTAAAACTTGTCACCACGAGCAAATGGATTGGAGATATGAAAAAATTAAAGAGGTTATTGTAGAGAGAACCTATGTGATCCTGTACCTTCAGAAAAAATGGTTGTAAGTGCCATGATTTCTGAGAAAGAGCTCACCAATTTTTTTTTTGTTTTTTTGCACTTTGGTCTCTTAAGAGAAATCACTGGTACAATGTAGCTTGGAATGTTTTGACATGTCGGGGTGTGAAATAAGAGCTTTCCTAGCATAAACCTACCCACCTAGACATGTTGGAATTGTTAATTTTTCCCCACAATGAACAAAATAAAAATTACAACACCTTGCAACTTTCTCTTAAATGCACTTGACGTAATTTCCATCAACTGAAAACTTGTGACCAAAAGAAAATGGATTAAAGATATGAAAAAATGAGAGGTTATTGTAGAGGGACTCTAAATGATATTGTACCTTTAGATGGAATGGTTGTAAGTGCCACCTTTTTCAAGAAAAATCTCATCAAAGTTTGCTACTTTTTCACACTTTGGTCACTTAAGAGAAATCATTGGTGGAATATAGTCTGAAACGTTCTGGCATGTTGGGGTGTGAAACAAGAAATTTCTTAGCGTAAACCTACCCATCTAGACATGTTGGAATTATCAGTTTGGTCACATGATGAACAAAAAAAAATTACGCCACCTTGCAACTTTACATTACATGCATTTGACACTTTTTTCATTAATTGAAAAATTGTCACCATGGGAAAATGGATTAGAGATATGAAAAAATGAGAGGTTACTATAGAAGGACCCTACGTGACTCTGTAACTTCAAATAGAATGGTTTCAAGTACCAAAATTTCCAATAAATATCTCATCAAAATTTTCCACCTTTTTGCACTTAGATCTTTAATGAGAAATCAATGGTACAATGTAGCCTAGAACGATTTGGCATGCTAGGGTGCAAAACATGACCTTGTTTAGCATAAAGCCCTCACCCAAATGTTTTGAAGTTGTTGATTTGGTCGCACGAAGAACTAAACAAAGATTACATCACCTTGCAACTTGACACTGCATGCATAGAGGCATCACAAAGAAAGAAAAATCATGATCAAAGGAAAACAACATTGAAGAAGGGTTATTCATCATGGAGGGTAGCATCTTATAATCATGTTCATGACTTCATATGAAAATCATGATATTTCTACCCTGTTAATGACTGTGATCACGCATAACTCATAAATAATGATTGACGTCAAAGGTACTAATAGTACTTATGAGGAGGAACAATACAATATAGGTTATAAATATGGATCAATCAAGGGTCCATTTAATAAGGAGAAGTGATTGAAGGAACACCATAAAAATGATGCACACTTACCACTAATGCAAAATGCATTTTGTTGATGTAATGTAGTTGCACATGCTCAATGATGCTTTTTGTGAAATGGAATCATGATGAGCTAAAAAATTATGATGTTATGTTTGAGTTGGCCCCAATGGTATCTACAAGCATGAAGCCATGTAAAAGTTGATTCCAAGTTTGAGTTTGAGTCAAAAGTGGAGATATTAAAATGTAACCAAGTTTCACCCTAATGAAACCATGCATGTTATAGATGTAAGTCATGATGCATATGGTTTCCATGAAGTTGGAATTGATGTGACCTCCATAATCTATACTTGTATAAAGTCATGTAAAATCTTGAAGTTGAAATCATGATATACAAGTATGAAGTCATATTAAAAGCTAAGTATGAAATCATGATTTATAGGTTTTCTATGGATTTGGAACTAATGCAAAACCCACAATATATATTATCAAAAAATTATATAAATGGAATATGGATTATATGCCCCTCAAATTGAGTGCACACATCATTATAGATTCACCATTAAGCCATAATCCATGAGACAAGGAGGGGCGATAAGGAATATGACATGTATATTGGTCAAGGAGGACAACAGTCAAAGGGCTAAAGGAGAACAAATTTAAAGGAGGGTCCATGAGACAATGAGGGGCATGAAGATGATAGGTGGCAAGGAGAATGAAATCAATGCAATCACGTTGGTTAAAGCAGGACAACAGTCAAAGAGAAGATAAAAATGACCAAGTCATGTGTTGATTAGGGTACACTAATATACTATAATGTGACCAAAGAAAGAAAGAAACACTAATACTATTTCAACCACTAATATGGTCTAACTATCAATTGCATTATATAAGTTAGAATGAAGATGTTTAAATCTATGAAAGGATGTGATTTTAAAAATTGAAACTTTATAATATATGTGCCTTTATCATTTCCATAATAGTTAGAACACAAGATACTGATATATATTTTAATAACAAAAAAAGTGATCAACAACATGATTTTACAAATCCAGTGTACATACAAATCAATCCAATGAACCATTTGGGTCTGCTCTACTCTTTATTGTGTCAAGTATTGCTTCATGGCCAGACTCACACACCTTCCACATGTTCTTGTTCAAAGATTTACCCCCATATTTGATAAAATGAACATTGGATGCCATGGAAAGGTTTGAGTAATGAAGAATCTTATACTACATGTCAAAGTATTGAAACAACCAAACCTCAAACTTCTGAACTAGGTACCTACTAAGCCATGTTCTAGTAACTATTATGCCTTGCATAACCATCCCATTTCACTTTTGGTCAAAATGGGTCCCCCTTGTCTTTGTTTGTCCTTGGTGTTTTTGTTTGGGCCTTAGGAGTTGTTCTTTTTCCTCCTAAGGCCTTATTTCTTTTGTTTTCATGGGTTCAGAACATAGGACGAAACTAGAATTAGAACTTTTGCAAAGTTCCTAGTCTGGTTTTCGTTTCGGTTTCGGCTCCGCTCCTTGCCGTGTTGGTTTCTTCATTTTTTTTCTTGTGTTGGGCCTTTGGGTTGGTTTCCTGCCTTAGGTTTTCATTTGTCTCTTTTCTCTTTTCATTTCCTTTCCTTCCAGTGGAAGCGGAAGTGGAACTAAAATTGAACTAGGATCTTTGTAAAAGTTCTGGGTTCACTTTTTGGTCCCGACTCCGCTCCCACTATTTTCCTTTGTTTTGTCCTTGTTTTGTGTCTCATCTAGGTCCAATTTTAATTCCAATCTTGTTTCCTTTGGTTTCTTTTTGTCGCTGTCCTTGTGTTGGTGCTTGGTCTTTTTTCTAGGAGTGGAATCAGAATTGGAACCAAATTGGGAACATTGTAAAAGTTCCAAGTCTGGTTTTGGTTTTGATCCCACCCCCATTCCTTTGTTGTCTTTTTCCCTTGACATAGGACCTAAGCTGGATTTGGAATGGGATGAGAGACTTTGGTAAGGTTTCTTGTTCAGTTTTGACTCCGCTTCCATGTCTGCCTTACCTTTGACCTGCACAATGGTTGAATACTCTTTGACCCTTTTTGATTCTGCGCCTGACCAACTGCATTAATGACATTAATTGCAACTCCTTCACACATGTGAAATGGTTTTTAAACCTTAATCAAAGTTATTTAGGCTCACAATAATTATCTAAAGAATTTTTATGAGCCAAAGCTTGAGTAACTTTGAGAGGAGCACAATTTGGTTGCTGGTGCGTGTTTGTGAGCAAATTCTTTTCAAGTTTCAACCTTTCTTGGTAGCATTTTGAGGTAGGTGGGTTTCTCTCATTCTACTTTTTGTTTTTCCATTTTGTTATTTTGTGGTGTTCTTCATGTGTTCATGAGACTCTTCTCGTGAATCTTCGCTTGTTTCTTTGCACGTTTCGCTAGTGGTTCTTAGTTTAGTTTTGTTTTCTTGCATTTTTTGTTTGGTCTTTAGTCTTTTCCCATTCATTTTTTGTCATTCTACTATCATTTTCACCATTTTGGTGGCGTGTCTATACTATTGTTCCCAAGTTCTAACTAGGGTTTCATTTTGAGGGATTTTGTGTGCTTTAAAAGTGTTTGAATCTTCTTGATGACCCATCTGATCCTTTTATCGTGTTAATTTAGTGGTTTTTGATATCAAGGTTTTGATGCCCTAATTTTTGTGAGTCGACGAGTTGTACAAACTTGGGTTTGTGTGTTGCCCTTTACAATATTGTACCCTAAATTTCAAATTTGGTTTTGTCCTGTTTGGGGTGAGGTTAAGCCCCTTATTTGAAGTTTCCTTATGGTTTCATGTGACTTAAGTCCTATGTCAGTGTGACCATGTGTTTAAATTTACTTCATTTTAATGATAAACTGCAAAAGCGGATCCGAGAATGAACTTGTCCCATAAGTTTTTTAATGTGTGTCCGTTCCAAAAATGATCCCATTCCCAATGAATATTGAATCTGGTCCACACCCATCTTCTATTGGTGGAAGCAGAATCGAGATGGAAAACAAACTTGGAATTATCAACTGGTTTCAGGTTTGGTTTCCGTTCTGATCTCGATTTTGGTCTTGTTCTGGTTCTAATCCCAACCTTGCCTATGTTAAAAGGATTGACATTCCTAATTCTCTCTTGGCTCTGCTTATGATGGGTGCAAAATTTGACTAAGTATGGTGAATTATCACAGGTGGAATGGAGGATGGTATGAAAGGTAACATTGATGTAATGGTTTCCAACCCTTTGTTGATCTAATATAGGACTAATTTGCAAGAGTGAAAGATGTCAAGAGCATCAGAGGAAAATTTTCAAAGAGGAATCCAATCTGCAAAAAGTTCAAGGCCAACAAAGCCTAAGAAGATCAAGGTGGAGCAGTTGCCTTACACCTTGAGATACAAACACAAGTGTCCCACTCTTACAGCTAGCAAGGTGGATTCAAATTGAGCTAATATCATTGATACAAACTTAGGGCCATTCAACTATGAGGAATTGATTGAAGAAAATTTCACAGAGGATGTGATAGGGAGAACCAAAAGAATAGTTCAATTTGGATTGGCACATGTTGCTCTCTTTCCTTTGTCAGTCCAATGCCTAGAGCTCATACTCACTGCAACAGGATCTTACAATCCGAGAAGGAAATGTGTGGACCTTCAGGGGAATGTCATCATTGATCTTACCCCACAGATGATGAGGTTCATGTTTAATGCACCTACACCATAGAACCCCAAAAAAATCAATGAAGTAGAGGCCTTGCAACTATATAGAAAGCACAAAGAGATGAACAAGACTCATATGAACAAGAAATGGATGAGGGTGGAAAAGAAATCCTTGACCAAGCTTCCTGATCAACCAAAAAGGGAATATTTATGCAAGGATATTGGTGATATAATTATGATGTTTTCCAAGGTGTTTGGAAAGAGAGATGCAACATGCTTCAAGAAGTGGATTTTTCCATTCATTGAAACAATTCTAGATGGTATGTAGCAATTTTCTTGGCCAATGATCTTGTCAGAAAGGCTACATAATCAGATGCTTAGAGTGGGGTAGACCAAGAATTTATTCATGACTTCTTATGTGGTGTATGCACTTGCAAGAATGGGTATATTACCTGGGTTAAATTTAGTTGCAATATTAGGGGGGACCTTGTTCAGAAGAGAGTATGGGATCATTATGATCAACTGACCTTACAAATGTTAGAGCTGCACTATAGAAGAGTCAATGATGCATTCTTGTATGTCATCATCAACCGGTTGACAGGAGATGTAGGGTATAGATTGAGTAGGGAAGCCATGGAATTCATTGCAGAATGGGGATATTGGTACATCCAATACCTCAAGTTCACTTACTTCAGGTTCACAGTTTTTGATGGCCATCCTCATCTACTTCCAAGATGCTGTAATAATAGAATTGTCCTCATGGAATTCATATATTAGGCCATAGGAGCGAATATTAAATTTTCTTATAAGCATAAGCCTGGGTACCATAAGTTCTCCATGAAATTGGAAGAATATAGTTGTGCTCACAATGTGGCTGCCAAATCAATATGTGATGAGTTGATTCACTTGAAATTAGGCTTGTATACATTTAGGAAGCATTTTGATCTAGAGCACATGATGAATGGTTTGCTTCCTACTATTTTTAAGAAACATTTTAATTTGTTGGAAGATTTTTGGATTGAATTATAGGATGATTATGATGTTAGAAGGAGAAAATATGAAAGAATTCCCATCCCATTGATGATTGAGTATAGGGTAAATGAAGATATTCCTGACACATTGTTAGATGATGGTCTAGTTCTAGACCCCTAGTATGAAGTTGAGAACATAGGTACCAAAAACTTGGATCCAATAAATTGGGATGAGGAGGAGTCCATAGATATTAAGAAAATTTCAAGGACAGTAATGGATAGAAGTATCTAGTGGGTAGTGGTGAGGGTTAAGAAGCCAGAGGCTCAAACTTCAAAGAAGAGGAAAGCTGCAAGTACCCAAGGGTACAAAAGAACAAAGAGAAGGAAAGATCCTAAGGAGCCATTAGAGTTATTTCCTCCTAGTTTTGGAGAAGAGCCTCATATAGGAGTACTTGCTCAGGATATCCCTGAATCACAAGGTGAAGGAACTACAACTGTTGTAGAGGAAACCTCATCTCAGACTGGGACTTCAATTGTTGGAGGAGAGACCTCATCTCAACCTGGAGTTTCAACAATTGGAGGAGACACCATATCTCAATCTCCACTCATAGAGAAACCTATTGAGCAGATGCCTACTAGAATCCTTCATAAGGAGTCTAAATCTTTAAAAGGAAAGGAAATAGAGGTTGAGATCCATGAAATTGATACTAATTCAGAGGCTACTCAATCTGACAAGGAAAATCTTGTAACTACACCCAATGAAGAGACTGAAGATGTGGGGACTAAACATGTCCTCACCCTTGAAGACCAATATAAATTGTTTGAATATTCCAAGAAGGAAGCTGATGCCAAGGCACAAGTTGAGGCACTTTCTAAGAAACAAGATTTTGAAGCTAAAGTTAAAGCAAAAGAGCTAGCAAGAAAACAAAAGGAAAAGGAAGATTTGCTGCAAGAACAAAAGGAACAAGAATTGAAGACTAAGGAAGAAAAAGATAAGTTAGCTATGTTGTAGAAGATTCATGAGATTGAGGAAGAGAAATATCAACAAAGGAGAGAAAGAGAGGCCCTTGAGGCTAAATTCAAAGTTGTGGAAGAAGCAGAAAAGAAGAAAGAAGAAAAAGAACACCCACTGAGAGAAAAGGAGGCTGAAGCACTGGCTAAACATGAACAAGAGGCCAAGAAAATGTGGGATAGAGTTAGTGAGCTGGAAAAGAAAAGTGATAAAATGTTAGAAGAGAAGAGGTTAGAAGAAGAGCTTCTACAAAAGAAAATGGAAGCCAAAACTGAGCAAGAACAAAAAGAGAAAGCTAAAGCTGAAAGATTGGCCCAGGAGATGGTAGAAAATGAGAAACAATAGGAGGTTGATTCTCAACCTAGGGTCATAGTTTGGAAACCTCTCTCTCTCCTACCACTTCTTCTACACAAGTAATAACTCCTCCTATTGCTCCAACATGGTTGAAGCTAAATTTAGAAAGGAGGCAAATAGTTCAACCTCAACCCTTGAATTGGGAAGAAATGATGAAAGAGATAGAGAAGGAGAGACCTAAGAAAAAGGCTAGGGTTCTCCATTCCAAAAAGCTAATAGATTCTAGTGATATCATAGCTAAATGTTCCATCCCAATGGTGGACAAGGATAAGCAAGATATGCAATTGACTAATTATCAATTGGGTATAGTTAATTTGGGGAAACCTACAAGAAATCAATAGATGAACTTTATTGATATTGTGGCATCCTCCACCAAATCTAGGATGATAAAGGAAAAAAAAAGAAAGGATGAGGTCAAGGCTCAATTGGACCAATTGCATAAGTTCCTGAAGGATGTATCTACCCCTGTTTCTTCTTGATCTGTTGCTCTAGAGACACCAGTTTTGTTGAGTGAGAAGGAGGCCGATGATCTTGTACAAATGAGGAGTAAGGTTGGAATGCTGGATAGATGGATAGATTGGTTAAACCAAGAAGTGGATGAGTTTCTTGTTGATAGTTATAAAGCTCATGAGGGTGCATTGGAATTAGTAATTGATATGAATTCACATCCTCTTGGAAATCAATAAGAAGGATATAGAGATCATGCTAAAAAGTTGGACTACCCAAGCAAACCTTGTTGGATTAGTCTATCCTTGATGATGATAATGTAGACTTTATTGGGAAGACAATCAACATTATTAGGTTTCAGTCTACATTCATCTATGAGCATAGGAATGAAATTCAACAAGTTGGTAAGGATTTGAATGATAAAATTAAAGAATTGGAAGTAGTGACTGCCATTGTAGTTAATCTAGATATTCCTGTGAAGGAAGGCCTTCCTCTTGAAAAATTGAAGGAAAAATGGAGTAATAGGTTTGATGAGGTGATGAAGAAAGAGGATGATGGTGATGACTTGTTACTTGATATACTCATGGAAATCAAGGATGAAGTAAAGGCTGCTAGAAGGGAGTTAATTAAATTGAAAGATATGCAAGATTTTTCCTTTCTCGAACTGAAGAGAATAAAATTTCAAGATGATTGAGTAGATGGGACTGATGCAGATATATGCCAACAAGTATTTACCAGCTATGATGAGTACCTCCTTGAGTAGAGAAAAAATGAATGAGGAGGTAGTGGAATGTTCTTTCCAGTTGGGCATTTAATGACATGTTCATCTAGATAACTGTCTCTCCTATTCTTCAACAGTCAAATGAAAACTTCAACCTTGGATCCTTTGTAGCTTGTTCCTCTTCTATTAATGGATTTTGGATAGAGATACATCCCTTGTCAATTACAGAGAATCATGGATGGTTGTTTTATGTTGCTTGGTCACCCCTTGGATTGTAGATCTCATTTTTGTAGCCTTGATGGCATCTAGTTGTCTGGGTCTTTGGGTCTATAAGTAAAACTTATTCTGATATTGTAAACTTCAACTAGTTGAAGAGAGAATTAGCCACCTAAGAGAGACAGTAGATATCTAGTTGTTATACTTTTAATATTTTTCATGCTTTCAAGCAAGATACTTTTAGATAATTTTATAGTTTATGTAATTAAATTAATTTTCAGAAGTTTACTAGTTAAGTGATAATGTTAATGAATCATAGTCATTCGTATGCTAGTGAGTTTTGTTGTGCATAATTCTTTCTTATTTGATGAAAATCAATAGAAGAATCCAAATCTGGGACTATTTAATTGAGTTATCTATGAATGGAATTTATTTATATCTGTTGATCTGTTAATTTTGGCAATGGGTTGGTGATGTGTTTTGATTTTGAGATGAAATTTTGATAAATAGTTATGGTTATTGAATTTTCACTATGAATGTATGTAGTAGTATACGTCATGCTATGGATTGCATCATTTTATGGTTTTGGTTATTTAAGGAAATACTCATTGTTAAGTTACATGTCTGGATGTAAGAATATTTATGTTCATAATTTGCTGTTCTAAAGCCTTGTTCTATCTTTTTATGTTTATTTACACCCCTGAAGTGTTATATTTATTCATAAAATTTAGTTTGTATTGCTTTTACTAGCAGGCCCCTCGAACATTATAGCTTCATTGACTACTTAGCAAAACAACAACATTGTGACCCAACATCTAGGACCTTGGAAGGTGATCAATTTAAGGAATTTTTATCTTTTTTAGGAGAGGTAAGGTGGTTACATCTTACTTGCATGTTGCTATGTCAATTTGACCATCAACAGTAACAATCCCCAAGCCTGTAACGTATTCAATGTTTTCTCCATTTGTAACTAGGGCCTCCAATTTCTTTTTTTCCTCAACACAATGACACAAGTAATAATATGTTCTCTCTTCATTATCTTCATCTATAATAACTGCATAAATATTCCTTGCATTAATATGTGCATCAAATTAGATGAATTTAATCAACAACACATAAACACTAAAAAGTAAGATACTGTTAGGAATTTCAAAAACTATGCAAGTAGATATATTACTTGGTTGAACTAGATCTAATATGTGATCAAAGTCAATCAATGATTCCATCTGTGCCATTTGCAATGCCATCAAGAGTCAGTATGTGTCAAGTGGGCTTAGAATCTTAATCACCATTCATTAGTTACCCACTCCTTTGAATCACACTCATTTCAAGCTTGAATTGTACATGAAGAACAAAAGTATTCTATCTTCCTCATATAGATACTCCATGAACTTGTATTAGAGCTTTTGAAAGAGTGTAACTCACTTGATCTAGTAAGTGTACAAAAACCCTCACATTTTGCAATGTTAGTATCATCTATAACCAAAAAATTCTATGAATTGAAGGATTACATTCATTACCTGGACCCATTGAATCATTAAACCACTCAAAAATTGATTTCACATCTATCAACATTGAATTGTCTTTATAATTTAACTCTTCTCATGCTATGGATCTTTTGATACTTGCTCCTACACCATCATGCTCCTCTTTTCCATGCTTGGCCTCACAAAATTTCCACAAAATTTTAATCTTATGTATCCTACTGAACCAATAGAACATCCATGACTTCTTGAATTGTGATGCACAATTATCTAACCATATGATATGCTAACTAAAAGATGTACCCCTTCTAGCCAAATCATGGTAGAACACCTGAAAGCAACCTTGTACGAACTCTATAAAATGCATGAGATCATTACTATTATAAAAATGGTACTCCCTTATGATCTTTATTTCATCCTCTTTACTTTCATTTGCATGAATGAATTATGTGCAAAAATATAGAAATTTGTGTGGAGCTGTAATACTATGATTGCACCTCACGTTGTGGCTATAGATTGTAGTTCTTTGCAAAGTCAATGATTGAAACAATGCTACCAAGTGGAAATGTTTCCTTGCATAACTTGAATTACAAGTCCAACCATCAACTCTATGGGTATGCCTTGCATACTCATACAATATAGTATCAAGAAATATAGACATAAATTGATATACTAGAATCTTTTCAATAACCAAATCACACATTTTGCTTCTTTACTGTCTTTTGTATTATAGGCCACTATCTTATAATTGTTGAATTCTACTAGTTTATTTCCAACCACATGTGTACTTTCCATATATTCACAAATTGGCATACATTGCAAGCCACCATAATGCTAACATGTGTCATCCAAGCATAATTTCTTGTAGAATAATTGACCTTCCTCTCTTTCACATAAAATTGTTGATATGGAATCTCTTGAAGATGTAGGTGGGGCATGCATGTCATAGTATTGGAAAACATTGTTAGTATGCAATTCTAAACATATACATTGATACAAATCAAAATGGTTAGAAAATTCAATATTTACTCTACAATAATCAGTAGTGCATGTGCGATTTATTTTGACATACAAAGGCTTTAGAATTTTAAAATATCTTTGAAATTTTTTAACTTGAGGATACATCTCTAGAAATTTACCCAAAAATTGTATCTGAGTCATATCCAAAAAGTTCTTTATTAGTGAGGACCTATTCACATTATTATAAGTTTAATACTTAGGAGTTAAGTTTCGTAGTTGTCATTTCTAAAAGTTACTTATAATGGTGCCATGTCTCATTATTTAATTTTAGTTATATAGGAATTTAATAATTCTCTCATGCATTTAATATTTGCATTGAGTATTTAATGCTTGTGTCCTAGGTTGTTATGACTTATCATGTGATAGGATTAAGACACTTGTCATGATCTTGTCTAATTCTATCTCACTTCTTTCCCATATAAGAAAGGCTTCATATGTACATTTCATCAATCCAAGAAACTCAGTTGAATTTTGTGCAAGTCCATTAATATATCATTGCAATCTTGAGTATTTCATATTGGCCACATCTTGCATCTATTGTTGCAATTTCATGTTCTTTCTTTTCCCTCTTGTGGAAGGTTGATGTTGGTTTTTGCAGATGATCCCAAAGGCTTGAGTCCTTTGAGTGACAAAAACATGTTCTATGAGCTATATCTCACCTCATACATGGTAACAGAGTTTCAAAGTTGTAAAAACCCCCTCTCTAATTTGAGGGTGATTTGAGCTTGAGCTTTTGCAAGGTGAATCTTGGATAAAAAATGGCATATATTATTTTCCTCATGTATTTTTGAGAAAAATGATTTGTTCAAAACCACAAAATACCATCTGGGTATATGATAGATTTTGTAGATAGTGATTTTTTTTTATATAAACAACTATCAAATAGCCCAATGCAACTATTTTTCCTATAGGTGAATTTTTTTTTTTTACCAAATCGCATATTCTAGTTTTTGGATTCAAAATTTTTTTCTGGGTTTTGTTTGTAGTATCAAAATATTATCTAGGTATCCATTAGTTTTTTCATACATCCAACAATTTTTTTAGAATTCAAATGAAAAGGGTTGTGTTTGTTGACTATCAGCTAGCAAAATTTACCCTTTTAAAAAAAAAACCATAACCTTTCATTACGTTGTCCTTTTTTTGGCAAACAAGATATTGATGAAAAGCTAGTTTCAAGCACTTCACAGTGGTATTTTATCCTCTAGACAAATCTAAGGTCATTTTTATTCATGGACGTAGATGTGAAAATTCATCAGTACATGCCCTATTTCCTTTTTTGTATGCATTAGGTTTGCATTTTCTCTACACCTAATTTCTATTCCAGATCATTTTTTAATCATTTGTTGCTTCATAGATTCGAGGGTTGCACAATATAGTGGGTGTTCTAGTGTTCCTTAGCGTTGGGTCTGCTATTGCTTTATCATAATTCCATCTTGATTCCTTGAGTGACTCTAATATGGTTTCTAGCAAACAAAATTATCTTTCCTTTGCTTTTCAAATTAAAGATTCCAATGTTACTTCACAATGTGCTTCCAATGCTTCTTTGCAACAAGTTATCTCATTGTGAGAGGGGATATATGGTCTCTCTTATCATCCTTTGTGTAGATGGAGATTGATTGATTTTTTATGCTAATTCATCAAGGGGGCGCTAAATGGTCTCTTCTTCTGTCTCTCTTATGGGGGTATTTTTCCTCGAATGAGGTTAGGTCCTCTTATTTTTTGGAGAGAATTATTGTATTTCATCTCTCTTTTGGGGAGGAGTTTTGTCCCACTAGGTTTTTTCCTTTTCTCCAATTGTGAGAGATTTCTTTGCATTTTCATTTGTACATGGGTACCTAACATGGCCTTGTAGCCGAGATCCATCTTTGTGACATTTGTATAATAATCTACTCCCTAAGTTGCACTTATGGGGGAGTATTGGTGTGAATGGAGTTATTTCCTAACTAGTTATTAGTGAGGACCTATTCACATTATTATAAGTTTACTTAGGAGTTAAATTTCCTAGTCATTTCTAGAAGTTACTTATAATGGGGGCATGTCTCATTATTTACTTTTAGTTAACTAGGCATTTAATAATTCTCTCATGCATTTAATATTTGCATTGAGAATGTAATGCTTGTATCCTAGGTTGTTATGACTTAGTTGTTTAATGTGATAGGATTAAGACACTTTTCATGATCTTGTCTAATCCTATCTGACTTCTTGCCTATATAAGAAAGGATTAATATGCACTTTTCATCAATCCAAGAAACTCAGTTGAGTGTTGTGTAAGTCCAATATATCATTGCAATCTTGAGTATTGCATATTGGCCACATCTTGCACCTATTTTTACAATTTCATGTTCTTTCTTTTCCCTCTCGTGGAAGGTTTTTGGTTTTTGTGGATGATCCTGGAGAATTGAGTCCTTGAGAGACTCAAATATGTTCTATGAGGTATATCTTAGCTCCTACAACTATTATTGATGGAATAACACATCTTGAAACATTACTATCTTTGGTGCATGAGGTGATACCCACACTTTCATGTGCACTCATTGGATTCTTCACAATAGATTTGTCACTTGAAGCTTTCGATGTTCTTAGATGATATACCTATTGGGCATTTTTTACTGTAACAAGGTTGGTATTCTAATCTACCTATGGAATTTCCAATTCCAATCAAGGGTAGTTTGAAGGACCTGGACCAATTGATGAGGATTTTAAAGACCTCCTCCACTTTGGGCTCTGCAAGACCCAGGAGGGTGATCCCTTAATGTGTTTACAACCTCTACACCATTATCGTAAACATCATTAACAACAATAGATAATCTCATTTAATAGCTCAACATAATAGGATAATATCGAATAGAATTGGCTGTTCATTAGTAATATCAACTATTTGGAGCATGAGATAACTACCACGCATAGGGATTTAAAATGATTTTGAATTTATAAAATGTTTCTAAGATGCACTAAGCTGCAAGATAAATCAGTGCCTAATTTTGGGCCATGGAATAAAACACATAAAAAGAATTGATCAACAAATGACATTCAACTAGTGGATTTAAATTGTTAATGCCTTGCATCAACTATTAGTGTCTTACACTAACAATCCCACTCCTATTATCAATCAAACTCTCCTTACCAAATCCAACCTGCACACTCCAAATCATTGTTATCTTCTCAAAGTATTTAACCATTTCTTTGAAATAGACCTATAAACAAATAACACAATCTCATGAAATTTGAGATGAAAAACTCAAAGATACTTTGTATTATTGAATTCATATGATTTAACTATACAAGTATGGAGACAATTTGAAGATATTCATGAATGTGCACACACTTTCATGATTTATTTACATAAATTGGCTGTATTTTCTCATGAAATACAAAATGATAGCTTATAGATTCAAGAAATGACTCAAACTTAGCATTTTCTATCTACCCAGCCCCATACAAAACCTCAAAACTCTGAATAATGAGAAGAGAAGAGAAGAAATAGAAGAATAGAGGTATCTAGAAGAAGCCCTAAAGTTGATCTGAAGATTCCAGCCAGAAACCTCTTCACCGTTGATTACCAAATTTGTAAATCATTTCTCATCTCTTTGCAAAGACATATTTGCCTCCAATTTGTAACAACAAATTAACTGTGAGAAAACTTCATTCTCTATTTTACCCTATAGTGAGAAAATAACTCTGCCCATGAAATTCTAGTTTGCTCTCTATTGTAGTTGCACCTCATAAGTATTTCAAGCAAAGAATTTGACCATAAAGTGAATATAAAATTCAGTTTACACAAATAAAGTATTTTCTTGTGCATTTTAAAATTTTATCCACTTACCCCCACCACAGATGTATTTCATTTTAAATGAAAGCATTTTTAAAGTGACACTTTCGGGCCACTTAAAACATTTACTCGTGCCACTTTGTAATATTTCACTTTGGAAATTAAAATAATTGCATCCAGTTTACATTATATTTAATGTTTTTTCCCCTTTCCTTAAAATAAAATTTGGCCCAAAATGTTTTATTTAAAACATCACTTTTAAATTGCCATCGGGCAATTCTTTGATTTTAAAAAAATTACTTTTAAAATCACAAAGGGCCTCTTTTACTAATTCATCGAGCACTTTAAATTGCAACCCATGGGCACACTTGCTCCATGTGGCTACATCCCGCAATATTACAGGATTTAAAGATCGAGCACTTCCATCTTGCAGGCTAGCGGGCAACAGTGTTGATTTTGCTACATCCAACTTGTTTCCTCCATCATTGATTTTGCTTTCTCTTATGTTTTGTTGCCCTAATTCTCACTTTTCTAGGAATTCTTCTTTTTCTCTTCCTTCACGCAATAATGGTGGCCCTTAACCTGGTTTAGGAACATTTAATCCACGACTAGAACACTAGCAACAACTTCATTCTATCACGCCTCCTTCCATTACATTCATTGACAAGTTTCTAAAGCTTTTTCAACAAACATTTTTATGGTGCATTCGCTATGATCATGGCATGGGAAACATGCTACACTGTGTGGCTCCCTTACTGTGTGTTGCTTTGCCATTCAAAAAGTCTCTGAAGCCTTTTCAAAGCTTTTTGTGTGTATACCAGTTGGCGTTCTCTCCATACTTTATTTTGATGGACGTGCATACCCTTCTCTATGTGCGCTTGGGCCTTTATTGATAAATCCATTTTGTAACTCCTGTAATGTTATTTTCTACTTGAATGCATAGACCTCCTTGCCATCGAGCCTTGGTGTATGCTTGAAAATTTCATTTACCAGATAGTTTTAGAAAATTTTCAATCAATTTCTTTATGCATATTCTCCTCAATCTGGCATGACCCTTACTGCATCTAAGGTGTGGTGGTTGCAGACAAAGATCCTATCTCCTCTATGATAACATCCCCTGAAATTACATTTAAAGGAATCCTCTTGTTGCATTTCGTAGAAGTCTCTAAAGCTCTCACAAATTCATATTGTTTGTGTGCACCCTGCAGCCATGGTGTTTTATCTGTAGTGGCACTTGAAAAATGGCTTAGGGCCTTCTATAGAATATTTGTTGTGTCCTTTGAATCTTGTTCAGAGGCTGCCCTTTGTGCCTTGTTGGATGTGTGTATTATGCTCCAATGATTTTCTCTATTTATTGGTTTGTATGTCTCTTATTAAATTTCTATCCACACCACAATGTGCCCTTGAAACCTTTGAATGCAACAATATCATAGGCGCTTTCGCATTTCCCAATGCTTCCATTCCCAAGTTTGAGCAATGTGGGTACCCATTGAAGCCATTGCACCTTTATCATATAACCTCTTACAAAATTCAACTAGGTTAAATGTTGTTGCAACATTGTTCCATTTTGACTCCAAACAAAGCATCACCTCTCTGATGGACTTAGTTACCATTCAGAGGCTTGCGTTATGCTCAATTATTGATCCATGTATTTGAATGGAAGATGGACCTTGCTTTGCATTTGAATTCATGGAGGCAATGATATTTGGACACCATTCCATTTACTAACCATCTCAAAGAAGTTTATTTTAAGTGTTTTCCACACTACAACAATTACAAGCTCATGACCATGTAAAGCATGTCGGGCCTCATGTCGGTTTTGCTATTTTTTTTTCATTTTGAAACAAATTTACCACTCAAACTAACTTGATACAACTTTAGAATGCATTAGAAATTGAAAACATGAAATGGGTTTTCATCAAAACTCACTTTCAGGCACCTTTGCAAAATGGTAGAAACTGGCCAAGTTGGCTATGGAATCGGCCCTGAAAATTGAGAAAACGACCTCTTGGAGACATAAAAACTTGCAGGAATATAGCTATTGGTCCTGAGAATGTAATGAAAAAAAAATATTGGAAAAAGGAATCTCGAGGTGAAAGTTATTCAACCTCAAAGTTTCTTAGTTAGACTTTCTACAACACCCTATTCTAAACCAATTAAAACTCGCGAGATCACCTCGTTGCAAAAATATGAAATCAGATCCTAGCGAGCTTCCACCAGACACAATAGTTCATTTAGGTACACTGAGTATGTGTGCAAGAAGGATTTTCTCAAAACATCATCCATCAAAAGATATTAGGTGTCAAAGTTGACCATCTTGAAATGCTGTCAGGAATGCAAATGCAAAACTGAATAAATTGCATTTGGTTTGATCTGCTAAAAGTAGCAAATGAGGTCATGAGGCTTTGAAAAATGACATATGAGATCATCTTAGTATGGAGAATGCAGAAAAATGACCATTTTATCATGACAATCATCTGGTTGCAAAATGCAAGCTCAAATAGGAGGCAACTTTGTAGAACTAAATGTTTGCAAACAACTGAACAGTGACAAAACCCTCCAGCTTCACTTTTCAAAACCTTGACAAAAATCATTGTGGGAAGTTGAAAATTGACATGCACATTCACATAGGACACATGAGTGTGTCTACAAAGGGATTTTTCTTAGAAATCAACGGGCTTCAAATCATGACCCTCTAAAGTAGGTCATTCAGGCATATTTCAATAGGTGCACTTCTGAGAGTGCAAAAGCAAAATTTTCGATATAAGCATCGCAAATTTGCAAAATTTGAGAGTGCCATCAGTACCTTGAAGTTGAGATGGGAAATATGGTGTATCTCCATCTTCACATGTGAGTGATGATGTACTTTCAAGTTGAGGTGTGATAGATGGTGTCCCTCCATCTTGACTTGTGGTAGATGACTTGTCTCCAACTATAGGATTCAAATCTCTCATTGCACAAAGGATTTGAATTTGTTTCCTTTGCACTGCCAATACCATATCTCTCATTGATGGTTCATGTTCCTCTTGAATTGGTATGTCTTCTTCTATCATGTTCAATTTCCTCATTTCACAAAGTTGCCTCATTTGTTCTCTTTTCTTTGCATTCTTAGCTTTATGCTCATCATGTGTTAGAGAAATTCTTGATCATTTCCTTGGAAATACAAAGAATTGTATCTGTAGCATCGAAAAGAGATAAAACTTAGTTCCCCATAGTACTATAGAGTAAATAAATATCAAGTACAAAAATATGAAATAAGTGTTCAAATTACAATACACACAATATATGACAGTCCAAAGAGGCATGAAGAGGGGAAAAAAAGGGCATGATGGGAAAAAAAGGGTATGAAGATGACAAAAAAGGGCATGAGGAGGGGTAGCAAGGAAGATGATATGATAGATCATCTATCCTAATCTAGCATTACTCCTTCCTACATTTCTACAGACCCAGGGGCATTGCTTTCCACTTATATAGATATCCACTCTTTTATCTTGTTAGTCATTCATGCTATTGTGAGATCTCATAATTCTATTTTTCTTCTTAAGCATTCAGATTCACTTATGGCAACCAAATCTATTCTATTATTTTGATTTCTTATCATTGCTATAAGTTTTATTTTATTTAATTTGTTGCACCAAGTTTTAGGTAGCTTTAATTTATTATTCAATCTAACATATAGCAAGCAAGACATGGTGTAAATGTGAAAAGTTCAAAACTACAAAACAATTGAGACTAAGATTGAGATTGAAAAGTTTAAAACTACAAAATAAACAACATGAGACTTTAAGCACACCTTTTGATGAGGCGATGATCAAAATTCCAAAGAAGTCAACTTGATAACTAGGAGGCTTAAGATTCAAATTGGTAGCACTAGATTGTAGTACAAACCAATACAAGGGATAAAACTGTGAATGGTGATTTTAGACAATGACCATGAACATGAAAAGAGGGAAGTAACAAAAATCACATTATTCATCCTCTAAAGTAATATTTAAAAAATATAACATAATATTTTTTCATTATTTGAGTACTATTGTTATCATTCATAATAAGCCTATGACTATCCTACATTCATTAGGACTTCCATAATGAAGTTATGATAGTCCCAACAATTATGAAAGACATAATAAAGTTAAAGATTATCTTAACATGATTATGACAATCATAATGAAACTATGTCAGTTCTAACAAAAATATGATTGTCCTAATGAATTTATTACTATCCTAATGAACCTATCACTATCCTAAGAATGTAACTTACAGTCATAATGAGCCTATGACTCTAACAAAGTTATGATAATCCTAAAAATGACTTGATAAGATAGTCATGTGAGATGAGGAGAATGTCGAAGAGGGTCAATTATGCTTGAATCATGATGAATTGAAGCATACATTTTCCAAACATACCTACATCTACAAAAAAGATCATTCAAAATGGAAATCTAAACTAAGGATTTAATTGAAAATGAAAACTACTAACTACACAAAAAGAGTTAAATTCCTAATCTATCCCTTCCAAAATTTATCTGTTTTGGAATTGGTGTCGTGTTGATGTGAAACAACAACCCTTTCCCAATCCCGTGATTAGTGAGCCTATTTTAGTTGGTTCTATGGAAGAGAATCGATGAAACCATTGTGATTAATGTATGAAAACCTAGTCGATTTCTTGGTCTGCAACTTATCATTCTTATCCTTGTGCTCTCATTTTCATCCTGATGATGGATCATGGAGTGTGATCTATAATGTTGATGCAAAAATATTTACAAAATTGAATCTAGAAACCTTCAAACAATATCATTATGGATTGTAGAAAGTTGTTATCCTTAACCTAGTTTATGTTAAAATGAACATGATGCAAGCTAAGTTACCATGATTTTATGTTAAAAATGAACTGATTATGCTATTTATAAGATAATGTATGAAAACCTAGTCTATTTATTGGCTTGCAACTTATCATTCTTATTAGGTTGTGCTCTCATTTTCATCATGATGATGGATCACAGAGTGTGATCTGAAACGTTGATGCAAAAAATATTTACACAATCAAATCCAGAAATCTTCAAGCAATATCGTTATAGATTGTGGAAAGCTCTTATCCTTAACCTAGTTTATGCTAAAATGAACATGATGCAAGCTAAGTTACCATGATTTTATTCTAAAAATGAACTAATTATGCTATTTCTAAGCTAATCTAAGCTAAAACTATACTAAAATACGAAAAACCTAATTCATATACAAAATAAGATGAATGCATGGAAGCCATTAATGGATTCTATAAGCTATTATGCAATTAAAATGAACTAAAATGAGCTAAAAAGTGAGTAAATTGAGAGTATGGATGCAATTGAATTCAACAACATAAGTTTGCAATTGAAAGATGGATCCATTGTCTCCAAATAGTGACCTATTTATTGGAGAGAAAATGAGAAATGGAGGGTTGAGATCAAAAAGTTTAATCAGTGGTTCAACATGAAGGGGATGAGAGGTATGGATCATGAATTCTCATCAACGTATGAGAATGGATGATGAGATTTAATCAAGGGCTCACAATTACCTCAAACAAACACACTTTTGACTTGCTCACATAGGTCAAAAGTAACTTGTTCAAAAGGTTGAAGGTTTAGCTTGTTCAAGAAGCCAAGTGAGATGATCGGAGGAGAGAGAATATTCCTTAGAATATTCCTTTTGGATGAGGGAAAAAGGTAATTTACAAATTAAAACAAAGTTTTAATTGTGCAAAAAACAAATAAGGAATATTCCCTTTGCTTAGAGGATAGTTAGTTTAATTGCTTATTAAACAAGATTTAATCATGCAATTAGAGGATTAGAAGAATCAACGTGATGTTTACTAAATTAAATTATTTGATGTAATGCCTCACCACGTAACCCTAGAGGATGACACAAACACAATGGAAGCATAACAATTTTTTTTTTAAAGTGTAATTAATAACAAGTAAAGTGAACTACACCTAACACATACATCCTCTAAGGTACGTGACAATGCTTACATTCAAATCCCATAATATACAAAAGTAAACTAATCCATAGCTTATAAATAATACTCATGAAATAAATAACATACATTCAAAGCATTAAACTCATCTCATTAGATACAAAGTATATTAAAGAATCATCTATAGATTGCATTCATTCCATTAAGCAGTTACAAGACTCATTTCAAAAATGAGGAAGATCATACAAAATGTTACAATAACAATCATACAAGAATCCTCCTTGAATACAAATGAGAAGTAGTACATATACATAAGTATCCAACTAAACTAACAATAAATAAGAGATGGAACAAGTAATTGGAACATGCGAGCTCTCCAATCTAGAAGATCCTATCATCATAGACATGAAATGGGGACCCAACGGTGTAAGGTGCACATTCCACCCAACCAAGTGGTACCCGAAGGCCCTCCCCCCGTGCTAGGAGATAGTAAAAGGGATTCCTAGGAAAAACAACAACCTTTAGAGATAGGAAACACACAATACTATACCATACACAAACAATACATACACAAAGATTACATTGTTTCTAGAGTAAAATAATCAAGTATATCAACTGCACAATACATACTATTGTCATAGGAGGAGTGTCATCACAAAGCTGCATGGGTTACCCTGGAAGATCTTCCTAGGCCCCGAACCCCATCTTGGGTTATCCTGGTAGCCTCTCACAACCCCCGGCCCCACATGCAAATTGATGCAGAATCAAATATCTTTCAAAGGGGCAAGATAATGATCTTGCCATTCCAGGCCTTCCCATCTCATCCCAAGTCTAAACAAGCCCTTGAGCCCATGAGCAAGGCATAATTAACAAGTTATATGATTTAAGCTACCCTTTCCCCTAATACAATTATTTAATTTCCACTGAATTAACTAACTCTCACATGAGTTACCCTAGCACCACTTTGTGCGTCGACCCCCATTGAGAGCCACTCCCCTACTGACAACAAAAGGATCTAATCTAAAACCCAAGGGTAAACACAATGCACAAAACGGATATTAAATCCCAATCCAAAATATAAGAGGCAACACATCCCCGTTCATAGTAATTAGGTGTTTAAACTGAAACTCAACCAAGTGCACTACCCAAAGGAAAACAAAGGGCTGAACCATAAATCACAACAAATACCTCCTAAAATTACATCTGGAAGGCTTACAAATTCACAACTAACATACTTCCCAACTTATGTGAACAAAAGACATCATAATTAAATAAGTAATTCACACAAGTAATAAGAAACTATCATTAGGATTCCCTAAATCCAATTTCCATTTCAAGAAAATACAATAATACATTTCCCAAATAAACTAGCTTATTACAATTTCACTTACAAAGAATAAAGAAATTAAATCTATTTGTTTTAAATCAATTTCCCAATTTCAACTATATAGAAATCAAATTTCCTCTTTTAAAACATTTCATTTTAAAATAACTAACTTGTGCTATTGCATGCATCTATTATATTCATTATATATATATATATTGTTATGCTTTTGTTGTGTTTGTGTCATCCTCTAGGGTTACATGGCAGGGTGTTACATTTAATAAATGGGGGAGAGATGAAATGATATTTAATTAAATAGCTTAGGATTATTTAATTAAATGAGATGACTCAAGGAATTAAATTAAATGTTTTGATTTATTTAATTTAATGAGATGAAGTGTTAGTGCAAAAGGAGATGAATTAACCCGATTAACTTAATTAGGCCAATAGATGAAAATGATGCGATTAATTAATTAGCTAGGCTAATTAAAATAATTAAGCAAAAATCTGATGGGTTAAAGATGAAATGATGTTAGTAAATCTATTTCAAGTGTATGATATCGATTAGGACATTTTTCAGTATCTACATTTTGCCCCTCTTTGAAGCGAGGTACCTACTACTTCGGTTCAAAGAATAATGCTTTTTGGATCAAAACTACTGCTTAAATCAAAATTTTTTTTTTTATATATTTTAGATGCCCCAAAGGAAGGATAAAGTTGACTCCCTGCCCCCTTGAGAAATCAGGCAAAAATTTTGAATTTTGGGTTGATTTCTCGATAAAGATTAAAAGTTGCCCCAAGGGTCCAGAAAGGCTCTGGGATGCAAGAACAATGCCAAAAACAAAAAAATGATGCAAAATTAGGTCCAAATTGGCAAAATTGGTAAAAATAATGATAAACCTTATCTTCAAGGTTAAATTAGGGTAGAAAACCCTAATTTTCTAGCTTAAAATAGGCCAAGATGGGTCATTTTCAATTCATTTGTACATTCACACCTTAAAGAATTCTTGCAATTTGAGCTTTGACCCTTTGACGAAATGGAACGTCGAAAGCTTCTAGGCACATCTTCGATTGAGTTCGAGATTTCCAGCGGCTTCCAGGCATAGGACCACCGGTATGTGATTTGAAACCTAACTTGAAATTTAAATTTTTGATGCCTTATTATGCTTTGAAGTTCAAATTTTGGTGGCATCACTATATAGTGACGTCCAAATTGAAATCAGTGACACCTAGATCAATTATAGTGATGCATATTTATATAGCGATGCTTTTTGTGATTTAAAATTAGGGTTTCTAATTTTAAACATGGAAACACATACTTATTTGGCAACACATTTTCTGATTTAGAATTTAGGGTTAGGGTTTTCCAGGAGTTAAATCAGGATGCTATATTTTTCTGTGACACATGTTTCAATTTGAAATTTTAAATGCATCCTAGGTGTCGCTATTTGAAATTTGAATATAGCCATGCTATTGAAGATAACAACGCTATTGTGATTTATGAGCTGGAAATTTCAAATAACATCAAATTTTGATGATTTCCTGATGCTGTCCGCTTCGTGGGTGTATGAGGCTATTCAATCACTGATGTCATAGGAGCATAGGCCCATTGTTTTGGATATACTGGGTGATCTATTAGAGTTGTGCCAAGAGCACCTAGGAGAGATCGATCTATGGTATATTGCTTATGTGCTTGTGATTCAGACACATCTAGCGATGATGATGACTCTATGTGAGAGATGGAATAGTGAGACCTTGTCCTTCCACCTTTTGATAGGTGAGGTGATAGTTACTTTAGAGGAAGTTTGGCATATACTGTGTTTTTTGATTCATGGCGATCGCGTAATTTATGACACTAATGTTGGATTCAATGCCTATCTTGAGGTCATGGAGATGAATTAGATTGCATTGGTTACATCACAGATTGAATTTGAGTTATACAAAGGTCATGCATCAACCTTTAGATTGATCATCGTAGCCATCATTTTGGGCTTAGTAGCTCCAGATAGACGTAGCAGAGGATTTAGCCCAGGATGGGGCTTGGTGTGGCATAAAATTTTGCATAGGAGGACACTTTTTGCATGGGGGCCCATGATGCTAGCCCCCTTATATTATGATTTGCATGATTTTTTTATTGTGATGGGTGAGCCATTGGTGCAAGGGTGACCCTACTATAGATTTAAGCATGGGAGCACATTGTCATGCTTTGGATGATTGTTCAGATGGTAGACGTGGAGCTAGATGATTCCATCATTTGGAGATATAGAGGTGCCATCACTCTCAAGCACACTCAACATATTGGGATCCCATATTGGATATGGGTTAAGATGACATGACAATTTTTCACTGGCGCCCATGGTTACAGATGCCACCATGGTTTGACGATATTCAAAAATTATACTTTTCTAGATAGAAACCAATACATGTAGGGTCAAGAGTACCATATCATTGAGAGGTACCTTCCAGATAAGGTAGCACGATAGTTCAGAGATATGCAGGATAGACTTGACAATGCCTACATGGCAATTTTTATGAGATCAGCCAAAGAGGTTCCCACTTTGGGGATTGACTATTCTAGCTCCATAGGTTGTAGAGAGCTTTATACAGTTGGTGGCCCAACCTTGGGCATATGATTAGGGAAAAGTGATATCTTAGACTATTCCTACATATGATGCATGGTTCATTCCTCCCAGATGTTTGACATGTCCAACAGGTGTTCCTCCTAGAGGGAGACCTAGACGCAGAGGAGTCAAGAGAGGCAGGGGTCAGGATGGCTAGAATGACCAAGATGGTCAGGATCTAGGGGATCTACCAATTATACAGTAGCCTTAGGTACAACCATAGGTATAGCCTCAAGTACAACTACAACCAAGACCACCACCACCATTAGATGCATGGGATGCTTAGATACAATAGCTACGACAGTAGGTGTAGATATTGACTGGTGAGCAGGATCAGGCCCACTAGTAGGTTTTTGTCGTTACTACTGCGTGAGACTAGGCTCGATAGTAGGTGGTTGTAGTTACAACCAAGAGAGATCAGACACTACTAAGAGTATAGGCTATTACAGGAGATCGAGATCAAGAGGTGGCCAAGTGAAAGTAGATTGAGGTGATGATGGTGGCCAAACATGGTCAGATAGTGTCAACGCAATTATATAGAGAGGTTGTTACAAAGGCTATGAATTACAAGTAGCATTATAATCAAGATTTACTAGCGACTTTGAGATAGCCATATTTTTCACAACATAGTGATGCATGACCACAAGCAAAGGATAAGACGAAGAGACAGGCTAGAGAGGGTAGCAACCATCAAAGCTAACTATTATGTATAGACACTTTTTATATTTTTCCCCATTCTTTATCATAGATATACATTCATTGGATCCTTTTTGTTAGCCTCATGGATATTATACTTTTGATCAATGTTCATACACTGATCCAAATTTTGTACCATGACACTCATTTTTTCATACATATCTATATATGATACGAATACAGATGATCCATGCTATGATGTGTTCACTTATTTCATGATTATGATTAAATGCAATGCCCATGATACAGATGGATACAATGTTATGTTATTTTTCATTATCTTTTCATGATATGATAGTGATGAATGATTATGTAGATGTTATGGATGAAAATGATGTGGATGCATTTTCTTTTTTTATATTTTTCTATGTAGATTTTATGATGATTATGTATGCATGTGGATGCATGGATGCAAATGCTTATGATATGCAATGATTTAAGATACTGAAAATAAAAAGTCCATATTATTCATAACTTAAATGATTATGTAGAATGTATGATAGGAAATTATTATGAGATGGATACTATGATTATGCTTTTTTATGATTTATGCTATGATTATGAGATGCATGTATGTTGATGGCTTATAGATGTAGGGTGGATGCATTGATGATTTTTTTGTTGACTGTCATGATACTAGGTCAACACAGAGAAAAGATAGAAGAATAAAGAATGAATGATCATCGATTGTGATGATTGCTTAATAGATCGAACAAGTCCATGATCCATCACTCGAATTTATTAGAGATGGTGACAAGAAAATGAAAAATGTAGGATGAAATCTAGGATGAGATGCTCACATTTCGGGGTTGGGATTTTCCATCGTTCCTTATTGTTTGATATAACACATAGACATGATGCATCAAGGTATTGATAACCAAGATGATTTTGTATCTAGTGTTATTGACTTTGACTCGACAAAAAAATAGGATAGTTCTTGTTCACATCTTGACATACAAAAACATCGTGGGAATGCAAGTTAGAAGTTTAGAATATATTGGACCAATGCATACACAATAGTCAACAACATACTCCAAACGACCTTCCTACACACAACTAAGCAAGTATGTGCCAAGATTATTTTACAAGAGTATCCACAAGCAAAAAAAATGAAAGATAATGATTAATGCCCCATTCCTTTCTCTCTAAATCATTTTGATAGACATTATCGAGCCGTCCTTGGAATGGGTCATTAAGATAAATCACAAAAACATATCAAAGACAAACAATCAGTGGTATCTATAGCTTTTTCCTAGTTTAAGTTTAGCTAAAGTGATAATTGATACTAATGTCCATCATAGGAAGGATACATCCTAGGACATGTTAATTAGAGGGTTGCTTGATGTTAGGAAAATGATGCTAAGATGAGCCGTTGCTATAAACTTCACTAACATATTTACCTATGAATTAGACTTTAGATTTTGACTTTTAGGTTTGCTATTTACAACTTGTTATACTTACTTTCTACTTGTTTTATCAAAGGTTGAAAGTGAATATCGTTTATTATGGATGAAGGTTTATTGTGGGTGAAAGCAAGATGGGGTGGATGGGTTTTGGATTTTCTGGAATATTTCAATGTTTTTAGTATTTTGAAAATGTTTTGAGGCTGTTTTTGGTATTTTTAAAGTTTATGTGAATGTTTAGGATTTTCAGATTTTCTGAGGTTGTTTACGGTTTTTGAAATATTTGAGGCTTTTTTTAGTCTTTTTGAATGTTTTCTATTGTTTTTAGATTTTCCATTTTCAAATATTTTTGTGTTTTTGAAATATTTGGATGTTTAGGGTATTTTTAAAATATTTGATTTTTTTTGTGATTTTCAAGGGGTTTTACAAATGTTTAGGGGTTTTTTGAGAATTATTTGGATGTTTTTGAATTTTTGAGAATTTTTGAGTTTCGACCAAGAACCTAACCTAAAGACCTATCCTAGGGGCCTCAGGGGCTCATCAAATATTAGCCTTGCCTACATCATATACGTAGAGACCATGTAGTTCGACCAACTCAACCCATTTACAAGATGAAGATATGAAAAGATGAAAGATGACATTTTATTATGATAGAATCCTAAAGGACTGACCTAGGGTGTCTTAGGTGCACATCAATGATGGCCTTTCCTACGTTCAAGCTCAGAGATGACATGGTTCGACAAGGGGACTATTTTTTGATTTTTGATGTTTTGACCTTTTTTGGATTTTAGCTGTAGAGGATTTTGCAAATGTTTTTGGATTTTCTAGATAAGGTTTTATGCATGTTTTTGGTGTTTTCTGATAAGATATCCAATGACCTCAAGATATATAAGAACCTAATTGTGACCCATAATGAAATTCCCCCAGTGTCACATGTTAGCCTACTTCGATAAAGGCAGGACAGTCTAACATTTGGAAAGTGCTAAAGGGTTCATAATACCTTACAATGACAAGCCATGATAAGGGAAAAAATGAGGGATGAAGGGTGATGCAAAGAATGATAGGACAAAAGAGCCAAATAATAGATGGAGGTGCTTTATTTATGCCATGCGCCTGTTTGCTTGTTGTGATGACAAAGGGACCCAACCAGTTAGGATCAAACTTTCCTTTGCTATCTTGATCTGGAAAATTCTTCTAATTTTGCTTTAAGACAAGATTGCCTACCCAGAATGACCAAGATTTGATTCTCTTGTTATAGCTCCATTTCAGTCAGTTTTGATATACTTGTAAGTGATTAAGGGTGTCAAGATGATGTTCATCTAGGAATTCTAGCCCATTCAGTCAAGACACTTTGTATTCTTCCTCAGTTATCGGGTTTTGCAATGATACTTGTAGTGATGGGAGCTCAACTTCAATAGGAAATGACTTCTAATCCATAGACCAGAGAGAGAGGGGTTGCACTTGTAGGCATGTGGATTCTATCTCAATAAGCTGAAAGAGTGGGATTTAGCTGCAGATGCTAGTCATGACTAGCTTCATTAACTATTTTCTTTAGGAATTTCCAAATAGTTTTGTTCATTTCTTTTGCTTGGCCATTGCCTTGGGGATAGTATGGGGTAGAGAATTAGTGTTGGATATTGAATTTTTCGAATAGATCCTTTACATCCTGGTTCTTGAATGGTGTTCTATTGTTTGAGATGAGGGTTTGTGGAACACCATAACAAAACATTAGGTAATTTAGGATAAATTTAGTTATCTGCTTCCCCATTATGTAGGTCATAGAAATGCCTTCAACCCATTTAGTAAAGTACTTGGTGGTAGTTATTATAAAATTATGGCCATTAGATGAGGTTGGAGTAATTTTTCCTATGAGGTATAGCCCCATTACGAAAAAGGCCACGGTGTGATCATTGGCTGCAATTCTTGAGCTGGAGCATGAATTAGATCCCCATGCTATTGACACAGGATTCATTTCCACACATATTAATGAGCTTCTTTTCCCATGGTTGGCCAATAGTACCTTTCCTCAATAGTTTCTTAGCTAATGTCATACCACTAGAATGAGACCCACATATGCCATCATGTACTTTTGTTAAAGAAATTAAGGCTTCCTCTTGGTTAAGACATCATAGTAATGTCCCTTCGATGCTTCGACGGTAAAGGGTATCACCTAGGATCACAAATAGGGATGCCTTTTTAACAAAGGTATTTTTAAGGTTCAAGGTGATATTAGATGGAAGGGTTCCTCTGTTAAGGTAAGTAAAGATGTCATGGTACCAAGGGGATCCAGGACCAACAATGACACATGCGAATTCAAATTCAGGGATTTCAAAAGTTGGTACAAGAAGTTGTTCTACCAAGAATTCACATTGGAGGATGTTGTTCAACATGTCTAGTAATGATCCAATTGTTGCCATGGCATCTACTACTCTATTGTTCATGCGAGGAATCTACTCAAAATTTATGTCTATAAAAAGGTCTTTGAGATTCTCCCCCATCTTCTTGTAAGGAGTGAGCTTATCATCTTTAGTTTGATAGTCGTCAATGACTTGGTTGATAACTAGATTTGAGTGTCCATATACATTCATCTCTTGAATCTACCACTGAATTTCTATCCTAAGACTCGTGATTAGGGCTTTACATTCAACAATGTTATTGGTACACACAAATGATAGCTTGTATGACTTTGGGATGCAATCACCTTGCGAGGTGATGGAAAGAATTCCTACTCCAAATCCATGTTGGGTGAATGATCCATCAAAGTACATCTTCCACTGAGATGTGAGATTGATAAGGAACACTAATTCATCAGGGAAATCAGATATTAAAGGGTTCTCAACATAGATGGGTGCTTCTGCTAGCTAGTCTGTGATCACTTGTCCTTTGATTGCTTTACAATCCACATACTCTATGTAAAACTCTATCAAGATCATTACCCATTTAGCCATTTTTCCTGTGAGGTTTGCTTTGGATAACAAATATTTTAATGGATCAATCTTTACAATGAGCTTGATTTGATGTGACAACATGTAGTGTCTAAAATTTTGTGAAGCAAAAAATACTACTAGGCATGCTTTCTCAATGGGTGAATAGTTCATCTCATAGCCTACCAAGGTTCTGCTGATGTAGTATATGCCTCTTTCCTTTCCAGTTTCATCATGTTGTGCTAAAAGAGATCCTAGTGCTACTGGTGTTGCTAAGATGTACATGATCAGTGGATTTTTTGGTGTTGGTAGCATGAGCACTGGAGGTGTTAGTAAGTAATCTTTGATCTACTGGAAGGATTTATCACTTTTTTCATCCCACTTGTAAGTTATCCCTTTATGGAGGAGATACAAAAAGGGGTGAATATTATCTAATAGCTAGGCTCTGAACCTCCTGATGGACTAAATCTTCCTTGTAATCCTCTAATATGCTTCAATGTTTATGGTGGTTCCATGTATCGGATGGCTTTTAAGTTTTATGGATCAATTTATATCCCTCTTTGTGAAACAATAAAGCCAAGAAGTTTCCCTAATGTGACCCCAAACACACACTTTTTTGGATTCAACCATACCTTGTATTCTTCAAGCCTGTCAAAGACAGGTCCTAAGACTTGTATGTGCTCACTTATCTTTTTTGATTTTTCCAAAATATTGTCCACATAATCTTCAACTATTTTGTGGATTATGTCATGAAAGATAAGGGTCATTGCTCTTTGATAGGTTGCTCTTGCATTATTTAACCGAAATGGCATCACATTCTAGCAATAGGTTCCCCATGGACAAGTGAAGGTAGTTTTGTGTTGATCCTCCTTGGCGATTGTGATTTGATTGTAGCCTGGAAAGCCATCCATGAGTGGCAATATTTCATGCCTAGCTGTTAAATCTATAATAAGATCGATGTTGGAAAGAGGGAAATCATCCTTCAGGCATGACTTGTTTAGATCTCTAAAATCAGTGCATATTCTAGTGCCCCTAGTGGGTTTTGAGATTGGCACTAGGTTTGAAACCCACTCAGGATAATCTATCGGTCGAATGAATCCAACGTCAAGAAGCTTTTCTATTTCTAGTTTAACCAAGAGTACTATTTGAGGGTGCATCTTCCTTAATTTCTATTTAACTGGTTTGGCTTTAGGATAGACTGCTAAGTGATGTACAACCACTGTTGGATCAAGGGCTAGCATATCTATGTATGACCATGCAAAGTTAGCTCTTATCTCTTTGAGTAATGTTGCTAGGTTCTTCTATTCTTCGTCCAAAAGGATTCAGCATAAAAAGTGATCTTAGGTGCTTCCTCTGTTCCCACATTGACTGGACTGGCCTTTTTTGCTAGTACCACTGATTTCTCTGGATGCATTGTACAAAGGAGGAGATTGAATCCCTCATCCTTGGGTGCCTTAGGTAGGTTTTCACCATCAAATGCATCCTTTGTTTTTACTATTTTGTGATCAAAGAGTGCCACTAGGTGGTTTTCACTCAAGGATCTACATGTTAGTTGTATTTCATTTATTTTGTGACTGAAGGATTCAATCGTCTCCCCATAGTATGCCATTGTATCAAGCTCTATATCAAAGATTTCTTTGTGATCTACCCATGGAAAGTTGTCTCAGAGTCCCATGAATTCTAAGATCACTTCATAGTTTTCAAATAACTCTAGAATTGGTGGTCCTTGTTGGTCCATGTCAATGAGTTGTGGGTATACTAGGCGTATTTCAGTTGGTTAGTCATTTGATACAAAGGATGTTATGGATATCATAAATAGGGTGGTCTCAAATAGGCCAACAACATCAAGGAAAAAATCATCTAATGTTGTATCACATGATGTAGGTGACCAAGAGGAAGCCTCAACTCATTTAGCAGAAATACCTTTGCCAATACGTGTGACCTTGCTAGTAGTACAACATAAGCCAAGGTTTTTTATTCATTTCTTAGGAATGATGGGTTCTAGTTATACATTTTAATTCTACCTTAGCTTCTCATTCTTGTTATATCCCATGCTCTACATTAGCTATAGGCCTTTTTTGTCATCTTCCATGGGAAGAATAGGAATAGGTTGTCCATCTTGATAAAGGAGTTTAGGGATATCTTCCTCATTGACATCTTCTTGATTCAAATCCCCCCACTTGGTGAAGGTAGTAGCCACCATCTTGATTGTTTCTAGTTCTTTGGTGCTAGGTGTAGGTTTCCCATGAGATTGAGGAGAAATAGGTAATTCTCCTAAGACAAAGGTGTCTTTTAATAGTTTGTAGTTTCCAAAACCATCATCTTGGATCATTGCTTTGACGTCGAGTATACTCTTCACAATGGGAATTTTTGATGTTGAGGTAGAGGCTAGGGATGATAGGTCAATAAATGAGCTAGATGGTGTAGGTTCTTCATCATTTTTGGATATTTGGGGGATCTTATAGAACTTGGCCTCACAAATTTTGAAGTAGTAGAAAGGCTCAGGATCTCCATGGATAGTGATTTCTTTGCCTTTGAAAGGAAACTTCACACATTGATGATAGGTTGAGGCTACAACTTTTAGAGCATGGATCCAAGGTTGGCCAAGTAATATGTTATAGGGAAGATCAAGATCAAGTACTTGGCATGTAGTTTCTGTAATAAGAAGTCCCACTTGGATTGGAAGTGCAATGATTCCTTGTGATACCCATTCTTGATCGTCATATGCTTTGATGGCAGTACTTTTTATCTTCTCAATAGTATCTTCTGAATAGCCTAGATTCTTGATCAACTATAGGGCACAAATGTTCAGACCAACACCTCCATGTACCAAGACTCTTTTGACCTTGTTTTTATGAATGGAAACCTTAAGGTGTAAAAAACAGTTATGATATGGTTGTGAGGGTAAATCTTGTTTGGAGAAGGTGAGAAGATGGTTGGCGATATGCCCTACCATAGCTTGAAACTAATTAGTATCAATGCTCTCAAGAACAAATGAATTATACAAGGCTTTTTCCAGTATTTCCCTATGTGCAGGAGATAACCTTAAGAGTTCTAAGATCAATATCTATGCGAGGGTCTATTTAAGTTGATCTAGAAGATTTTACTTGCTAGGATTAGATGTGGGAAAATTAGGTTGTGTTCTAGATTGAGATGAGATTCCTTGAACGGTTATTTTTCCACATCGTATAGTGAGTCCACATTCTGTACTAGCTCCTTTGATGGTGACAACAGTGATAACACTATCATAGGAAGAAAAAACATTGGAATAGGTATGTTGCACATTGGTGTAATCCTTAGATTTTCTGCTTTTGTTTGCTTTGTTATGATCTGTCATAGGGGTCTTGTATATCTTGAGATCCTAGTTCCCATCTAGTACCTATATAGATATGGTATCATTTTCTATGAGATATTGGATGATATTCTTGAGTTTCATGCAGTTTGCTATTTTATGTCCCTTCATTTTGTGAAAGTCATAGAGATCATGCTCGTTGTACCAGGATGGCTTCTCTTGTGGTTCTTGTTAATTTTCAAGGAAGTGTTATCAAATTCGACTCTACCAGTTTCTTCATGATCATCTTGATGGGTTTTGATAACTGTGTGTACTTGCGTTTGGGATAGTTGTTCCTATTACTAGTTTTCCTTTTTGGCAGGTTGGTGTTACTAATTTGATTGTTTTGAGGTGGTACCATTTGTTGTACAGTCAACTGGATGTTAGCAACTTGATTGTTATTGGGTCTAGGAGTACTTAGTATGACCTTAGCGTCTACTACACCATTTTTTGTTACATTTTTGTTCTTAGCCCATACACGAGGTTTCTCATTTGAACTAGTTGAAGGACAATTGTCTTTGTAAGCCCGAGTATTTCCTTGTGAGATTAGGGCTCTTTCAATGTTAAGGGCTCTAGGGACAAGCTCGTCATATGACATGATGCATTGCATTTTCAAGTGGAATGATAGATTTGGATCCAGATTGGCTATAATGATTCCTACTTGTTGTTCATCAAGAAGAGGCCACTTGCTTTTGCTAGCTCTTTGTCTCCATCATTTTAAGAAATTAGCTAAAGTTTCTCCTTGATTTTGTTTAAGAGTGTACAATTCTTCTAGACTAACGTCCATGTCAAGATTGAAGGAGAAGTGATTGATGAATTTATCAATGATATCTTGAAAAGTTTTGATACCAAGAGGCAAATGAGAAAACCAATTCATACCATGACTTGTTAAACTTTGAGGGAAGAGGCACATTAGATATGAATCATTGTAAGCCACCTCCATGTACATGATGTTAAATTATTTGATATGGTCTACATGAATTCCTCTCCCTTTGTATTTGTAAAATTTGGGGATTTGAAAACAAGGAGGGAATGGTATCATTGCTATGTTTTGGTCAAATGAGTAAGCACACAAGTTTTGTGTATGAGGTTTCTTTGTCTTGCCCATATGAAGGTCCTGTATTTCCTATGAGAGTGCTTTCAATTCTGATGCTATATTGTCTTGTGGGTTGGGTGGAGGAACATATGGTGGGATGATAGATGAGTTATATGGTGTGTATGAAGGTGTGATATTTTACAAAAGTGATGGATATGTTTCCGATGCATTTGGATTGACGATGTTCAAATGAGGATAATAGGAGCCTTGTTGCTATTGTTGGGAATATTGTTGAGCTTGATGTTGTTGTTGTGCTACTAGGGCTTGTTGTTGGGCTTGCTATTGTTGTTGTGCTAATAAAGTTGCTTGTTGTGCTGCTAAGGATGCTTGTTGTGCGATGGCCACTTGTTGTTGCTATTGTTATTGTGCTAAGGCTGCTTGCTATTGTTGTTGTTGTTATTGTGCTAAGGCTACTTGCTAAGCTTTATTTTGCTATTGGGATAAGGTTGCTTGTTAAGCTTGATGTTGTTGTTGGGATAAAGCTACTTGTTGAGCTTGATGTTGTTGTTGGGCTAAGGTTGCTTCTTGTTGTTGTTGTTGGATGACTTGTTGATAAGATTGTCATGCTTGCTGTAAAGCTAAGGCATGTGCTTGCAATGTGGGATCTAGTGGTTGTTGGGACATCTGTGATGGATTGTGGATATTGATGTTTTGAGTAGGCAATAGATTGCTGGTGAGAAGTGGAGGATTCCCTTGATTTAACATTCCTTGTAATGGTAGAATGAGGTGGAGGGATGTATGTTTGAGGTACTGATTGATTTGGTGTAGTAAAGGGGACTATGGGAAAAGATGATGATGATGTCGTTAAATTTTGCAATGGAAATGACACACTAGGACCTTGAGTCCATTGATTGAAAAGATTCCCTTGTCCTACCTTTTCCTAAAGGTGTAAACAAGGGATTGGTGATCAAGGTACTTCTTGGATTGATAGAACTAGTAACGAAGGAATTTTTTTGAGGTGGATTGATGATGGATGATGTGGAAATGGTGGATAGCATGGGTGAACCCACCAGAGGGTTGGATAAAGATGTCCCTTTTTGCATTAAGGGTTGGTTCTGTGATATAGTATTGACATGCCCTTATGTGCTATTTTAAGATATTTGGTCTATACTGCTTTACGTGATGGTGGGAACACTTGTGGTACTCAAAGGTGTGGATGAAGAAGGGTGTCCCTAAAATGTCAAAGTGGTGGTGGAATAATGAAGTTCAAGTAGTCTATGTAGCTGTTTTAGAGCTTCGAGAATAGGAGGAGCACCAAAAGTAGGTGTCAAAGTAGTGGTGGGAGGTGGAGGGTTTGTGTCAAGGGTACCCACAAGTGTACTATCTTCAAATGGTGAGGTGTGACCAAAATCTTTAGCAAGGCTGGTTGCAAGACTAGGAATGTAGGTTTGATTTAGACCTAGTGATGGGGTGATGAAGCCTTGTGTTAAATTCTGTGCCACAAACGTTAGGGACGTAGGCGATATATTTTTAAAGGATTGATGTTCTAGAAGTTCCTCCCTAGTAAGCTCAAATGGATTATTCATGAATTATTTGATGTCATATGTTCTTGATGGTGATGAAGGTTGTTGTGACGGGGTAACATGACTTCCAAGATGGAATTCTAAAGGATTTGGATCACTTTAGGTAAATGTAACTTTGGTTTTCTCCATGATTCTCTTGTGTTGTGATCTAGTCTTTACCATAAATATTGTGTCACCTATGGGAGAGTTGTGTTGAATTTTGTAATGTTTAAACTCTCTAGTTGACTCAAATCCAGGAAAAAGGGATGTTCTAAGCCTTTTGGGAGAAATGATGATAATGTGGGATGAAAAGATGGGTGATGTGGGAAGTGATCTTTATGAACATTTTGGGACAACAATTTTGACTTAAGTTTGATGTTTTTGATGTTGGGATAAAGGGTGTTTATGAATTTTGAAATCTTTAGGGTAGACTTGTGACCTTCAAGATGAGCTAGTTTTAAAATGATAACTAACTTAGATAAGTGCATGGAAAAGGATACATTTCATATACAAAGTAGCTAGGTTATCCACTGGTGTGGTTTGATTTGATGTTTAAGTCACAAAGTGTTGATGTACTCAAAATTTGCAAAGATAGTTGAGATGGGAGATGAAATATGATGAAGGGGTGAGTGAGATGTTTGACCAAATGTTGACCTAAAGTGAACCTTTTTGTTTTGATAAGACCAAGGTAGTGAGAATGATGCTAGACCTCTAAAATTTTCAAATCCTAAAGACCCAATGATTTAGAAAAGTTGTTGATCCTCGGAAAGATAAGGGTTTTGGCTCATAAAGAACATGTACATGTCTAGATATTTTCTTAGTGTGCATTCATAAATTTTTATCAACAACTTGTTTATGTTCTCGTAGAGTGCCTCAATGCAGTAGTTGATTGCTTTTGCACTACGGTGCCTAGGCTTAAAGTGACGACCAATTAACCTTCATTTGGGGATCCTTACTTTGTGTGGGATCATCTAGTAAAGTGAACCTTTGTTTTGACAAGATCAAGGTAGTGAGAATGATGCTAGACCTATAAAATGTTCAAGTCCTAGAAAACCAATGTTGAATTTAAATGAGAGGATGGATGGGAATGTTTAAATCTGTTCGAGCTCTCCTAGCTCAGGCATAAAAGTTTCTCATCAAAGTGTAATGATTGTAGTAAAATATTGAAGCCCACTTTTCACCATACCTTGTTCTATGATTCCTATGTATGAAATGATGGGTTGGAGCTTTTCTCTTACAAATTTTGATGGTTTGATGAATCATTTGTGGGAGTTTGGTATCATGTAAAAAGATCAAGATGTTGACTCCAAAATAATGCATATAATTTTGGACTATACCATGAAGCGCGTCTATAAAAGTTTTCTACCAATCCGTCTCTATTTCTTTGAAGCACTAAAAGGTGTTTCTTGAGATATTTTGGTGTGAGATTCCTAATTCTAAAATCAGGACCTGTAGACCTTGGCTTAGGGATCCTAATTTTTTGTGAGATCATGTGAAAATAGTTTAAGTTTATGGAAGAAAGGTAGATATTTATTGCTATGTGGGAGATGGTAATGTGGGCCTTCTAGCCTCAATATCAGATTGTTCCTCTTCTTCATCTAAAATGGTTGTTGTGTTTCTCCACTGGGTATTTGTTTGCTTGTTTTCAAAAGTGAAGCTTCTCAAACTTCTAATAAGATTTGTTTCTTCACCGTTTATGAGTTCAAAGTTTGGTTGAATTATAGCACCTAGAAGATTAGGTTGTTCAACGGGAGAAATCGGTCTCCAAATAGTCATGTTGGGTTCATTTTTCAATTTATCTTTGCTTAAGTGAATTGATTTTACCACAAACACTTGTCTTGATTATGTTTCCAAACTAGATGTTTATTTCAAAAACTTCATAATTTTCACAATTTCCATTTTGTGAAAATTATGAGGTCAAAGACATCATTTCCTTTGTTGTCTTTGGAAAAATATGGGTATGAGATTAATGTCAAGATATTTAGAAATCACTAAGGATAAATCCTTAGGACAAGCAATAATATCAAGGCTAACTCAAGAAGTCCATATTTGAGCCAAAGTGTTTAAAATTTTGAGGATGATAGTGAATGTTTGTTTTTGGATCATTTTGAAACCAATCAAAATGTCAAAATGACTCACAATAATTTACAATCCTAGGATAGAAATGGCCATTATTGTTGAGTCCCCACTAGGATTTCTCCAAACACTAGACAATGCAAAAAGTTAGAGATTTGGCGACACTGGATCCCCCTTTCTTAGCACACACTTCTTGGGACCACTAAATCTCAAAATCATTAAAATATGGAGATTAAAAGAAAATTTTCTATTTCTACAATTGAATAGTATAAATGTGGGGTGGCTTCAGAATGACTGTTCTTGCACAAACAAATATTTTAAGATTTTGGCTTGCTAAACAAATGGGTTATAGTAAGGTTAATCAGGGACATGGCACCTTATGAGCATTGAGAAAGCCACTAAAGGCTTTAACCAATCCTACTAGGGGATATTATACTTTTTATAGTAGTACCCCATTCTAAAAGACACTGTACGGCTAAGGCCTACATACCATGAGGAATTGACAATTTAGTCTACATTTATGTACTGAATCGAGTGAAAAATCAGTTGGAGTCACCTTCAAATTGGTATTAGGTAGGCCCCTTTAAAGATAAAAAAAGTGAGGGAGTACACTTGTAGTTTGACCGCCCAGTTCATGTAAAGTGTAAGGAGGGAGCACACATAATGTCTCTTTCTCACACTAGCATGATTGTTCAATTTTAAACCAAATTGAAAGAATTTAGCGAACTTTCAAAGTGTTAGAGAATGTTTCTATTTCTCAAGGTCACTAAATGGCATGAGAGAATTGCATACGCATCCACTAACAATGTTGAAAATTACAAAAAATAGCAAACAGTTGTAAATTTTAACCCTTCAAAGCAATTTGATGAGTTCATTTTAAGCACCAATTGAAAGATGAAATTTGCCTTGTTCAATTTTAAGCCCAAAGTAAAATGATGATGTAAGGGTTCAATTTTATCCAACTTTGAGTGCTCATTTTAAACCCAATTGAACTCTAGTGCATTTCCTAAAGCAGAAAGTAGAAAGCATCAAATTGGGTTATAATTGCTCCAAAGCATTGAACGCTTGTTACAATTATAGAATTTGAGATAGAAGAGACTTTCTTCACTTTTGCTCCATGTCTTTAAAAACCTACAAAATCCTATCAATCTAACAACCAAAACACAATCAAGCATGCATTAGTGCTCAGATAAATCCTAGAAATTAAGTCACATGTCAAAAAAATAAACATAAAATTTCTTACCTTGGTAGGGCATCGCTGAACATGATAGTGTCACAATTTGAAGTTTGGGCATCACTCTAGTGAAAATGGGCATCACTCTATAGTAGGAATAGTGAGCATGATTGTGTCGGTATTTTGATCGACGTCACTACTAACGGTAGCGTTGTAGTTTGAAATTTGAAAGCATTAGACTGGTGAAAATGGACATCGCTATTTAAACTTTTTGATACCTCCAGATTAAATATGCGTCGCATATATAAATCAACATCAGAGCATTAATTCAGCGCCAGTGTTTCAAATTGGTAGGGTGTCACTATATGGCAACACTATTGAAATAATGTCACTATTTGTAACTTGGGCATTGTTGCGACCTGCAAAATAACATAAAATGAAATTCGAGCTAAAAAAGGGTTAGATTATTTATTGGTTAGCCCTCCTTCTAGTACCAAAATGTGAGACAAGGAGAATGTCAAAGAGGGTCGAGTACGCTTGAATCATGATGAATCAAAGCATAACTTCACCAAATATATCTATATCTACAAACAAGATCATTCAAAATGGAAATCTAAACTAAGAATTTAATTGAAACTGAAAGCTACAAACTACACAAAAATAGTTAAATTCATAATCTAGCCCATCCAAAACTTATCCTATTTTGGAATTGGTGTTGTGTTGATGTGAAACGACGACCCTTTCCCAATCCCATGATTAGTGAGCCTATTTTAGTTTATTCTATGGAAGAGAATTGATGAAACTATTGTGATTAATATATGAAAACCTAGTTTATGCTAAAATGAACATGATGCAAGCTAAGTTACCATGATTTTATGCTAAAAATGAACTGATTATGCTATTGCTAAGCTAATCTAAGCTAAAACTATGCTAAAAGATGAAAAACCTAATTCATATACAAAGTAAGATGGATGCATGGAAGCCATTAATGGATGCTCTAAGCTATTATGCAATTAAAATGAACTAAAATGAGCTAAAAAGTGAGTAAATTCAAATTATGGATGCAAGTGAATTCAAAAACATAAGTTTGCAATTGAAAGATGGATCCATTTGTCTCCAAATAGTGACCTATTTATAGGAGATCAAATGAGAAATTGAGGGTTGAGATCAAATAGTTTAATCAATGGTTCAAGATGAAGGGGATGAGAGGCATGGATCATTGATTCTCATCAACGGATGAGAATGTGTGATGAGATTTAATCAAGGGATTGCACTTACCTCAAACAAACACACTTTTGACCTACTCACATTGGTCAAAGGTAACTTGTTCAAAAGGTTGAAGGTTTAGCTTGTTCAAGAAGCGAAGTGAGATAATTGGAGGAGAGAGAATATTCCTTAGAATATTCCTTTTGGATGAGGAGAAAAGGTAATTTACAAATTAAAAAAAAGGTTTAATTGTGCAAAAAAGGGATAAAGAATATTCCATGGGAATATTCCCTTTGCTTAGAGGAATGTTAGTTTTGTTAGAGTAATAGGTTAATTACTTAATTAATTTAATTATGTTGATTAATTAATTATTCACCTTTACTTTATTTTTCACTTAAGCTAAACTTAGGCCTATTAATAATTAATTAATTATTAATTACTCATCTTTAGGGATTTGATCTCCTTTCATAAGGATTGATCTTATTGTAATTATTTCAATTATTGTTTTAAGCATTTTTGCCTCACGAGCAAGCAAAACACTATTCTTGTGTTTTGGTTATCTCTTCTATGTGACAGGTTATTTGCTTGCAGGTGTTCACTAGGTTCTGTGAAGTTGTATTTATCAACTTCAACATGGTACCAGAGCGACAGATTTGCAGCTTCCTATTCATTTTTTGAAGGATCATGTCCTGAAGCATTTTTTCAATGCATCTAGGGTCAAATCAGACCTCTTGATTGAATCAAAAGCTGCTAGAATAGTCAAGATTGACCTTTGTTTTGTCAAATTTGGCTTCCATTTGTCAGATCTGTGAGGGTTTGAAGAAAGGGCTTTTTTGTTTGATTTAAGGGGTGCCTTATTTTTTAGAGCATTTTGAGCCCAAACAGATGTCACCATTGTGATCAGAAGGCCCAAAAACCCCTATTTCCAGATATAATTTGTCAATTTTGAAGTAGTTGACATCTGAGGCAATTTTTTTTTGTCTTCAGGCCCGTATAGCCTCACTTGCATGCATTCCGAGGTATTAAAAAAAATTTCGTCAATTTTTTTTTCAAAAAAACATAAAAAAAAATTGAAAAGAGGCATGTAGTTTTTTATTTAAAAAAAGAGGTTGTAAATTTAATTGGGGGCACTTTTTTAAAAAGTCAGGAGCAATTTTCAAGGTACTTGTAGGATACTTGCTTGTGTAGGCCCATGCGGGCCCACATGCCACCACCAGTTACTTAAGGTCCACCAATGGCTACCTATACAAGCCGTTCAACGGCCCTAATAAACCAGTAGCCCCTTTAAATTTTTTTTTAATAATTTTTTTTTCAAACAAAAAAAAATATTATTTGTATTTTTTTAAACAATTTTTTTACAATAAGTTGAATTGTGCAAATGTAACAACGACCATTTGGCTGTCAAATTTAGGCTCACAATTTTTCTGGGATAGTCATATGGTTGTCAAATTTAATGCAGTGAATAGCTTTTTTCCCCTTTGAGAGTTGTTTTCTTCCGGAGGCCATAACTTTTTCCTACGATGTCAAAAATGGGAAAACGAGATATCATCAGAAATCTATTTCTGAGATCTTCGTAGTGGTGTAGGTGGTTTTTAGATTTGGTTTTTTGGTTTTTTCCAGAAATCCTTCTTCTCATCTGTTGTCCTTTTTTGGACCTTATGGGCTCACATTGCATGTATTTATCTTTTGTAAACACATTGATAGAAGTGCCTCAGCTTTGTATGTGTAGTATTGGGATTCTTGCACATTACTTTATGCCTTTTTGTACTCGCACTATGATATAAAGTGCCATGGGGGTTGATGTTTTCCTTTGTTTTTCCTTCATACCTTTCTCATGCGTATGTGACTTTTGTTTTCACATCCTTTCTATCTGCTTGTACTTTCATGATTGCACCTTCAAATGTTCTTGGTTCCTCTTCATGCACTACATTTTGGCATTCAATTTCAGTGTACCTATCATGCCTCTCCCTTTTCAACATTATTGGGGGGTTTCTACTATTGGTGCTAATGCTTCCTTGGTTTCATGTTGGAGTGAGCTATGTATACAGTATTTGTTCCTATCTTTTGGGACAATTTCTTCTTGATTGGAGGATTCTTCATCCTTCCCTCTTGTTTGGAGGCTTCTTATACCTTCACTCGTATTTCTCTCTTTTGGAGAGGAGCTTTTCCCACAAGGTATTCTCCTTTTCTCCTGTTGTGAGAGATCTTTTATAGTTGTACATGGGTACCTCATCAAGCCTAGTTGTCGGGACCCATCTTTGTTTTCATGCATTTCAATGAGATGGAGCACTTACCATATGGACACTCTTGCATTCCTATTTCTGGAGGAAACCTTCCATTTTCACTTGATCAGTTCTTCAGATTATTGGTACTTGTGCTATTTGTATCTTTGAGTTCCAGATGTTTTTCCTTGGTTTGCCATCAGATTCAAGTAGTGCTATTGAGGGCACTCATACAGATTCTTGTCTTCTTGATCCTGATCACCATTTGTTTCAGAGAGGGTTTTTTCTTTCAGCATTTCAGAAGTTATTCTATGACAATGCTTGTAGCTTCTTCATGCTTCAGTGGTGTTTTCCATGTTCTTCCTTAGTTTTTTTAGCTCTCCC
This sequence comes from Sequoia sempervirens, assembly GCA_007258455.2. Taxonomy (NCBI): domain Eukaryota; kingdom Viridiplantae; phylum Streptophyta; class Pinopsida; order Cupressales; family Cupressaceae; genus Sequoia; species Sequoia sempervirens. The sequence continues at coordinate 368,158,573 of VDFB02000015.1, read as the reverse complement.
TAAGTTCATATTAAGCGGGGTTGTTAGAGTAATAGGTTAATCACTTAATTAATTTAATCACGTTGATTAATTAATTAAGTCACCTTTACTTTATTTTTCACTTAAGCTAAACTTAGGCCTATTAATTACTCACCTTTAGGGTTTTGATATCCTTTCATAAGGATTGATCTTATTGTAATTATTTCAATTATTGTTTTATGCATTTTTACTTCACGAGCAAGCAAAGCACTATTCTTGTGTTTTGGTTATCTCTTCTATGTGACAGGTTATTTAATTGCAGGTGTTCACTGGGTTCTGTGAGGTTGTATTTCTAAACTTCAACAAGTTTAATTGCTAATTAAACAAGATTTAATCATGCAATTAGAGGGTTAGAAGAATTAAAGTGATGTTTATTAAATTAAATGATTTAATAAATGGGGGAGAGATGAAATGATATTTAATTAAATAACTTAGGATTATTTAATTAAATAAGATGATTTAGGGAATTAAATTAAATGTTTTGATTTATTTAATTTAATGAGATGAAGTGTTAGTGCGAAAATAGATGAATTAACCCGATTAACTTAATTAGGCCAATAGATGAAAATGATGCAATTAATTAATTATCTAGGCTAATTAAACTAATTAAGAAAAAGAGGATGGGTCAAAGAGGAAATGATGTTAACAAATCTATTTCAAGTGTATGATATTGATGAGGACATTTTTTAGTGTCTACAAGTCCTAATTAAGTTATGACAATCCTATAATTTTATGAACTAATATCTATGTCTTATTTGTGCATACATGTAGAAATCATCATCATCAAATGGAGCCTACAAATTTGTGTGCCAATAATATTGGAATGAGAATCCATTAATTCCATTTCCATGCACGATAAACATGAAAAAGATAGGGCAACAAAGGGAAAAGATGAAATGGAAGGCTAAGAAAAGGGCAGCCAAGGGCATTTATTCTTGTATACTTCTAAAGATTGAATATGAAAATGCCCTCTCAATAAACAAGAATGGAAATTTATCTTCTAAGGTAGGTTATGTTGAGTACTATAAAGATAAGGATGATTAATATGATGCATTTGATTATGAATGCATGGAAGAAGAAACTAAATATGATGATTATGATGTAGTTGATTGAAATTTTTAACTAAAGAAAATAGTTCTAGTCTTTAAATGATTATAATTTTCTCACTCATAATTTTGAATACTTAGTAAAAATATAATCCCAAACTCAACATGATAACATAATCAAAGCATTATATTAACCATGCATGATAAGAAGTGATAAAGAAATATAATAAAATGAAGGAAAATGTAAAGAAAATGTATAAATACTTGACATACCTTCAAATATGAGCTTTGATTTGAGAAACTACCCAATTATGTGTATTTTTTTCTTCTTGCATCAAAATCCTCAAGAATTAGAGATTTGCATGAAGTTTCTTTGTTTTCAACATTCAATTCTATATAACTCTAATAGAATAACTAAAAACTATAGAATTAACCAATCTATAATATGAAATTATAGCAATAAAATCATAATTAACATTGCAACACTATAACATTAAAATTTGAGTTCATATAATCAAATTTCATGTAAAAACTCTATTATTTCATCCTTCTTAAGTTGAAAAACCAAAAAAAGGTGGTGCAAAGGTGGTGGAATGTGTAAGAATGCATGTGCTTTCCCCAACATCATGAAAAAGCATTTTTTTGCTAGATAATGCATTGAAGCAGGAGAATAATCTAGAGCATGTGGGCTTGGATCATGGGTGTCCTACCTGTTTTACCATTTTTAGAAGTCTAAAATGTGTGCTCATGCTATAACACAAGCACACTTGCACTTGCACAAAGTACGAGTGTGCTTTGCCTTGCTTTAAACGGTTCAAAATTTCAACTTTTTCAAAGCACCCTCACATTTTGAAAAAGTTGAATTTGTTAAGGTTTTGTGAGTGTCATCATGTGTGTGTAGGGGGTTGGGTTGAGGTAAATGTATGAGACCTTTATTTGAGGAATGGTGACATCTTGTAAGTTCTATGTATGTCTTTTTTTATGTGTGATATGAAATTTCACCACAATTCCCTTGTTATGTTGTACGTGTCATTGTACATGACATGACCCTTTTTGTGTGTGTTTCCATTCAATGCAACATCCCTATATTCTCAAGCCTATACTTTAAACTCTCAACCCTCAACCTTATACCTTAAACCCTAAACCATACACCCTCCACCCTCAACCCAATACTTAAGCCCTGATCCCTCAGTCCTCAACCCTATACCTTAAACCCTAAACCCTAAAAACTCAACCCTCATCCCTATACCCTATACCCTATACCCTCAAACCACTACCCATAATCCCTCAACCCTCAACACTCAATGTCACACCCTATTTAATTAGCTTAGCTTAATCACTTAATCACTATATTAATTGCTTAATAACAAGTGATTAGGAGAGACAATTTGATTATGTTAATTATTATTTGAAGGGTAAATAAGAAAAATGATTATAATGATGATGAGTAATTATGTGTTCTAACTCATAAGTGCATCATGAATTATTAACATTATCTTAGTTTGGAGAGAGAGTATCATCGAGGAAAAGGTTCTAGTCAGGGAGGTAACTTTCTATGATGGAATCACACACTCACCTAGGCTCATGTAGTTAGGTTGCATGTCTGTGAATAAGATTGGAAATTTAGGATTTCAATATTTGAACATTTATATTATTCTATGCAATGCATAAATATATTTATATGGGGGAAAAAGTTTCTTTATATATAAATCTAGATAAATAAAGAATAATCAAGAGCTCATGCTAACATGGGTCATAAGCCAAACTTAGCCCGAGAGTGTATTACTTGTTGAAATAGTTGTATTCATCATTCTATCAAAATGGACCCAATTTGATGATAATTGACATGGGTATGCAAACTAATATCCTTATAATAAAAGAATAAAACTAATATTAAATAAATAATATAAATTTAATATCATTACCAATGTAGTTAAGAAATAGACTCAATATCTCTTTAATTATTATTATCTTAAAAATATTATATGTGAACATTTTATTTATAAAAAGTGAATGTAATACTGAAGAAAAATAAGTAAAACCATAGAAAAAGGAGTAAAATGAAAAAAAGGAAAAAAATCAAAAATTTCCCCTCCACATGCCTTGTCAATGTCTCCACAATTTGCATGCTTGTCTTCATGGCTATATGCTGGAAACTTTGTAAAATCAAGTATTACTTTTTTTTAGAGGATTATTTTGGTTTTGAGTAAAGAAAAAAGATTTACTGGTGAAGGAATTCAGAGGGAGGTGAAGGAGAGCTCTTCTTTTTATTTTAGAGAAGAGGAAACCCTATTCCAAGTTGCAAAAGGAAATAATGAAGGATATGTGGCATCCTTCTTATTCAAGAATGCTTTCAGTATGGAATTTGGCATCCTTCTTATTCAATCCTAGTTTCAGTATGCATTTATATCAAATTTTATTCATTTATTTATTTATTTTTACAAACAAACTAGCTTATATCTGAGAGCTGGAAAAGATATAGAATTGAGTGGTATGCTAAGAATATTAGATAATGAAAGAAGGGGAGTGGTAGTGCTGCATTTTCTGAGGGAAGATGATAAGTTTTAGTCAACAATATATATTCTCATCCTTTCATCTCCTCTTTTATTCTATTTCATCAAGCTTTCTTTGTATAAGCCTGGATTCCATCTTCCTTACTGATTATCTCTCAAGGATTTTCATATGGAGAAGCCCATTATGGTGGTTATATTTTACTAGACAAGCACTTCTTTTTGTTTTTTTTATGTAATTTTCGAATTTATCAATAAAGTGTGGTGATAGATTGCTTGCAATGCCCATTTTTATGCATGGTTTATTTGTTGGCTATTGGGTTTTTTTGTGCACTATGTGTAGTATAATGCAACTAATAAATATAAAACATAGTAGTGAAACTAAAAGTATGCCTAGAATTTTGACAACCAAATCATTTTATGTGCTGGTAGACATTGTGTTGGATGTTTATTAGGTAATACTGCATTGCTCATGCTTCAATTATAATCATAAAAATTCAGTACCATTACATTACATTGAAGGAGATGTTACACATTCCAATTATTGTTCACACTCTTTAATAATATACTTAGTTACTAAGCTTAACACACGAAAGATTTTAACTAGGCATCCACCAAATTTCATCCCTTGACACATTTAAATACACTTATTATGAAAAGTTGCGTATACAACAAAAGAAAATTAATCTATGAGAAATGAAAGAAATATTATTTCTCTATGTATTTAATGTATATATAGTGTCATTTCTAGCTACTCCATATGAAGCTTGGAAACACTCTAAAATGCAACAATCAATATGGATGATCAACAAATTCATACATTTTCTGATTTAGAATACAACCAATAAGGTATAGATATTCTAATGAAGAAGGTATATCTTCTAACTGTTTATAAAATTAAACTACCAGGCAAGAATGATAAGGAGTAGGAAGAAGTGCATAACTGCTGAAACTTAAGTTGTTAGCAAGTAACAAGTTATAACTTATTTTACTTCTTGACTTGTTTTATCCACTTTGGTCTTCTTGAGTTATCAAACTATTTAGAAATTAATTATTCTTCATTCTATGTATCAAATCATAGAAATGATCTTGAATTAAGAAATAATGTGAAGCTCATTATGTTCAAGTCCATAACATTTGAATGATTGCTATCACCCCCTCATGCATGACAATTGTATTGTAAGTAAAACAAAAGTGGCACTTGATAAATGCATGCTATCGATATACTAAAATTATCTGCAATTAACAAGTTGCATAAGTGGGCCAAGATGAGTTGTTCAAGTAAGAAGCATGATCTACCTCTAAGGATTTCAAGTGGAGACTTCAATTAACTTATATGATTGTGTGATAGTTAACTATTTAAATAGCTAACCCTATACACACATTGTTAAAACATATGTACATATAAACATAGTTTAAAATTGGTCTAATTTTCTGATAGGAATGTAGTGGGTTGAGCTGTAAACAGAACTATTGACATGTGCTTGGGTGTGGAACTTGAAGCATTAGTTTTGAAATAGCAAGATTTTCTTGTTATCATATTGCTATTCTGGGAATTTAGTGAGCTATATTGCAGACAAAACTGCTCTTACATGGTTGGTTTAGAAAACAATTTCTGGGTTTTGTTCTTCATTCTTCCATCTTTCCAGAACATCTCAAAGTTTTGAATTTGAGTTAGTAATGTAAGAGTTATGATAATTTGAATGTTGTCCTTTTGACTGTAATCTGTAAATTCAAAACTACTAGTTGGTTTATAGATTGCAATATCATTATTTTAAATTATATATATTTTTAATTTATAAAGGTGTGGTTAAGCATAAGTCAAATATTTTTAAATAGGTCAAAATACCTTTGTGGGTTTCCTTTCATGTTTGTTGGATGATTAATGTTCTTATTTTATGAGCACATAGGTATGCTATTTTGATAGAGTTTCACGTAGTGAACTAGATTCCATCATGCATGTTGTCACATACGGCTAGATCCTTTGTGATGGGTCAAGCTTCTCTAGTGGAGTAGCATGGGGAAGCTAATGCTTCATGGTAGGGTGGATATCATGTTGATGATGCTCTCTCTCTCTTGTTTCATGGAAAAGGAATGGTAGAGGTTTTGAAATGTAAATGTTGATATATTATGTATTATGTATCTTGTGTATTACAATTGAAGGAGCAGATGAATCTTACTTCTTTGCTTGTGTTTCCATTTATAATTCTGAAATGATTTTTTGGAAGAGCATGGACAAAATAATTAAATTGTTGCATGTGTCATTTTGGCTTGGGGTGTGTGTATTTGCATCAAGTTGTAAAATAAATCAAGTTGTGTAGTTATGATAAAGTATTGGGCATAGAATTACATCATATTAGAGATTGTAGACTCATTTATAGGTTTTGGAAGGAAAAGATTTTAGTCAAGTGTTTGATCTGGCTCTAGGTTATGCTTATATTATTCCCTAATGTCCATATTTTTTTTGGGAATAGGATGCCATTTAATTGTAATCCTAAACATATTTCATGTATCTCCTAAGTCCCTAGAAAGTGTTCCCCAACACTAGGATTAGAAAGAGATTAAATTCAAATGAAATGAACATGTAAACTGACATTTGTAATTATTCCTAAATGATAGGAACATGTGGGGACACCCAAGAAGATATCCTACTAAATAGGAGCACATGGGGTGCATACATGGAAGGTGGGACCCACCTTCTATCAGTTAACTATTTGGTGAATTGATAACTCTTATGAAATGCATGTCTTGTTCCTACAAAGTAGGGATTGATATTTACAATGTATGTGGAGTGGCACTATCAGTTCAGTTTCAGTTCAATTCAATTTAGTTTAGTTCAGTTTAGTTCAGTTATGGTTCAGTTATCTTCAGTTGCATGTAGTTAGTTTGAGTTGCATGTAGTTAGTTTGAGTTGCATGTAGTTGAATTTAGTTGACTTGAGTTGCATGGCTAATGAATTTAGTTGCATGATAGATAACAAGTTGATACTTTTAGTTAAGTGGGGATGATCAATCATGCATGATGTTTTGCATGAATGGTGGAGAGATATGTTTTAGTTAACTCAGATTGACTTGGACCCACCTTGGGAACCCAAGTTGGCATCTTGGAGTTAACACCTTTTGCATGAATGCATGAGAAGATATTTACAAGGCTGAGTGGCCCAATCTTGGATGCCAACTTTGAGGAGAAGCTTGGAAGATATTTTGTTGACCAATGATAAGTTAGGAGTTCAGTTTGGGGCACCTAAATTGAGGAGACATTGGTTTTGAATTCATGTTACATGTTGAGACTCTACTTGCACAAAATAGGCGTAGGTTTTTGAGAGGAGCTTTGAGCTCTTGTAATTGACAACTCTTTGGAGTTTACAATGTTCATAATTATCTATTAATTGCAGAAAATTGAAGAGAGTTCCATCAAATTTTATTGCAGGTTGTGAAGAAGGATTGTTGAAGGAAAGGAAGCATACCAATCAAGGATTGATACAAAATTATTGTAATCTTGTTCTAAGGTTAAATAATACGAGCACTATTGATTATGGTGGTGGTGTTTTTTTCCCGAAAGGGTTTCTCCCTATATATCCTGTGTCACTTCTATCTTCTTGTCTTATTCTTCTACAATCTTCTGTCTCTTTCTACAATTGGTAAAATTGATCTAATCAGATTAATCACCCACAAAGAATTGTGACAAATAACAGTTAATTTAAATCTATAGTCTCATAGTTTTACAAGTTTTAAGCTATAATTACCTTCATTTTCCAACATTTGGTATTAGAGCTAATGATTGGTTAGGGTTTGGGACACCTTTCTCTTAAAAGTTTGAAGGTATATGTGTTCTGTATGAGAGGGGCACCTCTCTTGGACTGGTTACACTTTACTATAGTGAGTTACTTCAAAGGTTTTTTTATTGCATGTCTATGCGTGTTGTTAACTTGGAGTCTTATGTTGCAAGATGGTGGATATACAGGGACTTGTTTGCAGATTTGGGTTGTTATGTCGATAGCATGAAGTTCTACCTATGATAGTTTTGGAAGAGCTAGCAACATGCTATGGTTTCTATTCCAATTTGGTATGAGTGTGGCAGTCACTCAGAGTCTTTTGATATCATTTGAATTTGATGCTTATGTTCATGTATAGATTGGTGCAGGTTTTAGTGACAGAAGAAATGGTTACAAAGACTTGGGAAAGGTATTGATTTAGAATGCTATAGATTATCTTATAGATAGGTTCTCTTGGTGTAGGAAAGCCATTGGCCCTGAGTCCTGTACTTGATTTATTATAATGATTCCTTGTTTAGAATAATTGCTATGTATAATGTTAAGTGGGAGAATGTTCAGACTAGGATGCCATTTAATTGCAATCCTAAACATATTTCATGTATCTCCTAAGTCCTTGGAAAGTGTTCCCCAACACTAGGATTAGAAAGAGATTAAATTCAAATGAAATGAACATGTAAATTGACATTTGTAATTATTCCTAAATGATAGGAACATATGGGGATTCCCAAGAAGAGCTCCTACTAAATAAGAGCACATGGGGCACCCACATGGAAGGTGGGACCCACCTTGTATCAGTTATCTATTTGATGAATTGATAACTCTTATGAAATGCATGTCTTGTTCCTACAAAGTAGGGATTGATATTTACAATGTATGTGGAGTGGCACTATTAGTTCAATTTCAATTCAGTTTAGTTTAGTTTAGTTCAATTTAGTTCAATTCAGTTCAGTTATGTTTCAGTTATCTTTAGTTGCATGTAGTTAGTTTGAGTTGCATGTAGTTGAATTTAGTTGACTTGAGTTGCATGGCTAATGACTTCAGTTGCATGATAGATAACATGTTGTTACTTTCAGTTAAGTGGGGATGATCAATCATGCATGATGTTTTGCATGAATGGTGGAGAGATATGTTTTAGTTAAATCAGATTGACTTGGACCCACCTTGGGTGCCCAAGTTGGCATCTTGGAGTTAACACCTTTTGCATCAATGCATGAGAAGATATTTACAAGGCTGAGTTAAGTGGGCCCATTCTTGGGTGCCATCTTTGAGGAGAATCTTGGAAGATATTTTCTTAACCAACAATTAGTTAGGAGTTCAGTTTGGGGTGCCTAAATTGAGGAGACATTGGTTTTGACTTCATGGTAGATGTTGAAACTCCACTTGCACAAAATAGGTGTAGGTTTTTGAGAGGCAAGGCACTTTGAGCTCTTGTAATTGACAACTCTTTGGAGTTTACAATGTTCATAATTATCTATTAATTGCAACAAGTTGAAGAGAGTTCCATCAGAGTTTACTGCGGGTTGTGAAGAAGGATAGTTGAATGCAAGGAAGCATACCAATCAAGGATTGATACAAAATTATTGTAATCTTGTTCTAAGGTTAAATACTACAAGAACTATTGATTCTGGTGGTGGAGTTTTTCTCGAAAGGGTTTCTCCATGTATATGTTGTGTCACTTCTATCTTCTTGTCTTATTTTTCTACAATATTCTATGTTTTTCTAAAATTGGTAAAATTGATCTAATTAGATTAATCACCCACAAAGAATTGTGACAAAGAGCACTTAATTTAAATCTACAGTCTCATAGTTTTTCAAGTTTTAAGCTACAATTTCACCTTCAATTTTTAACAATTTTATTATTGATTAATTGAGTGGTTGTTACACTCAAACCTATATATTAAACCCTAAAGATTGCACCCTCAACCCTCATCCCTATACCCTATACCCACAACCCAATACTTAATCCAGAATCCCTCAACCCTCAACCCTATACCTTAAATCCTAAACCCTACACTCTCAACCCTTAACCCTATACCTTAGACACTCAACCCTGAACATTACCTCACACCCTCAACCCTAAATCCTTAACCCCATACCCTATACCCTCAATGTTATACCAAATACGTAAGCCATAATCCATCAACTCTCAACCCTATACCTTAAACCCTAAACCCTACACACTCAACCCTTAACCATATACCTAAGACACTCAACCCTGAACATTATCCCTCAACTATAAACTCTCAACCTCAACCATATACTTAAGCCCTAATACCTCAAACCTCAACCCTATACTTAAGCCCTAATCCCTTAACCATATACCTTAAACCCTAAAAACTACACCCTCTACCCTCATCCCTATACCCTATACTGTCAACCCAATACTTAATCCCTAATCCCTCAACCCTCAACCCTATACCTTAAACCCTAAAACCTACACTCTCAAACCTTAACCGAATACCTTGGACACTCAACCTTGAACATTATCCCTCAACTGTAAACCCTCAACCCTCAACCTTATACCCTATACCCTCAACCCTATACTTAATCCCTAATTCCTCAACCCTCAACACTATAACTTAAACCCTAAACCATACACCCTCAAGCCTCATCCCTATGCCTTATACCCTCAACCTTATACACTAAACCATAAACATTGTCCCTCAACACTATACTTAAACCCTAAAGCATACACTCTCAACCCTTCACCCTATGCCTTATACCCTCAATCTCTCAACCCTATACCCTAGACCATCAACCCAATACTTAACCCCTAATCCCTCAACCCTCAACCTTATACCTTAAACCCTTAACCATACAACATGAAACCTCATCCCTATACCATAGACCCTCACCCATATACCCTAAACCCTAAATATTGTCCCTCAATTCTATACTTAAAACCTAAACCATACACTCTCAACCCTTCACCCTATGCCTTATACCCTCAATCCATACCCTAAATCCTATATCCAATATCTTAAACAATGATCCCTATAACCTATACACTTAACCTTAGACATTCAACCCTAAACATTATCCCTCAACTATAAACCCTCAACCCTCCACCCTATACCCTATACCCTCAACCCTCAACCCTATACCTTAAAACCTAAACCCTACAACCTCAACCCTCATCCCTATACCCTATATCCTCAACCTTATACCCTAAACCTTGAACATTTTCCCTCAACACTACACTTAAATTGTAAACCATACATTCTAAACCCTTCATCCTATGCCTTATACCCTGGGTATGTGCAGGATCATCATGGAAAAAATAGGCCCTTAAATAGCGAAAAATTTAGAAAAATCAGAGTTAGGCAACTTGACATAAAAAATTGAATAAGTTATCTATATTATTTCACAAATATGTAAGAATAAAATCTGTAGAAAATTGAATGTAGTTTCTAAACTACTAGGTTTATTTAAGAAATATATATATTTGGTAAAAATTTGAAATTTCAATGCAGTAGTACTTAAATTTCAAGGAAAAAATAAGTAGGTGTTTGTCTGACCACCCTAACCACAATAAAATGATAATATTTTTTATAATATTTTAGATATACGTAGAGGACTCATGTCCCAATGTGATGCATATTTTTTTGTAAATTTTTCCAAGTAAATAATTAATTATGAATTTTTTATTACAACTTTTAAAAATATAAAAACTTGTATGTATTACCACCTTAACTTGGTCAAAAATTCATGAAATTCATTTTTTTTTATCTTATAGTATGTGAAACATAGAATGTGATGCATGTTTTAGATTCAAAAAAGTGATACCGTTTGAAAGCTATAGATGTTTTTCAATCAACCTATCAATCAGGACTTTAATCGTAATTCAAATAGAAAATGAATAATAATTATTTATTAAATTCAAAGTAAAGCATAATTTATATTGGTGCAAAGCTGAGAATATCCTTTAAAAACCCTTTTCGTTTGATCAAATTTGGGTGTAAAAAAAGTCATCAGCCACATACCCTACACATACCCATCATATAGCCACTTTTTGGCCCATCACGATCCTACACATACCCCCCTCAATCCCCCAATCCTATACCCTATACAAAATATTCTTAACCATAATCCCTATAATCTACACACTTAATCTTATAAACTCAATGGGTTGAACATTAACCCTCAACTATAAACCCTCAACCCTATACTTAAGCCTTAAACCCTTAACCCTCAACCCTATACCTTAAACCCTAAATCCTACACCCTCAACCCTCATCCCTATACCCTTACGATGAATCTTATAGCCTAAAATTTGAACATTGTCCCTCAAACCTACACTTAATACCTAAACTATATAGTCTCAACCTTTAAACCTATGCCTTATTCCCTCAACCCATACCCTAAAACCTAAACCCTAATCCCTATACCTTACACACTTAATCTTATACACTCAATGGGTTGAACATTACCTCTCAACTATAAACCCTTGACCCTATACCTTATACCCTTAACTCTATACTTAAGCCCTAATCCATCAACCCTCAACCCTATACCTTAAACCCTAAACCCTACACCCTCAACCTTCATCCCTATACTCTATACCCTCAACCTTATACCCTAAACCTTGAACATTTTCCCTCAACCCTATACTTAAAACCTCAAACCTTCACTCTCAACCCTTAACCTTATGCCTTATACCCTCAATCCATACCCTAAAACCTATAGCCAATATCCTTAACCTAATCCATATAGCCTATACACTTAACCTTATACCCTCAACCTATAGCATTATCCCTCAACCCTAAGCATTATCCCTCAACCATAAAACCACAACCCTTAAACCCATACTTAAACTATAAACCCTACATTCAACCTTGTACCCTAAACCCTAAACCCTCAACCCTCAACCCTATACCGAATATCCTAAAACCTAATCCATATACCCTATACACTTAACCCTATACCATCAACCCTAAACACTATCCATCAAACCTCAACCCTATACCTTAAACCCTAAACCCTACACCATAAAACCTCATCCCTATATCCTAAAGCCTCAACCTAATACCCTAAACCATATGCTCTAGAGCTTCAAGTTGACCATTTTGGTGTATATATTTGACACACTTTTTAAAGCCACTTTCAAACCCCTTCTAATGGTGAATACTCACTATGAAAATGGATACCCTAATAAATACATACAAACATACATAAATTCATACATACATTCATACATGTTTAGATACACAGAAGCATAGATTCATACATACAAACATACGTATACATATATTCAAGCATAAATACATACATACATTCATTCATACATACATGCATACATACATACATTCATACATTCATAGAAGCATACATTCACACATACAAACATACATACATTCAAGCACACAATCAGGCACACATATATACATACAATCATATATACAAACATATATACAAATATACTTACATAAAACATTAATTTATACAAACATACATAAAAACATAAAGTGAGGCATAATACAAGCACATTATAACACACTCTCATTATGTCAAAATTGTGATATAACACAAGCACGTTATAACATGCTCGTATTTTGTCTTACTTAGAGGACCCTCAAGCCTTTGGCCTATATTTTCTTTGGATTTCCAAAACCCAAAAACATGATTTTGAATATTTTACAAAATCTCACACAATCTCATTCATGCTAATCATCAAGTTTGCATGTGTTTCAAAATCAAGTAAAACAAACAATTGGGTAATGTTGAGCTCTCTCTTAGCTATTTAACAATGTAACTTTTTTCATATTTTGACTATGTTAAGGCTTTCATCTTTAATTTATTTTGTTTGTGTATCCCATTTTTTTCAAAAACTAATGTTTGGTATTTTTTACTTTATTTTTTAACCATTCGTTGAAATCTCAAATAAATTACATTTTTATAAACTAGATTCCATTCTACACATATTAAAAAAAAATTGATTTTCAATTTGTTTTCAAAAAATTATAGGGGTAGCATTCCCAAATTTTTGTTTTTTATTGTGTGTCCACTTTGAGAATTAGTAAAAAATATATATTCATTAAAAAATTATCAAGAAAATCGGGCATAAACTATGTGCTATTAGCTAATTTATCACCAAAGCAATTTTAAAAATATTAAAAAAAAATTAACCTTTTGAGGGAGCCACACAGATGCTATGTTATGTTTTTTTTGACAAAAAAAACACCAATTTTTGTGGCTCCCTTGTTTTTAACCCCTTAGTCTCTACCATTTTCAAATAAAATTAGTTGTTTAGAAAGTAGATTTAGAGCACTACAACCCTTGTTTTTGTTGCATCTTAAAATTTTGAGTGTAACTATCACGAATTTCTCATCCAAGGTTAGTATTTCTTGATTTAAAAAATAGGTGGTCACTTAAGACCCCTTTTTGGCCCCTCATCTTTGTGCACTTACTCTTTTCCTAATATTAAATATTTTCCCATTATGGAAACCCACATTAAATATTTATCCCAATGTTACATATAACACATAAAGTGGCCCTAATAATTTTTAACCCATGTGATGCATGCATCCATAGATCCCCTAGGTACACCAAAAATAGTATGATAAGATTATGAAAGGTGGACAAAACACATATTCCTAACATTATCCCTCTTGTTGTATACATTGCATAAGGGGCAAAAAGTAAACTAAAAAAATCAAGAGAATAACCTCCAGATAGTCAACATTTACCATCATGGGACCAAAGTGCTCCATGATACATTCAACAATAATCAAGGTGACCATGATCTTATACATGAATAATCTCATCCTCCATTATTCCAACACATGAAAGATAAGCTCCAATTTAAATATATGTCACACTAACTACCACATAGAAGCATAAGTAATGACTCTAACTGATATCCATGCACACACAATAAATCCAAAGATAAAAATATGCATCATTAGTTGTCAAGCAATATTCACCATAATTAAAATGGCAATCATAACTAGTTGTTAACACATCCAAATAACCACACCTCAAAACGAAGGTATACACATCATAACATGTAAACCTCATGCCATAAACTTATCCAACCCATAACATGTAATCACAAGCTTTATGTATCAAACCTATCCATGAAAAGCATACACATCCTAGAACTCCCATTTCATAGGTAATGTCAAATCTAAAAATGATCAAGGAATCTAAAGATCCACCAATAAAATCACATAGAAAATGTAGCCAAGATCATGTAGTACCAAGGAACATCCACAAAGATATACAAAACCTATAAACAAATATATTGCAATACAAATATCATTGCTAGTCTCCATAGGTCTCCTAAGTTCTCTAAACTCAACAAAGGAAATAGATCAAAATGCCTCCATTTTGTCACCAAAGAACACTAAACAAAACATAACCACAAACATAGTGATCATCATAGCTCCACACACCTCAACTCCAATGTCATGTGAATACAAACGTCGACTTGAAGAACAATACTAAAGAGAGAAGTACAAATCAAAGCATGCACCATGTCCTTCCACACACACCTCTAAATCCTATAGTTATGATAATTATTATCCCCTTCATTGAATCCCAAAGAGAATATCAGTATCCATGTCTAACCATAACCAAGATGTATGCATATCAAACCAAAGGAAGATCAACCTAATAATCCATTCCCAAAACTAGGAAATCAGCTTAATAATATCCCCTAAACTCATCGAAAATGAATGAAATCATAAACTAACCCATAATCACAAGGATATAACCATGCAAAACATCCCTCAAATGAAGCCTCCAAAACTAGATAACTATATCTCAAGATCCACATCTATGAGAAGATAAAGCATAAAACATGTTCCATTTGAAAATAAGAATGAGAAAATACCTTTCAAATGACAAAACATTGAGTAGAACAAGAGAGGGGAAGGAGAATTCTCCTCAAAGATAAAAAAAGTCATCATGACTCACTCCAAGAACAATCTCCTCATAGGTCCATGCTGAACACACATCTAAACAAGGTAAAAGCTCTTCAGACTTCCTACTGAAACCTCATCAAAGAGTAACCATCTCAACACATGTGTATCTAAAAAATAAGAAATATATTAGCCTCACCCAAGTTTCCAAGTATCCTTGAACACATGTAACTAATCAACCCATTTTAAGCTCCAAATATAACATAACGCTATCCTTAACTCCCAAAAAAATACTAATGTACTTAATATCAAGAGAACCAACAAAATAAATGTCAAACCTCTAATCATGAATCAAGAACACATCATGAAATCATGATGTCACATATCCTCAAAATAAGATCATATCCACCAAGTGAACATATTATGCTCCCAATATCATATGCATTACTCCAAAACTCAATACATGTAATCAAGAGCAAACAAAGACAAAATATGAAAACAATACTATAAAAAGGATTGAAACTATCAAAATTGACAAGTCATTATACCTCAACCAAAGACTAAAGAGTCCTCCATGGCTAACCAAGGGGTTAACACCTCCAACCCACATGAATATAACCATATCCTATCAATAAAACCCAAGATTTCAATGAACTATCAATGCATAGGAAATAAGATCCAAGAGCTACTCCATAACACCAACAACCATTATAATAGATCATATATCATCAAATGATGAATCCAAATCATTGTCGAAAGCTCTCACTGAGCCATGAAACCAAGCTACATATGACATCATGATAAACATCTCCTAACATAAGATCCCTCTTAGCATCATCACAATCAAAGAACTCAACAAAAAAGGCTTGGACAAAGGGAAGAGTAAAACCATAATTTCTAGACCAATAACATACAACACTCCCAAACCATCACTATACCAATCTCCCATTGAATAGTTTTTAAGAAATATATCCATGACATCATGATAACCATATCCTAGTTGAAGATCAACAAAATAACCTGACATAATCAAATAAGTTTGCTATAACACTAAGATATCTAAAAAGGAAAAGTAAAAGCATGATCCTCAAACCAAGAAGATAAACCACCATAAACAATTAGGAATCAATCCAACAACACCAAAAATGCACCTACATAAATAATCATATCGTGTCAAATTCCCAAAGGGACAAGCAACATGCATGACACCATGATCACCACCAAATGTACCAACATCAAAATCCCATTGTTTCATACATATCTACATTGCATACCCAACAAAAATAGGTACCACATCATGACTATACTAGGTAATACTTGTTGAAATAATGGATGCACAATGTCCCTGAAGTTGCAGCCTTCAAGAGGACCTTTTCCAAGAAGAAATTCACCAACACAAAAAGTGTTGCAACTAAGGGCATGCAAATAGAGATTATCTTATTGATCTAGAATATCATTACAAATGTACATATGCCCTGATTATATAGGAATGAGTGAGATACAAGATGCATTAAGATGTTGCCATGTTTCTTGATCAAACATCATGTGACAACATGTAAAACCTAACTAAATACCTAGGGAATGATAAACTGATTGAGATAAGTTCTAGAAAAGACAACTCATCCTTCTAGAAGGAATCTTATCTCCTAAATACATGGAAAGGGAAATTACCCCATTATTAATGAATTTCTAATAATGCAACCTAGGACTTAATTAAATAAAAAAAAGACCTAAGTTAAACTTATGCTAGTGTAATTAAATAATTAATTACACCAATACCTCCCATAAGTGCAACTTAGGGAGGAAATTATTATGTAATGATTATGCAATGGATGTTGGGTCCTGACAACATGATGGCCATTTTAGGTACCCATTTACAAATGATATGAAAATGCAACTAATCTCCCACAAATGAAGAAAAGGGGAAAACCTAGAGGGAAGAAAACTCCTCTCCAAAAAGGAGATGAAATGCAAAAAGTGAGAAAAGATGGGAAGGATGGAGGACTACATGATACCCCCCAAGTACACCATCTGTCACATGGATACAATAAAATCAATAGCCCCCCCACTATAGGAGGGAAATAGATAGACTATATATCCCCCCAAAACATGTGATCACCTGTAAAATTGGTAAGTGTTTGAAGACAAACCATGATCTAGTGTCGACAAACAACCTGTTTCCTTTTTGGAAGAAACAAAACCAAGTGTAAGTGTAGGGATGCTTTCCATTTTGGATAGGAATTGAAGGAAGGTGGGATGAATATGAATGATGACGTCTCTAAAAACTGCTCATGTGTCTCCATGCCCAAGGAAGATGAAGATGCCACAATCAACTCAGGTACATGCCCAATCAATGAAGAAAGTGACAAATTGGGACAATGCATAAACTGATGTTGAACAATATCCAAAGATTGCAAAACAATGTTCCTTCCATTGAAGGAATAGATGGTGACTAGATTTCCCCCCATAATGAAGTATCCTCAAAACCACTAAAAGAAGTCTGAAGCAACAAAGGTTTCCAAACCACATGTATTTTACTAGGAAGAAGAAAATCCAATGGTATATGTAGAAGAAACTCCAACTCTTGAATGAAATGAGAGGGGAGAAGTCTCATATAGGAAATCTCTGAAGCGAAAACAAGTGCCTCCAAGGTAGTCTCTGGATCCCCAATCAAGGACAAGAAAAAGGAATATGAAGACTCAAGAAAAATATCCAAAGTAGGATTTGAATAGAGTGATATCCCCTAAAGAATGTCCTCCAAACCTATAGAAGTAGCCAAGTCAACAATCCCTGAAATGAAGCCATCCTGTGTTGTCAAGTCTGCAAAACTAGATGTGTCTTGATGAATGATGGAAGCCTCAATCAATGACTCTAGATAATGAATTGCTGAATGTGAAGGGATATCAATATTATCTTATGGAGAAGAAGTACCTGTAGAACTCTTGACATCCTCATCTAAAGATTCAAGAAATTCCAAATCTATAAGCTCCTAAATAGCAATATCATCATGGGGTACCTAATTTGAAGAATGACATTTTGAATCATGACCATCGAGGAAGGGTGGAATACCAGAATCTCTATATAGCTCCCAAATCTTAGTCCAAAGGATATGAGTACAATCACAATGATCAATAGAATTCAAAACATCACAATCAACTTGCATTTCAATGAACTCTAAGACAACATATCTACTGTAACTCCAAGAAAATTCATGAATACCTTCACTTGGATGGGGAACTATACCATACAGATGTGGCAATAAATCAAGTGATTAGAGATGGTGTATGATCCCATCTTGCCATTGTTTAGTGTTTCCCTTGTGCAACATAGTTAGAGAAGAAGAATATGCAAACCCCATAATGTACAATAAAAATTTCTCCAAGATACAAAGACAATGACCTTCAATATCAAATAGAAGCTTCCAAAGATGATATGCAACTGAAATGATGCCACCCAAAGAAAAATACTTCTTCCAATCTTCACGATATCCAAGTAGTTGAACAAATGCACACAATTGAAAAAAAAACTAATGCAAGAGTACCTGGAGTTGAAGCTGATCAAAAGGAAAGGAATGGTGAAAAAAGCTCTGAAATATCTTTTGAATGCCACTGGAATCACCAAATTTTGATAAATAATTGAGAAGATATTGACTTTTGAGTCTAGAATGAAGGGTTGACTTCAATTGACTTGAAATTTTCCTAGAAAAAAAATTCTAAAAAAAGGATGTCACCACTGGAAAGTAGGCTGAATCCTATTTCTAATGATATCTCATTTGTCAAATTTTGACACCATGGTGAGAAGAAAAACAATTCCCTATGAGGTCCTATAGGCTAAACAGGTGCAAAATTTGAGCACCTGGTCAAAAAAATCCCGCCCTTGGTCTGCGATATGACAACAAGCTTAATAGGTTGTAAAAAAAAACACACCACCCTGAGTGGTGGCGGTGGGATTACAGAAAACAATGGAGCTTCTTTAAAAGGTGGCACTACTCATAAATAGAAAACATCTCAGTCTTTGATGGGACTATGGGAAAGGCACATAGGGTGGTCGACAGGAGTCGATAAAGAGAGCTGGCAGTGAAATGGCTTGGTCAGCACTGGTGACAAAAAACTGGTGAGCAGTGTGAATCCAACTGACAGTTGACAAAGTTCATTGGGATGGATCTCCGAGGGTTGGGACAGGTGATGTGACCTATACTTCCCCTTGCAACATTTACCTCCCTCTGCCAAACTTGAATGTAGCCGATCGAAACTGTCGCTGTAGATTTTTTTGAAAAGATAGCTGACAAAAGTATTTTGATTTGATTTTTAATATTGCCAAAAATAAGGAAATTAAAAATAAAAGATTAGATATATCGAATATATGTGCAGAAAAAATCAACCCTAATATAATCTGCAAAAACAACTTATTGTCGATGGAGAAAAAAATAATATGCCAATGATTTTAAAAATCAGATCCCCAATATGCCGACCTCTGACTTAATTACAGTCACTTTGAATTTTTTTCTGCAAACTATACAGAAAACCCTAATAATTTTTTTTTTGTCAAACTAATGTAGAAAAAGCTTAAATTTTTTTGAAATGAAAAATGGCATGCTTCTAAAAAAAAATTTCCACAAAGGAAAACTCAGAGGGAGGATTTTTTATTTCAAATTGTACTGATCATACGATTGATTTTGCAAACCATAAAATACCTTTGATGGCTCCCATGTTGATGAGTCTGATTTTGATGAATGAATAGGAAATCCTAGGGTTTCAAGGCCTTTTGAAGACAATGGTGAGCTCGGATCTGACTCAATCTACTCTAGAAATCAGATTGGTCCCTAGGTGGAGTCAAGTATCCTATAATGGAAACCTTCAAGCCTACAATGAATCTCTCTAGCCCAACTTTCTTGATCCTGGGATGAACTTTCAATGGAATGGCTTTGATAGCATGTTGAAATAATGGATGCACAATGTCCTTGAAGCTATAGGCTTCAAGAGGACCTTTTCCAAGAAGAAATTCACCCACACATAAAGTTTTGCAACTAAGGGCATGCAAATGGAGATTATCTAATTAATATAGAATATGATTACAAATGTACATATGCCCTAATTATATAGGCATGAGTGAGATACAAGATGCATTAATATGTTGCCATGTGTCTTGATCAAACATCATGTGACAACATGTAAACCCTAACTAAAGTTACCTAGGGAATGATAAACTGATTGAGATAAGTTCTAGAAAATACAACTCATCCTTCTAGAAGGAATCTTATCTCCTAAATACATGGAAAGAAAAATTACCCCATTATTAATGATTTTCTAATAATGCAACCTAGGACTTAATTAAATAAATAAAAAAACTAAGTTAAACTTATGTTAGTGTAATTAAATAATTAATTACACCAGCAATACCACCTTTTATCTCATGATTACAACTAAACCAATGAAACATGTGAACAAACCAAGCTTAAAATCATAATCTACATCAAAATTGAAGCATTTATGGGTACAAACAACACACATTCAAGTCATATATGCAACCTATAAGTATTAAAAACCAAAAACATGTTTCACAACTCATAGATCTCATAACACAACATACAAATTCAACAATATACTATTAAAAATGCCAAATAAGGATAATTTGAGATGTGCATAAATATCTAATGACTCAAACACAAAATCACCTAGATTCAATTTTCCATCAACTCGCAAATGTACCATAGTCACAAGAACGCATGAATAGCTCTGATGGAAATAAAAAATTAATTACATCAAAGTATCTAAAAAATTGATCCACTTTGTAGTGCTTTGAACAACCATTCCATCGACTATAAAATTTCCAAAATATTGCATTGAATGCACAAGTTATGAACTCTCCAAGTTTTAAAAGAATATTTAACTTTTGACAAGATTTTATCTATCAAAACAACAAAGATATCAAAAAACACTAATACAACAATGTAGTGCTTGAAAATACCTTTCCAACAACTATAAGAAGTCAAAAATATGATAGTTGAGGTGAAAGTTATGCCTCTTGGAAAAAACTTCCCAAATAAGCTATATAGGTTGAGTAGAGGGGCAAGCGAGTGGCCCCTAGGTGGCCCGCTAGTTACAATGGCATGCCATTGATGCCCGAGTAGTGCTCGAGTGGAGAAATGGTGGTGTAGACCCAAAAATAAATTTCAAATAGGTTAAATGTTTTATACTAGTGTTTTTATAAACATGTTTAAGCCTCAAAGGGTTGTGGTGTGGTCCCCCATGGGACCAGCAACCCAAGTCTTGGGGGTTGTAGCTTGCTAGCCTAGTCATTGGCTTAGGAGCTGACACCACCTAACAATTTGACCGTTGTTTGGCTTGTTGGCATAGGTTGATGCCAAAGGGTATGAGGTCTACATACCTCGCCCCATCAAATTTATTTTTATTAATTAATTATTTTTATTAAATTTTTATTTTTAATCAACAATATAGGAAAAATATTTTTATTTATATTTTTTATTTATATTTTAATTTCCAAATTAAATAGTATAGTCGTATGACAATGCAAGGTGGGAAATTTTTACCCTATTTTACAATGGCAATAAAAGGCCAAATTTTATGTCAATTTTCATATTTCAAGCCTCTTGGATCCAATGGTAAGGTCTATTTTTTTCCTAAGGAGTCATTTATGACACCTCTCATATAAAACCCTCATGGTGAACACCCAAAAAACCCTTTTTCCAACTCAAATTTATAATCCCAAAGATGAGAAAATTAACCACAGATCTACAACCCCAAAACCTTAAACCTAAAAAATACAATTGCACAAAACTTGAGCATACCTTTCTATTTCTTCATTCTTTCATGCAAATCCTTGGATTCAACTATGCATCAAATATACTCATAAAAAGACCTTATACCAACCATAATCATGACTCTAAAACCAAATGAAAGAAAATTTGTAGCCATGTATGATAATTTCCATATAACCCAAATAGAGAAAATCATACAAACATGTACTTAGAATTCATATTAGTGATAACTTTAAGAAATCCCTCTAAAAAAAGATATAAAATCCTAGCGAATTTTTCATTTTTTTTAAGGAAAAAATATTAATTTCTATTGGCGAATCTTTCCTTTAAAAAAAATAAATATTAATTTTATTAGCCTTTTTTTACATCACTAAAATTTTGTAGAAAATTTTGGGAAATCTTGAAAAATAATAGGAAAATTCATTAATTATGACAGTGAATCTATCTAATCTAAAAATAATTCTCATGGAAAAGTAGGGACCTGAGGGTGGAAATTCACAATGGATTGAAGGGGTAGGCTATATATTTACTTTCCACCATTGTTTTAAAATATAATATAATGGCTCTTATTGTATTCTATAAGGTAAAATGTACCCATGATCTGTAATTCTCATGGGGCTCAAAATTGTTTTTCGATCATTGATCTAACATCCTCATTGTACTCTGTAAGGTAAAATTTACCCACAATCTATAATGCTCATGAGACCCAAAATTGTGAGCCCCATGAGCATTACAGATCATGGGTACATTTTACTTTGTGGAATACAACAAGAGCCATTATATTATATTATAAATAAATGGTGGAAACTAAAGATTAGAAATATGGTCCTAAAGTAACTAATAATTATGATATACTATTGGTGAATTAATATAGATTTCTACTATAATTTATAAAATTTAGGCAAATCTAATCTAATCATATATCAAATATTGTGGTGAATTTTTTAGCTAATTTTTTAAATAAAATAAATTATTTGGTGATTTAAATAAGACTATAATAAAATTTTGTAAAAATGTGGTGATTCAAGTCACGTTGTAGGTCAAGCTATTAGCAATTTTAGATTCCCAAATTTCAACTTTTAACCAATTGATGAATATTATCCACTAAAAAAATCACTAATTCATATGAAAAATAATAGACAACATAACATCAAACATGACACAAGATATACCTTGTGAAATCCGTCAAGAAAGAAAAATCAAGGCTCCAGAATCATTCATCAATCATGTATTATTCATAAATGAAATCATTAGAATACATCTTCAAAGTTTCCATTAACACCTTTAAAACACAAGATCTCTAGATGTATTCCATGTGAACAAGCATGTAACCACACATCACATTGCATGCTTCAAACCCTCACATATACAACCTACAATAGATTCTTGCCTCCAGCCCTTAGTCAATATAGCCAACATTAGAAAACTACACATGCTTTCTTTTATAGATATAAGATTTCACAAAACCACTAGGTGATATTACATAAGGCATGTGACTAATACCATTAGATTATAAAACCATTTCCTCCCTCATTTACTTTTTGGTACTAAGTTTACTCAATATTAAATATTTTTCTATGTGTAAACCCACATTAAATATTTATCCCACATTAGATACAACAATAAAGTGGAATTAAGAATGTCATTTAATCATATGATGCCTGTATCCCTATATTCCATAGGTGCACCACAAATAATATTATAACATTATGCAAGGTGGGAAACACACCTTTTCCTAACAACAACACATATGACTTTGCCTAGCCTCACACATACACACAAACCTAGTGGCATCACTAATTTGTCCATGTGGACTTCTCTAGCTATGAAACACAATACAATTCATAAGGAATCTCAATTAATATGTTATTGGAAGGTTATTGGTTTAGATAAAAATCATTCAAATTCTTGTTTGTAACTATAATGTAATGTATATATCGATTCATCTCTTCGCATGGGTAAGAGAATGGGTAATTGAATTGGTGTAGTAAAACTAACTTATTATGTTCACCCCTTTTAGGTAAAAAATATTTATTCCTTATTGCACTATCTTTAAGATCTATCATGACCTATTTATTTATGACTATGTATAGAATTAGTATACATATTTTCTGAATTATTCCACTTACATATCTCAATTGTGCATCAATTTATTAAACCTTTATTATTTTATGTATAATCTATAAAATTTTATTCCACAAGATTGGTTTCTCCCTTTGATCACTTTGGATCTACATTATTTGTATCAAATTAGTATTCTCATATACCAATACAAATATGTGCATGTACATAAGGAAATTTGTTCATTCAATTTAAATTTTGAGTTATTGGATGCATGTTGCAACAAGAATAACAAGTAAAATACAAAGAAAACATGGAAAGTGTCTTCATGCATTTAAAGATTTATCAATGAATCCATTGAAGTACAATGTTAATAATTTTTTGGATACTTCTATAAAATATTACCAACTTGGACCGATGCCATACCACACTAAACAACTTGTTCTTGCACTACTCCAAAACCCTCTCAAGCTACAAGTCATCTTGTAAATTCTAGCATATGAATATGTAATTGATGCTATTATATTGGGTAATTGGATGTGATAATTGGTAGTGTATTTCTTTGTTAATCACTTTACAATTTTAGAGAATATAATTTACCTTGCAACATTAGAATCTATTTTCATTGAAGTCTCTCACTAGTGGGATACACTTAGTGTATATCTTGATAGAGATTATGTTATTATTGAAACAAGTAGATATATTCACTTTTTAATTCTTTGCACGAGGAATACTACCTCTCTTAAAAACTATGATGATAATTACATAAAGTTTTAGTAATTATATTATGTAAGGATCACTTAGTTAAAGACTACAATCATTTCTGTGACTACTCTATGTGCCTACATGAAGAAAATATTGAGGAAAAAAAAAGTGCTGAAATAAATAAGTAGGTTATTACCATATATATGCACAAAGATAAAAATTTTGACTTTAAAAAACATTGGGTCAAGAATTCTAGAACATACCCAAGATTGAATTCAAAGTGAAGCTCAAGAAAAATATTTCTTCCTGTAAGAACAAGATTGCATGAGAAAGAAATTACAAGCCATTTGCATAAAATTATGATTTCCTTATGGATAAAAATAACATTTAACTCCAAGTCATTTTCATCAAATTGTAAGGTACAAGATTGTGTGTGCTAAGCAAGGATAACTTGGACAAGAAGAACCAAGATGGAAAAATATGTAATTACCATTGTACAAGTTCCCACAATGATGTAGTTAAGGTAGTAGTGGTAAATTCACAATTCCCTTTCACCTAGCAACCTTATCACTTTTACATAAAACTCACACACTAGATGGAAAATATCAACAAGACTATTTATAAATTAATTATAAAAATCAGCATTAAAATGGTTTACATGCATTGTTTAAGGAATATTTGCACTACAACTCAATACAAAATATGACATAAGTATGGTCTACACATAGGATGGATACTTTTTTGGTTAATTTTCTCTATGTTAATATCTAGTTTTAATATTTGTTCTAGCCACAATATCCTTTTACATTAGATTATTTTCCTTACATTAATTTCCCATGTTCAATAATTTTCAAAAATATATATTTATTTCAAATACATTTTTTTTTGTCACAAGTTAAGGTACATTTTGAGTTCAAATGAGCTATCAACATCTTTGCACCTCCCCTTATGTTCCATGAAGTTTTCTTTTCTCTTAAATTTTCCAACCATACATATATATCTTCATGCATGATCAATAAATGATTCACAATCATCAATTATTGTTTTTTTTATCTTCTAGGTAGATTTATCTTCATGTTGAGCCACATTATGCAATATTTGATTCTTTTTCATTAAGAGGTACAATTTTTTTGGAGGGTCCCTAAAATCATTTACATCGACATAAGAGAGGCATAAACGAAGTGAAATAATAAAAAATGTTAGCCACCAATGAACCCAAGTACCATTAGTAAAAAAAACTAGACTAGGAACCAACACACAAAAGAAAAATAGAGAACCAAATTGAACCCACCTATAACTACTTCAAGATATTTGCAACCTCTAATTCCTATTGGTAAAATATCTGGTGAAATATGAAATCCTATAGGTCTTTATTTTATTTCAAGAATGATGATTTTTCTACTTGTAGTCCTTGTACTAGGCCCCTGCTTAGTCATCTTACAAGTGTTACTAGTTTTTTCGCACACATTAGACCTCATAAATTTTAGTCATTTCCATTAAATTTCTTAGTTATAATATTGAAACCATTGGAACTATTTTGGATAGAACACCTACTAGCTTGAATGACCTCATTAAGGTTCTCCTTCATGAAAATTAATTCCATATCTATACTAATCAATCTATAGTTATGGTATTCTTTCCACTCATCTAAGTTCATAAAAAAAAAATTGTTCTCCTTTAGATCAAAAAATTCATGATCAAGCTTCCTCACTTTAGGAACCACTTTTCACTTCTTAGAGATTTACTTATCCTCCTCTCATTTTATGTGGGTCTATCCACCAATATTTTTCTCAAAGATGACCTTATACATATTTAACATATTGATTTTAATAATAGAATGTACTTGGTAAGGATGTGTTGAATCTTCATCACTTCCTTGATATTATTCAAAAACTCACAAATTTCCTTAGTATATGAGGAATTTTTAACCAAAATAGAGGAGTCATTGGTCAAGGATATTGGGTGATGGGTCCATGATGTGATGGAAGGGAACATTAACTACTAGCTCAATAATGCATTTAGTTTTCCCATTTTATTGAGTCATAAAATCCTCCTACTAAATATTCACCTAGCCACCTTCTATTATATCCTTATCAACTAAGTCTCTAGACTCTAGAATCTCAATTATAACAACAGTTTTTCCTTTCTTTTTTCATATTACCCCTATTCTACATTTTAATATTGAACTTTTGAACCCCTCTCTTCCTTTTACCCATTTTGGGAGTTTTAAAATCCTAAAACTATATCTATTCTTATCCTTAAAATGGAATTTCAAATTTCTATCACATGGGGAAAATCCTTGAGAAGTTGAATTGGTGGAGAAAATCTTCTCATCCTCATTGAACAAATTATTCAAAGAGAGTCGCAAGGAAAAAGTATTAGAAAAATTCACGATGATATTAACTTTATCCCCCTATCCTTGACACTAGAAATAGTACTTCCAAGATCAAGGAATTGAGATTTAATACAGTTGAAAAGAAAGAATATCGGCCCTTGGTGTAGGGGTTAGCACTAGTATCATATTTATAGTCATTAATTAATGAATGTAAAGAAGAAAGTAAGTAAATAGTAAAATATGACCTCATTTTATTTTGAAAGTGGTTCAATAGCATAATATCACCCTCGACTAGCTTTAATGAATTTATTGCATGCCCAAAATGTAGTTTATACAGGTTCTCACCAAGCTTTAAGTAGGAAGCCAATACATCATCCCGTACCCTCCTATCTTTGAAAACCCTTACCCCCTCAATGGAAATCCTAGTAAGTTGAGAAATACGGTTAAATTAAATTATGAGACATTAAAATCCTTGCATAGAAAATTTCCTCTCCTTCCAACCTTTTTCAAAGGCTTTGAAAACAATCATGTATTGCTATTAAAGCCTTTCCAAATAAGGTGTTAATCCTCATTTTTTCAAAATCCTCCATATTTTCTTCTTCCTATGAATACCATTATAGGATGAGGGCTCCACATAGTTCCTTCCACCACAAATTTTGTGCTTATTTCTATCAATATCACCTCTAATCCACACAATCTTGCACTTTTTCAAAGAGAAAATTAACCTTTCAAATTTATATAAATCTTTAAAAGGCATAGAATTGGATATGTAAATTTCATAATTATAAGTGATGTGAATGCCCAAACAACATAATCTATAATAATTTTACTCTATAGGGTAAAAATATCATGCTTATATGCTTCATTATCAAACATACTTTCTTCTTGTGTGGGAATAGTTCCTCTATTATTCCATTTCATCAGAGGTTCATTGAAAACTCCCCAAATCAAAAATATGTTTTCATATTCATTCCCTTTTCTAAAGACATGTTCAAAATGAATTTCTTTAAAATTGTTTCTTAGAGAGGATGTCTTTAATGAAATTTTCAATAGTACAACTAGGAAATTGATTTTCATGGAGGAATTTAACAATTTTCAATGATTCCTCCTCAAAAATGAGTTTTTGACACTAATTTGAGAGGCTAGATGAATATTGTTAAATATAGTAGCAATCTAATTATAGTGATTGGATTGATGACCCAATTGGATCACAAAAGAAAAAATATTTTTTCATTTGTTATCTCTAATAACATCTCCACCAATAGCCAATCCTAGGCTTCCTTTTGTCACACCATCAAAATCAACTTTCCTCCAATTGCTAAGGGTTCAAATCACACTAGATCTAGGAAGTTCTAACACCTAGAAATAGGTATAGATATCAAAGTTGAGGTTGCAGGCCTTGGATATCACCAAATAAAACATGAAAACACCTATCATTGAGCCATTAGATATCTTATCTTTAACAACTATAAGAAAGTTTCTTTAATATTTAAATATTTTTTCTATCACCATAGTGGTAACAAATTTCTTCTTTAGAAATATCTTGTTTTATTTATTTCCATTTACTCCAAGAAACATGTGGAAGAGTAAGGGACCATAAGAGATTTGTAGAAGGATTAAAAAAGGGTGAAACCCATTAATATGACATTCCTTCAAATTTGTTTGAAAAAACCAAAAGGTTTTGAAGATGGGAAAAATGATTGATTGGAATTCTCTAAGAAGTCACATTCTATCAACATGTGAATAAAATTGTATAAAATTTCAAAATTGTGTTACACTTTCCTAAAGGAATCACCAACATAGTATATCCAAAGTTTGATTCTTTTATGTTAATATTGAGATTTTTAGGATCCAAATTTGATTATTATGTCTATTATATAATGGGTGGTGATTGATTCCTTGTTATCACATTGTGCATATATGATATTATTTTTGGGAATGCTAAGGATATTATTTGTGAATTAGATAATTAGGTTTTAGAATAGTTTGACATGAAAACTTGGGCAATACTGATTATATATATGGAGATGAAAAAGGTAGAGAAAACATAAATCTTTAGTTGGAATCAAGTAAGTATGTGAAATTTGTGTTGGAAGGATTTAGCATGTCAATTTGTACATAATTAATTGTTCCTATTTTATTAGGGGTTAAGTTATCTATAGAGTTGTTTCCATCTTCAAATAGAGAGATGGAGTACATGTTTTGAGTACCCTATTCTATTTGTTTTAGGATTTTAATTTATAATTTGGTTTATACAAGAGCACACATTTCCGAGGTAGTAGGAGTTCTTAGATGATTCCATAACAATCTTGGACAAGATTATTAGGATGTATTTAATAGGGGTCTCATATATATTTTAGGATACCTCTCAATACTATAGATATTTGTTATCACAGTTGCCATACATGAAAATAATATCTAATAGATATTCATGGATCTATTGATTTATATTGGATACATGTGATGTCAATAGTAGAATATCCACTAGTGGATATGTTTTTAAATTATTTGATGGTTCTATTATTTATATGAGTAAGAAATACAATGTGGTTATGTTCTCCTCTATAAATATTGAGTACATGATAACTACTTATGTCTATAAGGATTTCATGTAGCCTAATAGATTATGTTCAAACATAGGGATAAGTAGGGAGATATCCTTTTTGATAGTTAGGGTGACATATGCATACTATTTTATTAGAGGCATAGTAGAGGATGATGGTGATGCTAGAAATGGTTGACACTTTATACGATATTTTAAATACATTGAGGACGCTAATAATCACAAAGAGGTTTAGATGATATAGGGAATTTTTGGGCCTCATAGACCATACCACTTATTTTTTAGTGTTGGATTTAGTATTTTCTCTTTTTAAGGTATTTGACAAGTGGTAAATATTGAAAAAGGTGTCTCAATCTTGCATCATAATGTTCATATTTATTTATTATTTTAAATCCTTACAAAGGAAATGGGGCATACTACCTTATTTTGACATTATTTGTGATATGTTTGATGCTTTAAAAATTATGTAAAAATTTGCAATAGGAACTAATTTCATTATGATATGTGTTGACCATGAAAGCTTGTGCTTCTTTGAACAACCTTATGGAAAATTCAATGAATGGGGGACCTTCTTGCGCTTCACTGAATAACCTCTAGGATTTTTAAAGAAGTCGACTCTTCCTTTTTTGTTTAGGGAAAGGGAGAAGAAAATGCAAGAATAAAACTTAACTAAGGTAATGCACCAAAAGGTTTTACAACATTTCAAAACCTTAACAAGTTCCTAATTTTGATAAAATGACCATAGAATTCCATAGACCCTTCATTTTTTAAAGGAGAATGAGCAACTAAGGCCTATACAAGCAAAAATTAGTCATTCAAATCCTTCTGTGGTAAGCACCCATTAAAGTTGAATAGAATACAAGGAACCTGAGCTTGAACAAGATGTTTCAGACCCTTACAGAACTACTCTATGCCAACAACATAATATAAAATCTAACATAATTTCAACAAGAAATGAAAGAGTACCATAACATGGTTCAATCTTGTGAGTCTAAGATAGAAGAACATACAAGCTAGAACTGAGAAACAATTATCAAGACTACATTCAAAGAAATAAAGTGACACAGAGAATTTAGCATAGATGAATAGAGAATAAAATGTAGAACAGAGGCCATATGTGCACAGTCTAATACAATATTCTTTCTTCTATTGCTTGATCTTAAAGAACAATACAAAAATGTTAAGGTCGGATAACAAATTTGAATAGTTATATTGGAAGTGATTACAAAATTGCTACTAAACAATGTGAGTACTGTAAGAAATATTCCACAGACTCCTATTGGGAGAGGCTTGGAGATTTCCTTTTATAGGAAAAGGGAAGCATACAAGCATAAAGTACTCCCCCCACCAAAAATAAAAGCCCTAACAGGTTTCATCAAAAGGAAACCTCAAAAATCTAACAAAAAATTAGATCTGAACATGGAAATCCTTAGTAATAAAAATCGAGTTGCTTCAATAATGGTGATGGGTGCACAACCTAATGAACTGGATGCCACAAGAGCTGCATGAATATTTCCTTATCATAGGAAGATACAAGGTTGTAAATGCTTGATAAAATTTGATCCCATTGGTTGTAGGTAGTAATGGCATTGTTAAATGGATGTTGGCCCATAAGAATGTGAAGGAGAAAAAACACCTCACCACTTGGTAGCATTTGCGAAGACATTGCTCTTAACAGTGAAGAGACCTGCTCGATGAAAGATGAGTGATGTGGAGCATTGATAGGCCTTCTTCAAAATTTGTGTGAGTGGCTTGTGGAAAATCCACGTAGGGTGGTCATGTGTTCTACTTTAGGATCGAAAGTAGTGTGATATTTAAAAGGGTAGTGTAGCCACTACGTGGCACCATTGCACACCTTTTAGAAAAAAGTAACCTATGACCTCCAAGAAGACATGCTAGTGAGAAACATGGTGGGGCGAACAACAAAATCCAAAAAGATAAGAACCTTGGGGCTAGAAAAATAAAAAGAAAAAAACTAACATGCTTAGAGAAAAAATTTCTCCATAGTTTCTAGCGACTCATAGGGGGACTTTGCTTGTGTAGGCATGAACCTAGAGAAAAATAAATAATATAAAAAAAAGAGACAAGAAATATGCAATCCCTCAAAGTTTGAGGAATGAAGAATACAAATATTCCTAGTCCTTTCCAGAAGGTAGAGCCAATGCATGCAACATCTCAAAATCCTGATCCAAGTTGAGTATCTCCTTGAAGGAGACCTCTCCAATTTTTTCTTGCGCCGCTCCAGTATGGAAGTAGATCTGAGCCAAGGGGAGAATTAGTTTTTTAATTTCTTCAATAGTAGGAAATGAGGTCAAATTTTGGAGTGTTGATTGATCTTGCTACTTGACCTCTAACACTTCCCTAATTTTCTCCTTAGTTAATATTGCCCCATTAGGAAAGAATGGAGAAGGTAAACCCAATTGGATTAAAACTTTGAAATCCTCTCTCATTTTTTCAACCTTCTCAGTCAATGCAAGTTGATAGTTTTTGCTCCTCTGGGTGTCTTGGTTGCACATGATGAACTCATTTTCCTTTCTGGCAGTTGCTCTTCAGTATGAAATCCAAGTACTTTCTAGAGTCTCTTCATTCACCTTGTACAACTTGATTATCAAACTACTTGAATCCACAGAATGGGGGGTGACTATATGCAAGATTCGTTCAACTGTTGGGCCAACCTTTGTGTTTAGCTCCTACACATCTGCTATGAATCTTAGAGCTGGCTTTAGAGCTATTGTTGCAACCTTGATTCTTTCCCAATAGGAGGAAAACAATCCTTATAGTATCAGGATGAATTTGGATCTCTGTGCCATGGTTAGTTCCTACTGGAACTATGATTCTTTAGCCTTTATATCCTCCTTTATAATTGATCAATTATTTGAAGGGTACCTAAAAGCTCAAAATACAATCATTCTACCTCTTTATTGCAGGTCTACAGAGTTGACTTGACATCTTATTTTTCCCACTTCTCATTGTTAGTTTTTGTCCGAGCCTTCAAAGATCCTCTTGGAGTTAGCTTTCCTGTTGTTGGAGATCCCTCTGGCTCTATTCCTAGAGACTTGAGATGGCAGACAACTCTTGCTAGATTTTCTGCAATTCTCCTAGCCTCTCTTTGAGTTGTTTCTCCATTGTTTCCCTAGCACCTTTTTCCTCCATAATTTGGGATCAGGTGTTAGCCAATTCCCCTTGTATCTTGTTCTTCTCCTTCTCAAATTGTTCACCTAGCTTCCTTATTTGGTCCATAGTTTCAGACCATTTTCCCTGTATTTCCTGGAGCTCTTTCTACATCTCCTCACATTTATTATTTTGTTGGCTCGATATGTCAATGAAATCTTTTTTCTTCTACTACCATTCTTCTACAATATCTTACATTTGGGCCCTTAGATCTTTTGTCACCTTGCACTTGCTTTGGACCTCATGCATGATCATTTCTACCTTGACCAAAATTCTATCTTTCTCAATTTGAATAGCGACCTCAAGCAACATAGTCACTTCACCTTGTTGATCCTGTGTCTACCTTAGGCAAGCAATCTCCATATCATTTTCCTTGATATCCACCTGATTCTTGTCAACCGTAGCCTTCACTTCCCACTTTTTCAATTTCTTCTCCAACTTCATGTAGTTGGTGTATACCACCTTCTATGTGGCCTTAACAAGGCCTATTTTGTCACAAGGAAGCACTTCACTTAGGTTCAAGTGCATATGGTTTGGATCTCATAGTCCTTGTGCTGCATTTCTCCCTTTGGCTTGGAGACTAGTGGCTTCATAGCCAAAATCATCAAAATTTTTTGCTCTTCATCAAAACATGTCTCTAGCTTTGGGGTGGTTGGAGCTCTCGTGACCTTCGCTAATTGTTTATGTTTTCTTCCCTATGAGCCTACTTGGAAAACTTTATTTGGGTCCATAGATTCTATGAAGAATCAATACTCTATGCTGCGATAGGGACACTAGTAGGGAGGCCATAAAGGGTGGTGCAAGGTGTGCTTTTGGATACCTGGGCTTGGGGAGAGACTAATAAAAAGCTATTGGTGAGAAGGGAAAGATGCTTCACAAATACTGAGTGAAGTGTGGAGTGCTCATTGGGGTGAGGTGAGAAGTGGCTGAGATCAGAAGCATATGCCTAGAATTTGGTAATGGTGATGAAAATTGTAGCATGGGTGGCTTTGAGGTTGAAACCTAGGCCTCAGACATAATAATTTTAAGTTTTTGATTGTAGCTGTAGTAGAGGAAACACATTCTATGCTCAAGGCTTTGAAAGGAGGCTCATTAGCAAACACAGTAGGGGGTGTATCAAGTATAAGTAGGTTGAAGTCGACCGGTGGATCATTTTGTGCTTGGTATGGAAGGCATAGAGATACTCATGAAGCATTAGAAGAAAGAACAACAAGTGAAAAAATTACTTGAATCATAGGAACCAAAGATGCTTGTGAGGTGTAATTCATTTCTTCATCTTCCTTCTTTGAAAGTACCTACCTAGCTAATTCTTGGATTCTCCTTCTCTTCGTGAAAGATGCAATTGTTGCTCCAGATCCTTCTGCTGCTGATCCTGATGAACCTTCAGTTCCCTAACCTATTGAAGACTTCTTTATAGATCATTGGGTCCATTTTTCCTTTGTCGATATGCTAGTACATGAAGAGACTTACAAATCCTTTCCTTGTGGTACTTCCTTCTCTTTTCCCTTTCCTATTTTTGTTGTTGGGAGTGGTGAGTTAGAACCTTGGTCATACTCTTGATTAGATCTTCAATTTGAATCGAACCCAACCTCTTTATCATAGATTTCTTCAAAAAAAAATTCCATGGGGACCATTTCGTGCAAGGGGCCTACTTGCTTGATTTCTTATCAATACCTCTAGAAATTAGTCACTTTTCTCTCAGACCACCCCTTCTTCTTCAACTATTGCTTAATGGATTTTTCCATCAAGATGCTTGACTTCAAGTCCTCCAAGACTTGCTAGAACACGAGCCATGGGGTCCATACGAACGGTACAAAGGCCAAGTCGAAATAGGCATCTTCCTTATCTTTGGATAGATTTTTCTTTGCATCCCAATATAGCTGTGACTTACGCCTAAATGATAGGTGCCCCTCTGGGTTGTATTTCCATTTGTCACAGATGAGACCTAGGCCAAGATAGACTAATTTTTTGGTCAATTTATCTTGCATTTTCCTCTTCGTGAGCATCACCTTGCTCTTGCCAATGGTGAGAGGAACTATATGAAGCTTTGTCTTTTTCTTCTTGGCCCATAGGCATTATCAACAATTGTTAACTATTGGTATATTTACAGGGAAAATGTATTGCTTGTTGCACATCTTGGCAGTTCAAAGGTCTATCCAACCCATGCAATCTAATGAAATTAAAATACGGGCCCAAAAAATTGTCAAAATTAGGTTGATGTTTCCTTATCCATTCCAAATTTTCATGAGGGAAATTTTGCATAGGCTATTGGGCTAGATCTTGAAGAACAAGATTCAAGAAATAATCGAAAAATGTATAATAATCACATGTGCTTGAAAGAACATGGATCCACAGTGAGACTGGTTTGAATAACCTTGATGCATTCCAAATGCTAAGTGGTGATTACCTCTCAAAAAATGTAGGGTTTTGATGCAATATCAAATGTACCCAAAAAAAGGAATACCTGAACTTATATGAATGGTTGTACTCCACTAGTTATTAGAGCATCTTGTTTGAAATTTCATCAGGAAAGTTGAATCGATGTTTTCCTCTTTCCTTTTTGAGCATTAAAAGCCAGACCCATTTGATATTCAAAAACATCATTATCATGCTCCATTCCATATACGAACACCAACATTGAAAATATGTCTTGCAAATCTTAATTGAACTTGCTAAATGCCAAGGGAAAAATGAGCTTATCATTAGTGTCCTTAAGTTTGGTCTTAGCTCTCAAAAAAGCCACAACAACCTTTCTTGTGTGCTAGAATTCCTATATCATTCTCCTTGAGAAGGTCTCAATTTCCATGTTAGAGGGGATACATAACATATCCCTGATGGCTTTTGCATTGATGGTGACTTTTAACTTTTCATCGCTGATGACCCCAGTGTCCTTATATAGCTTCTCCGTACAAATATCTACTAGCTCAAGGCATGGATGCATGAAGGGCAACATGTACTGAGGTAGACCACAATGACATAGACTTGCTCCAAGGATTTCAACATTTCCAACCTTCAATCTTCTAGCTCTTCTCTACAAGGCCCCCTTCCATTGACTTTTAGTATTGGTGTGTAGCCTCAGATAAAAAATATTATTTGCAAAGTCTTTGATTGCTTTTGGTTTGATGTGGTTTCCAAGCTTTATGAATCAGGTGTAAGGGAAACTCCATTCCTCTAGAATCTATGCATTGGTGTAGGAAACATCTCCAAAGATATCATCATAGCTTGGCTAAGAAAAAGGAATTTCAGTGCCCCTACCAGAGGATGACACCTCAACTGCCATTTCTTCTTGGTTTTTGAAAGAATTTTGCAAGAACTCACTTCTACACTTAGAGAATTTTCACTCTTGCTAGAGAGCTCACACTTAGAAACTTTTCTATTTTGGCTTATTAAATTTTCATCTAATGTGTATAGAATGAATGCATGGCTATTATTACTAGCCCTTTGAGTGCTACCAATGATGGAAATATGTGTGTAATAAACACCTTCCTTCTTGGGAAGTGCAACCTATGCTTTGGGAAGGGAATCAAGTACATTCCTTACACCATTTTTTAAAGCAAGACAACATTGAGAAATAGGAGACATAATTGGAAAAGACATGCATTAAATGAGCAATACGTGGCTTTTAAAATGGTCTTTTCACATGATAGAGCTGGCTGGTGATTACAAAGGTGACGAAACACATGGCAATAAGTTGTATATCTAGTCATCAATTCCAACACCTGCATTAATTATCTAGAGCCTTGCAAAATACCCTATGTATGATTTACCTTTTTTTCTCATTTCCAATTTGTATTACCTATTATCATTCTAGTAGGGAAAGGATTTTCTATTCAAAGATTTCTAGCTTGATTTTTTCTATAAATAGAATGCTTTCCTTGCAAAAATACTTATCATGTTTGTTAGTTCTTTCTTTTTCATTTCAAGAGGTATGGGAACTTTGATCATAATTTTGAGTTGGAAGAATAAGGTGGCCTTTGTGGGGGAGGTCATTGATAATAGAATTAAGCAACTCTTGAAAACTAAGTGCCCCTTGACCATTATTGCATTCAAGTAGGTGTTGGGGAGGGACTTCGACATGGATTTGAATCACTATCGTGTGAAAAAAAACATTATCTCATGATTCATCACCTACCTATTGGACCTCAACATCTCTAAGCTATGGATAGTGCAGCTCTATAAGACCATGTTCTACAAGGAGGACCTGATAGAGATTGGAAAGGTGATTGTCATGGCAATTATAGGCCTGGTTACACCTTCCACTATGGACCTCCACTGACACGTTGATAACACTAAATTGGTGCCCTAGATACCTTTGCTTTCTAGCTTCTAGAAAATGACTTTAGAGTGGCATTGTTAACAAGCAAGGCCCACTAGCTCATTCCTCCTTAGGGTGAACAATGTCAAGTTGATTTTTAGTGTGGAGTGACACACTGCCTTTTCGAATTTGCTTTACCATCTTGGCAGGGCAATACTGGATGTTGACGACTAACCCCCAATCATTTTCCTTGGTGATATGTGTTGAAGATCTTGCTGCCATATTCTCAAAGGTTTTTGAAGATGTCAATGTGGTTTTTTCCTATTGCAATTTGGAGGTCAAATTTCATGCTTTACCTCCTGTGTTTTTGGCTGCTAAAAAAGATCTCTTGTAATTTTTCTCAAAGCTTTCCCAAGCTCCCTAAAAAATAGGCCTAAGTGCCCCAACTATATGTAAATTCTATCTTAAAAATATAATATAGCCTTTCATCATTTTTGCATCTTGTCTTATTCACAAAAAAATGTATTTACAAAATTTTATACATATGGTACATAAAGTGTAAAATTTTATGAACTATAAGCTTTTAATTAAATAGCTTTAAATGATTACCATTTATTGGTATCACCATGATGTTTTCATTCATATCCTTGAGTTCGTAGGCATTACTCACTTTTCATTTCAAAATGTAGAAAGGACCCTTTCATAAAGAGTCAAATTTAGTGTGTAGTCCTAGCTTAGCGATACATTCATTGTATTTTAACACTAGGCTTCCCTCCTTGAATCCTTGGCTAGAGGCATTTTTATTGAACCACCATTTGACCACCTATTGGTGGTTGATCATGGAGTTAAATTCCTTTTCCCTTATTTCTTGAAGGCTTAGCAACTCAGCTAGCCTTACTTCTATTCTACCATTTTCCTTGACTTCTAAGGACTTCAAAAGTTGTAGTGCCAAGATTTCCATTGAGATAGGTAAGATCACCTCCTCTCCATATACTAATTCATAAGGAGAAGTATTTAAAATTTTCTTTGGCGTGATGTGGTCCACCCATAAAGCTTCTTGTAGGTGTTTGTTCCTTTCTCTTTGGTGTTTCAAACCAATGTGTTTTATTAGTCAGATCAAATTTTTGTTCATATGGACTCTACTAATCCATTCCCCTGTGGGTAGTAATTTGAAAAAGTCTTCAGATATATTCCATCTTTAAGGGAAAAATCTAACATCCCAATTCCTACAAAATCTTGTACATTGTTGGAGATGATGGTTTTAAGAGAACTAAACCTCATTATTAGTTCTTTAAGAAAGTTGATGATTTTGACTTCGGTAGCATTCTTTAGGATATCTACCTCTATCCATCTTGTAAAATAGTCCATGGCTATTAGGATCCATTTATGTCCTAAGCTGGAGATGGGGTTAATCATCTCAATGAAATTGAGTCCCCATTGCATGAAAGGTTCCTCAACCACGATCGGGCTTAAAGGAATAGCAGAGTTCTTCTGCTTGCCAATGTAGAATTGACACTAAGAAAATTTTCTCACTAGATAATTTTCCCACATGATCTTTAAAGTGGTAGTTTTCATAGAGAAGTTTCTTCCTTCAGGGCTACTATGAAATTCACCCAAAATTATTTTGACT
The DNA here is from genome assembly GCA_007258455.2 of Sequoia sempervirens. Lineage (NCBI taxonomy): Eukaryota > Viridiplantae > Streptophyta > Pinopsida > Cupressales > Cupressaceae > Sequoia > Sequoia sempervirens. The sequence continues at coordinate 368,119,864 of VDFB02000015.1, read as the reverse complement.
TGCACCTTGTCTACACAGTGAAGGAGGACTCTGTCGAAATTCCTTTAAAAAAGACCTTTTATTAACACATACCCGATGCCTTGGAGTGTATAATACCTCCTTTTGTGCATTGGGATGTTAGATGGATATCTCCTAGTTTTTATGAAACTTATTTGATCAACTACCCAAGACTCATCCGATTCAAATTGGTTTGCAAAAATCTAATTGATCTCTTCAATGTCTGCCTCGAGGCTAAGTTATTTGGTGAGATATTCACACAAGCCCCTTCCTCTGAATAGCTTCATGGGCCAAATATCTACATCGTATTCTAGGATCTTAGTGATCCAATTGGCCCTTTTTTAGTGAATTCCCCCTTCGTGATATATTCCCTTATGCTAGGGTGAGCAATGAGGATTGTGATTTTGCTTGCCAAAACCAAGTGTCGGAACTTCTTAAGACTCTTCACCACTATGAAGGACTATTTTTCCACAAAATTATACTTGGTATCGTACCCTTTTAAGGTCCTTTAATGGAAAGTGAAGGGTTTTTCTCCGCTTCCTTCCTTGTCCTTCTACGTAAGTACAAAGGCTATACTATGCTCACTGTTGTAGATATATAACACAAAATCCTTTGAAAAATCCAGGTTTGCTAACATCGTAGTAGTAGAAATAGCTACCTTTATCTTCTCGAAAGTAAGTTTGTCTTTTGAAGTCCACTTGAAAGCTAGGCCTTTCTTTAACATCAGTGTAATGGGTCTCACAATCCCTACAAAATCCAAAATAAACCTACTAACAAAGTTAATCTTTTCTAGGAAAGATTGAACTCCCTTTTGGTTGATTGGTACTAGTAGTTCTCTTATAGCTTTTACCCTTTCAGGGTCGATAGCTATTCCTTCCTTGGAGACCACAAAGCTAAGAAATTTTCCTTGTGGCACCCTGAATACATATTTTTTGGATTTAAGGAAATCTTGAACTATTGACATCTCTGAAAGACTTTTTCCAGGTGATCAAAATAGTCACCCTTAGATTTCAAAAAATATAGTCAAGTCATCTAGATAGATAAGGATGATCTTATTGATCAAATCCTTAAATGTGACATCCATTGTGCACTGAAAAATGGCACTTGCATTTGATAGTTTGAAAGGAATTTTTGTGTAGGTGAATGTTCCCCATTTGGTAGTAAACATTGCTTTGTGCTAGTCTCTACCTTTCACATAGACCTTATTATAACTCAAGAAGCCATCGAGCAGTGAGAAAATTTCTAAATCTACACAATCTACAAGATATGTTCCATCAAAGGTAGAGGGTGATGATCTTTCAAAGAGGCCTTGTTCAAGTCTAGGAAATCCACGCAAAGTCGGATATCACCATTCTTCTTTCATATAGGGACCAAATTAGATACCCAAGTGGAGTGTTTAATCAGGTATATGATCCTTGAATCGATTAACCTTATTAGTTTTTATGCCATTAAGGCCTCTACTTTCGGGTTAAGGGTCAGTGCGAGATCATGGGCGTCCAAAATAGGCCCTTAAGTGGCAATGAAAATTGAAAAAATAGAGTTAGGAAACTTGACATAAAAATTTGAATAGGTTATTCACATAATTAGAAAAATATGTAAGAATAGAATTTATAGAAAATTAAAGGTAGTTTCTAAGGTACTAGTTCTCTTTTGGAAAAAGTAAATCTATTTGGTAAAATTTATAAATTTCAATGGAGTAGTACTAAATTTTTAGGAAAAAAATAAAAAGCAGGTGTATGTCTGACCAACCTAAGTATAGGAAAAAATTATATTTTTTTTTGAAACTTTCAATAAAAGTAGAGGACACATGCCTAGATGTGCCACATTTTTTTATAATTTTTTTGCAAGTAAATTATTAGTTATGAATTTTTTATTAGAAATCTTTAAAAATATTAAAACTTGTTTTGTCTGACCACCATATCTTGGTCAAAAAATTATGAAAGATAATTTTTTTATCCTATTGTATGGGAAGCATCGAATGTGTCACATCTTTTGGATTCAAAAAATGTGAAATCATTTGAGAATTATAGATTTTTTTCAATCATCCTATCAATCATATAACTTTAGTAAGAATTCATGTAGAAAATAAATAATAATTATCTATATTTAATTCCAAATAAGTCGTATCTTATTTTGGTGGAAAGTTAACAATTTTATCAATAAACCCTTTTCATTTCATCAAATTCAGATAAAAAATGTTTTCAACCACTTTTGGGTCATATCACAACTTTTTGGACCCACATGATCCTCCACTCACCCTTAAATAGCCTTTGCTTTTATCGGATTAGATTGGACCCCTCTTCTAGGTTGATGGTGTGTTGGATTATATTTAGATGATAGCCTTTCAGATCATCATAGGTCCAAGCTATGATCCCATCATATTTGGCACATAAGGACCTCAATCTTTCTTTATCCCCTTGTGGAACGTTCCTCCCAACTTTGAGATTTCTACTAATTTTGACATCAAGGTCCTCATAATCTTCCTTGTCGATGGTGAACCATCGTTTATTGTTTATTTTATCTTCATAGTTGAAGAGGTTTTCTAGAGTGATGAGACCTCATGGGAGCTTATTTCTTTTAAGTTGGATTATTTTCTCCTCACTCAATTCTTAGAAATTTGGCTACATTTTTTCGGTAATTTCTCCCAAGTGTTGTAAAAATGCAACAATTCGGGCATCATTCTTGAAGACTTTCCAATTTTGATCATTATCGAGGATCGATGGTCAGACAATGGCTCACATCGCATGTTGGCTCACCACTAGATCAAAGGATGGCTCAAACTATGAACCAATTGAGGCCAATTTATCTATGGAAATGTTCTAAGATATCATAATTACCTAGATGTTGAATGCCTTAAACCATTTTATCAAGTCCCACAACCTATGCTAGTAGGATCACATTCTTATATTCTTCGCGACCACTTATCCTATGACTTGTTTCACCACTAGCTCAAAATCTTCGAACACTTGTATCCCTTCAATGCCTATTTGTTCTACCAACATCAAGCCATGAACCAAACCTTCATACTCCATGCCATTGTTCATGCATGGAAACTCAAAACTAAAAGCTCTAAGAGTTTCTGATCCAACAGGAGGTACAAGGTGAATCCCAACTCCAAATTCAATCTTGCATTTGACACCATCAAAGTGCAAAGACCATAATCCATCTTTCCCTAACTCGCCTGAATCCTTTTGTTCCTTGACCAGATTCAGAAGGGCTTGATCTTTGTCAAATATTATGTATGTGCCTAGAATAGTGGTAGGGAAATTATCAAAAAGGGTCAAAATTGATAAACTAGTTTAACGAGAATTCCTCTTCTGGGCTCCGATCGCTTGCCGCCTCTTCATTCTCTTACATCTTAATGCAGTACATGTATTTTTTGAAAATGAAGGTGTGAGTAGCTTCAAAGCTCATCACCACATATTCTACACTATGTTCAAGATGTAGGGGTTCACACATAATCTTCATTTTTTCTCCATGTTTAGTCATCAACATCATATGGGACTAGTCGAGAGCTAGGTACCCATCAATATTTTTCTATAAAATGTCTTGAAAAGAATATTCCAAAAATAGGGAGAATGTCAATTATGACCACCTCTTAGGTTACCATCTAGCTTAGGAAGGAGTACAAAGTCAAGTGGAGATTCTTAATCGAGCCTAGATGATTGTGTTGACTTTGGCATTGTATTGGCATCGATGTCAATAATACCTTGCTCATTATTGCAAAAAGAATGCAAGAGGGATAATACCTTGTTTTCTTATCATTTCGATAGGGCAAAAATCTTGGTTTTACTATGAAAGTTGTGGTTTCTCATTATTGCATTAGGGCATAAAGCTGCCTCCACCCTTTCTAACGGGTCATGGTGATATTGATGTGAGAATGCAAGAGTTTAATGGCATCAGACTATAAGGCATTGCTTTGAGGTAGTTTTTAGAAGTTGTTGACCACTACTATGGAAAAGTTTGGATTGGGTATGGATTGGTAACACTCTTAAAACCTTGAACCCTAGTTTACTTTTCCTTATCGAGCTTCAAAGGTATGCAAAACTAATATTATGGAATTTGAATTCTTTTTCCTTAAATTTTTGTATTACCTAGGGTTTTTATTTCAAAGGGTTTATTAGTTTTGGGTTTCTATTTCAAAGGACCTTTAATGTGCATTGGTTGTCAACTGCTCCGAGGGCATACTGACCTAGCAATGCCTCAAGACTATTTCTCGATGGTTTGTGATGATAGGTATTCAGAGTTGGTTGTATACAGTAATGAAACTACATTTGATGGTTTTCTAGTTATGACAACATTTGCAATCAGTTTCAAATATAGGTTGTTTGATCAAACGCCATGACAAATATATAAGTTTGATGAAATTCGATGTAGGTTTTTTTTATCACTATGAAAAAGTGATATAACATGGTGTTAAAGTGTTCAAAAGATGAATTGACCTCTTTGCAAATTTATTATTCTGATCATATCTATGAACTTAAATGTATAATCTGAATGATGAAATCTACAATGCCTATTATATTGTTGATGCAAAAGTGAAATTTCTTGTGTTTCAAATTTAAAATGAAACATAGAAGAAATGAAGTGCAAGGTTCTTGAGCTTCAAAATAAATTGAATCATTCAAGAAATGAAATGCTATGATATAGAGGGTTTCTTTGTTTTTGTTCCCATAATATTTTTCAAAAGGATTGTATCTGTCAGTGAGACATTATAAGCAGTGAGGCTATAACCAGTGAAACTATATAATGCTAGTGAGGTTGTAATTAGTGAGATTACTATTGTTCCAGTGAGCCCTAATAAATTTAACTTTTCGAGTGGTTTTTTCTCCTTGTAAAGGGTTTTCCACTCATAAATATTGTGTTATGGTTTCTCCTAATTTGTAATTTGTTTGTGCACATAAAATTTGTTCAATATTTTTAGCTTTTGTTTCATGATTCCTCTCTCAACATTTGAATTCCTATTATACTTAAAATTCATATGCATAAGGTTATAAAAATTAATCAAGTTAAATTTGATTTGTAAACCACTAATTCACCCCCCTCCCTTAGTGGTTTTGTACTCCAACGAGTGGTATCAGAACTATACCCTTTCATAAAGTTTAACCAACTTAGGGGTTCTTGGTAGTTGAGTACTTGTCATGGAAAATCAAGAAGGTTACTCTAGTTCCAAAGCACCACTATTTGATGGTTTTGGATTTCCATTTTTGGAAGTGTAGAATGAAATGTTGTTTATCTTCTCTAGGCTATGATGTTTGGGAAGCAGTTGAGACCGAGTACACTGCCATAGCGGCACCTTCCACTCCAAAGGAGAAAACGGCCTATGAGTGTAATGCTAGGGCCACAAATGCTATTTGTTGTGGACTTTCTAATGATGTACTTGTCAAGATTATGGATTTTAAAACATCAAAGGATGTTTTGGATAAACTATCTAGTATCTATGAGGGTGATGCAAAGGTTAAAGAGGCCAAGTTGCAAACCTTTAGAGCCAATTTTGAAGGGCTAAAGATGAATAAGGAAGAAAAGGTTGCTGATACCTTCTAAGAGTTTAAGAAATAGCCAATTCAATATGTGGTCTTGGTGAGGCTTGTTGGAAAATGGCTCACGATTTGTGACATGCAATAACTACCTCCCATGGATCTGTTAACTCTGGAGGTTGTATCAGGAATTAACAGGTTGATCTTTTGGTGTAGAAACAATTGTGGGGCCAACAATTGGCATCAGAGCCAAAGGTGTTGGGTTCAAATCCCCTCGGCTTATGTTGAGGGGGAGATTTTTGGAAAATGGTAAACACTCCCCTCAAGATTCTTGACATGGACTAACCGCCTCCCATGGATCCGTTAACTCTAGAAGTTTTATTGAGCATTAATAGGTTGATCTTTTGGTGCAACAAAAATTCTGGGGCCAACAAGGCTTTAGAAGAATTTTTTTTGTCAAGAAAGTGCTAAGATCACTGACACCTAAGTATGATTCCAAAGTCTCTACTGTAGATGAGAGGGATATAAAAAAACTCACTTTTGATGAACCTCATGGCACCTTTACTGCCAATGAGATGAGAGTCTATAATGATAATCCCACTAGAAAAGAGGCCACCTTTGATCTTTGAAAATGGACAATGACATAAATTTTGATTCAGAGAAATTGGATGACAATGAATCTATCCTTGTAAGCATATTGAAAAGAGGGTTAGGTAGGTATAAGGGGAAGCTTCCATTCAAGTGTTTCAGTTGTGGTAAGATTGGGCATTATGCTACTCAATTTCCTAATAAAGATCCTAAAAGTGATGAAGAAGATAGTAGGAGACATGGAAAGAAGAAACAAAGTAATTTTAAAAAGAAAAATATTTTTACTAATAAGAAAAGTCTGTTCATTAAGGATGTTGATGGAATAGATAGTTATTCAGAGGGATCTATTGAAGAAGGAGAGAAAACCTTGTTTATGACTACCATTAGTCCAAATGAGAATAAAAAATAAAAGAATGGAGATCAATATGATCATGATGAAGAAGAGGTTGATCTTGAAGGTGAATTAAGATGTGCCCTTGGTGAAATTAAAAGACTTAAAAAGAGGTTGTAGTACAAAAAAATCAGACCCATTTAAAGACACTAAAAATATGATCAAGGTTAATGAGTGTGAAAAAAAAATTGCAGATCTAAAACTTCAACTTGAAGAGAATAAGAGAATTATAGAAGTTGCCAAAATAAAGTTAGACACCAAAGAAAAGAAGTGTTGTACATTAGAGGTAGAATTTGTAGCCTTGAGAAAAAAATTGACATGCGTGATAGCAGTGACTATTAATTTTATGATCAGATTACATATGAAAAGTTTAATTCAAAAATTAGACACAATAACACAACAGATACCCTAGGAAAACCCTCCACTTGAGGGAGAAAAAACCCAACAACAATATATCACTTATATCTTGAATCACAACAAGAATTGTCTCCTTTACAAGAGGCCGATAGGAAGCCCAAATATAAGCACCACAATTTGATGCAACACAGATACAAATAGATGTAATTCGTTGATCATAAACTCAGCCTTCAATGAATACAACAATATGCTCTTGTATAGAATTTGTTCCAAGCTTATCAAGCTATACAAAAACTATGAAATGGATATATCTTGTTTACAATGAAATGTCCATCGATTAAATATACAAGTGAAAGGGAGAGACACATCCCTTCAATTCTTCATGTTAGCCTCCATTAAAAAGATGTGTCTCTAACAAACAATGGTGTATCCTCATAAATGAAGTCAGCTTCACTTAATAAATATTAAATGTCTCTTAATGAAATCACATCCTCAAAATATGATGTCGACCACATCAAGATCGAGCCTCTTCATGAATTCACGTCTCCATAGTAATTAAATATTATTTCATATAAATCATGCCTCTTTATTAAATGTAATATTACAATTCAAATGGCCATTTAGGCTATCATTTGAATTGTCTTCAAGAAGATGAGATGCTCTGGAAGTAGCAGCCCGACGTTGCTCTATAACATCAACACTCCCTCTTAGCTAGGGTAGATACTTCCAGTTGTATAAGACATATCACCTCATCATGATGTCAACCACAATGGCTACTCCCATATGTGGAAAGGAAAGATATCACCTCATTGTGATATCAACCATCATGGCTACACCCATGTATGGTATGTGCAGGTACTCATCAGTCAACATGATGTTGTCACCTCATCGTGATGTTCACCATGGCTCTCCCAGAGGGTGAAAAAAAAAGTACAAGAAAAATAATCATGAAATATCTCACGTGATGTTGTCATGGAATCACACACATGACATCCACCATGGCTCTTCTAGAGGGTGGAAACAAGGGCTTTCACCTCAAATCTTAAAGAGAAATGCATTAACAAGGGCTTGCACCTCAAATCTCTCTCTAAGAGAAATGCATTAAAGAGGATCACTAATACTGAGACTCCTTCTCAGCTAGGGCTTGATTCTCCACCATACCAAGCTTGTCTTGAAAGTAATCAAACTTTATCCTGGAGAGAGGCTTGGTGAGAATGTCTATCATCTGCTCATCAGTGCTGATATACCTCAACTAAATTACTTTCCTCAATACCATATCTCTGATATCTAGTGGTATTTGATCTCAACATGTTTAGTTCTGTCATGAAACACAAGATTGACATAAAAATTCACACAACTTTTGTTATCACAATGAATGATAGTTGGCTCCATTGATTGTCCAAACAATCTTGCAAGGAGCTTCTGAAGCCACACTGCTTCTTGAGCTGCCACACAAGCTACAATATATTCAAACTTTTCTATACTCAGTGCCACTGAAGACTGCTTCTTGCTACACCAGGATATCATCGCAGACCCCAAATTGAAATAACATCCAGAGGTGCTCTTCTGATCAGTGACACACCTTGCCCAATCAGAATCAATATATCCATGAAGCTTCAAGTCCACACCTGAAGAATATCTCAAGCCATATCCAACTATGCCACACAAGTATCTCAGGATATGCTTTGTTGCAACTAGATGTATTTTCCTTGGTTCACACATGAACTGACGAAGTGCACTCATTGCATAGCAAATATCTAGTCTAGTATTGACTAGATATGTCAACGATCCAATCAACTACTTATACATCATGGGATCCACCTTAGCTGCAGCCTCTTTCGACTTATGCAAGTTGGTCTCCATACACATAGACATGGATTTGCAATCCATTATACCAAATCCCTTCAAAATGTCAATAGTATACTTCCCTTGACTTAGAATAAACTCATTAGGCCTCTGCCATACTTCTAAGCCAAGGAAGTAATGCATGTAACCAAGATCCTTCATTTCAAATTCAAAAGCTAGCTCCTTCTTGCATTTGATAATGAGATGATCGTCTCTAGTAAGAATAAATCAACATAAAGAACCAAGATCAAATAGATTACCATCTTCTTCAGGTTCAGTAGGCTCCGTCTGAATCTTCAAGTACTTCCATCAACCTTCTAACCTCTTCATCCAAGATTGCCTGCAATGCTTGCCTTGGAGAATTTTTTCCAGCGCACACCTCTAGTACAATAGAGAGTTTACGATTGTCCTCCTTGACTTCATCCCAAATCACTCTATTCTGAATAGGTTTACGAAGCTACCAATGTCAAATCCAGATGATTATCTTATGCAATTATGTTCTTAGCAGCTAAAGAGGTCTTCCAAGGACATTAGCTTCGGCCTTGCAATACTACAACTTACACTTCATCTCAGTGAGTCACATAACTCCCTCTTGATCCCCGCTTAAGAGATTGCAAAGAAGTCTTTTGGAAGTGAACTCCCTCTAGCCACCAACTCAGCCCCATGACTGCAAGTTGTGACTCCATGCTTGATCATTTCTTTGGTCGACATGACTTCCTCACAAGATGCCTGAAGCTCTTCCTCTTTATGCAATCTTTCAATACTTTCTTGCTTCTCAATCCATCCTAGAAGCGTTTTAGAGAGAGATTACTAATGTTTTATAACTATCAAAGAAATATCAGGGCTAGAATCATACAAGGTTTACTATGCATGAGCACATAAGAATTTATGAACAATATTAAAAAAATGAATAAAGAAATCAAGTAGCAAATATCAAAAGATCAGAATGAAGGGATAAATAACTTATCTTTATTGAATTTTGATATAACTCTTTCTTCCATCTTTTACTCCTCTCGAGAGTGCTAAAATCAGCACAACAAAAGATAATCTGCACAACTATAGATTTCTTGAATGTAGAACCAACCCTCTCCAAGAGTCAAGGCTCTAACATAGTCCATGCATTCGAGAATGATATTGATGTGACCAACTAATCACCATTGAAATTGTAGTTCTCTTTTCATCTCTGAGTCACACTCAAAAAAATTTCACAACAAGCATGAACATCTCACAATGAATAAATAGAAAAAAAGGGGTGTCTCCAAAGGATCTCATCCCAGAGATCACTATTCAAGAGAAACCATAATTTTGACTAAACACAAATGATTCAAATAACCAATGTCATATTTGCACAACTTAGAAAACTAAAATTTTTACCCTATATTTCAAAAGTATAAACAAAAGAATACTTATCTCATTGAAATCAGAATGTTTTTCAGGTCTACACTTATCTATCCCAAGATCTTTAGGCTTTTACAAACTCCATTAACTCCAATCTATACATAGAGCAGTGATTCTGAAGATTATACAGCTGAAGGCCTCATGACATCGAACCACACAGTACAAACTGATTCCTTACACAAGAAGTTGACTCATTTCAACAATTTCCACTCCTTTAGCCTTTTAGAATTATGATATTTATAATTGAAAGCTTCTACAAAATTTCTTCTATCCCGAACCCACAATGTTTTTCACCCTCATAGGGTAACTTCTGAGATATTCCTTTATACTATATAAGTGTGAAGATCTAAGAGGTATCAAAAATTTTGATGCAATCACAAGAAAATAATCGAAATCCATGCCAGTAGTCACCTGTGACTTGAATGTGGGGAGCCTTCAGTGAATCCCTGTGCGCAGTACAACTTGAGGGAATATACCTGCTATGAGAGCATACAGTAAATCATTCATGCAATGTCACTGCTTGATAACCTTGCATGAAATGGGGAGAAGACCACTCATACACCATGCATTATTCCCGCGTACTAGACAGTGGCTCCTGAATAGAGATATCGCCATTTAGAATCAAGAAAATCGGCAATGTAGCATATTCCGATGAATAGAGACATCACCATTTCTAACACTCATAGTCCCGATATTGGAATCTCCAAAGCACTTGAAGAGAGAATACTATGATATGCATGTCAAGACATACAAGTAGCAATGAGTTGGTTTGCAATTCCTTGGTCACTATAACTGTGTATCCATTCCCAACTGAGGCTTTCGATCCAAGTGTATTTTTTCAATGCCGCATATTGAAGTCTTTTGACAACTATTCAATCAAATCATAAGCCCGTCTGTATTGCAACCATTGCAGATTCTTTCAAGACAGATAGATAGAAGATGATATGCGACCCTGAGATAGAATGTATGCAATTGGTAAGATGTCGTCCCCTATTGGATGCCAACTAAGGATGAAACTCAAAATTTTTGGACCATAGGCTAGGTGAATCAACTCCTTCAACTCTCAATGGTGAATTGTCTGCCAATGATGAAATTCAGGGTGCTCTTCAATTCCTTTACTCAACTATAATTTTTCACAACTCCTATGATTTCCTTCAACACTATTTGAATTTACATATGATCAAATCTTGCATCAACTCACTCTGATACCATGTTAATTTTATGATCAGATTACATATGCAAAATTTAATTAAAAAATTAGACATAATAACATAGAAAATACCTTGGGAAAACCCTCCACTTGAGGGAGAAAAAACCCAACAACAATATATCACTTATATATTGAATCACAACAAGAATTGTATCCTTTACAAGAGACTGATATGAAGCCCAAATATAAGCACCACAATCTGATGCAACACAAATAAAAAAAGATGTAATTCGCTAATCATAAACTTAGCCTTCAATGAATACAACAATCTGCTCTTCTACATAATTTGTGCCAAGACTATCAAGCTATATAAAAACTATGAAATGGGGATATCTTGTTTACAATGAAACGTCCATCAATTATATATACAAGTGAAGGGAGAGATGCATCCTTTCAATTCTTCATGTTGGCCTCCATTCAAAAGATGTGTCTCTAACAAACAATGGTGTCTCCTCATAAATGAAGTTGGCCTCACTTAATAAATATTAAATGTCTCTTAGTGAAATCGCATCCTCAAAATATGATTTTGGCCACATCAAGATCGAGCCTCTTCATGAATTCGCGTCTCCATAGTAATTAAATATTATTTCATATAAATCGTGCCTCTTTATTAAATGTAATATTGCAATTCAAATAGCCGTTTAGGCTATCATTTGAATTGTCTTCAAGAAGATGAGATATGCTAGAAGTAGCAGCCTGACGCTACTCTATAATATCAATAGTGACAAGTTAGCAAAACCTCTTGGGTAAACAAAAAGACCACAAGGATAAGACTAGTCTAGGGTTTGTAGAAGTCCAATGCTCACTTTCCAATGAACTTCAACATGTTGATGTCATAAATGAAAGCTCATGAAACCATTAATTGATAGAAGGAATATTCCATTTAGATATAATCTACATTTCTTTGGCTATTGCTTCTATTGTAACCAATATGGGAATAAGGCAAGTGAATGTAGGGTTATGTCTAAAAGGAGATCAAGATTTGTGAATGGAAATCTTTTTAAGTTCTTGAATAAGTTGAAGTGTTTTAACCATGGAAATTTTGGACATATAGCTAGGTTTTGCAAACCTAACTTTGTAATGCAACAAAAGAGAACTAGCATTCACTTTAATACATCTTCTAATGTTGATAAAATAAAATTAGTTTGGAGCGAAAATATGGTTGAAAAAAAGGCTGAAGCTATGCTTGTTCAAAAAAATCTACATTTCAAGAAGAAAGAACTATGGGTTGTAGACAGTGAGTGCTCTCACCACATGAATGGGGATAAGAGAAAATTTGTCAAATTTGAAGATTATATTGGTGGATTAGTTAAGTTTGGGAATAAATTTTGTATTCTAATCAAAGGAAAAGGTACCATACTTCTAGATAATGACACTCCTTTACATGATGTATATTATGCAGAAGGTTTAACACACAATCTATTGAGTGTAAGTCAAATCTGTGACAATAGATTGAATGATACATTTACTACTCAAGGTTGTTAAATAAGTAAGAAATCAAGAAAGATAGTTGCAGCAGGCTTAAGGACAAAAGGTAACATTTATAATCTTCATGAGACAATAAGTAGAAGTAAAGATGGACATGTTTGTTTTATGAGTCAAGTTGAAGAAAGTAAACTATGGCATAGGAGGCTTGGGCATATAAATTTTGACAATCTTGTCAAGATCAGCAAAAACAAAAATGTAAGGAATATGCCGATCATTTCTAAGCCTATCAACAATACTTGCAAGGAATGCCAACTAGGTAAGCAAACAACAGTGAGTTTTAAATCCAATGAGTATTCTTCTACTAGACCTTTACAACTTGTTCATTATGATTTATGTGGTCCTATAAGGACAACGTCATTGAATGGTGAAAGATATTTTATGCTCTTTATTGATGATTATACTAGAATGACTTGGGTGGCATTTTTGAAGCATAAATCATAAGAATTTGACAGATTCAGGACTTTTAGAAAGATGGTTGAAATAAAATCAGATTTAAAGATCAAGTTCCTAAGATTAGATAAAGGTGGAGAGTACACTTCAAACGAATTTGAGGACTACTGTGAAAAGCATGGCATTAAAAGGAAATATTCAACTTCTAGGACACCACAACAAATGAGGTAGCTGAGAATTTTTTTTTAAAGAGATGACAAGAACAATGCTCCAAGATGCAAATCTACCTAACACCTACTGGAAAGAAGCAGTCCATACAACCGTCTATACCTTAAACAAAGTGTAGTTAAGGGTAAAAACTAATTATACTCCATATGAACTGTGGTATGGTAAGTCAGTAAATGTTGGGTATTTCAAAACTTTTGGTAGTAAATGTTTTATAAAAAGAGATGATGAAAGATTGGGTAATTTTGAGTCTAGATGTGATGAAGGTATTTTCTTAGGCTACTCTACCCATAGTAAAGCTTATAATTTTTTTAGTAAAAGACTCAAAAGAGTGGTTGAAAGCACTAACATGAAAGTTGATGAGATTTTGCAGCCATGTGAACAAAAAAATGAAGATGACGAAGAAGAAATCCATGTACTAGAAAAAGAGGTGAAATTCCAAGTAAAAGAAGATACTCCTAAAAAGCCTTTGGAGTCAACAACTAAACTCCTTCAAAGAAAGTACAAAGAAATCATCCTTAAGAACAAATTATTGGGGATAGAAATTTTGGTATTCAAACTAGAAGAAAGCTTGCTAACACAAGTGATCAGGTACACATATGTTTGATTTCAAAATTAGAACCAAAAACTTATATAGAGGCTAGTAAAGATGAATTTTGGATTAAGCCAATGGAAGAAGAGTTAGGCCAGATTGAAAAGAAAAAGGCATGGGAACTTGTTCCTAGACCTAAGGATAAGAATGTTATTGGAGAAAAATGGGTCTTTAGGAATAAACTTGATGACAAGGGAAATGTAGTTATAAATAAGCCAAGACTTGTCTACAAGGGATACTCTTAGATTGATGGTGTTGATTTTGATGAATCATTTGCCCCTATAGATAGACTTGAAGCCATAAGGATATTTCTAGCTTTTTCTGTTTATAAAAATTTCAAAGTGTTTCAAATGGATGTTAAATAATCCTTTCTAAATGGTGATCTTGAGGAAAAAGTTTATATGGAACAACCTAAAGGATTTGAGTGTGGAGGTAAAAAAGATCATGTCTATAGAATAAAAAAGGAATTTTATGGCTTGAAATAAGCCCCTAGAGCATGGTACTCTAGGATGGATAATAATTGGAATGGACAAGGATTCAATTAAGGAGGTGTTGAAAACAATTTGTATTTCATTACAAAAGGTGACAATATTATTGTTGTTGTTGTCTATGTAGATGACATTATTTTTTGGAGCAATGATGATAACATGTGTTATGATTTTCCTAACATTATGAAATATGAGTTTGAAATTTCCATGCTTGGAGAACTGTCCTTCTTTCTTGGGTTGTAGGTATCCAAACTTGATAAGGGTATCTTCATTTCTCAAATAAAATATACAAAATAAATGCTCAAAATATTTTAAATGGATGAACGTAGACCAGTTGGAACTCCCATGGAAACTGGATGCAAATTAAACCAAGATGTTGATTTACCTGATGTAGATTAGACCTTGTATAAGTCTATGATAGGTAGTCTTTTGTACTTGAATTCCTCAAGGCTTGACATCATGCATGATGTATCGTTGGTGGAAATATTTTAGTCCTCTCCCAAGCAATCTCATCTTAATGTAGTAAAAAGAATCTTAAGATATATCAATGGTACTATTGATTATGGCTTGTGGTATCCTAGACATGATGATTTCACTTTTCTTGCCTATAATGATGTTGATTGGGAAGGGAGTATTGGTGATAGGAAGAGGACTTCTGGAGGATAATTTTTCTTGGGTGGTAGATTGATGCAGAGGGGATGGGACTTTAGGAAAAACTCAAAGTTTCAGGGTTTACAATGATGCAATCTCAAACACTCTTCCAGGCACCCTGATGGAGGCAAAGCCTAAATGGCTCACTTATGACTCAAATCCTTCTCCAATGGACCCAAACCCTAGGAATGCTCTTAAGAGACTCAAACAAACTTTTCTTGAATGTTTACAAAGCCCCAAACCTCTGACTTAGACAAAAACCAATTCTTTCACCTTGACTAGGCTTCTAGCCCAACTAGGCCTCTAGCGATGGATTTTTGAACTTTCACTTAACTTCCCCAAAGGACTTACCAAAATAATGATTGTTTTAGATGTGGTTTATGACCCTACACAACATACTGGATTCCTGATGGCACTTGTTTTGGATCAACCTTCCCAAAATCTGTTGTCTCCAAGAAATCAAGGCCTAATTAGCCCTCTTTTTCAAAGCAACCCTATTCCAAACTCAACTCCAAATCATGATACTTTACACAGTATCTTTAAATGTTCCCAAACCAAGGATTTTCAAGGTCTTAGTCTTCTAGGACACCGTTAAGATCCTCAAACACAAAACCCTCAATAAATGGCTCCAAAACTAGGGCTTCTTGAAATCTAGCCTTCCCAACACTTCCAAAACCTTTTCTTGGACTTTTCACCAATAAATCAACATATATAAACACCTTCAACTCAAAAATATACTCCTCATTTAGGTAGATCTCTTGCTGCTATATCCTGGGCTCCATTTTCATGCTCTTTTCCCTTTGACAACTCGGTGTACACCTTGATATTCTTCCTTCCTATACATTAGCTTGTTAAATCTGTATGATACATGTTAGGAATGATCCATTTCATAGGTCACATCATTATTCTACCATGAAATGGATCAATCATCCATAAAAATCACCAAAATTAGTGAAGAAAATTGTATTTCCTTAGGATAGTCAATTATACTACACAAAGAATTGATTTATACTGCTTTAAAAACATGAAAATGGTTTTGCAACATGTAAATACAAGTTTGTAAACCATTCAAAAGAGAATAACTTCAATGGCAATCAAAAACTCATCAAAAGACTCAAGAAAATGCAAGAAAACTGTGTTTTTTCACTATTTCCTATAACAGTCCGTACAGTCACTTCCAAAATCAATCAACCTCCATACAAATGATTCTTTTAGGGTTATAGACCCATTACCCAACTGATCAAACCATTTGGGATTGATTTTATTACATAATTTTTGTTAAAACTCCTAAAACCTATTTACCCGCCCAAAGTTGGATTTTGAAAATTTGAATTTTCCAACTCTTATTTTATTAACTCCTACTAACTAAGAAGCCTTCAAACCTATTAAATTCTATCATTCAACCTTATTTAACCTAATTAAAACATCATAGACCTATTTAAACTCCTAGAACATTATTGTTCCATTTACAAAGCATTTTGGTCCTAGGGTCCTTATCAGGACCCTTATGACAGTTGACTCCCTTCAAGTTCTTATCCATTTCAAAAGCCATTATAGGCTTCAAAAGGTTATAATTGACGTTTTGATATGATGGAAAGATCCTCCTAACCCCTGCACTCTCCTGACCCTTGAAGTGTTCCTTGAAGAGCTTGGGTGCTCCTGCACCATTCTCCCCAAGAAAGAAAAGTTCTTGCCCCAAGAAGTATCCAACTTGCTGCCACCACAATACTCCCTGCTCCTGGATGTTTGCATTTTCAAATTATAGGGCATGTAATCTTCCAAAGTCACCTTCTTCCTCTTCTTCCAACCTGCATTCAAGTTACTCAACATGTTAGTGTCAAAACTTTGTTTTGTTTGTCCTTTTTGCTGCTTGAACACAGTTTGTCCTTGAGCCTTGTTTCTACCCTTACTCCCCCGATTTATTTGTGAAAGAACACCTCCTCTATCACCCTCAACTATAGGCAATTCAATCCCTCCAACCTTAATACTTTCCAAGTCCCATAGGTTCTAATTTTTAGGACTGTGTGCTTCATATCTCTGCTACAACTCATCATTCCTCTTCCAACCAATATCTTCCCCTGTCTTACCCTGCATATTCACCTGCAAACTCTTCTCAAAATAGATTACAAAGTTCTCATTAGACTGCTCCAAAGGCAAAGGAACCAACTTATATCTAACATCTCCTTTATGCACCAAATATGTATTATGGAATCCATCATGCAATGCCCTTCTAGCATACTGCCATGGTCTCCCTAAGATGATATGACCACAAGTCATTGGAATGACATCACAAAGCACCCTGTCCTAATATGATCCAATTGAAAAATCTACATAAGCCCTCTTACAAATCTCTACATGCTTCATTTGAGTTACCCAAGTGGCCTTGTAGGTTGTAGGATGATCAAATGTGTCAATTCCCAACTTGGCTACCATATCAGATGAAACTAAATTGCTATGTGAACATGAGTCTATGAGTAATCTGCATATTTTACCATGACTGAGATAGTTGGTCTTGAAAATAGTTACCTTTGGCTCTTGATGAAGTCTTTCTCCTTGCTTGACCATAAGAAACTCACCATTAGTCACAGGGTCTACCATAAATGTTTTTTATTCCTCCTTTTTGTCCTCTTCTTCTTGTACCAAGTTAGCTCTCCTTTCTCTCCCCCTATCAGATTGCTCCCATTTAGGACACTTGAAGAAAGGATGCCCTGGTTCATTGCAATTAGAACACCTACTTGTGAATGGGCCTCTACCTTGTCCAAATCTGCCTCCTCCTCTAGGAGTGTATCCACCTCTTTGATCAGAAAACATCTCTTTACCTTTGTCATTGCTGCTCTTATTAGTGTTGCCTTGTCCTTGTTCTCTATTACCTCTGCCTCTGCTTGAACTACCTCCTCTTCCACCATTGCTTGACCTTTCTTGCTTCCTCTTCACCTTTTCTTCTGCTCTAATGGCCAACTGAAAGCATTCTCCTAATGTCCTTGGCATCTACAAACTAATATCATCTTGCAAGTTATATCTTAAGCCATTGATATACCTGGCTACTTTCTCATCTTCTTCTTCATAACCTCCTCTGATACCAAGCTTGTGAAATTGCTCAGTATAGGACATCACATCCATTTCCTTTTGTCTTAAATTATGCCTCATCCTCTTCACATGAATTGTGTAATCAGATGGTAGGAATTGTTCCTTGACCAAACTCTTCATCCTTGCCCATGTAGAAAATTTTTCCAATCCCCTAGCCATCCTATCATTCTAAAAACTATTCCACCATGTCAATGTCGTACCTCTCAACTTGGTTTTGGCAAACTTAACCTTCCTCTCTTCATCCATCTCTTCAAACTCAAAATAGTTCTCTAAGGCATCAAGCCATCCTAACACCTCTTCACTATCCATCTTCCCTTGATAGATAGGAAAATCTATGTGACTCTTTCCTCCATGACCTTGTACTACCTTCAACAACCTCACTAACCTCCTTTCTTCAGGGTCTTCAATCTCACTTGCAGGTTGTTCTTGATTTATCCTAACATGCTCTTCATCTTCATCATTATCTTCTTGGTTTTCTTGCTCTTCTCTCATATTTCTCTTAAGGTTGTTTATCCTTGTTTGCATAGTATCTCTCTCCCTTCTCCATTTCCTTTCTTCCCTTGCTCTAGCCTGCTCTCTTACTGCTTCTTGTTCTCTTCTTTCCCTTCTTTCCCTTTCCAAGATTTCCCTCAACTCCTCCAACTCTCTAGCTAATTGATTTTTAGGTGCCATTGTTGTTTCTTCAATCCCTAAAGGACCTACTCATTGCTCTGATACCACTCTAATGCAGAGGGGATGGGGCTTTAGGAAAAACTCAAAGTTTCAAGGTTTACAATGATGCAATCTCAAACACTCTTCTAGGCACCCTGATGGAGACAAAGCCTAAATGGCTCACTTATGACTCAAATCCTTCTCCAATGGACCCAAACCCTAGGAACTCTCTTAAGAGACTCAAACAAAATTGTTTTGAATGTTTACAAAGCCCCAAACCTCTGACTTAGACAAAAACCAATTCTTTCACCTTGACTAGGCTTCTAGCCCAACTAGGCCTCTAGCAATGGATTTTTGAACTTTCACTTAACTTCCCCAAAGGAATTACCAAACTAATGATTTTTTTAGATGTGGTTTATGACCCTACACAACATACTAGATTCCTGATGGCACTTGTTTTGGATCAACCTTCCCACAATCTGCTGTCTCCACAAAATCAAGCCCTAATTAGCCCTCTTTTTCAAAGAAACCCTATTCCAAACTCAACTCCAGATCATGATACTTTCAAAAGCATCTTTAAATGTTCCCAAACCAAGTATTTTCAAGGTCTTAGTCTTCTAGGACACCGTTAAGACCCTCAAACACAAAACCCTCAATAAATGGCTCCAAAACTAGGGCTTCCTAAAATCTAGCCTTCCCAACACTTCCAGAACCTTTTCTTGGACTTTTCACCAATAAATCAACATATCTAAACACCTTCAACTCAAAAATATACTCCTCATTTAGGTAGATCTCCTGTTGCTATATCCTAGGCTCCATTTTCGTGCTCTTTTCCCTTTGACAACTTGGTGTACACCTTGATATTCTTCCTTCCTGAACATTAGCTTGTTAAATCTATATGATACATGTTATGAATGATCCATTTCATAGGTCACAACAGCATTCTACCATGAAATTGATCAATCATCCTTAAAAATCACCAAAATTAGTGAAGAAAATTGTATTTCCTTAGGATAGTCAGTTATACTACACAAACAATTGATTTATACTGCTTTAAAAATGTGCAAATGGTTTCACAACATGTAAATACAAGTTCAATGGAAATCAAAAACTCATCAAAAGACTCAAGAAAATGCAATAAAACTGTGTTTTTTCACTATTTCCTGTAACAGTCCGTACAGTCACTTCCAAAATCAATCAACCTCCATACAAATGATTCTTTTAGGGTTATAGACCCATTCCCCAATTGATCAAACCGTTTTGGATTGATTTTATTACATAATTGTTGTTAAAACTCCTAAAACCTATTTACCCACCCAAAGTTGGATTTTGAAAATTTGAATTTTCCAACTCTTCTTTTATTAACTCCTACTAACTAAGAAGCCTTCAAACATATTACGTTCTATCATTCAACCTTCTTTAACCTAATTAAAACATCATAGACCTATTTAAACTCCTAGAACATTATTGTTCCATTTACAAAGCATTTTGGTCCTAGGGTCCTTATCAGGACCCTTAGGACAGTTGACTCCCTTCAAGTTCTTATCCATTTCAAAAACCATTATAGGCTTCAAAAGGTTATAATTGATGTTTTGATATGATGGACAGGTCCTCCTGACCCCTGCACTCTCCTGACCCTTGAAGTGTTCCTTGAAGAGCTTAGGTGCTCCTGCACCATAGATTAGTGTCTTGGCACAAAAATAAACAAGACTCAGTGTCTCTGTCAATTGTTGAAGAAAAATACATTGCTACTGCCACATGTTGTTCTTAAGTTTTATGGATGGCTCAAAGTATCAAAGACATCAAGGTGGAAATATCTCAACTTGTTCATATTCTATGTGATAACACTAGTACACTAAATATTTCCAAAAACCCTATGATGCACTCAACAACCAAACATATAGCTATCCAATATCATTTTTTGAGGGAAAAGGTCCTAACAAATGAAGTTATTTTAGATTATGTGGCATCATGTGATTAGGTGGTTGATATATTTACAAATCCATTAGCAAAGTAAGCTTTTGAAAGCTTAAGGGATAGACTTGGTGTTCTTTCCCTTACCTCTCTTCAATAACATAGGTCATTTGTCAAGGTTTCAGGGGGAGCTTTAAAGATTATCTTTTATCCTTGGCTTTTTATCTCATTACTTTGCTTCAAATATTCATATTGGAAAGACTTGTGTTGCATTGGGTTTATGTTATTCATTGTAAAATTGGTTTACTCAATGCCATCTTGACAGTTTATCTCAATCACAATCACTATTTTGGCCTAATGTTATGGTTGCAGTTCTTGGATAATCCTTCCTATTGCTTTAGATAATGCACTTTTGCAGGTTCATTGATGCATATACCAATGATTTTGTAACAATATATGCTTGGAAATTGTGCAACACTGCTTGATGGCAGTGGCACTTTCATCTTGTTGGAATTCCATTAATCTTTTTATGATCAATACATAGCCATACTTGGATAAATGACTTAAGTTTATCTATGACACTCTTGGTACTTTCACAATGTGTTTTTGATGCATGCATACAATAGTAATGATATACTGTTTTATGACACTAATGTTCCCACTTGTGATTACTTGTGATATCTTGCACCATGAATATACAATGGAAGTTGTCCAGTAATGATACTCATTACTAGTGTTTGATTTTTGAGACACTTGTTTCTCTACCTAGTTTTTCCAGTATCATGGCAATGATATGCTCAATTGTGATCTTCAATCATTGTGGAATGTTTGTTTTGACCTAACATTGCTTAGTTTCATGACAGGGCTAGTATAGTATGGATATAACAATGATTGATATTAGTAATTTTCTTAGTAATAGTTGGCACATAATGCTCTTTGCCTTGCTATTCTTTGTCCATGTTTCACATTCCAAGTGGTTCTCGTGTTTTCCAGTTCATAATGAATGTCATCCTTTTCCAATGTCCTACTTTGTAGACTATTACAGTGCTCTTCATGCTTTCTCTCTTAGTTATAGTCTAGGAGATAGTGCATAACAAGATTTGCTGACAATGTCATAAAGATTTACTACTTTTCTCTCATTTTTAGGGGGCATACATCCTTTAGCATTGTTGTCAAAGGGGGAGAAGTGCACTTTGGAAGAATAGGCTGCTATGCTTGTAATTGGTTGTTTGGAAACTGATGGTACTTGGTTTTCTTGGACAGTTGGTAATTAGTTGATTGCTATGCTGGTAATTGGTTGTTTGGATCATGATGGTACTTGGTTTTCTTGGACAGTTGGTAATTAGTTTTATTGAATAGATGGTATTATTTATGACAGGGAGTTTGGTGATGAAACAGTGAATAACATACATTGCTATCATGTGGTTTACATTGCACAACATACATTAATATCATGTGTTTTATCATGCTTACACAATGGTTTATGATGGTTACATAGTATAAATTTCTCATGCCTTGCTTACTTCACATGATTGGGATAATTGGAAAACATATATTACTTTTTGATAGTGGTAAATGTTCTTGGTAGTGGAAATTAATTGTGTGACAACATACATGCTTGGACAGTGATATTTGCAATTGGACAACATTTTACATTCTTGACTGTGGTTTGTAGGGCACATGTTGCAGGTGCACCAACAAGTGTATTGTTAAAGGAGGAGAAAATTTTAAGTATTGACATCAATGCCAAAGGGGGAGCTTGTTGACTTTGGCATTGTATTGGCATCGGTAATACATAAATTGCTCATTATTGCACAAAGAATAATAATTTTCCCATTATTGCAAAAAGAATGCAAGAGGGATAATACCTATTTTTCTTGTCATTTCGATAGGGCACAAAGCTTGGTTTTACAGTCAAATTTGTGGTTGCTCATTATTGCATTAGGGCATGAAGCTGCCTCCACCCTTTCTAATAGGTTGTGGTGACACTGATGTGAGAATGAAAGAGTTTAATGGCGACAAACTACAAGGCAATGCTTCAAGGTAGTTTTCAGAAGTTGTCGACCACTACTATGGAAAATTTTGGATTTGGTATGGATTGGTAACACTCTTAAAACATTGAACCCTAGTTTAATTTTCCTTGTCAAGCTTCAAAGGTATGCAAAACCAATATTATGGAATTTGAATGCTTGTTCCTTAAAGTTTTGTATTACCTAGGGTTTTTATTTCAAAGGGTTTATTGTTTTCGGGTTTCTGTTTCAAAGGGTTTAATGTACATTGGTTGTCAACTAGTCCTAGGGAATACTATCCTAACAATGCCTCGAGGCTATTTCCTGATGGTTTGTGGTGACAGGTATTTGGAGTTGGTTGTATACAGTTATGAAACTATGATGATTTTCCAATTATGACAACGTTTGTAATTATTTGCAAATATAGGTTGTGTGATCAACTGCCATGAAAAATATATAAGTTTGATGAACTTCGATCTAGTTTTTTTTATCACTATGAAAAAGTGATATGATCACAGTGTTAATTTATTAAAGTGTTCAAAAGATGAATTAACCTCTTTACAAATTTATTTTTTTGATCATATCTATGAACTTAAATGTATAATCTGAATGATGAAATCTACAATACCTATTATATTGTTGATGCAAAAGTGAAATTTCTTATGTTTCAAATTTAAAATGAAACATACAAGAAATAAAGTGAAAGGTTCTTAAGCTTCAAAATAAATTGAAGCATTCAAGAAATGAAATTCTATGACATAAAGGGTTTCTTTGTTTTTGTTCCCGGAATCTTTTTCAAAAGGATTTTATTTGTTAGTGAGACATTATAAAGAAGTGAGGCTATAATCAGTGAAAATATAAATGCCAGTGAAGCTGTAATTAGTGAGATTACTATTGTTCTAGTGAGGCCTAATAAATTGAACTTTTCGAGTAGTTTTTTCTCCTTGTAAAGGGTTTTCCACTCATAAATATTGTGTTATGGTTTCTCCTGATTTGTAATCTATTTGTGCACATCATATTTGTTCAATATTTCTAGCTTTTGTTTCATGATGCCTCTCTCAACATTTGAATGCCTATGATACTTAAAATTCATATGCATAAGGTTGTAAAAATTAATCGAGTTAGATTTGATTTGTAAACCACTGATTAACCCCCCCTCTTAGTGGCTTTGTACTCCAATAGGTTGGAACCTTCTTTCCATCCAATTGCTGAATTCATTTATCTAGG
Source organism: Sequoia sempervirens (assembly GCA_007258455.2). Lineage (NCBI taxonomy): Eukaryota > Viridiplantae > Streptophyta > Pinopsida > Cupressales > Cupressaceae > Sequoia > Sequoia sempervirens. The sequence continues at coordinate 368,095,879 of VDFB02000015.1, read as the reverse complement.
GGTTCATATTTTAAGTTTAGGGCATCAGATACTAGCTTGGGCATCACCATGGTACTAGCCCCTAAATCTATCATATTGTTGTGTAATTATTTTTCCCCTACAATTAGAGTCAAGAAAAAGGGGGTAGGTTTTCGGCTGCATACCTCTTTCTCATTTGTTTTGTCTCCAACATTTATACATGTTATGACTCCCTAAGATTAAGGGTTTGACTTGGGCCATTTACCTTTATCTTGGTTGTGTGACGAGATTGGATCTAGTTGTGGAGCTTGCTCCTTTTTAGTCAACACATCCCGTAACAAGGTCTTTTGCTCTAGAATGGATAAAAAATTCCATAAGGATATGTTGGTTGGATCCTTTTTCAAATTTTCCACAATATTGAGTGATCTAATTGGTGGCACCTTTGGTTTGAATGGGGGAATTTTCCTTGCCTTATAAAAAAGTTGGTCTATCATAGGAAGACTGAAAACCTTATTAGTGAATTTTTGTTATAACTATGACATCTACAATTGAGGCCACTGTGGTTGTCGCATTTGTGACACTCATGGCACATACTCCCCAACGAGTCTTCTTTTTTATTAGGTATTATAATCTAATTGTAATTTTGGTGCTCCTATTGTTAGAGCCTCATTTGTAAATATTGAGTCTTCTCCCTCCATCCAAGAAAAGAGCGCTTGGTCAAGGGAGATATTTGTTTCTTGCTCCAAAGACATTCCTTGCATTTGAGCACTAAATCTAGCATTCTCTAATCCAGGAGATTGATAACTTTTGGAATTCAGAGGAATTCCTTGACTCCTTTGTTCCACCACCCTCTGTTGAATATTTCCTCTTGGAAAGTTTCGGGGAATGTGGGAGTCATTGCATGGGAAGCACCAGGTGTTTATGTCTTTTGGAAGGTTATTTTGTCCCGGGACTAAGTATTTTCTTGTGCTAGACTCAACAGTCTAAAGCAGAGTGGTAACCAGGACTATCTAGAGACTAATGACTGTGGTTGGTTGTCTCCTCTCAAAGCTCCCTAGTATGTATTATACTGGAAGGGTGGTCTTCCTCCTTGATAGTTTTATGGGGAGGGCTTTAGAGGTACTACTTGCTAGTGTTTTATAATGACAAGCTCATTCACAAAAATTTTGAGTAATTTTTTCATGTCATTCATATCCACAACTAATGAAGAAGAGCCTGATGTGCTTGGTTCTATATTTGGATACACATACATTGAAGGTGGCCATGCAATTGATGTGCTAGGAAGTGTAGCAGGCATACTAGGGGATGTTTCTTCATGTATTCTATCAGATATTTCAATGAACATTGGCATTGATGGTCACAATGAGAGCTTCTTGGAATCGATCAAACTATTCTCTGCTCTTATGACTAGATCATATGCATTAGGAAGAGTATCATCTCCCAGTGATTGTACCATAACCACAATATTTGAATTGAAATATTTTAGGTAGAACATGAATGCCATTACTTGTAGAGGTCTAGTTTTCATGGAGATCCTTTGCCAAGTTTTATAGAACCTGGTATTGAAATTTGTCATAGCCTCCTGTGGCACTCTCTTGATCATTATCAATTGTTGCAACAAAGATAAGTGATCTACCTTCTTTGGAAAGCGCTCAGAGATATTTTATCTGACTTCATCGCAAGTGCAAAGGGAATTAGAAGCTAGGGATCTATACTAGTCCTAAGTCTTTCCCTTAAAAGATGTGGCCAATAATCTAAGGGCTATACTTTGTTCTATGATATTGTGGATTCTAAAAACATTTGTAATGTCTTGGAGATGCTCAGATGGTGTTTTGAAGTCCTCACTAGTGAATTTTGGGACTACTTTTAGAGCATTAGCAAGGATAGCAGACCATGTATCAGGAGTAGGAGGAACTAGTGGACTACCACTATCCTAGTTCACAAAATTTCTTGGAGCTCCTAGGAGAGCCATAGGGAACAATCCTCAGTGAATGCAAAAAATATATATTCTAATTTGAAAATCTCAACTACCTAGAGGGGTAGATAGAGATTTAGACTTGGGACTAGCACTCCTAACTCTATTACCCCTAGTAGGTGATATAGAACTTGTGACTTGTTTCCTCCAAGGAAAAAAAGAAGGAAATTGGGAACATTGGAAGCTACTTCTAGAAGATGCCATTGTTTGGACCCTAGGCATGAGTTCACTAGTCTCTCCTTCTGATCTGATTCAAGTGCTTCTTTAAGGTTGGGTATCAAATGTTGTGAAAGATCTTGGTCCCACTGGGTGTGCCAGAAAAAGAACTATTGATCATGAAATCTTGCATATCTCTAAATAAACTTATGGGAAATTTAGTTAATATGGGACCTTCTTGTGGTTCATTGAATAACCTCTAGGATTTTTAAAGAAGTCAACTCTTTCTTTTTTGTTTGGGGAAAGGGAGAAGAAAATGCACAAATAAAACTTAACTAAGGTGATGCAACGAAAGGTTTTAGAACATTTCAAAACCCTAAAAGGTTCCTAATTCTGATAAAATGAACACAAAATTCCACAGACCCTTCATTTTTGGAAGGAGAATGAGCAACTAAGGCCTATACAAGCACATAGTAGTCATTCAAATCCTTATGCGAGAATCACCCTTTAAGGTTCGATAGAAAAAATGGAACCCGAGCTTGAACAAGATGCTTCAAACCCTTATAGAACTACTCTGCCCTAACAAAATAATATGAAATCTAACATAATTTCAATAGGAAATGAAAGAGTACCATAACATGGTTCAATTCCTATGAGTCTAAGATAGAAGCACATAAATCTAGAACTAAGAGTTTCAATAATCAAGACTATATCCAAAGAAATAAAATGGTACAAAGAATTTAGCATACATGAATAGAGAATAAAATATAGAACAGAGGCCACATGTTCACAATCTAATAAAATATTCTTTCTTATATTGCTTGATCTTAAAGAACAATGCAAAAATGTTAAGGTCAGATAATAGATTCAAATAGTTATCTTGGAACTAATTACAAAATTGCTACAAAGAAATGCGAGTACTATAAGAAATCTTCTACACACTCTTGTTGGTAGAGGCTTGGAAATTTCATTTTATGGGACAAGGGAAGAATACAAGCATATAGCACTCTCTACCACCAAAAAAAAAAAATCCCTAATAGGTGGCTTCAAAATTGAACCTCAAAAATCCAATCAAAAATCAGATTTGATCATGAAAATCCTTAGTAATAAAAACCAAGTTGCTTCAATAATGGCAATGGGTGCAACAACCTAATCAACTAGATGCCACAAGAGTTGCATGAATATTTCCTTGTTAGAGGAAGATACAAGGTTGAAAATGCTTGATAAAATCTAACTCGATTAGTTGCAAGAAGTAATGGTATTGTCAAATGGATGCTAGCCCATGAGATTGTGAAGAAGCAAAAACACTCCCCGCCTGAGAAATTGCTCTCGACAATGAAGAGACCCACTCGACGAAAGATGGATGATGTGGCATGCCGGTAGGCCTTCTTCAAATTTTGTGTGAATAGATTATGGAAAATCCCCACAGGGCAGCCACATGTCCTGCTTCAAGCCTAAAAGTAGTGCAATATTTAAAAAGGAAGCACAACTACTATGTGGAACCATTGCACACCTTTTAGAAAAAATTAACTTGTGACCTCCAAGAAGATGCACCAGTGTGACACATGGCGAGGTGAACAAACAAAATCCAAAAAGATAAGAACCTCAAGGCCGAAAGAACAAAAAGAAAAAAACATACTTAGAGAAAAAATTCCTCCACAATATGTAAGACATCTTATGACATTTTAAGATTAGAGTTATTTATGATGGATTCTATGATACATAAGATCATGATTACAGGGGAGTTATATTACAACCTTGACCAACATTAGGATAAGTCATAAGGTAATTATGAATGGCTTTGAATATGTTAAATAGAGGTGTCAAAATAAGAGTTGCACAAGATAAAATTTTATCAAAGGTTATGAAAATTGTTAGATTATATCCTAAAAATAACTTAGAAGACCATAGCCAAATTGGCCATTAAAAGTTGAGCCCCCTTTGGGTCTCTGTTTTGATTCAGGGCTTTAGAAAAATATTCCTATTTTTTCATTAAATATTTATCTATCTATTAGTGTGTGAGGATGTAATTGCATATGATTAATTTACAAGTAGTATTATAGTGTAAAAAATTCTCTATCTTAATATGTTGGTGATAGTGGATTGTAAGGGCATGTCCCTAAATATTCTATTGTAACCTTTTTTACTAGTAATATAATTGGTTTGAAACTTATTTTAAGGTATAATTTATAATATTTTTTAGCGATAAGATTATTAATTTTATACATTACTTACCTCTTAGATTAGTGTAGGAAGTGTATTGCACACCTATAATTCCTTTCAATTCTATTTTAACATCTTTATTATGAATACAAATGTGTATTACAAGAATATATATTTTTCTAAATTTTAGATTTATAATATTTGGGCCTTAGGCCAAATTTTAATAGGATTCATTTAATTAAGTGAAATCTTTTTCACCAACTATTATGTATCTAGTTTTGTTTCATCCATTATTTCTAAAATATGGAGAAGGTGTTGTCTAGTGGAATCCTCATCATGATTCATATGTCTCTATAATTGACTAAGAGTTTTAGGGGATAGTGAAAATTTATGTGGGATTAAACATTTACTAACTTGCTATTCTTGACTAGTTAATTATTGTAGTAGCTATTAAAAAAATTAAATTATTTAAGAAAACTCTTTTAAGAATAGCATGTGGGATTTCTATAAATATTTGTGACCTTTTAAATTAGATCTAGCTATGTGAAGATGATTAAGTCCTTGTATTGTATCTAGATAAAATTAAATATTCACTTGTGGGATTTTAGCTGTAGTATTTATTCTTTGTTTTATATAAATACAAATTTTTGGATCTTTTATTAGATTGGGTCTATTGTACAATAAACTATGGCACTATTTCTCTTTTGTGAAATAATTGAATTATTTCTTACAATATTTTTCTCTATTTCCTTGGTAGATGAATATCTAGGTTAGGTTCTACTAATCTATATGAGTCACTACTATAAAATTTTACTAGATCTTTTAGAGCCCATATCTAATACACCATCAAAGAGTTATGCAATGCTAGGTTTCCAAGTTGTACATGAAGTAAGAAGATTATTATGGGATTAATCTTCGAGGATATATCCTATTGTCACTTTTGTATAAAAAATATTTGTAGGTTAACAAGACTAGTAAGCTATTGTAAGGGGTATTTAGTGATAAGAAAAGATATTATTACACAATGATGTGGATAATTAATGTTACTTGGTATGAATTTTAATCTATTTAATTAATTTTTTAAGATCTTTAGGAATATCCTCATCAGCTCTACAAAAAAAAAGTGTAGAAGAGTTTCCCACTTTTGTCAACTGACCCATATTTCTCTACAATCTTATCATTAGTCTTGTATTGTTATTTTGAGCTGAAATAAGTTCCTAGGTTTAGGTCTCAAGTGTGTTCTCTAAAGTTGTAAAACTTAATTTTCATCACCAACACATTCCATGAGTGTTTACTTATCATGTTTAGTTTGCTCATTGAGATTTACACTCCATTTGGATTGACACCAAAATAGGGAAAAAGTGTAAGGGATAAAAGTACATATCTTGTACCTTTACACCTTCATTTTATGCTAACTTGCATATATATATATATATATTAAACATATAGAACTTTCAAATCTCAATTTGACTTATTTTAGATACTAGAACAATCAATTACATAAGAACCCATAAACCACTTGTCACTTTTGATTACCACTTAATTTTAGGAACATGCATCTCAATCAATGTTCTTAGCATTTTATAGCATTGGTTTTTATTATTGTCATAAATTGTCACCCCTAATCATTATGTTTGGCTCCCCCTTATGTGTTTGGACCTAATTATGCTTATTATTTTCACATTTTATTATCATTTTTAAGAAATCAAGATAAAATTGGGAAAAAAATTTAATTATTTATGTAAAAAGTACTTATAATTCAAAATAGACTTGGTCAAGGGTGCCCTTGCCCTTGACTACCCTATTTTGGTCCAATTTTTAAGATTTTATTATTGACATTAATACATTTTCAAATGTAAATCAATTTTTAAACTTTTAAAATAATTATTCAGGGAAATGAAAATGCAATAAATATAAGCCTTTTTCACCATTTTCATACTTAGGCAACTTGCATTCTAACTAAGCATCCTAAAAATTAGTCAAGGAAATTCAAGAGAAGAATAAGAAACATTTTTATAACACTTTCATTAGTCGAGATTATGTTTGCAATGCGACATCAAGTTCATGTCAAATCATAAATAAGATTGTTTCATGTTTTATGCTCATTACTTTTTGAGTACTAACACTTGTAGGATCTTTAATCAACTATTAAGTTCTCCTTGTATGAGATGTGCATCATGACTTCAGTCCATCAAGGAATGTATATTTGAATGGTGAGGTGCAACATTGTAATTTATCATTTATTTTATTCATTTTCCTCTGCCTAACCTAGGGAAAAAAATATTTATCCAAGATCATCATAGCCATTTGTGGAAAATGGGGTTTGAATTAGGAGAGACCCTATACATAACATCCCTTTCCCTCCTCTCTTTCTTGCAAGTTGTAGATCTCATGTGGATTTGGAGAAGACTTCAAAGGTCTAACATCAATTTATCAAACATATGTAAGTTCATTCACTCATCAAATTAGGGCAAGATCAATTATTTGTTGATAGACAAAGTTATAATGTTGATTCTAGTAGGGAAATATTTACATACTATAACACACCTGTGTTTGCTCTAAAGTTCCAAAAACTCCAATTTTTAGTCTAGGGCACCCATGCCCCTTACCAATTAGTTTGATCTCAAATTTGAATGACAGGTTCCTCAGTCTCTACATAGTTCTCTTCTATTTTTAGTTTCTAGTTATTAGTCTTGTACTTCTATGAATTAGTGATAGTTTGTTGTATTTAAATAGTTAACAATCACAAACCACATATATCACATCACCTCACATCAATTCAACTCCTAACAGAACCTAAGGGGACCAAAACCCTAATCAAGAATTTTATCTCTTCCTTGAGGACAATAGCCAAGTGGTCTTTTATAATCATTATTGTGTCCTCCAAATGTCAATGTATGGAAAAGCATAATTTAGGTTAACATTAGTATTTTATCCCTTTACATACATCGCATTTTGGTGAACCGAACATATTGTATAGTTGAAATTTTTTGATTTACATGTATGTTATTCTAAAATCTAAGTGAATAATAGGCTGGTAGAAAGTTTCATTATTTAAAAAGTGTATTTCATGTTGCACATTGAAAATAATCTTAAAAAGTTGCATCTTTTCAATATGTCAAAGATAGATTCACTTATTGATAACTTCTTGCATTTTGGAATTTTTTATTTGACAGGAAATTAAAACTTACTACACTCATTTTATTTCTTTAAAACACCAAAATTCATGCATGCATGTGCCTCACATACAAAATTTAGGTTTTCTTAAATTTCCAAAATTATGCTTGATCTCATACCTAAATCCATACAATCTCAAATCCTTAAACACTATATTACATTACCAAACCTTTAAACTTTCAAAAATTTACATCTCTAGTCTAGGGTGCCCTTGCCCTTGCCCTACTAATTTCACCCCAAATTCCAATCACAGTCCTATTTGTATAACCTTTGTACAAACCTGTTTACCGTTTATGATAATTTGTTTTTTTTATGTCATAATCATACATATTTCTCCTCATTATATGCACACTTAAGCATCATGAATATTGTAATTAATTTATGAGATTCATGACCTAGTGTTTTATATTAAATAACCTTATGATACCTAGTTATATACTCAAGGATTATCATGCTACAATCACATCTAGTCTTGAGCTTGAGTTTCATAACTCAAGATTTCAATCAAGGAATTGCACTTACATAATCTCTCTTTGATCCTCTTTCTACTCCTACTTTTCTTATGCCTTCTTCATCATCAACCATTCATGTGGACTTGGAAGCTACTATTGTACATGTCCATGAGGATAAGATTAAATAATTGGAAAAATACCTAAAGAGATTTAAACTATTCTTAAGCGCTGAATCCTTGGCTAGAGAAACCATTCCCCTTGTAGATAACCTTAGAAAGTTAATCAACAATTCCTAAGGAATAGAAGTGTTGTGTATCCTAGCTCATATTGTGGATTCAAATACCACTACAATAGCCAGTTGCACTCAAAACCTTACCAATGATCTGAAAAATCAAATGGAAAAACAAGTTCCCTCTCCTACAACCATACCTTATATTCCTACTTTTACCCCTCTAGTTGTAGCATCCACCACACAATATAGTAATGGTATTAGCATTAGTTTAGGATTTTCTTATGGGAATCCTTATAGTTTTGTTCCTTCATCTATCACACCTCCATTTACTTCCCCTCTCATCAACTTTCAACACAATAAACCTCTAATCATCAATAATAATCCTACACACTCCATAATTTCTCAAAACTTGTCACTAAACGATCCCGTAAGAAATCAACTTTTATAAAACATGTCATCTTTACAATAATTTTTTTAAAACATGAACCAAAATCAATCTAATGCTAATCCTCCAACATATCTTACACGTAGTCTGTTATTATTCGTTAACCTAAAAATTCCTATTCTACACAAAATTGAGATACCTCACTTTGAAAACTATACTGGAAAAGGAGATCCCAATAATCATGTATCGACATTTACCACTTTATGTAATGATTTCATTTTGAGGATGCTATCTTAACTAAATTATTTCCTCGATCATTGAAAGACATGACCTTGGAATGGTTTTTTTACTACCTAATAATTCAATCACTTCCTTCACACAACTTGTTAATGAATTCCTTCATACATTCAATAAAAGATTGGACCTTAGAGTTATATTAACTATTTTGGTCCATTGTGAAAAAGAACCTAAGGAAAAAGTGACAAATATTTTAGGATGATACCAGGCTCTTTATTCACATATCTCATATTATTTCTCGAATGCTGATATAAAAATATTTTTAATTAAAAACTTATAAACTAAAATTTAGGATAAGATCTTGTTAATGCATTATCCTTCATTCCCAAATTTATGAGTAACTCTTTGCAATTACCAAAGTTTGGTTAGTCAATATGAAGGAACACCTTCATCGACTCCTCATAATCAATCCAAAGACTTTCCTTAATCTAAGTACCAATCATTTAAAAATAAAAAGGACCCCATCAAAATAAACTGTCCCCCATATTCCAATACCATTCAACCACAAGTTGTTGCTATGTCTACAACACCATATCAAAATTTCAGGGTATGTGCAGGATCATGATGGGCCAAAACATGGTGATATGATGGGCTATGTGGCTAATGACTTTTTTTTACCCAAAATTGATGAAACGAAAAGGGTTTTTAAAGGAGATTCTAAACTTTCCACCAATATAAATTATGCTTTCCTTTGAATTTAATAAATAATTATTATTCATTTTCTATTTGAATTACGACTAAAGTCCTAATTGATAGGCTAATTGAAAAACATCTATAGATTTCAAACAGTATAACATTTTTTGAATCCAAAACATGCATCACATTCTATGCTTTGCATACTATAGGATTAAAAAAAATGAATTTCATGAAGTTTTGACCAAATTAAGGTGTTCAGACATACAAGTTTTTATATTTTTTAAAATTTGTAATAAGAAATTTATAATTAATTATTTACTTGGAAAAAAATTACAAAAAAATATGCATCACACCGGGACATGAGTCCTCTACTTATATCTAAAATCTTATAAAAAAATATTATCATTTTATTGTGGTTTGGGTGGTCAGACAGACACCTACTTCTTATTTTTTCCCTAAAATTTAAGTAATACTACATTGAAATTTCAAATTTTCACCAAATAGATTTTTTTTTTAATTTTAAATAAACCTAATAGTTTAGAAACTGCATTCAATTTGATACAGATTTTATTCTTACATATTTTTGAAATAATATAGATAGCTTATTCAAAGTTTTATGTCAAGTTTCCTAACCCTGATTTTTCTGAAATTTTCACCACTTAAAGGCCTATTTTTGCCATGATGATCCTGCACATACCCTCCAAGAGACAGTTAATTTTTACATTTTCCTAATTCTCTTCATGCTAGTATGTTTCAATTTCTTAAAAAAAAAATGAACCAACTTCCTCCCATCCATTCTATTGATAACAAAAAACCTTTACCTCCTCACTTTAACTTAAAAGCATTTTGTCAATGTAGTAATGAAAAAAGTTTCCTTTTCCTTGCTTGCTTGGATAATTGACTTTAAAACTAGACTAATGGTGTCTTGGAGTGGTGTTGTAATGTATTGTACACATTCACATCATTTTAGGACCTTTATTTAACTAAATCATGCTTTAATTGGTTCTTTGCAAGGGTGTTGTAAAGTGTTGTAACACACTTCCACACTTTTCTGGGACTTATTTGCTTAATTAAGCCTTATGGACCCCTTCCTAAATAAAATATGCATAATGTATACCTTGTTTAAGTATTGTAAAGTGTTTTAAATAACTTTCACATTTATCTAGGTTGTCCTAATTCATTGTGGTTAATTGTAGTTATTAACCCCCCTTTTAGGCCTTAATTTTGACACCTCCTAAGGATCTCTCTTGACAATCATAAATTAAATATCAAATTATTTCATTGGGAAAAATTTGGTCCTGGTAAGATGAGCCAGGAACCGTTCTCCCTTGACGGCAAATGGGTCCTCCCTTAATAGGACCCCCTTTTCTCAGTTGTTCTGGAATGGGTTTTTGGCCCTCTTTCAGCTCCTCGAAGCTTGGTCCTAGAAACTTAGCCAAGACCCATTCGCCTTTGGCAACAAATGGGTTCTCCCTTAATGAGACCTTAATTTTTGAATTTCATTCTACTGGGAATTAAATTATGTTTCTTTCTAGATCTAGTGTTGGCCTTAATTCTTTGAATTTCAAGGTTAATCTCCTAATTTAGTATAAATAAGGGGTGAATTCACATTGTTTCTCCTAACACAATCTAGCAAGTGTACAACAGACCTAAGATTGTCAAGAGAGCATCCCAATACTTTATAAGAGAATTATAGATAACTTCAAGAGAATTTTCAAGGAATTTCAAGGAAAAATTGAAGAGTTTATTGTAGCAATTCAAAGATCATATCATCATGGCAAGATTTACAAGTTGGAGAGCAAGATTATCAAATTTTTCAAAATTGTCAAAGTTGCAAAGTTATCATTCAAGGTGAAAGAACGCAAAAAGAGCCCTACATAACTGAATACTACCTTCCATAACTTGATAATAGGGATTTCAAGAGTGCAAACATCAAAGTACAAGATCTTCAAAACAGTTTTCTGAAACCCTAAAAGGACCCATTCGCCCCTAAAGGAGAATGAGTCCTCCATAGCTCAAAAACAACTTTCTAGATAGGTATACAACTTGTTATACTCTAAAAACATTCCTCATAGTTTCTATAATAGTTAGGGTTGATTTCTAGTTGTTATTAGCATCTTCTTTTGCATAATTTGAAGTGATTTGGTCCTTGAAAAATAAGTGATCCATCTCATTTTTTGGATAGATCCTATTTTTCTAACATTTCATTTTTTGTGAACATGACTTAAATTTAACATTGCACTTTTTTGAATTTTGGAGTCTTTCATTGCATTTCAAGTTAAAATCTTGCATTCATTGCAATTATATTTGCATTGAATTAGGGTTTCTTCTTTTGCATTTAAATCTTGCATAGCATATAGGGTTTAGATTTGCATTGTTTTACACTTCTTAAATCTGAAAATTACAAAAACAAAGCAATCTCTTTGCATCTCATTTAGATTTCATTCAATTTCATTTGAAAATTAAAAAAAATTGTATTTCAACCTAGGTCATACATTTCATCTTTTTACTGCATTTTTGCATTTAATTTCTATAAAATTTGAAGCTTCCTCTCACTATTTACAACCTGGAATTGAAAGATATATCTAAAAGCTTGCAAACCATTTAAAAATAGTTTTAAAAGAGCTAACCAGGACCCATACGCCCTTACTGGCGAATAGGTCCCTAATCATATCTAACTTGAAGATTTTGGCAACTGAAAAGACATTAAATTTAGTCTAATGTCCACAAAAAGATCCCAAAAGGACCTAACCAGGACCCATTCACCCTTACTGGTGAATGAGTCCCTATTAGCTACAAATCTCCAATTTCAAGACATTAAAATCCTAGTTTTTAGCTTTTGTTTGGTGCATTTATCTTGCTATTTTAGTTTCTAGATTTGTTGTTCCATCAATTTCATTGCATTTAGCTTAATATTCTTTATTTAGTGCATTGTAAAAAAAATTCAAAATTGCATTTACAACATTTCATTTTTTCAATCTATTACATTGTGTGGAATTTGAAAATTGCACTTCATTCTAGGTCATTTCATTGCATTAATTTTCAAAAAATTTAGTATCCATTTTTTCCTATTAGCAAAGAAGAAGTTTAGTAACATGTTAGTCATTCATTCAATACATGCCCTAGCTATGAGAGTCTCTTAGTGGAAGAAAGTGAAAATGTTGACACTTACCTTAAATCTACCCCCCTCCTATCTTTCCTATTCAAGTTGGAATTTGATGTGATAGAAGAGGATGCAAACATAGACAACCATGAAAATCATAATTTCTTTTCTCCTGATACCTCTCTTGTTAGTGGTAAAGGTATTTTGGTGCAAGAAGATGCAATCATTGAGAATCATGAAAGTCTTGCTTTCCCTTCTCCTCCTCCCCCTTGGAAATATATTATGATACAAGATGATGATATCATTACCACTACTTTACTTAGTCTACGTTCCTCTCCTAACACCTCCCCTACTTGTGAGAATGCTTCAGTGAAACAAGATGTAATCATGGAAAATCATGAAAATCACATTTATGAGGAGGACATGTTGGTGTTAATATATCCAATGGTCAAGAGCTATGTCACTCCTACCTCTCCTACTTAGCAAGAAATTATAGGATATGGGGATGTAGTTGTCGATAACCATGACAATCAAATTTATCCTTCTCCTAATATCTCTTCTACATATGAAGAAGATAGTTTGGTGTTAGAAGACACACTCATTGACAGTCATGAAAATATTTCTCTTCCCTTTCCTAATGCCCCTACCATTTGGGAAGATCTATTTGAACAAAAAATCCAATCATTAGTAAGCACAAAAATAATTGTTTTCCTTCCCTTGAGGCCTCCCCTATTTGTGATGAAGCTACTTTAGAAAATATAATCATGCAATGTGATAAACCTCTTGAAATATCTCCCACTAGGGTAGATATTATGGCACAAGAGAATGAGACCTTAGAAAATAAGGATGAAATCATGGGAAATCATAACAATTAAATTTGGCCTTCTAATATCTCTCCTATTTATGACGAAGATACTTTTGTGTTAAAAGATCCAATTGATGTGACTTGTGAGAGACCTACTTTCCTCTCTTCCCATAGGAAAAAAATTGTTGAACAAGAGAATGTTATCATTCAACCATTGATCACTCCCTTACTTGTGATGAAGACATTTTAGAAGAACCAAACAATGAATATCATGAACATCTAGTTTGTTGCTCCCCTAAATACTCTCCTACTAGGGAAGATATCATGATGCAAGAAAATGAGAACATTGACTCATGTCTTTTAAGCAATAGTGATGTGACCTCCTTTGACGAAGATGATGAAGTGACATTAGACTCCCCTTTGCTAAGAGATCATGAAAACGGGGACAAGTGTGTTGAGATTATGAACATTAGAGCTCCTTTGAGTCCTCTAATTATCTGAACACCTAAGCCTTAAATTATCATTAATCCATCCTTACAACAACAACAAGTTCAAAATAATCCTGTGCTTCTCTTAGAACCACCTAAAAGGAAACTCAATAATGTTTCACAAGAACTGAGTTATAGTGACATTTCTCATATGTAACATGGTGTATACAATCATGACCAATCCTAAACCCCAAAGTTGTAAACAACTTGGGTTTAGTGGAAAAGGATGTGGTGCTAGAGAAAAAGGTATCCATGTCCCTATAGAACCTAACACACAAGAAATGACTTGTGGTCTTGGTTATTGTCCTTTGATACAAAATAGAACAATCAAACAAGCCTTCACTTAATAGCAACAATATTACAAAAGCTTCTCCCATGAAAAGTTTAACTTTGGTGCATCCTGAACTAATAGATACTACATGTGGGAATATCTCATTACATAGGAATCAAGACCATACTTTTTCTACTCATTATAATCAATAACAATGTTGTTGCTCCTTGCCATGCAATAGTTGTAGGATCATCACACACTCACTATTGCATGTTTTACATTAATTGAAAATAATTTCCTTTTTGCAAGGGGCAACATATCATCCATTCTCAGCTCATCCTTGTCATACACTCAGTGGGGGAAAGGGGTTAAGTAGCATTGTCTTTGTACATGCAATTTGTTGATTGTCTCTTTTTGCTAGTTGACCACCTTCCATGTATATGTAAGAGCAAGCTTGGGATATGGATGACATGCCTTAAGTTGGCTCACTTGTGACATACTTTTCTTTCTAGGTTTAGCATTGTATTTGTGGGGGAAACCATTCCTTTTTACTTCATGATGCATCTTGCTTCAAAAACATATGACTTGGCATAGGGTTTTCTAAGGGAAGCTCTCATGTCTTAGGACAAAATTATTGGCTACTTTAAAGCAATTGCTCACAGTGATGGTGTAGCAACCACTTTAAAGTGGGGGCATACATGATATAGATGACATCTTTTTGAAAATTTCATGGCGTGATTTTCCTTTTTTCTTGTGATGTGTCTTCTTCTTGGTGGTTTCATTGGGTTTGATGTCATCCAAGAATGCACAATATTCTATCATGGCATGACGCAAACGAGGCATCCCATAAGAAGTAATCAGACACTTTGGCTTGTCCTCTCTTGGAGACATTAGGCACAATGCTCCCTAAGAGGAAGACCATTACACGAACAAAGAAAAATCCCCTTTAGAAAAATTTCTACATGACATTCAAATTTTTTTTACAAAAAGCATTTACATTATGATGCCTTATTGAAATTTTCAAGAAGATAACTTCAAAATGGTATGAGAGGCTAATTTGATTCTCTCATTTTCCACCTCATTGGGATAACTCACCTAGTGGACAGACTAAGGTTCCACTACCCTAGAGTGGGCATACATATTTTGGGACAAACTCACCCCATGGATGACCTGAAGTTCCATGGCCCCAAAGTCAGAAGTATATGTCATGGATAAACAACCACCGCCTCACATTGCATTGAATCAGTTGTGCTTGATCCTTTTTTTTTGTTTATTTTTCTTAGACTTTGACAGGGTATGATCATGTGTCTTTGTTATTGTTGCATACTTAAGTGTCTTGGATGTCTACTTTAGTGTGAGTTTGACACAGGATCATCCTCTCACTAAAGTGGGGGAAAAATATAGTAACAAAAAAGTTTCCTTTCCCTCACTTGCTTGGATAATTGACATTAAAACTAGACTAGTAGTGTCTTGGAGTGGTGTTGTAATGTCTTGTACACATTCACATCATTTTAGGACCTTTATTTAACTAAATAATTCTTTAATTGGTCCTTTGCAATGGTGTTGTAACACACTTTCACACTTTTCTAGGACTTATTTGCTTAATTAAACCTTATGGGCCCCTTCCTAAATAAAATATGCATAATGTATACCTTGTTTAAGTGTTGTAAAGTGTTTTAAAGCACTTTCACATTTATCTAGGTGGTCCTAGTTCATTGTGGTTAATTAGAGTTATTAACCCCCCAAAAGGCCTTAATTTTGACACCTCCCGAGGATCTCTCCTGACAATCATAAATTATATATCAAATTATTTCATTGGGAAAAAAATGTTCTTGGTAAGTTGAGCCATGACCCATTCACCCTTGATGGAAAATGGGTCCTCCCTTAACATGATCCCCCTTTTTTCAGTTGTTATGGAATGGGTTTTTGGCCCTCTTTTAGCTCCCCAAAGCTTGGTCCTAGAAACTTAGCTAGGAACCATTTTCCTTTGGTGGCAAATGGGTCCTCCCTTAATGAGACCTTAATTTTTGAATTTTTTTCTAGCGAGAATTTAATTATGTTTCTTTCTAGATTTCGTTTCAGCCTTAATTCTTTGAATTTCGGGGTTAATCTCCTAATTTAGTATAAATAAGGGGTGAATTCACATTATTTCTCCTAACACAATCTAGCAAGTTTACAAGAGACCTAATATTTTTAAGAGAGCATCCAAATACTTTACAAGAGAATTATAGAGCACTTCAAGAGCATTTTCAAGGAATTTCAAGGAAGAAGTCAAGAGTTTATTGTAGCAATTCAAAGATCATATCATCATGGCAATATTTATAGGTTGGAGAGCAAGATTATAAAATTTTTCAAAGTTACGAAGTTGTCATTCAAGGTGCAAGAACACAGAAAGAGCCCTACAAAACATAATAATGTCTTCCAAAACTTGATGACAAAGATTCAAGAGTGCAAACATCCATGTATAGGATCCTGAAATAGTTTTCTTAAACCCTAAAAGGACCCATTCGCCCCTGAAGGCGAATGAGTCCTCCATTTCTCAAAAATAGCAACTTTCTAGATAGATACACAACTTTTTATACTCGAAAAACATTCCTCATAGTTGCTGTAATAGTTAGGATTGATTTCTGGTTGTTATTAGCATCTTCTTTTGCATGATTGGAAGTGATTTGGTCCTTGAAAAATAAGTGATCCATCTCATTTTTGGGATAGATCCTATTTTTCTAACATTTCAGTCAATTTCACCATACACTTGGACATGATACAAAAATATGTGTGTCTTAAGCATGAAGTGCAAGTCCTTAATGATTATAATGTCATCCATTTGGCTAGTGTAAATGATAAATGGTACAAGTTATTAGTTCCACCTAATCAAAATTTATAAATATTTACCAATCCATTACCAATTCATTCAACAAACCTTGTCCAACAAAATGATAATGAAGAAGACATGTCGATAACACATCCAATATGATTAACATGATTGATGTTCATCCTCACCAAGTTCAATATAATCTCTCACCTAGTATCAATTTTACACATATTGATACCTCTATACATGCACTTGATGGTCCTCTTTACATCATCAGTAGAATTGATTATAAACCCACAAGGGAATACTCATTGATCCAATATGTTTAGTCAACATAATCATTAAATGTTTTTTTTTATGTACATGAACTATATAAGGATAACTATGGACAATAAAAGATGACACTAAAAGCTCATGATGGTTCTATTTGACCTATGATTGTTTCTTTAACTCTCTCAATTCAAGTTGAACCTAAAAGAATTTTGATGTTTTATTTATCATAACCTTGACATCAGATCAATTCTGTGTGAAGTTAGGTCATGGTGCAGGGGCACCATGTGAATTTTATGCCTCCATGAGGCCATCTTGTAAAATTTGAGTCTTCATCGTGCTATGAATTTAAAAAGGTCATGTTTGGACCATTTTAAATGCATTTGATTCATTACCATGTTTCTAGGAGGTCTATGAAGTCAAATTGCAAAAGTTTTCATTTGTTGCAAAAAATGCAAAGTTGCAAAAATGTAAGAAAATGGAATGTGAAAAGTCACTTTTGTAGAGGGAAGGTTTTTGATCATTGGGAACTCAAAGGGCAGTTATGATAACTGATGTAATATGTTTTAAAATCCTTGTGAAGGAGAGAAAGTGAAGAGAATATTGTATTTTGAAGAAGTTTTTGAATAAAAGTACCCTATTTCTATAGGTACAACATTATTCTTGTTGTTTTGCAAGTACTGTACAATTTGTACAACATCTTAGGTTGTAATATTATTTGGTTTTCATAGTACATTGTGTTAGCTTCCATTTGAAAGTGATTTGAAGGATTTTCATTAAGTTTGGAGTAATTGAGAGCACTTTTTCAGAAAACTATCTTGTAACCCTCATTTTAAGGGTTTGAGAGTCAAAAAATGAATAAACAAGCATTCCACCAATGGTAATCCTTATAAATAGGTGGAATAGGTTAGTTTAGGTTGCTTTTCAATCTGGATGTGTTTTCAGATGTAGGGGAAGCAAGTTGCATAAGTTATGTGGCTGCCCTAGTTAAATTCTTCATGATTTTAGATAAAAAATGGTATTTTGAATTTAGGGTTTGTCCAAAGGCTCTTGAAATTGGTCATGTGAAGGTTGATATAGTATGTGTAGGTCATTTTTGAAGTGTTTGAGCCATTGGTTAAGTGATTTAAGGTATGGTATTCAAAGATCTAATAAACCCTTGTCCTAACTAGCTAATTAGGTCTCCATGAAACCAGGACAATCATTTTTAAAGTCATACTTTCCAAAACAACCTTACTCTATTTCTTGATATGTTTTTGAGGGCCAAAATGGGTATTTGAAACTACTTTGGGTTTCTTGAGTTCTCATTTGGTTTAAAAGTTATGCCTAGTTTTTGTCATGTGGAATACTACAAGCAAATAGGTCTCTTGGATATAAGCGATGAAAGAAAGAAGGAATCAATGTTCTTAGGGAGTTTATTTGGATTAATCCTATCAAATTTTTAATTTCCATGGTGTCTCTGAGGTGTACTGAGAGTCTGGTGTCTTGAAACTTCCATTTAGTGTATTTATAACCTTTGAAATCAAGTGTATTGAAGAGAGTTTATGTGTGTTTAGTTGATCTTTTCAAAATCAGTGTTTTGGGTCTTTAGAACCCCCTTTGAAGCCATTGATTCTTTGAATCAATTGGTCTGAGAGCTGGTTGATCTGGCGAATTGTAAAGTGTGTTAGTTGCAGGTGCTTGTGGTCCATCTTAAAGTTGCAAGAGAGAAAGAGTTGTGAGAAGGTGTGTTGGCTACAAACATGGAAGAGGTCTGTGATCATTGTCCTTCAATAGAGATGAAGTTGGGGAGAAGGTGCAAAGAGGTTCCCCACTGAGAGAGAGAAAGAGTGGGTAGGAATCTTCTAGGATCTCTTGTTGGGTAGATGGATGGTATGTTGTGAGAGGTTGTGATGAAGCAGTGAGGGAGATGGGTATACGTCTGAGGAAGAGCACATGAAGAATGCAACCATTTCAAACCATGGAGATGCTGAAACAATAGGTATGAAACATAATTTGATTTAGGAGGGAAATGATATTGAGTTGGTGTTCAATTTTACTTCTTTGAAGGTCAAGATGAATTGATTTTGGAAATGCAAGAATGGATTGAGAAACATGTTGCTAGAATGGTAGGAGGAGGTTGAATGATAGGTAAAAAATTAGGTTCAACACCATTTTCAAAGAAAGAACAGGTCAAGGATCAATCATCAAATGAAAGACAACATTTAAAAATGAAAAATTGGTTGAAGACAAAGGGAAAAAGAATTTTTTTATTTATTGGTTCAAGTGCAAAGATTACTTGGAGGATGATGAATGAAATTGTCAAGCTTGAATCAATTGTGCAATATAGTCCTTAAAGGGACTTGAGGTCTTTTTCAAGCTAGTTGTTTGGTGCAGGGGCACCATGTGAATTTTATGCCTCCATGAGGCCATCTTGTAAAATTTGAGTCTTCATCATGCTATAATTGTAAAAAGGTCATGTTTGGAAAATTTTAAATGCATTTGAGTCATTACAAGGTTTCTAATAGGTCTATGAAGTCAAATTGCAAAAGTTGTCATTTGTTGCAAAAATGCAAGAAAATGGAATGTGAAGAGTCACTTTTGTAAAGGGAAGGTTTTTGGTCATTGGGAACTCAAGGGGAAGTTATGATAACTGATGTAATATGTTTTAAAAGCCTTATGCTTCAGGTGAGAAAGTGAAGAGAACATTGTATTTTGAAGAAGCTTTGAGTAAAAGTACCCTGCTTTTGTAGATACAGTGTTTTCCTTATTGTTTTTGCAAGTACTATACAGTTTGTACAACATTCTTAGGTTGTAATCTTATTTGGTTTTCATAGTAAATTGTGTTAGCTTCCATTTGAAAGTGATTTGAAGTATTTTCATTAAGTTTAGAGTAAATGAGAGAACCTTTTGAGAAAACTATCTTGTAACCCTCATTTTAAGGGTTTGAGAGTCAAAAAATGAATAAACAACCATTCCACCAATGGTAATCATTATAAATCAGTGGAATGGGTTAGTTTAGGTTTCTTTTCAATTTGGATGTGTTTGCAGATACAAGGGAAGCAAGTTGCATAATTTTTGTTACTTCCCTAGTTAAATTCTTCATGATTTTAGATGAAAAATGGTGTTTTGAATGTAGGGTTTGTCCAAAGGCTCTTGAAATTGGTCATTTGAAGGTTTCTATAGTATGTGTAGGTCATTTTTGAAGTGTTTGATCCATTGGTTAAGTGATTTAAGGTCTGGTATTCAGAGATCCAATAAACCCCTGTCCTAACTAGCTAATTAGGTCTCCATGAAAGCGGGACATTGTGCTATGGATCGTCAACCTACTAAAAATGATAAATCCTCATCTAATAACCTCTCATCCATACAACCAAATTTTAATGAAATACCTCCTACCCATCCATCCTTGACATCACTAGACTCCACTCCACTTACCTCACCAAATCATGAAGCCAAACCTTATCTTTCCCAAACAAGCAAAATAATAAAAAGCTCACTTCCCTCCCCATCACTTACTACAAAAGATAAGTTCACACAAATGATAGTGCTTACAGTGATGGCATTAGCACTATAGTAAGCAACCCATTGTGACATATTCTAATATTGATTCGTAAGATAAAATTAAAGAACAAAAATAAAATTATAATGAATTATCTCATATGTTTGCAAAATCAACAACTTTAGATTGGAGAAACTATGATGATACTCCTACTACAAGTAACCCATGACATATTTAACTTGGTACCTCTCCTTGTACCACACTTGGTACCTCGCCTAGTGAATACAAAACTTCACTAGTTTGTGATGCCTTTATCTATTCATGGGTCACCTAGAAAATATAAAAATTTACTAGCTTGTGATTTATGGATATGTTGGATATGGATCTTAGTTGGAGTTTATGGATCTTGTTAGTCTATGATGTCATACCCCCTTTTCATGTCTACATTGTGTTTGATAATTGTTTTGCATTATGTTTGATGTATGTTTACTTTGTGTATTCATTGTGTCTGATTCTCATGTCTTTTTTGTTGAGTTACATCTTATGTGTGTGTTTCGTTGTCTTTACATTGTTGCATGGTAGGATCATAAGCCTAGGGGCTAGCATACCCCCCTTGTTCAGTGTCATCTTACCTCTCCAATGTGTTGATAAAAGAATCCTTACTTGACTTCTCCTTACTTTAGTGTGAGAATGAGCATAAGTTCCTACTCTCAATAAACTGGGGGCTAAATGTACTATCCTAAATTGTCACTCCTGACAATTTCACATTAGGTTTGGCTCCCTCTTAGGTGCTTGGACGTAATTATGCTTTTTATTTTCTCATTTTATTATTTTTTTTCAAGAAATCAAAGACAAAATTGGGAATTAAATTTAATTATTTATTTAACAAGTACTTAAAATTTAAAATAGGCTTGGTCAAGGGCATCCTCACCCTTGACTAGCCTATTTTGGCCCAATTTTTAATATTTTATTTTTGACATTAATAAATCTAAATTCAATTGTCAGCCTTTCAAAATAATTATTCTGGGAAATTCAAATAAATGCATATAAATATAAGTCTTTTTCACCATTTGAGTACCTAGGCAATTTGAATATCAATTGGGCATCCTAAAAAGCAATCAATAAAATTCAAGAGAAGAATAAGAAATATTTTATAGCACTTTCATTAGTAGAGATTATGTTAGCAATGCATCAACAACTTTATGTCAAATAATAAGTGAAATTGTTACATGTTTTATGTTCATTATCTTTTGAGTACTAACACTTGCAATATTTCAATCAACTATCAAGTTCTTCTTGCATGAGATGTGCATCATGAATCCAGTTCATCAAGGAATGCAAATTTGAATGGTGAGTTGTAGCATTATGATTTATCTTTTATTTTATCCATTTTGGACTTTTCTTGACCTAGAGTAAGCACTCCTTATCCAACATCATCATAGCCATTTGTGGAGGGGGAAACACCAAAACAAGGTTTGACCTAGGCAAGCCCTCTATGGCACAACCCTTTCTCTCCTCTCTTTCTTGTAGGTTGCAAATTTAAAGTAGATTTGGAGAAGATTGAAGACCTAACATCAAGATCAAGCATACAAGCTCATCCATTCATCAAATTGGGGAAAGATCAATTATTTATTGATAGATAAATTTTTGAAGCTGATTCTAATATGGAAACATCTACATACTATAACACACTTGTGCCTACTCTAAAGTTCCAAAAACCCTAATTTTCAATCTAGTGTTCCCACACACCTTACCATTTAGTTTGATCTCAATTTTGAATTCCAAGTTCCTCAATCTCTGCACTCTTCTTTTCTATTTTCAGTTTCTAGTTATTAGCCATGTACTTCTCTAAATTAGTGATGGTTTGTTGTATTTACATAGTTAACCTAGTTTACAATCACAAAACCAAAAATATCACATCACCTCACATCAATTCAAATCCTAACCAAGCCTAAGGGGACCAAAACTCGGATCAACCATTTTGGTTCTTCCTTGAGGATAGTAGCCAAGTGGTCTTTTATGATAATTTTTGTCTCCCTAAATGCCAATCAATGAAAAGGTGTGATTAGGTTAACATTTGTCCTAGATCCCTTTTCTAATAGCATAGTTATCTAACACAACATAGCATGACCTACTACTTGAATAAGCCCATGCATCAAAAGTCTCATAACACAAGCTTAGCATTTAGCATGAACATGCTTAGAACTTTCTATCATAACACAAGTATTCTTACCTTAGTCCTAATTACATGAGTTGCTTATAACTTACATCTTTTCTTGGTATGTTTTTATGTTCGTACAATGACCAAGGGGTTTGATTGCTATCAAGAAAGTCAACTCTTTTCTCCTACCGTATAGGAAACTTTGCTACACTTTTCAACACAACCTTTATTTAACAAATGTATATAGAAGAGATGACCATGTTATTGGATGTCTATATTAATCCTAGACAAGGCCACACCAACTAGACTAATTTATATCG
This sequence comes from Sequoia sempervirens, assembly GCA_007258455.2. NCBI lineage: Eukaryota > Viridiplantae > Streptophyta > Pinopsida > Cupressales > Cupressaceae > Sequoia > Sequoia sempervirens. Next base: position 368,072,737 of record VDFB02000015.1, on the reverse strand, counting down.
TGTGAATTATTCCAAAACTAAATTAATCAATATAATTTTACCTTCGATAACAAGAATCTCTAAATAAACTCCTTATTTGATTCTCTTAATATGAATTATGTCAATAAAATTTATTTACTCACTATAAACTTAAATCATCAAAATGCCACAAGCACGTTATGTACTTTCCCTATCTAATACCTAACCATTCATGTTCAAAACATTGAAGTGCCACAAGCACGTTATTTCCTTCACCTACCTATTACCTACCTACTCATGTTTATTTTTAAACGGGAATTAAAAAATTCTAATTTGTGAATATGTTTGACCAAAACAATTAAATAAAAAAATCTTTTATTAGTCGCTGTATATGCATGAAACCTAAAACCGTCGACTTGTAAAATGAAGGATAAGATATCTTTTATTAGTCGCTATATACGCATGAAACCTAAAACCGTTGACTTGTAAAATAAAGGATAAGATATCTTTTATTAGTCGCTATATACGCATGAAACCTAAAACCGTTGACTTGTAAAATGAAGGATAAGATTGTACAGCCATTAAACGCGCACCAGTAATTGCTGGGTAATTCTCATAGAGCACCGCTTACCTGCTACACGAATTTCTGACTTGTGTCTCTCAGCCTTCTCCTCGACGGCACTAAAGTCCTTGGTTTCCTTTATTTTTTTTCATTATTTTCTGCAAGAGTTTCATATCCTAATGGAAGAAGTATTTCCACCTTATCATGTTTTTATTAATCACAGAGGACCTGACGTCAAGAAAACTCTTGCTAGTCTCATCTATCGCGCTCTCCATTGGCATGGATTGAGGGTGTTCCTCGATAACCAGGAATTGCAAGCGGGAGATTCCTTAACCCCTGCAATTAAATCTGCCATTTGTAGTGCCTCCGTTAACATCGCTATTTTCTCAAAAACATACGCAAAATCCGGTTGGTGTTTGAACGAGCTCTTATGGATGTTTGATTCTCACTCTAGTAAGATTATCCCCATCTTCTATGACACCCAACCTTCAGATCTTCGCTATGTTGACAAGGGAGCATATGCCGGAGCCTTTCAGGAGCATAGAAAAAAGGGCAGGGATACCATCCAACAGGTGGACAGATGGATAACGGCCCTCAACAAAGCCTCTTATATTTCTGGCGTGGTTATCAAGACTGCGGAAGAGTAAGTGTTCACACGATCTGAAAATATATTGATGTACAGTTATTTGCATGAGCTTCTGATTTATGACAAGTTCTAAAATTGTTTCAGTGACCATGGAGAGCGTTTGGAAGACATAGTGCAGATTGTATTAAAAGAGGTGAGAAGGGAAGAACTGGATGTATGTGATTACCCTGTCGGGCTTCATCAAGCGGCGGAACATTTCGAAAAGAAGGCTTTGAATCCAAGTGAATCAAGGGGCATCAATGTTGTGGGGATTGTAGGGCTGGGCGGATCGGGGAAGTCAACTCTGGTTACTCATCTCTACAATTCCAAGCGTTCCCAATTCCAAAGATCTTGTTTCTTGTCTGACGTGAGTAAAACCAATTTACCCTCTCTGCAGCAAACTCTGCTAAGGAGTCTGCTGCGTGATCAGAATTTGTGTATTGAAGACAGGCGTAGAGGTAGGAGCTTGCTTCGAGATCGTCTGCGAGGGTTGACAGGCGTTTTCATTGTTTTCGATGATATAGATAATACAGAGCAAATAGAGAATCTATTAATTGTAAAGGATGTTTTGGGAAACGGCAGTCTGATTTTGGTGACATCTAGAGACCAATTTTTGCTTGTCAGTTATAATATAGAAATATACAATGTCAAATTACTAGAAGCAAAAGATGCCAAAGAGCTATTCTGTTGGCACGCTTTCCGCCACACCAAGCCACCCCATGATTTGCAAGATATGGTGGAAGAGTTGGTTAAAATGTGTGGGGGTTTTCCTTTGGCTTTGAATGTTTTAGCAGGGCAGTTCCACAATGAACGCGATCCAAGAAAGTGGAAGCAGCACTTGGAAAGCCTACGTAAAGAACTGCCCAAAAACGTATTAAAGCGGATAGTAATGGATAGCTATGAATCTCTTGACGTTAGAGAGAAAGAGGCCTTTTTAGATATTGCTCATTTCTTAGTGGGAGAAGACACAGATCTGGTGAAGAGGGTTTTGGATGGCTTGAATGATAACGGCTTTCAATGCCTTCAAACGCTCCGTCATAAATGCCTCGTGGAGTTTGAAAGTGCAGATATAATTCGTCGAAGAGCAATACCGGTAAGAATTAGATGCAATCCTTAAATATGCGGAGATCTTTATCATGATTTACAGAAGCAATTGAACTGTTTATTACCGTAGTGTATCTAATGAAATTATTCTCAGAGTGAAAGCGCGAACTGGAGTATAGGTGTTTGGAGGAGAGCAAAGGGGAGCTTCAAATTAAGAATGCACGATTTAGTGAGGGACATGGCTAGACAGATCGGCAGACAGGAGTTGCCCCTCCGCCTTTGCTGCCCAAACGATGAAATGATCTCCACACGGGTATTTGATCTCATTATTTTCAACAGTTTTGGCATATTTTTTTTGCAAATGTATATTAACAAACAGAAGCTTATGTTTTGTTGCATTTTGTCAATGTTTTGTGTAGGGTATCATTCTTATTGTGTTTTCTCTCTTGATCTTCCTCCTTGTTCTTGATAGTAGTTTGTTGTTATTTTTGTTTCTTTGTAACAAGCTTGGTCCTTCTAAATTTGGTCAAAATCGTTTATCATAATTATAAAAAAGAAAAGAAAAGTAAAAGCTTAATTTTTGACTTGATCATAAGTTTTGTTGATAGCCAGCTCAACATGCATGCTTTACTTTTTTTTATTCATCATAGACTGACTAATCTCGTGAGTAATGATAACCCTTCAAGAACTTTGGATATTGGAGAGTAATTAGAGTTATTTCTAATAAGACATGCATCCAATTAGTTCTTGAAAAGACCCAACAACTTCATCTCTTATGCCATAAATGTCCTCCAATAAGTTTTCGTTTCTTTAAGAGATAAAGGAAATTTTATTAATGTTTCAGCAAATTATAGAAGAATTGAAAGAATTTTGTATTATAACATCTATCTTGTAATCAAATATCTATTGATTTCTTTTTTAGAAAATTTCAAAATCTTTTTGAATTTTTATGATATTTCAGACAAATTTGTCTTTTAACTAATCCATTTTTGTTCTTTGAGTTTTTTCATTTAGGACCTCTAATAATAATTCAATTTGTAGTTGTTCGTGTAAATAGGTGTTTTATCTAACTAGTTTATTAGTGGGTCTTATTTACATGTTAATTTTACTGAGGTCCCCAGAGTGAATTGTTCTACAAGGTATTAGTTGTCATTAGATCTTATCTTATTTTTTTACATTTAATACTTATGCCCTAAGTCATTTAGTATTACTTGTCTCATGACATAGGATTAAGGCACTTGTCATGATCCTGTTTAATCCTATGTCTCACCTTGGCTATATAACCAAGTGTTCTCATGTGTACAACAACATTCATAACAATTCATTAATTAATCATATCATTATAATTTGTCATTTGCATCCTTTTATAGAATATCATTATTCTCTCATAGTTGTTCTCTCTTGTTCTTTCATGAAGTTAGTAGATCTTGGGTAGTTATAATCTTTATCTAAATCTTGTATGGTGTAGAGTATTTTATACCAACTCTTACATGGTATTAGAGCTTGTGGGATTGCTTCTTGTTAGTCTTTATTGGAAGATCTCAATTATAAATCTTGGTGGATTTTAAAAAGTTGGGCATGCTATTCTCTTGCATCAAATGATGATATGGAGAATTAGAAAATATTGAAAGAAATACTATATTTGAAGGTTTTCTTTTTGTTGACTTGTATTGTAGGTTTGAATTGGAGCTTGTTGGTACAAATATGAGCCCACCATTGAGTTTAAAAGGTTTAAGAAAGTTACTTTTTCTTTTTGTTTCATCCAAATAGAACATATGAGGCTAGATATACGAGGGTTTGAAGCTAAAAAATGGTTGCCAGATCTAGGAAGTAGCTATAATTTTGGAGCACTTTGCGTCAAAATAGACTCTACCATCACATCCAAGAGGCCCAAAAACCCCAAGGTCAACTGTCAAATTGTGAAAATTTGAGCATTTCACCCAAAGCTTGAAGAAAAAACTTAGTCTCCTTTGTCACCTATATGACCATCATAATTGCACAACAATCAATCGAAAGTTGATAGAAAAAATTGAAGTCATAAGTTTGGAAAATAATTCACTTGGTTTTAAAAATAATTATTTCAAGATTTTTTGATTTAAAATAAAAGAATTGTTTGGTACTTCATTCAGAGCATATGCAGACTTGTGAAGTACCTACATAGACCTACACAACACAGGTATGCCAAGTACCTAAACTACTTACAAGCTGTTACAGCCTCACAACCTCACTACTGAAATCAACCATCAATTCCCTACTCAATGGACTAACATAATATATTGGTGCACCAACTGAAGATTCTAGTCAATAATAAAGAATATTTTACCTAGGGTATAGTATGTTTCACCACAAATGTTAGCTAGAACATTCCAAGCATCTACTAGATTTCGTTGACCCTCACACCAACCTATGATGACCAATTGATTGTCATTTTTCCCATCGACTATTGACATCAACACTACATCAATAGTGATTTCAACATCGTTAAGAATTTGTTGCCCCTTCTCCATTAATAGTTTTGTTTTGGTAGTCTAACTATGAAGGCTCATAACTCAATCATTTGACCTCCTTTTCATAAAAATTGTTTGGTTTAAGGTGTAATTACTTTTTAATATTTTGGTACCTTGATTTTCTAGAAATTGCAAATTTTGATAGGTTTTGTCGAGCCATTTTTATTTTGGGAACTTTTGGGACTCCTTACTACTACAGTAACAATTTTGGGTGTTTTTTTGAAAGTGCATAATTTTTCATTTACCTTGTAGTGGTATGATCAAATCAAACCTATTATGCAAAAAAACTTACTTTGAGCTTGAATCAAATTTGGTATTTGTAAGCACTAAGATAAAGTCAATTTCATTATTTTTAATAAGTGGCACCTATAATCTAGCTAAGCATAAAGTACCACAATCATATATTGCTAGGGGTTTCTTGATAGAGTAATTTGGGGGTAATCATGCAATGGTTGATTTCTTTATTTTGTGTATTGTGTGTTCTTACAATAGGGAAATCTCAAATTGAACTCCTAACTTCATATAATTATGTTTCATGGAGAAAATCAATATGGAATTGTCTCATGGGAAATGGTTGTCTTGGCTATCTAAAGGAAACTATTTGTCAACCTATTGATGCTAAAGAATTGGAAAAATGGGAGCTTGATCATGAGAAAATACTTGGATGCATATTTTCACTAGTTTCATTTGATCTACAATTTCATGTTGAATAATGCAAAAAACACGAAGAGGCTTGAGAGAATTTTGAGAAATTTTATGCTAAAATTGACAAGATTAGGGGATATAAATTGATAATGATTTGATGAATCTTGATCATAAATTTTTTGACCACATACAAGACTACATATCCAAGATCAAAAAACTAAGAACATAGATAAAATATTACAATATTGATAAAAAGGATTTACTATTTATTCAAAATATATTATCCAAGTTTGATCTTCAATATTCAATATTTATTAATGATAGCAAGTTTCCATAATCCATATTACTTATTAACACCAATTTCTAGATTTGATTACGTAATAATTTTTACATCAACATTTCAGATCACACTCCATCATCCATCATCAAGATGAAAGCAAAGAGCTCAAGGATAAAATATTCTTACACAATCGAATCCAAAAATCGCTCTTAATATTCAATATTCATTTCTACATTTCATACCCATCAACTTTCTATTGAAGCATCATATGTTGATCCTACGGTTGATGACCTTACAAATCTCCTAATCCAAAAGGAAGTAAAGTTAACATATATGGGTCTAATCAAGTCTTCCAAGTCAAAATCATTATTGGCTAGTGAGTCTAAGGTGTAGAAAGAATCAGGGAATCCAAAAAAAAGAAGAAGGAAAAAAACAAGCCACATAGAGAATATAAATTCTCTCCCTCTAAAGGGGAATCATTTATGAAGGAGAAGCCTATATGTGCATATTCTACGAAAACAAGGAATAATTAATATCAATGTTATCCAAAATAGATTGATGAATTGAAGTATCTTCTTAAGAAGAATCAAATCAATTTTCCTTCAATATCAAAGGGTTAATCATCTTATTCTTCATCAAAGTATGATAAACATAACGGGAAAGAACTTTTTGTAGTTGTAGACTCTAAGTCAGAGAGGTGGGTACTCGATTCAAGAGCCTCACATCACATGGCTTCATCTGAGAGTATTTTTGCTTCATTTGAGTCTTGTTCATCACCACACATCCTGATGGCTAATAACACATATACATATTTATGTGAAGGGATACATTGACATGGATGATGAAAAATTTAATGATGTTCTTTTTGTGCCATCATTGTCAATAAATATCCTTTTTATCTATCAAATTACATATGGTGGATCAAGCAGGAGTGCTAAGTTCACACCAAATTCTATAATAATTTGATATTTATGTAATGGATATATAGTTGTACTTGGGTAGGTTGATCACAAATCTTGGGTTTACACCTTCTCACATTTTTCTCCTAATGATTTGAAGAATGTTCAAATTAAGGAATCTAGTGTGAATAATTTTGAGGAGATTTAGTATAGTCATTTGAATCTTGATATTGTTTTATCCACTGAGGATCTAACCACATGTGTTGATATTCCATCTCCTTCACCTATTGTTGCTTTTGATGATGCTTATGTTTCCATAGTTTCAATTCTTTATGTTTCAGTGTAGTAGGACATTCATTATCTTCTAGATATGGCTACTTGGGATGAATATTTGAAAAAAAAATTTGGTTTATTTTGTGAGTGTCACATATTAGATTTTAGAGACACCGTTGATTTCATTCATCTTGTATTTAATGGAGATGATCATTCTTTTGTTGTTCTTAGGGAATAATTTTACCCTCTTGTTCATTCTCTACGTGATCATTCTTCATAGTTTCACATGACTGTGGATTCTTTTGGAAACCATTTGGAGAAGGCTTCTTTGTCTTCATAGGATGTATATTTTTCTTTGGATTGTGTTCTACTATCATTTTTAGGAGATTATGGATTATCTTCTTCTATACTGTGGCCTAGAATTCTTGTTTGGAGTGTGACAAATTTTGGCATAAACATGGAGACACTTGGGAATCCTTTAAATACATCACACACTATTTTTCTTCCTTCATCTACCTTTCAGGAATGGGAAGACATCCTAAATACCATCTTGGTTTTGTTTCTTCCTAATGGGAGGAACATTGTTTGACACTTTTGGATCATCTTTGAGGGGACTACATTCAATGTCGAGCATCTACCATCATTTGGGGGGTTGCATGGTATCCCTTCTTCTCTTATGGGTGGTATTATTTCTTGCATGTGTTTTTTTCGTTCTCATTATTGAGTGAGATTATTTTGATTTTAATTTCTCTTTTGGGGGGAGTTTTGTTCCACTAGGTTTTTTCCTTTTCTCTATTTGTTATAGATTTCATTTATACATGGGTACCTAACATGACCTCATAGTTGAGAGTCATCCTTGTATCATTTTCATAATAATCTACTCCCTAAGTTACATGCTTAAGGGGGGGTATTGGTATAAATAGCTATTTTACCTAACTAGTTCATTAGCGGGTCTTATTTACATGTTAAGATTACTTAGGTCCTAGGAGGGAATATTTCTAGAAGGTTTTATTTTTCATGATATCTTATCTTATCTTTTGACATTTTAGCTTTTGTTCTAAGTCATTTAATATTAATTGTCTTATGAAATAAGATTAAGACACTTGTCATGATCTTGTGTAATCTTATGTCTCACCTTGCTTATATAACTAGGAGATCTCATGTGTACAAGAACATTCATATTAATCAATTGATGAATCATATCATCATAATATATCATTTATATCCTTCAATAAAATAGCATTATTCCCTCATAGTTGACCTCTCTTGTGCTTTCATGAAGTTCCTAGATCTTGGGTGACTATAATATTTGAAACCAAAACTTACATGGTGTATAGTATTCTATACCAACTCTTAAAATAGCTCCTCCACATTTATTTTTTTGATGCAACACTTAATGTTGATTATTTTATTGTCTAGGACACACATCGTAGGGCTCTTATCTTTGAAGTATTTGATCGTTAGCACCTTCCATTAGGTTTAGAAAATTTGGATGTGGAAACCACATTAATTTTAACATTTAAAGGGGTATTCTTTTGGTAAGGAACTAAATGGGTTATTTTTAAATTACACTCAATTCAATACTTAAAAATATTTTTTCTCAATACGGGTGTCCTAATTATTTACTATCTTTTTGATAGGGACAATATATAAAATTTATATTGACTGTATGATTTTTGAAGAGTATGATATTTATGTTGACTAATGATATTCAAAGTTTTTTAAAAAATGATCTGAGTTCAAGATAAGAAATGTCTTGTATTCAAATTTAAATTCTTATTCAGATAAGGGGACAAGAGAAAATCTAGCCAACCTCTTATACTATAGGTAAACCTTAATATTTTATGTCCATGTATAATGCCACCCAGTAAATCAATATCTATCAAACTTCAATTATTCAAAAAAATTGTAAAATCTACATGAGAATGAGTTATACTCAAAACTCCTCTATTATCCTCTTTTACCAATATGGCATAAAAATATTATGCCAAGAATTTTGAATTAATTAGATATAAGAAGTATTTCACTAGAAACTTGATCAAAAAATCTATTCTTATTAGAATAAATTAGTAATTTCTCACATAAGCATTTAATAATAGAACAAAACAATACAATAGTAGATTCTATAAGGATAAATATATTAAATATTTATTTTGCATGTTATTCAAGTTCGTTAATTTGCATGTCAACGCATGATATTTATTTGTAATATGAAGGCCTCTATTTATTGAGGTAAAAAGTGTTTTTTCTTCCAATTTGAATGAAAGTGTTTCTTGTAGTGTTCTATTTTCTTTGCCTCCATCCACCCATTAGAGTTCCATAAGAACCACATCAATTGAAGTAGAACATGGGGTTTTCAAACAAGGAAGTCAAAGATATTATTGTGTTGTAGGAAATTGTATACCTTTACGATTTCACACTATGTTTGGGTCCCTTAATTAACATTAAGCTTCTAATTTTCCAAACTATGCATTCCAAAGCCTTGTTTTTCCCATTTTCTGAAAGGAGAATCAACATTTAATTAATGCACTTAATATTTTAATCACCCTAGAATGAGTGTGTCTTGGACTTATGGGCCAAGACCCATTCACCAAAGGGAAAATGGGTCCTCCTTAAGTCCTAGGTCTCAAATTTTAATATGTTTATGGCGATATTTTAAAGATTCAAATTTCATATGCAATTGTCAGCTTTTAGAGTCTCATTTTCAAGAAATTAGATAAAAACCTATAAATACATAATGTTTTTATCAATCCAAATCTAAGTTGCATGATCAAATATTCCTATGAGAAAATATTATTTTCAAGAGCATTCAAGAGAATATTTTCTAGTCATTTGTTACAACATTCAAGATCCTACCATCATGTTCAATCTTATGTATGTTCATATCATCTTGTGAAGGATAACATGCATTGTTGATCCTAAAGCGTCCAAGCATTTTCAAGTGTCCAATCAAGCAAAGCAAGAACAAGTTCCTTGGAGTAATGTGTTTGAATTCAATCCTCTAAGGGAAGCCATTAGAGGTTTGCTAAGTTGTAGCAAGCAAGTGTTCATTCATCATTCCATCCATTTAACAATCATCGTTATCTTTCTATCAAGGTTTAATTACCAAACATGGGGTTTGACTAAGGAAAACCCCCATTCAAAATAAATAATTTTTCCTCTCTTTGTACGTGCGGATTATAGGTTGAAGAAGGATTGAAAGAACTTAAAGAAGAAATTTTGCATTATTGCACAAGTTGTCATCATTGTTGTCAAGCCACAAAAACTAAATTATAGAATTTGTTTTCATCTTTCTAATGTTGGGACCTATGTCAAATAGAAGCCAATATACAGTATCAAAGGATTGGAAAAAATTATTCTAGACACCCTAACCAGGACCCATTCTCCCTAGGGCGAACCTATCCTTCAACAAAGCTCAAAACCAACTTTTGGTGCAAGGTACATGTGTCCAGACCCTTCTTAGATCTTCCTGCAAACTATGATTTCAGTTTTTGTATCTTTGAGAATTTGGATTTTATCATCTAAATATTCTTGTTCATTAGGTTTAAGTGCACTAAATCATTTCCATTTAATTCCAAACCCTCCTCCTATCCATAAGGAAGCAAAGACCCAGGTCTAATTGGATCACCATTAAGGTTGAAAGTCAATCTTTACACCTTGTGATCTCCTTTCCTAATGAAATTTAGAAAAGGGACACCATTGGTTCCTAAGTTCTTTGCATGAAGGACCTAGGACACCCCTTCCCACCATTTCATTTTGGTTCACCCTTTTCCTTTCATTTCATTTAGGTGAACCCGATGTTGTGCATCATACTTTTCTGATTTGGAGATCCTTAAAACTCTAGATCTAGGTTTTGCATTCCATTTAGGGTTAAATATTATATATTTGAACCATCTAAAATCATAAAAATCTAAAAACATTGAATATATTCTACATAATATATTGCATTAAAAGTGTGTTTCAATCATTTAAATCAAAATTACGTCAAAAATTGGATTAAAAAAGTTGTCATTTTGTTCATAGATTGTCATTCAAATTAGATTTCTATTTCATCTTAATTTCTAGAAATACTATCACTGAAGAATTTTTTTTATAGTTAGGAATAGTGAGCTTAAATATCAAAATAAACATTCAAAATTTTATTTTTCAGACCCTTGTCCAAGGACACATACACCCTAGGGTGGACATATCCTTGTATAGAATTTTTTTCAAAATTTTGCACATTTAAATTAGTGTCCTTTTGCTTCACTTTCCTATACCTTCAAATCTCTATTTCAGTTTCATAAATTGCATATTTCTATAGTTGTTTGCATTGAGTTCAATTAGTGAAAGGAAATGCATTGTTTAAAATCAAAATTTGCATTCAAAAGTAATCATTTTCAGGATTTAATATTTAGAATCAGTCAATTATCATTTTCACATCTGAAAATTGCAAATATATTCTTCAATTTTGGAATTGTGCTTCATAATTCTAAGTATTTACTATCTTTATTTAGTACTTTTTGTCCATTTTGAGTGCACTTCCAGTTTGGTGAAACTTGTATGAGTATTGCAACTTGGTACATGCCCTATTTCCAATACTTCAATGAGACATAGTTTAAGACTCATGGCATCTCATGTTGGTACATACATTGTGGATCTTGGGTTTTCCAACTCTTTCACTCATAGTGTTGACACTCCTCAACCCATATTGGACTCCATCCTTTGAATCAAATGTCTTATGACCACCACTTCTACTGATGTTGAAACCATTATTTCTCATGTCCCTCAAGAGAAACTGAAACAAATGGATAAAGCCTTAAAAAAAAATTAATATTTTGTGAGTACAAATTATATTGTTGGTATTATGGTTCCTATCATAGATAACATGAGAATAACGATTAAAAATGAATATGGAATAGAGATTATGTGTAGCCTAGCTCACATTATTGATAATCATGTTCCTAGAATGGATAGTTGTGCTCAAACTTTGAGTTACACCCAAAGTCAAGGAGGAAATCAAATTCATCCCCCTACAACCATAACTTCTATTCCTACACATACCCATTCAACTGTAACTACAACAATGCAACGAACCAACAATATCACTACAACTTTGGGTATTTCCACTGTGAATCCAAGTTTATCTTTGTGAATTCAAACATCATATCTCCAAACCCCCCACCTCTCACAAACTTGAAATTCACTTATCCTCCCAACATATATACATCTCCACCATAGTCCCCTCCATATCAAAACACAACCAATGATTCCATCATAAACCAAATTTTGCAAAATGTCACAACCCACCAATAATAAATAACAATATTGAACCAAAATAAAATTGGCCAACCTTCACACTTTGTCAAAACAAACCCATTATCCTTGGAGATATTGAGAACAAAAATTCCACAAGACATAGAGATTCTTAGATTTGAGAAATATGATGGTAAAGGAGACCCTAGCAACCATGTTTCAACATACACAACCTTATGTAGTGACTTCATTTTTTAAGATAAACTCTTGGCTAAAACTTTTCCTAGATCTCCTTAAAAGATAGTACCTTGGAATGGTTTTGTTCCTTACTAAATAACTCAATCAACTCATTCAATGATATTTTTTATGCCTTTCTAGACCATTTCCAAGTCCACATTGTTCCTAAGATGGCTCTACCTTACTACTCGATATAATGCTCATTCAATCATGTTAGAAATCTTGAGAAAAAACTTAATCACCTTACCTCCCATTAGACCTCTTGATACCACTAATCCTTTACCTCTGAATTATAATCCAAGTTCTTTTTCCCAATATCACTGACAAAATGGATATGATACGAAACAGTGTATGCTTCTTATACATATAGTGCAAGACCTCATTGATTATAACCACATCCAGTTGGGAAGTGTTAGTGATCAAGGAAATAAATTTGTTGTCCCACCCAATTAAAATTTACAAATCTTTACCAATCAAATTCCAAACAATTCAATCTTATTTGTTAAATCTAGTGATACCAAGAATGATGTAATGAATGCAGACAACATACAAGGCATAACTGATGGTGACAAGAGTGATACTAAGGATGATATACATACCATGATTGGAATAATTGACATTCAACCTCATAAGGGCCAAACCAAATTTTCTATTGGAATTACTTTCTCACACGATATAATTAAACATGCACCCAATGGTTCTCTTTACATAGCCAGAAGAATCAATGACAAGCCTAAAAATGGGATATTAATTGATCATGCGTGTAGATAATGTGATCACCGAGGAATTCTTATTTGTGCATGAACTTTACCAAGATTCCTCTGAAAAATTAAAAAAGGATCAAAACACATGATGGTTTTTCTCACCCTATGATAGGTTTGATCACTCTCCTATTAAAATGTGTACCAAAATAGTTAGATGTCTCATTCTACATCATCCCAATGCCAGATCAATTTCATGTGAAGTTAGGCTATCCCTGGCTATGCTTCATGGATGTCGTCCCATTAGTCATTCATAAATGCTTGAAATTTCCATTTTGAAATGAAATTTTTACTTTTCATCATAGTGGTTTTAGTCCTTTGGCTACCCATGGAAACATTTCATTGGATTTATTTTAGCTCAAACCCATGGAACCTATAAAGCCTCATTAATACCTATAGTTTATTTTTTAAAATATTATCAAAACTTCAAGGAAAAGCACATAGCATAATTATCCATTAGAAATATTCACAAGTCCATTTATGCTCCTATTTCTCAACCTATCATTGATGAACCTATGCTTGATCCAAAATCCTTTCCAAGTAATCAAGATAAAACCACTACAATTCATCCAACCACTTCCTACAAGAGACCAAAGGATAACTAGACAATTCTTGTTGTGCCTCCTAAAATCAAACAAGTTTATAAACCTAAAGAGACAATGGTTTCCCAACCCTTGATGTTTCCTTCCTTTCCTCCCTTGCAAGAAGAAAAGAAACCAATGGTTGATAAACCCACTCCTACACCATCACAACTTGAAAATCATGCAAGAAGAAACCAAAATGCTAGAGCTTAGGTGTAGAAGTCATGCTATTGCTTGTCAGTTAGAAGAAAAGAGAAAACCAACAAACCAAAATAAAAAAAAAACTAACTCAAACAAAGAATGATAGTTATACCTTCACCACAACAAAAAAAGAGCATACAATGGACATTGTAATTAGACCTCCTGCTGTGATTAACTTGGATGATGATGATGAGATTGTTAAGATTGATGAGGAAGTGCATAATGAGTTGAATTTATTATTTTCCTCTTCCATGAACTTAGATGGGCACAACTGTGATGATCCTCCTAACAAGAGTGACTCACCACATGTTGAACCTAGTGATTGTACTAGTATGACACTTGTCATTTCCCCTTTGGCTAGTTATTTTCCTTTCATATATGGTGAAAAATATTGGGATACAAATGAATTTCTTTAGGTTGGATTACATTTTCATACTATCTTTTTCTTTTCTTTCTAAGTTCTTTGTGATTGCACATGTATGTAATGTGATCCTCCATATTGTGTTTCTTGGTGTGTCTTTATGTTTGTGATATTTTTTTTGGATGACCCTTATTACTCCATTGGTGTAAGGATACAGAGGAAGTGAATCTATTGTGACATTCTTCTATTTGTATCTACATTCTTCTATCTATTATAAAAATATCTTTTCATTTGTCTTGTGTTTTCCTTTCAAGGATGATGCAAGGCATTGAGACATTTATGTCTCTTCCATGTTGACCCAAATTTTTTTTTCTCTATGTGTCATTCCTCCTTTGTGTTCGTTGTTCTAAAAAGTATTTGGGGAATGATGACGATTCGAATCTCTATTATATCACTATAGAAAAGACATACACTAACATCCAATTTGTGGATCCCTTATGTGATTCTTTTTAGATTGCATGTGGGGAAAAATCCTTTTGAATGACCTAACTTTATTTGGAAATATATCATTGGCATAGGGCTTTCCAAATAATCTCTCATTGCCCTTTTTTCAATTGGTATTTATCATTTTCTAATTTAAATTAATTTCTCGCAGTATGGTGTTTAACAATTCCTTTAAAGTGGGGGCATACATTAGCATTATTTCATTAATATTACTTCATTTTTCTATTGAATTTTTTTATATTTTTCCTTCACTTTGTTCATAGAGGTTGAACTTAGTGTAGCATTAGGATAACATTGATAATTTTGAGGTAGTGAGTTATGGGTACACAATTTTTATGATGAATTTACCCATGTGCAACCTTTTTATGGGTACACACCTTGTAGACCTAATGTGTGTTTCTCATTGTAGTCTTAAGTATCACCTAGTTTATACCAGACTACACTTTCCCTTGTGAGAATTTTTTTTTGGATGAAAAATTGAGGCTTGATCCATTCTTTTTAGACGAACAATCGAGGCTTGATCCACATTTTTATTTTTTATTTTACCATTAGCTTTAACAGTGTATGCTTGTGTATCTTGTCTTGTTGCACATATCCTACATATCTTGTGTGTCCCTTTGTCCTTATGTTGGTTTTCCATGGGATCTTAGATCTTGGGGGATTGATCACCCTCTTTGATCTTTTTCATCCTATCTTTCTAACATGTGTACAATTGGACCCCTCTTGATGCATATTTATCTAATTTAGTGAATTTGAGCATAATCTCATACTCTCACTAAAGTGGGGGCTAAATATAGTGTAGGAAATTATATACCTTTACAATTTAACACTATGTTTAGATCCCTTAATTAATTGGACTTAATTAAACTTCAATTTCAAACTATGTTTGGGTCCCTTAATTAATTGGGCTTAATTAAATTTCTAATTTGCCAAAATATGTATTCCAAAGCCTTATTTTTCCTATTTTTCATAAGGAGAACCAACATTTAATTAATTCTATTAATATTTTAATCACCCTAACATGAGTGTGTCCTGGACTTATGGGTCCTCCTCAAGTCTTAGGTCCCAATTTTTAATATGTTTTTGGTAGTCTTTTAATGATTCAAATTTCATATGCAATTGTTGGCTTTTGGAATCTAATTTTTGAGAAATTAGATAAAAACCTATAAATACATGGAATTTTTATCAATTCAAATCTAAGGGTGATCCCACAATGGTGGTTTACAATTTTTGGCCAAACTAGACACTGAAATAATTTTTTTAACTAAATCTTCACTTTCAAGCACCTATAGCGGCTAAACCCTGAGGAATTTGAAGATGATGCAAACTAGAGTTTCATGACATTTTTTCTGTAGATTCTAAATATATTCTTTTCAAAAAAACTGGAATCAGATTGCACTTCTTTTTCCATCTCCCTTGAAAACTAGTTTTTTTGAAAACTTTTTAAAAAGTGACGCTCACCGTATAACGCATAACATTTTTTCCATGAAGGATAGAATTATAACTCTTTTGAATTTAGATTTGTAACTCCGATATCTAGTGCTTCCACTTGGTTAGATAATTTTTTATTGAATATTTTTTCTTTAATCAAGTTTCAAAGTCAAACCAATTACAATTCAGACATAGCGCGACCGTATAACGTGTAACTTTTTTTGTATGTATTGAAATTCAATTTTTTTTTGTTGGATCAAGGACTTCAATATCTAGTGCATTCATATTTTCAAAAAAAATGTTTGATAATCTTCTATTTTTTCACATTTGTAGAACAAAGAGCTTGATTTTTAATGAAAAACCTACATTCACAAGAAATAAAAAAATAAATATAATAATAAAATTTAATTTATTTAAAATTATACTTTTTGGGAAACTTATAATAAGGAATACATACTTACCAAAAATAAATTTTAAATTAATTCATTTGATCCCCCAAAAGGTAAATCAAAAGTGGTTTTTTATCAACATTTTGATAGGTGTAAAGGGGACTCTATTATAGGTGTGGTTCTATCCAAGGGGGTTTGATCTAAGGTAGTTTGATCAAAACCTCTTCAATTGGAATTCTTTAAATGGAAATTTTTAAGGCTTAAATCATTATATTTTCTAAAAATATGTGATTTCAACAAAAATCAAAATCTCCCAAAAATTGTAAATCAGCTTTGTGGGATCACCCCTAAGTTTCATGATCAAATATTCCTATGAGAAAATATTATTGTCAAGAGAATTCAAGATCTCAACGATTTAACATTCATTTATTGCAGCATTCAAGATTCTATCAACATGTTCAAGATTGTGTGTGTTCATGTCATCTTTGTGAAGGCTAACATGCATTGTTGATCCTAAAGAATCCTACCATTTTCAAGTGTCCAATAAAGCAAATAAAGATCAAGTTCCTTAGAGTGATTCGTTTGAATTTAGTCCTCTAAGGGAAGCTATTAAAGGTTTGTTGATTTGTAGAAAGCAATTTTTCATTCATCATTCCTTCCATTCATCAATTTTCATTATCTTTCTTTCAAGTTTTAATTACCAAACATGGGGTTTTACTAAAGAAAACGCCCATTCAAAACAAACAATTTTTCCTCTCTTTGAAAGTGTTACTGGTACCAACCTCTAGTGTTTCTTTAATAAGATTTTTTTTGTGGATTTTGTTTGGTTTAGTTTTGTTGTAGTTGGCTAGGTGATGATGAGGAAGTGGTGAAGATGATGAGAGTTTGTTTTTGGTGTTTGGTTTCCAAGTTCTTTTGAGAAAATTTGAATAAAAGAGGAAACAATGTGTTGTAGAGGTGTTCTGAATATAGAGTGGTGTTTTGGTTTTTCTCCACATTTCTTTTGTGTCAAAGATCTACTTGTGTAGTTCAAATATATTGGTCAGAAGTGTTTAGAGTTGTTATATATCTAACATTTCTTGGTCTATATCATTATGCAGATTAATTTATGAACTCACTAGTGTGTGAATTGTGTATTGCAGAGGTGTTTGGGAGAAATGGTTTTTCTTCACATTTCTCCATAGTTTGGTTTCTAGTCTTGCAGTTTTGGAAGTGTGTTGAAAAATTGCATATCTACTTTTGAGTCAAAGTTACTCATCGATTAGTCCTCCACAACTTGATTTCTTGAGTTACAATGTGTGGAAGATTATCTGGGTGTATAGGATGAGTTTATTCTTCAAATGAAAGTTGTTGCAAAGGAATTTGTTGGATTTTAGGGTATTTGTGGAATATTCCAAATTGTGTTCAAGTGTTGTGTGTGGTCCGTGAGTTATCTTTGTATCAAAGGAAGCATGCACTTAAATCTTTGATGGTGTTTACACAGGTTCAATCGACCTTGGGTGTTTACACTAATTATGGATTTTCTTTGATTATTTTGGAAGTGTGGTGTGGTGTGTATGAGTAGATTTAGGAATGAATTAAGGTGTGATGTGGTTCACCTTCCTTCCTTTCCACCATGGGAATGTTTTAGTGTTGGATTAATTTGAATTTTCACGGTTGAGATGCATAGTCAACCTTGGAGAATGTTTCAAGGTTGAAGAAGGATATAAATAAGTGTTGTGTTGATGGAGGATCTATGAGTAAGGTGTGAGATGTGAATTGAAAAGTTTTGAAGTATGAATTTTTGAACTGTAGTGCAAGCTTCAATGAGTTAGACTAAGTTAGAAGTAGTGAGCAGAAGGTGTCTACAATTTTCAAAAAGGTTGTGGATGTGCTGGTAATGTTTTGGTGGAATTTTCTATTGCATTGAGATGGATTTCTCACTATAATATTCCTCTTTTTGTATTTTCTATAATCTAGCAATGAGCCATTGGTAGTGAGCCCTTCTTTCATTTGGGTAGTGAGCCCTCCAACAGTGAGCCAATTGTCTTTGGTGTTGTAATTACTTTATATTATGAGCTAATCCTCATCATGGTTTTTCCTTTTATGGGTTTTCCACATAAATTTGGTGTTCTATTTTGCATGGTGTTGATTTTTTTTAGTTTTTGTTATTTTCTTTCATGATAAATCATTCTAACAAATTAAAGGTTATTAAATTTTATGTGGATTTGAATGTTAATGAGGGTTTTGATGTTTTAATATACAATTGATTCACCCCCCCTTTGAGTTGTCTTGTTTATTTAACAATTGGTATCAAAATAAGGTTCATTGGAAGAAAGCTTAACTACTTGAGGTAGATCTAGGATGGTGCACAAGAGAGATGCACCTTTATTTGACGGATTGGATTATGCTTTCTAGAAGAAAAGGATGGAATGTTTTTTGGTATCCATTGGGTATGGAGTTTGGAAGTCTATTGTGACTGGATACACTATCTCTACAAATGGTTTGAGTATTGATAATGAGATCAAGGCCTTTGAACATAATGGTAAAGCAAGGTATACTCTTTTAAGTGGTCTTTCTAATACTGAACTTGTGAAAGTTATGAATCTAAAAACTTCTTTAAAGAAATATAGATAAAGTTGGAAAGCATTTATGAAGGAGATGATAAGGTCAAGTGAGCTAAGATTCATACTCTAAATATCATGTTTGAAAATATGTGGATGTTAAAGGAGGAAAACATTACAAGCTACATGGAGAAAGTGGATGAACAGTTTGTCAATTCCATCATAGGGCTTGGTGGAAATCTTGAAGATGATAAGGTGGTAAAGAAGGTATTGAGAACTCTACCTAAATCCTATAGTCATAAGATTTTGGTTATTGAAAATATTTAGAATCTAAACAATTACTCTAGAGATCAGCTATTTGGCACTTTAACTGCTTTTGAATTAATAGAGTTTGGTTCAAGTAATGCAAAATTTGAGACTGATTTAAAGGTTGGAAACTTAGAAAAGAATAAAGAATCAAATCAGGAGGATCTTGATGATGTAGAAGCAAACTTTGTGAGGAGAATAAAAAAGGGTACTGGAAAGTACAAAGGTAAGTTGCCTTTCAAATGTTCAAGTTGTGGAAAGATAGGTCATTATGCTTCAAGATGTCCAAACAGAGCTTTAAATGACAAGAATAAGGAGAAAAAAGGTAAAACAATTAAGAAAATTTATTATGTTAGCTTGAAGATGTCAGTATATTTGATGATGAATCTAACTATGTGGATGATGAGGAAAGTGAATTCTTGTTCATGGCTATATGAAAGTTAAATTTAATTCTACTAACTCTAAGAGATGTGTCAAGGAAAGTACTTCGGAAGCAGGTCATAATGCTATGGTGACTATTTTTCATGCTAGAGAGGATAAGAATAACTAGATCACTAATAGTGGATGCTCAAATCATATGACCAGTTACAAAAGTAAGTTTGTTAGACTTGAGAAATATGAAGGAGGTCTTGTTAACTTTGGTGATGATACATCTGCTAAGATGTGTGGAAAAGTTTCAATCATTTTTTATGGCAATTATAATATAGATGTTCTTTATGCTAAGGATTTAAGGCATAAACTCTTGAGTATTGGACAAATGTGTAGCAAAGGCTCTAATCTTATGTTTTAGGATGATGAATATGATATTAGAAAAGGCTCCAGAACTGTGGTTGTTGTTGGAAGAAGGATAGATGAAATTTTTTATCATCTTTAAGGTGCTAATGGTCATTGTTTTATGACTCGGGGTATGTGCAAGATCATGATGGGCCAAAAAGTGGCGATATGATTGGTATGTGTAGGGTATGTGGCTGACAGCTTTTTTTTAACCCAAAATTGATGAAACAGAAAGGGTTTTTAAAGGAGATTCTCAGTTTTCCACCAATATAAAATATGCTTTACTTTGAATTTAATAAATAATTATTATTCATTTTCTATTTGAATTATGATAAAGTCTTGATTGATAGGCTAATTGAAAAACATCTATAGCTTTCAAAGGGTATCACATTTTTGAATGAAACATGTGTCACATTCTATGCTTCGATACTATAGGATTAAAAAATAATTGAATTTCATGAAGTTCCAAGTTAAGGTGGTCAAACATACAAGTTTTAATATTTTTAAAAGTTGTAATAAAAATTCATAATTAATTATTTACTTGGAAAAATTACAAAAAAATATGCATCACATTGGGACATGAGTCTTCTACTTATATCTAAAATATTATAAAAATAATTATCATTTTATTGTGGTTAGGGTGGTCAGAAGACACCTACTTCTTATTTTTTCCCGAGATTTAAGTACTATTGCATTGAAATTTCAAAATTTCACCAAATAGATTTTTTTAAAAATAAACCTAGTAGTTTAGAAACTACATTAATTTTCTATAGATTCTATTCTTACATATTTTTGAAATAATATAGATAACTTATTCAAATTTTTACGTCAAGTTGCCTAACTCTGATTTTTTTGAATTTTTCGCCACTTAAGGGCCTATTTTTTCCATGATGATCCTGCACATACCCCTCAAATTAATGAAAGTTGGTTATGCCATAAAAGAATGTGTCACATTAATTTTGATAGCTAGTAAGGATTATTTTAGTCCAAGCAATGAGAGATATACCAAATATTACAAAGCCCATCAATGTTGTATGCAAGGAATGTCAGATTAGAAAGCAAGCAAGAAAACATTTCAAATTCAAAGAACAATCTAAAACCAAAATGTTGGAGTCGGTGCATATAGACCTTTGTGGTCCTACTAGAGTAAGAAGTCTTCAAGGTGACATGTATTTCATGCTATTGATTTATGATTATTTTAGGATGGCATGGGTTACTTTTCTCAAAGAAAAATAATAAGCTCTAGATAAGTTTAAAGCATTCAAAGCTATGATTGAGAGTGAAATGGAAATGGAAATAAAGTGTTTGAGGTTTGATAGAGGTGGAGAATTTACCTCTAATTATTTTAATATTTTTTGTGAGAATCATGGAATGAAAAGGAATTTATCTACCCCTAGGACTCCTCTGTAGAATGGATTGGTTGAAAAAAAGAATATGGTCCTATTCAAGAAGCTACAAGAACATTGATGAAAGAGGAAAACCTACCAGAAGTCTAATAGAGAGAATCAATTCATATTGCTATCTACATAACAGAGTTCAAGAAAGAGAAAATAGTGCAAAGACTCCCTATGAGTTATGGTATTGAAGGATTCCTACTGTCAAAAACTTCAAAGTGTTTGGAAGAAAATGTTATATCAAAAGAGATGAAAACTTAGGAAATGTTGATACAGGATTTGATGAAGGTATCTTCCTTGGATATTCTACAAGAAGTAAAGCTTACCGATGCTACAAGAAGAGGCTGAAGAATATTTTTGAGAGTGCAAGTGTCAAAGTGGATGAAGAATTACAAAAGAACTTACTACTAATATATGGATATGAATTAAATATCAACTTGTAAAGAAAACGATAGAGATGAAGGTAAGGAGGAAGAAGTATAGATTAAAGAAGAAGAAGCTTTGGAAAGAATCTCTGAGAATCATAAGTATGTGTAGAGGAATCATTCTAAAGATCAAAACATTGGTGACAAAAGAAAAGGTGTTTTGACAAGGAGAAAAGTTGCAATGAGAGAAGAATAGGTAAATCTATATTTACATTCTATAGTTGAACCTAAAATAGTGATTGAAGCATGAAAAGATGAATAATAGATCAAGGCTATAGAAGAGGAACTACTATCTAGATTGAGAAGAATCGGACTTGGGAACGTGTCCCAAGACTAGAAAAAAAAAAGTAATTGGAACTAAGTGGTTTTCCAGAAAAAATTGAATGAGAATGGAGAAGTGATAAGAAATAAGGAAAGGCTTGTGTGTAAGGGCTACTCACAAGTAGAAAGAATAGATTTTGAGGAGACATTTTCTCCAGTGGAAAGAATGGAATCTATCAATATTTTTTTGGATTTTGTAACACATAACGATTTCAAAGTTTATCAAATAGATGTGAAGTATGCTTTCTTAAATGGTGAGTTGGAAGAAGAAGTAAATTTATTGAACAACCAGAAGGATTTTAGTTATCAAACTTAAACTGGATATGGTTTGTAGATTGAAGAAGGTATTATATGGATTGAAGCAAGCTCCCAAAGCTTGGTATGCAAGGTTGGATAGGTATTTGATACAACGGGGATTCAATAAAGGTATCACAGATAGTAATCTTTATTTTAAAGTTGAAAAAGATCAAATATTGACTGTGGTTATGTATGTTGATGATATAATTTTTGGAGGAAATGAAGCTATGTGCAAAATTTTTGTAGAAGAGACATAGAAAGAGTTTGAGATTTCTATGTTTGGGAAGAGGAATTTCTTCCTTGGAATATAAATCAATCAAACAAAAAAAGGTTATTCATTTCACAATCAAAATATGTCAAGGAAATGTTGAAGAAATTTGGAATGGAAGATTCTAAACCAGTATGTACTCTTATGGTTACTAGTTGCAAGTTGAGTAAGAATTATGATTCTCCTAAGATTGATCAGAGCAAGTATAGATCAATGATTGGATGACAACTATACCTAATTGCTACTAGACTTGATATCATGCATGCAATTTTTCTTGTGGGTAGATTTCAAAAAGATCCTAGAGAGTCACATGTTGCAGTAGTAAAGAGGATATTTGGATACTTGAAGGGCACTATAAAACATGGTTTTTGGTATCCAAACGATACTGATTTTTCTCTGAGTGCTTACATAGATGCAAATTGGATATTTTTGTGGATAATTGGAAAAGTACAAGTGGTGGTGCACTCTTTCTTAGATCCAGATTGGTGTCTTGGCTAAGCAAGAAGCAAGATTTGGTGTCTTTATCTACTATAGAGGTAGAATATATTGTAGTAGCATCTTGCTGCACAAAGGTGTTGTGGATGAGGAAAACCTTGAAAACTATCAGAGTGGTATATGATGAAACAATTTCTATTTTCTATGACAATACAAGTGCTATTAAAATTTCACATAATCTAGTGGTGCACTCAAGGAAAAAACATATCTCAATCTGATATCACTTTTTAAGAGAAAAGGTTTCAAAAAATGAAGTGGAGTTTGAGTATGTGTCTACAAAGGATCAAGTTGCTGACATATTTACTAAGGATCTTCCTAAATATGCTTTTGAGTATCTCTGGGAGAAGTTATGGGTTATTACCCCTCCTTTTAACTAGATACATAAGGATATGGATCATTCTAGTGTATTTCAAGATTCATTCTTTGTTATGGACTGATGTTGGAAGCCACCTCTTAGGGGGAGTAGGTAGTGGCATTGTTGGTTGTTGTGGTTGGGGCGAGTAAGTGTTGGTGTAGGTTGGTGTCAATCTGTTTTCATCTATGTAAAAGGATATTTGTAGTGGTTTTTGGTTGATATAGTTTGTTGTGCACTCCTAAGGGGGAGTATGCAGAGCACTGAAAAGGAAAATATGTTGCAGAATAGTGGCGAGCAGGTACAAGTATGATTGATGTCAAAGGGGGAAAGTGATCCAAATGTTTTACCCTTTGCCATTGTTGCCAAAGGGTGAGAGAGAAAGTAATGCATGGAAAATGATCAATTGAGAAAAAGAGAGAAAATAATGTGAAAAAGGAGAGTAGTAAGCTAAGGGGGAGAGAAAGTAAAAGGGAGAGAGAAATTTTGTATGGAGTAGTATGTTGATTATTAGAGATTTTATGAACTTTTTGTTGGTGGTTTTTCACATCATGTGTTTCCATCAATGACAAAGGGGGATATTATTGCATGTGTAGTTGGTTTTTTCATTGATGTCAACAGGCTTATGTTTGTGTTGTCATTGATGTCAATTGGTGATGATTGAGAAGTTGTGATTCTTTGATTAGTTACATTATGTTGTCATTAGTAAGTGTTACTGGTGTCAAACTCTAGTGTTTCATTGATATGATTTTGTAAAGTGGATATTGTTTGGTTAAGTTATTTTGTTTTAGCTGGGTTGGTGATGATGAGAAAGTGGAGAATATGATGAGAGTGTGTTTTTGTTTCTTGGTAACTTTCAAGTGCTTTTGAGAAAATTTGAATAAAAGAGGAAACAATGAGTTGTAGAGGTGTTCTGGCATACAAAGTGGTGTTCTAGTTTTTATTTGCATTTCTTCTATGTTGAAGATCTACTTGTGTGATTCATATATGTTTGTCAAAAGTTTTCATAGCTATTATATCTAGTTTTTTTGGTCTAGATTGTTGTGCAGAGAAAGTTGTGTTCACTAGTGTGTGCATTGTGTATTGTAGTGGTGTCTGGGAGAAATGGTTTTCCTTTGCCTTTTTTCATAGTTTGGTTTCAGGTCTTGCAGTTCAAGAAGTGTGTTGATAAAGTGCATATCTAACTTTAGTCAATATTTTTCATGGTTTGGTGCTCCACAAGTTGATTTATTGAGTTACAGTGTGCGAAATATTTTTTCGGTGTATAGGATGAGTTTATTCTTCAAATGAAAATTTTTGTGAAGGAATTTGTTGGATTTCAAGGTGTTTATATAATATTCCAAATTGTGTTCAAGTCTTATGTGTGGTCCATGAGTCATCTTTGGATTAAACAAAGCATGTACTTAAATGTTTGATGGTGTTTGCACAGGTTTAGATGACCTTGGTTATTTACACTATTTGTGGATATTCTTCGATGATTTTGGAAGTGTGTCATGGCATGTATGAGTGGATTTAGGTCTTAGTTAAGGTGTGATATGGTCCACATTCATTCCTTTCCACCACGGGAATGTTTTGGTGTCAACATAATTTGAATTTACACGGTTGAGGTGCATAGCCAACCTTGGAGAATGTTTCAATGTTTAAGAAGGTATAAATAAGTGTTTTGTTGATGTAGGATCAGTGAGTAAGGTGTGTGATACAAATTGCATAGTTTTGAACTGCACGTTTTTGAAGTGTAGTGCAAGCTTCAATAAGTTAGACTACTGGAAGTAGTGAGAAAAAGGTGTCTACAATATTTACAAAGGCTACAGAGGTGTTGGTAATGTTGTAGTTTAGTTTTCTATTGCATTGAGATGGATTTCTCATTGTAACATTCTTCTTTTCTTTTTTTTGTAATATGATAGTAAGCCCTTCTTTCATTTGGGAAATGAGCCCTCTGGTAGTGAGTCTATTGTATTCGATGTTGCAATTACATTATATTATGAGCTATTCCTCACTGTGGTTTTTCTCCTTTTAGTTTTCCTATGTAAATATTATATTCTATTGCACATGGTTTTGATGTGTTTTAGTTTTTGTTATTTGCTTTCATGATAAATCATTCTAATAAATTAAATATTATTTTAGTTGATGTGGATCTAAATGTTAATGAGGGTTTTGGTTTTTTAATTTAAAACTAATTCACCCCCCTCTCAGTTGTCTTGTTCATTCAACAAACCTATCCTTTAGCAGAGCTCAAAGCTAACTTTTGGTGCTAGGTACATGTGTCTAGACCCTTCTCAATTCTGCCTGTAAAGTATGATTTCACTTTTTGTATCTTCGACAATTTGTATTTAAACATCGAGGTATTTTTTTCACTAGGTTTAACTACATCAAATTATTTCCATTTAATTCCAAATCCTCCTCCTATCCATAAGGAAATAGAGACCCGAGTCTAATTGGCTTACCATTGAGTTTGAAAGTTAATCTTTACACCTTGTGATCTCCTTTCTTGATGAAATTTGGAAAAGGGGCATCATTGGTTCCTATGTTCTTTGCATGAAGGACCTAGGAATCATTCAAAAAACCTATCCTTTAGCAAATCTCAAAGCTAACTTTTGGTGCAAAGTACATGTTTCTAGACCCTTCTCAATTCTTCCTGCAAACTATGATTTCACTTTTTGTATCTTTGAGAATTTGCATTTTACCATCTAGGTCTTATTTTTCATTAGGTTTAACTACATCAAATCATTTCCATTTAATTCCAAATCCTCCTCCTATCCATAAGGAAACAGAGACCCAAGTCTGATTAGCTCACCATTGAGGTTGAAAGTTAATCTTTGCAGGTCTTGTGATCTCCTTTCTTGATGAAATTTGGAAAAGGAACATCATTGGTTCCCATGTTCTTTGCATGAAGGACCTAGGACACCCCTTCCCCATTTTTCATTCCTTTTCAATTATCAAAATATTTTAAGAGTGTGAGAATAAACAAGTGGTTGCAAACAAAGTAATATTAGAATTATAATCCCAATTACCATTATCTCATTTTATCTAAAAAACCCTAAGTCTCAATATGGGTAACATTTAATAAAACTAATCCATTCCCCTATTTTTTCATATTTTTCCTTTACTTGTAATAGGGTCCTTGTACTACTAGTATGACAAGTCTCTCCACTAAATGGGCTTAGAATTTCCTTTCACTAAATTTTATTTTGTAGTATATTATGTATATTTAATTTTCTTACTATCTTCATATGGAATAATGTAGCTACTCTACTAATGTGAAACAAAGCACTCTATTATAAAATTTATATTCAAAATTAGTAGTAAGTCTTTATTAATTTGATATATATAAAACCATTTTTTCTTTCCTATTCTTCTATTCTTTCTCTACATTTTCCTTCATCAAGTATTATATCCAAGGGTTTATCAAAGTCAATTTTATCAATTTGAGGTTATCAAATCATAAGTCATCATAATGAACAATGAAAACTTCAAGCACAATCTTGAAAAATCCTTAAATTTGATAGCTCAATAGAAAAAAATATGATTATTGTTCAATCGCAATAAAGTTTGTATTCTATTATTAAGACATAAGGGAACTTGTAGAGAATATTTTTCCTAAACCAACTGATGCAACAAAATACAATGCCCTATCTCAAGTAAAGAATGATTTACTTAGCCTGGATAATAGAAAGAAGGGATCCAAATATTTCTTCTATATCTTCCAAGAGATACATGAAATAATTCTTCCAATGGTTTTAGTAACAAAAAAGTATGAAAAAATGTATGAGATATCCTCCAGACAACATATCAAGGAATGGCCAAAGTAAAAATAACTAAGATACAAATGTTAAGAAGAAATTTCAAAATAAAGTATATGAAGGACTCTAAATTAGTAGATTAATTTTTCACTCAAATTATTTAATTTGATAATAAAATTAGATATCATAGTGATACCCTTGAAGATAGGAGAATATTTGAAAATATTCTAAGAATTTTATCCAAAACTATTGAATCCATTGTTGCAGTGATAGAAGAGACGTGAAATCTCTCACAATTCTTTGCAAATGACTATCATGAATCTCTTATTTTTTATGAGTATGATAGATCTCTTATCAAACTCATCCTTGGAGTCCATGCCTTCAAATTAAAAGTTTTGGATACTTATGGTAGCTCAATAATGGAATATTTAACTTTAGAGGTAGAGGAATAAATTCATATAGAGGTGGAAGAACCAACCCAAAAAATTCAAGTGATATAAGTAACAACCAAAATGTATGTTAAAATAAATCTCAAGGTCAAAGTTATGGAAAACCCAAGTTCAATATCATTATTGCAAAAAGTATGACCATTATTCAAATTAAGGTATGAAAAAATAATTTTATTTCAAGAAACAAAATGTAAACTATACTAGAGAAAATAAAAATGAAATAAATATTTTTAGCATGCAATATTATAAAAGAAAATTAAATAAATGTATAACTTTTAGATTCGGGATACATTAACCACATGATAGTAAATTTAGAAATATTTTCTAGTTTTGATGAGATAGTAAAATTACAGGTCACATTAGGCAATGAAAATAAAGTATCAACAATGAGAAAAAGAAAGAATTAATATTCTAACTAGATAGGAGAAGACTTTTTTTTATTCCTCAGATACCTACTTTGTTCCTAGTCTAATACACAATTGGGCGAGCTTTCAAAATCTTGTTAAAAATAGTATAGAATATTTTTTTAAAATAAAGAATGTACAATTTTACACAAATTCTAAAGAAATCGGATCATTTAAAAATTATAAATGAATAAAAATAAAAATTTTCCTCTAAGGTTGAAATTAGAATTGAGGGTGGAATTTTCTAAAGAACACCCCTCATTGAAACTGCAACTAGGTAAAAGAAATATCTACAAAAGTCACAAATAGTATTTTAGTGTGAAATAAAGAGAATTGGCTTTGGAATCTATGATTTTAACATATTAATTTTAGAGGTCTTAACTTATTACATAGGAAAAAATAAAACATGGTAAAAGGCTTGCCACTAATATAAAGGCTAGGAAAAGTATGTAAAGGGTGCATTTTGGGAAAGATACATAGACAATAATTTCCAATAGGTAAGTCAATTAGAGAAAATCCACCATTAGAGAATATCCATTAATATTTGTGTGAACCAATGTAGACACCTTCAATTGGTGGATGATTCTATTTATTGACATTCGTTGATGGATACACTAGAAAAATATGGGTTTTTTAATAAACTAGAAGAATAAAGTGTTTGAGTTTTATATTGATTCAATGAACTTATTGAAAAGAAAATTGGACATCACATCAAATTATTGGGAATAAATAGAGGTGGTGAATACATCTCATATGAATTTTCAAGGTTTTGCAGGTTTTGCCTTGATTTCAATCTATAATACCCATTGCTTTTCAAAATACCATATTTCCCATTATTTGGTTAAGTCTAGGTCCTAAACATCTTCAATTTGGTCCATATTTTTCATTATACTACTTCATTTCCTATAAAAATCCCCCATACATAGTCATTTGGCTAAAGTTAGGCCTTTGAAGTAGTTTCAAAACTATTTTCAAGCACTAACTAGGTTTTCACAACCTTTTCGGACATCGACAAGGTTCTCACAACCCTTCCTATCTTTGAAAAAACATTGTATTCATAATTCCCATCAAGAGTTCTTCAAATTTTGATCCTTAAGGAGTCAGTTTTTGTGTCGATTTTCAAAATACCTTGAGAAGCCGCTTCTAAGAGAAAATAGTCATAGGAAAGAGAAAAGTGATCATCATTCTTGGTTTTGAAACCATTGTTGAGAACCAAAATGGTTCTCACAACCTTGTTTGGATATGACATTAAACTAATAACCTCAATTTTCTAGATATAGAATGGAATGAAGAATACTTTTTCTAAAGTTTGAAAGCACTTTTATAAGTTGTGATGACTTCGTTAGGCCTTGAAAAGGTTTTCACAACCTTGTTGAATCTCAACACATAATTTTCAACTTTTGATCTTTTGATATGAATTGAAAAATAAAATAAAGGAAATACTTGACGCATAAGATAAGGGTGAGTGCAAGACAATGGGGGTCCAAAAAGTGGTGATATGACCCAAAAGTGGCTAATGTCATTTTTTTTAATCCAAATTTGATGAAACGAAAAGGGTTTATTGATAAAATTATCAAATTTACACTAATATAAGATATGAATTATGGGTATGTGTAGGATCATCATGGAAAAAATAGGCCCTTAAGTGGCTTAAAAATTTAGAAAATCAAATTTAGGCAACTTGGCGTAAAAAATGAATAAGTTATTTATATTATTTAAAAATATGTAAGAATAGAATTTGTAGCAAATTGAATTTTATAAACTACTAAGTTTATTTTAAAAATAAATCTATTTGGTGAAAATTTGAAATTTCAATGTAATAGTACTTAAATTTGGAAAAAATAAGAAGTAGGTGTCTTGTCCCCTAACCACAATAAAATGATCATTTTTATAATATTTTAGATATAAGTAGAGGACTCATATCCTAATGTGATGCATATTTTTTTGTAATTTTTTCCAAGTAAATAATAAATTATGAATTTTTATTACAAATTTTAAAAATATAAAAAATAATATAACACCATAACTTGGTCAAACTTCATGAAATTTTTTTTAATCCTATAGTATATGCATAGAATGTGATGCATGTTTTATTCAAAATATTTGATACCGTTTAAAAGATATAGATGTTTTTTCAATCACCTATCAATCAAGACTTTAGTCGTAATTCAAATAGAAAATGAATAATAATTATATATTAAATTCAAAGTAAAACATAATTTATATTGTTGGAAAGTTGAGAATCTCCTTTAAAAACCCTTTCATCAATTTTGGGTAAAAAAAGTCATTAGCCACATACCCATCACATACCCATCATATCGCCCTTTTTGGCCCATCATGATTCTCACATACCCTTATTTGGAATTAGATAATTTATTGATTTTCTACATGCATTCTAATTAAAGTCCTAATTGATATGTTGATTGAAAAATCTATAATTCTCAAACAATTTCATATTTTTTGAATCTAAAAGATGCGAAACATTATATGCTTCCCATGCTATAGGATTTAAAAAAAAGAAAAAATAATTTTCCCAAATTTTTGACCAAGTTATGGTGGTCAAACAAACAAGTTTTAATATTTTAGAAAAACTACAATAAAAAATTCATAATTAATTATTTACTTGTAAAAAAATTATTAAAAAAATGTGGCACATCCAAGCATGTGTCCTCTACTTATATTGATTTAGTTTCAAAAAAAATAAAAAAATTCATGTCCTTAGGTTGGTCAGACATACACCCACTCTTTTTTTTTCCTGAAAATTTAGTAATATTGTATTGAAATTTCAAAATTTCACCAAACGGATTTACTTTTTTCCAAAAGAGGACTAGTATCTTAGAAACTACATTCAATTTTCTACAAATTTTATTCTTACATATTTTTCAAATTATGTAAATAACCTATTCAAATTTATATTTCAAGTTTCCTAACTCTATTGTTTTGAATTTTCATTGCCACTTAAGGGCCTAGTTTGGACCCCCATGATCATGCACTAATCCCTAATTGAGGTTTCAAAACCTATATCGGACTTTGATATGGTTTCAAGAGATTTTGAAATGTCTAACTCTTTTATTTACCTTGAATGAGTTTGATGTTGGTGCCAAGTGAGCAACCTACCAACATTAATTTCTATCATAGCCGAGTAAGGTGAAATGAATGCCAAAGTTTAGGAAGAGTAAAATTCCATAGAATTTAATTATTTCATGCATTTACAAATAAAATTGAATGAGTTTGATGTTGGTGCCAAGTGAGCAACCTACCAACATTAATTTCTATCATAGCCGAGTAAGGTGAAATGAATGCCAAAGTTTAGGAAGAGTAAAATTCCATAGAATTTAATTATTTCATGCATTTGCAAATAAAATTGAATGAGTTTGATGTTGGTGCCAAGTGAGCAACCTACCAACATTAATTTCTATCATAGCCGAGTAAGGTGAAATGAATGCCAAAGTTTAGGAAGAGTAAAATTCCATAGAATTTAATTATTTCATGCATTTACAAATAAAATTGAGGGTTTCCAGAGCTTGAAGAGGAATAATTATGGTGAAATTTTTAGTTGGGATAGGAGCATATTTTCTTCACAGGGCTATTCTCGGGGAAGACTTAAACATGTAAGCATACTCTTAACATCATAATAGATAATCCCATTTATCATTTTGAATGAATTTATAGAATTGAAATTCAAAATTTATAGGTAGAACTATGTCAAATTTTATCCAAAATTTGGTAATTGAGATTGGAAACTAAAACCCAAGTGAAAATGAAGTATAAATACTTGGGGTATGAAAATTTAGTTGCTTTAACCAATGTGTTTCCCAAGATTGATGACACCCAACTAGGGCATATAAATCTCAAAGAATTTTTGGAGAGGGTTTAAAAAAAAGACAAAGTCCCCATTGCCCAAAGGTTGGTTGAGAGAGGTTTATTGAAAGAGGTTTGTTGAGGGTTGTATAGGTTTTTCTAATGTATTTCCATTCCATGCTCTTATAGAATCTATCAAAATCTACTAGATAAAAATAACCATCATTTTTTCTCAAAACCTTAATC
Source organism: Sequoia sempervirens (assembly GCA_007258455.2). Lineage (NCBI taxonomy): Eukaryota > Viridiplantae > Streptophyta > Pinopsida > Cupressales > Cupressaceae > Sequoia > Sequoia sempervirens. The sequence goes on along the minus strand of VDFB02000015.1, from coordinate 368,040,429 downwards.
TTCCTACTACTGTGATTTTCTACAAGATCCTTAAACTCTTATGAATACTTTAAATATTTACTTCTAAGAAAGAACACCCATATTTTTGTAGAGTATATTTTAGAAAAGATAATATATAATTTATATTTTTTAATTTTTGAAACATTAACATGACCAAAAATATCATAATAAATTAAATCGATAACCTAGCCGCTGATTTTGATAACTTGAGTAAAATTGGATATAATTTTTTTTAATCATATTAGAAATATACATATAATAGAATTCAATATCATGGTCATCCCAACCCCTGATGATATTTTTATATTTATATTACCTTAGATAGTTCTTACCTATTTGGAACATTCTCTAGTTCCATAGCATTGTCTTTCTTCAAGATGAAATGGTATTTAAAAAAAGAGCTCCCTTTGGTATCTAGAAAGCATAACCATTAGAAGAAGATGACACACTCCTTTATATTAATGGTTCTAATGGAAATATTTTAGAATCTATGTTCTCTCACTATTGGAATAGAGGAACTATTACACTAAAATAGCCATACATCTAGCTAAAATAGAGTTCCCATATAAAAATAATTAATAGGTGTAATATTTCCTTGTGCATTCTTATACCCTCCAATAATGAAAAAACTACACTCCTACATCATTAACGTTACTTATAAAAATTATGTTCTATACTAATCCATTTAATATAAAACACATTGTTGAATCCCCTTACCTTGTTTATTAGGGAATTAAATTAGGTCTCCTCCATGGGAAACAATCTTTAGATGAAATTCTTCTCCAAGTTACACCTTCCTATAATAGATTTGTGCAAGAAGATGGGTTCAAAAAGAGGGGAATTTTTATGCAAAGAAAAAATGTTGAAAGGAATGGGGACCTAACCCTTATTTCGAGATTATGTTCCTAAATGGGTGCCAATTCTAAAAAAATTGAAATGCCAACCCACTTTTTTATTTTGTTTTAGGATCAGGAAAGGTATGGTAACCTAAACCTTGGCCTTGGACCTACAAGTAAAAGGACAAGGCAATGTTAAGCGAAATAACTTACTTTGCCACTATGGCTAACAAGTTTTGTTTCATAATTGTTTTGAGAAATTAAAACCCATTATAGATCAGAATATGGAGTTTAAAATATGTATTTTTTTATGATTAGCTTATTTTGTATATTTTTTAAATAATTTCTAAGGAAACTAGTCCATAAACTTGAAATGTTAGGTTTTTCATGTTTTCTTAATAACTTTTATTTTTAAAATTTTATTGTAAAAAATTATATGACATGAACCTATAAATAGTTCTTTACACAATGAAAAAATAAAAATTGATTAGTTGAGGTCAAATTACGGTGTCTATACAAGAGGTTTTTTGAAAACAACAATTAGGGCCAATAAAATTTTAGTTAGAAAAATTATAAAAAATATCCTCATCTATATTTAAAGTTTATTCTATATCTTTCCACAAAAGGAACTAGAAATAATATTTTTTGTTGGTGTAATTAATTATTTAATTACACTTTAGCATAAGTTTACTTAGGATATTTTATTTCCTAGGATAATTATTATTTAATTATTATCCTTATCTTATTGAGTTGACTTTTTGCTCAAGATAAGATTAGGGTTGTCTTTTCCTGCTTTATTGCATTATTGCCTTTTTGAAGGCTTTTGTATTATTTGTAAAACAATTACATTCAATAATCATTATGCTGACTTTTGCTTGCACAAATTTTCTCTAAGGGTTTATAGAACATGTTCCTTTTTGTTCTGAATATCTGTTGCATGTGATAGGTGATTGCTTGTTCGTGATTCTTGGGGACTGTGAAGTTGGTTTTTCAACTTCTACATGGTATCAGAGCTCTAGACATGTTGCTTGTTATTCGTGATTTGAAGATATTCTCTCATAGTGTCCTTTTCTATGTAAGGGTTTCAAGTGAGGTTCATTTTTGGTAGATCTGGAGGTAGCCTATTTTTCTATGCATTTTTGGGCCAAACGAACGTCGCCATCATGATCAAAGCATCCAAAAACCCTAGAAATGCCTTTCGTTTCATTGATTTAGGCGAAAGTTGAAAAAAAGGCAAAAAAAATTTAGCCCCAAGGCCGTACAGCCCCAGGGCACGATCTCCAAGGCAAACATTTCAGAAAATAAAAAATTAAAATTGAAAAAATAAAGGTTTTTTGAAAATTTGGGTGTCACCCATAGAAAAGAGCTCTGCCACCCAAGCTCAACCCGATGGCCACCAATCACTAGTCATGTTGCTCCTCCTGTGCTAGTCCGCCGCCAGCGTTCAGGCCCCCGTGGGCCCTTTCACTCCGCCCACATTCGTTTGGCGACCAAGAGCTCCCGAGCCCACAACCCTCGCGGGAATAATACCCCCACTGAGGTTGTATTGCGGACCAGGGGCTCCGCGCCTAAGCCATCACCATTTTTTTCCATTGTGAAGTTGGTGGTCATATGCAGACCAGAGGCTGTTAATTTTAAGCCCCTGAGGGCTGATTTTTTGACCCTATTTAGTCTGCTTGATTCCTAAAATAGGCATTTTTTTCATTTTTTCATAACTTGGTCGAACAAAGGTTATTTTTTGCAAACAAGATATTGTTGGAAAACTAGTTCAACGATCTTCGTAATGGTGGTGGTTTTATTTTCTGATTTTTCCATTTTGATGTCTTTTTCACTTGTCAAAGCCAAAAGTTGTTGTTTTCACTTCAGGAGGCGTAACTTTTTCGTCTTGGCTCTATTTTTGGAAAACAAATAGGCGTTGGAAAGCTAGTTGAGTACTCTACATAGATCTTAGATCTGATTTTTGTAGAATTTTTTCAGGTATCTTTTTTTTTAATCATAACTCAGCCTTTGTTTTATGGGTTATTTTCTTGGAAAGCGTGCAATCAGGTTATTTTTTGAGATCAAAGAGCATTTTTTTTCATTTTAGAGTATACTGTTTTTTTTTCATGGATTTATATAATATTGCACCCCTCACTCCATTCAACTATTTTGGTTGGAAAAAACAAATGGAGATTCACTTGAAACATAAAGGGTTGTATAAGGTAACCATGGGTACAAAAATTGAACCTACAGGTGCTACTGAAAAGAGAAAATAGTTTAATAGATGTGACGAATCTTATGGTACATTATGTCTTTCTCTTTCATCTGACCTTCTTTTTCACATTGAGTCTTGCACAACACCCAATGAGATCTGGATTACTTTAGAGTCTTTGTTTGTGAAGCAGGATACTATGAGAGGGTTTCAGTTAAAGAATGGGCTTATTGGCTTAAATCCTAGGGATTTTTATAGCATCTAGGAGTTTTTCACCAAACTCAAGTCTCTTAGATTATAGTTGTCACAATGTGGTGTTCAGAAAGAAGACTCTCAGTTGATATTGTCCATTCTTTCTAAGCTTGAACCAGATTATTCTATTTTTGTATCTACCTTTTATGCCACTAGGGATGCACTTGGTACGAAATTCACTATGCCATCTCTTGATGACTTTGCTTCATCTCTCAATCGAGAGCAAGCTAAGTTAGCTAGCATGGGCATGGTGAAACCTACTTCCTCTTCATAGGCACTTATTGCATCACAGGAGCCCAGAGATCAGAAGGCTTCTATAGGCAAAGGAAAGAAACATAAACAAAAGGATTCCAAACCTCATGAGCAGCAAAAGGAGTCCTCAGATTCATCCTCCTCTTCTAAGAGGAATCATCCAGGAAGGAGAAGGGTCCATCTGCATATTGCAAGAGGGAAGGACATGCAGAACATAATTGTTACAAAAAGGAAATTGATGAGTTGAAACATCTTCTTCAGAAACATTAGATTGATTTTCCTTCTAGGATGTCTGCATCATCTTCTTCTCCTCATTCTTCTTCTTCAAAGCAGCATAACACAGGCACAACTGGTTTACATACTTCATCAGATATGAAGGGACATGCTCTTTGTGCTTCTTCAGGTATTGGATCAGGGAGATGGCTTCTAGATTCAGGAGCATCTCATCATATGGCATCTTCACAGTCTATGTTCACTTCCTTTGAGCCTTGCACCATGTCTCCCATTTTGATGGGAAACAACACTTACATGAGTGATACAGGGAAGGGGTCTATTAGTTTTGGGGACCACTCCTTTCAGGATGTCTTGTGTGTCCCTCACTTGACAAACAACCTTCTTTCCATTTATCAAATCACACATGGAGGCACTGGGAGATGTATGGAGTTCACACCTGATTTGATTATCATCAGAGACTTGGAGAGTAGAGCAGTCATTGCTACTGGGATAGTGGATCACTCATCTTGGTTGTATTCCTTCATTGATCTTGCTACTGGTGGTGCTTCTGTTTCTATAGCTGTTCCTCACACTTCTAGTGTACATCATCATTTAGAGGAGAGATTTGGCTTCTTGACCATTGGATTTCTCACTTTGGATCATGTTCTCGAGCCTTCCATTCCATCTCCTCCACCTCCTATTGCTTCTTCTATTTCAGTGCAGTAGGATCTAGTTGATCATACATCTTTGGAGGTTTCTATTGAGTCTTCACCTACTTTGGCTTCTTCATTTGTTGAGGTCACACCTGCTTCTGTGGAGACATCTTGGGCTGCACCTAGTCCACCTTCAAATTTTTCTTTCATTCGACCTCTTCCCTCTCACTTCTTTTAGGAGATGCAGTTTCTTCAGTTCTTTTGGAGTTACTTCATTCTTGAGGGATATGTGGTCTCTTTCTTCCTCTCTTATGGGAGGATTCATTTATGTATCTTTGTGATGGATGGTGTCCTTGGGGGGTCGTATGGAGTCCTCCATCTTTCATCACTTAGTTAGTTTATTGCATTCTATTTTGGGGAGGAGTTTTGTTCCCATGTGGTTTTCTCCTTTACCCCATTTGATTTAGTTTGCATTGCATTTGTAAATGAGTACCTAATTAGGCCTTGTTGCTGAGACTCATATTTGCATAATAATTTGCTTCTCCCTAAGTTTCACTTATGGGGGGGTGTTGGTGTAATTAATTATTTAATTACACTTTAGCATAAGTTTACTTAGGATATTTTATTTCCTAGGATAATTATTATTTAATTATTATCATTATCTTATTGAGCTGTCTTTTTTCTCAAGATAAGATTATGGTTGCCTTTTCCTATTTTATTGCATCATTTCCTTTTTGAAGGCTTTTGTATTATTTGTAAAACAATTACATTCAATAATCATTATGCTGATTTTTGCTTGCACAAATTTTCTCTGAGGGTTTACAGAACATCTTCCTTTTTGTTCTGAATATTTGTTGCATGTGATAGGTGATTGCTTGCAGGTGATTCTTGGGGACTGTGAAGTTGGTTTTTCAACCTTTACAATTTTATCTAGTTCAAATTGAGGTGTCTATACATGTGCATGGTATGATCCTAAAAAAAGTAACTTCCAAAAAGTTATTTTTATACATGCCTATTAAAAATTAATTGATATAATCTAGGTGTTAGAATAAGTTACATATTTAAAAAGTAGACTCAAAATACTAAATTTCATATTACTAGATGTTTTTAATATTCAATCTGTAAGTGCTTAAAACTTTTAGTCCACCTATGACAATTATTTTTTTTAGAAAAAAAACACTTCCACTTTTTGAACATTTTGTGTCCACCCAACTTCTTGCGCATACTCCCATTGTATTATTCATAATTTAAAACCAACCTTTATATGAGGTAATGTGGAAATAATCACTAAAACCTATCAACCCACACCTAATGCATGTTTTTCCAAGGCCATGACAAAAGTATTAACATTATTTAGAGAGTAATTTTGGGATTCATTATCAGAATCATTCTTCTTATTTTTCTCTTTATAATCTCTTCTAAAATTCCTAGGCTTTCCATAGTTCCAACATTTTATTGGTTTCAACTGCCGAGCCTAAGATCACAACATGCAAAAAATCTTCACAAAAATGAGAAAAGCAACACAAGGCTATTTCACCAGAGAAAAAAACAAGATGAGATATATTACACAATGTACAATAGTTTCTTATAAAGGCATTAAAAAATATGTGATAGGTGAGAAAACTACCCCAACATGGGAAAAAAACAATGATAATTAAATGCATTATTATTCCTAAGTAAACTTAAGCTCAGGTAAATATCCTATTTACCCTAACACCCCCCTTCCCCCCCTCCCCTCTTAAGTGCAACTTAGGGAGAATTATTATGCAAAATGAAGATGCAATATGGGTCTCGACTACACAACCATGTTAGGTACCCAGTTACAATGCAAAAATAAATCTCTCACAACTAGAGAAAAGGAGAAAAACTCTATGGGAAAAAAACCCTCTCCAAAAGAGAGAAAATAAAATAAAAATGAAGCATGGATGGAGGACTCAATCACACCCCCCAAGGACTACATACATCATGTATATACAATCAATGGCCCCCCTTAAGAGGGAAAGAGAGAGACTATATATAGCCCCCCCACAATTTTTAATAGCCTACAAAAATGGCAAGTGCCTGAAGACAAAACATAATCCAATGTCGACAAACAACTTGTCTCCCTTTTGGAAGAAATAGAACCAATTACAAATGTAGGTATGCTTCCCATTCTGGATAAGAATTTTAGCAAGTGAAATCCAAAATTTGTAGGATGAAAATGTTTCTAGAATATTCTCATGTGTCGCCAAGATCTTGAAAAATGATGTCGCAAACCAATTGGGAACATTCCCAATCACAATAGAAGGTGACAAACAAGGTACCACTAGAAACTAATTTTGAACATTCTACAAAGAAAAAGATGGAGTGACAACAGTTGTACCACAACTATCATCAAATAGAAGGGATATACCCTCAAATATATCTTTGAAGTCAAAAATATGAGATTCTATGAATAATGAACCAATGTCCTACAAATATGAATCCCAATCAAGAAGACAATGAGAATTCTGTTGCTCAAAAATGATGGAAGTACTTAATAAATGTGGCTTGACTATCTCTGACAAAGAATCAGGAACCTTTGAAGCAACTACAACCTCATCTAAAATCTCAACAACCTCCAAAGGATCACAAGCATGGTTTATCTTCTTTGAAGAACAAAGAGACACATTAGTATTGGAAGAAGGGTCATCGAGAGATGGTGGAGTATTAGGATCTCCATATGATTCTCGAAGGTAAGTCCAAAGAGCATAAGGGCTATCAAAATGAACAAGTGACTCCAAAAGGTCCTCATCATTTATATTCTAAAAAATAACTCTAAAAATTGTAGCCCTATATCCTTTCCAAATAGTATACCCACTACGTGTGCCTGGAATAGGAACTTCATTATAAAAATATGGCAATAGATTCTTCTCACTAAGATGAGTGAGAATAAAATCACTCAATTTCGTAAAGTTCTTTTTCTCCAAAGAAACCATTATAATAGAATTCTTCAAAAAAAATCAAAGATAGTGCTTTCAAAAACTTCCAAAAAAGAATTAAACTTGATTTGGTGCAAAAAAAATGCAATCCTTTCCGTGATATCCATGCTATCAGCAACGCCAAGAAAACTATAGGGAGCACAATAGCACCAATCACCATACAAGAAATAACCTCTTCACAATCTATGAGGCTTGCTCACACCAATTAAAGAAAAAACATTGTATATGACCACAAAAGAACTCCACTGCTTGGAGAATATGGGATAAATATTCCCAAAAACAACTTCAAGAAGCTTGCAACCTGAAACCCTAAGTAAAATATTTGAAAAAAACTTTGGAGTTTGATAAAGTTTGCACTAAAATATATCACCCAAATTGAAAGATCGTGCCTAGCAAAAGAAATCACCCTAGCAACTCAAACACCATCCGCCTCAACATTTGCAGAAGGTTACAAAAAAAATACAACCTGCACAAAACAAAAAATCATAGCCTCTTTGCTCAAGAGAATTGGCCTTTCACAGTCGAAATCTGCCTTTGAAGAAATGAAACGCTCTCAAAAGCACTGTCACGCTTTGACCAGAAACAAAGGAAAATCCAAGAAAAAATCACACTAATTCCATGCCACCGAGCCAACACAAATCCTCAATGGTGTTGGAAATGTTCCCACACCTCTCCACAATGATCGAAACCACTGTAACCAAGCAAAAAAATACCCAGGTTCTAACCACATAAATAGTAGCAAATCATGCCTCAGTTCAACAGAATCGTGTCATTCAAATGATAGAAAAAAAAAACAAAATGCCTCTGCTTGAGCAATCAATCCGGCTCTCCTTTCAAATCATAGGCCTTCAAGACGAATTCGTGGCCAACAAAATCACAGGATTGAAATATTTGTCTCTTCATTTGAAACAAAACATGGGTCTCTCCAAACTAAAATTAATATTCCTCGGTCAATATAAAGAATATAGTGCCACTATAGAAATCATGGCCACCAAATTCAAATCACTGCATAGGTGATATCATAGCCTTTGCAAATGCCAGAATGTGGGTCTCTAGATGCTCAATCAATGCACATAGAGGAGTAAAAATCCCGCACAGAGAAACAACCCCTCTAATCACCCTAAAAACTCACATGTAGCCTTGGAAATTATGAAACAAGTCTTCAAATCACAGGTCATGGCTGCAAATGGTGAACACCTCCTCTTAGACAGAAAATAATGATTGCAATCTTTAAATCGGGCCCAACAAAAAAATGCAGCCAATCAACTTTGAATCGTTGTCTCCAAACAAAAATTGAGCCCTCTAAAGAATAATAATGCCTTCTACCAGGAGAAAATCATGCCAACATTGAAAATTGTTCCCAGCAATCATGAACAATAGGAAAATGAAGAATAAGGCAACTTTGAAATTTGATAAATTTCAAATGTTGAATAATCTCCAGCAAATAAATGACCTCAAACTCTTTTGATAAAAAGTCTTAATGGTGGAAGAAAGGGTAGGTTAAGCCTCTAATACCATATTGGTTTCAACCAGTGATTCCAAGATCACAACTTGCAAAAAATATTCACAAAAATGCGAGAAGCAACACAAGGCTATTTCACGAGAGAAAAATATGAGATGAGATATATTACACAATGTACAATAGTGCCTTATAAAGGCATGCAAATATGTGATGGGTGAGAAAACTACCCAACAAGGGAAGAAACTGCTTAGATAATTATATGCATTATTATGCCTAAGTAAACTTAAGCAGGTAAATATCCTATTTACCCTAACACATTTAGCCTTGTTTTTTGGATTTTTTTTTTAGATCTACAAACATGATTTGAATCTATATCTTTCTCCCAGGTTATCCTTTTCTTTTCATTCTCTTTTTATCTTCTAAAAATAGCTAGGTTGTACTTGGTAGATACAAAAATAATTCTTGATATGTAATAATGTAACTACCATCCATTCTTATTTTAGATGTAGTATTATTGAATTCCATCACCATATGATCCCCTAAATTTGGAAAAGGATATAATAAATGCATGTAATGATCCTTGTCCTCCACATTCACTTCAATGGTGCATAGTTGGGTAAAAATTAGTTTGAAAACATTTAGGTTCTTGACTATAGAACCACAATCCTCCATTTTGAGGGTATTAAACTTCTTTCATGGGAAAAGTCTATTTTCTATGATAATTTTCGAGATAAATCTCACCTAACTTCCTCTAGAGATCCAGAACACTGACTTCTTGTATACTCAACAATATGGAGGCTATAAAATGGAGTACAATGATACCCTTCACTTTTTATCCATTTTTTCTTCATATTTTATGACATGGTAATAGATTTGGATCTAGCTAGTAGATAAATGATTAAGAAATTTATTTTAATCCCATTAGAACAATTCTACTTTTAGTGCACTCAAATTTTAATATTTATTTTAAAAAAGTATATTTGTTGAAATGGAAAAAATTAATCAATGTGCTAAAGTTTAATTTTATAAAGACAAAATAAATTTAAATGAAAATTTATTAAATTTATTGTATAAAAAATTGCCTTATTTAAATCATTTTATCACCCACTAAACAATAGTGTCAATTTTACAAAGGATTATATTTAAATATTTTTTATTTCAAAAATAAAGTAAAGACATAAAACATATATATATTTTATTTCATTAGTTCAAATGATTTTATAATTAGATTAGTATTGAAATTTATAATATTAAAGTGAGATAAATCTTTGAGATTTTATGCAACTCACATAATCTTCATCTTAAGCTTCTAAAACTAAAATTTGGTTTGTAATAAGTTCTCCATTTCTATCCTTCATTTAAATTTCTCATATTATTGTGATAAGATATTATTTTTGGCAATCTCTCACTCAATCTAATATTATTGCAAAATAGTTATTTTCCATAACACATAATATAAGGTGACTAGGAATTAATACAAAATGAAAATGTGTAGAGGAGAGAAATATGCCTCCTAAACTATGGATGAGATAAACTATGTGTAAAAATTAAATTAATCATATGATTAAAATGAAATAAACACAAAAATAATATACCATAACATATTTTTTTTGTTGAAAATAAATTTCAAGAGGAAAACCCCACACTCCAAAGCAACTCAATGCATTACTTAGTAATCAATGTCTACAATACACTTGCAAATTCTAGTCCTTTGCAAGAGCATCACCAACAAGAAATTTGGAATAATGTTGGCAACACACCTATACCTACAAAATTTAAAATAAAAATCTTCATCTCAAGCACCCAATAAATAAAATATGTGATACATAAAAAAAAAGGTAATTAGGAAACCATGAACTAAAACCACCAAAAATGTGGTAGTCAAATCCTAGTTAAAATCATTATAATAATATCACAATATGAATCCAAAAGCTACATATATATTTTCCTTCCATCTATTGAAATATCATCATAATCCACTCACCAACTTGCACTCCATCATGGATCCATTATTGTCATTCAAATATACTTTACAATATGTCACAATATGGGTCATAAGTCAATCAACAAGTGTAACTTCCTATTACAAACCATATATGTTATATTCATAATGTGGAAGATTAAAATTTGAAAGGTCATACCTTTGATGGGTTTCATTACAAAGATAGGGGACCAAAAAGTGGCTACAAACCAATTTGTAGAAAAGTATCACAACACAAGCATATTTTGGCTTGAGATGGCTTAAGAATATTAATCCATGACGTGAGAGTGTTATAATGTTCTTGCGCTATGATGCACTCATGTCCTATCATTATTTTTTATTTACAACAATGAAAACACTCTACTTTTTGAATTTAGTATGTGTGTTGATGATGATGTGGACACATTTCATTTAAAATTGATTTATTTAATCTAACCCTTGGGATTGATTTTTTGTTTGGGTATCTGAGACAAAGTATTGAGCCTATATATAAGGTATCAAAGATGTATCTTTTAGTCCTCCATAACCATGTGGACACCCAAATCCAAGAGGCTTATTTTCTTATTTTATTTAAATTATAGATATTAAAGAAGTCTACATCCCAAGAATTAGGGAAATAATGCTAATTCACCTAGAAATATTTATTTTTAGAGCCTAAAAGTTACCCCTTGTATAGGAGTAAATTTGCACCCCATGTGCAAATCCCCTTTTTTCCTTTATCCACCTTAGAAAACCAAGTTTGGAGGCTTAATTCCAACTAATCCCACAGCTTTAAACACACTTGGCACCTATTTTGAGCATCAATGTGGGCATTTCTGTCAGGCACACCCGTGCGAAACGTAGACATCTACATGGTGCACTTACATCCCTAGCATATTCCTATGGCTGAACTTGCAAAGGCATTAAACTTCTCATTGGGAGTCAAGTTGTAACACCCCCTTTCGATGATTGACCCGAATATGACTGCTTTTCTCCATCCCTTCTTCAAATTCACTCCTTGGACAAGTATTTCATCTTCTACACATCTCTTCAAAACTTTTGGACTTCATTCACAAGCTTCTACAATCCTCTTGCACTCACTCTCAAGCTCTCAAGCAACATTCCACGCATTCCATAGCAGCAAAAGCTCCACTCCATCGCTTCCGTAGAGCAATTTTGGGACCAAACCATTGCAGTAGAGGCTTGAGTATTCTCATTTTATCCCCCAAGCAGCCTTGAGTGCTCTTAGTGGAGGTGGTAAACTTCCCTCTCCTCTCCTCTATCACTTGGTTGAGTTAGCATTTTACTGTTTTGTAGTGCTTTTGTTCTCTTCATTACATTGTTTTCTTTATCTCACTTTCTTGGCTGTTAGTGGAGGTGGAAACACCTAAATGGGGGTCTAACTGAGGTAGGCCCCTATACAGCCACACAACATTTTTGTCTCCTTTGTGTGTGCAGGTGAATGTACTTTCGAGGAGCTAGTTGGCAAATAGACTCTTCTACGAAATCATCTTCGTCACCTTAGCTCTAGTATATTTTCTTTATCACCTTCGATTATACTTTTCATATTTCATAGTGTTGTTTTTCTCTTTTAGAAGTCGCTAGCTAGGTTGTTAGCTTGTTTTTTGCTAGTTCACATTGTCTTTTTGGTCCCCTAGTCGTACGGACGCCAATGCACCTGAGAGATGCCAATGCACTGCACTATTATCCTGGAACTACGCTCTCGACCTCAGACAGGGAGCTATCTAAGATATAGGGTTGAGCTTGAAAACTAGCTCGCTTGGCCTCATTCCGAATCTTGGGATTATAGAGTGGTTGCAGGACCTTACATCATTCTCATCCTCATATCCTAACACCCCATTTAGCTGAGGTAAGTTAGGGCAGCCTTCTGCATCTTGGCCCTCCTTGACATGCAACCTTGGATGTGGTGGTCCCCCTCTCTTAAAATTTTGATGAACCTAACGTGAACCATTTTGGTTATGTTCTTATGATCCTGACAGTTCCTTTCCTTGTACTTTGGGAGTGTTGTAGGTGTGATTGTTGTAAGGTTGTCACCTTACAACCCAACCTACAACCCCTAGTTGGCATAGTTGGAAAGTTCCAAAGGTATTGCACAACAAAACCTTAGTTGGATCATTGTCTTATCCTTTTACCTTTAGGGACTCTATGGAAGCATCATCTAGTGTGCATAATGACCTCCTTCTTGCACCAACCTATCCCCTTTGCGCAACCTATGGATAGTGGTACTAGTATAACTTTCACTTCATAGGACCTGCTAATGGGATTTAACAAGGAACCATCTCCTCTTTACATCCCTGCAAAAATCAATGGAAAAAATGTAGTGGGTGTTCTTTTTGATTTGACATCACAAGTAAACATAATAACAAAGGAGATTATGCTAGGATCAACTTCCTACATAAGGATGGGTATGATGCACCTGTGATTATTATCCACAAACATGACAGGCTTTCCATGGCCCCTTTGGGTAGTATTGTCTTTTCGGTCTTAGTTGGGCCTAAATCTATGAAACTATTGTTTGAAATAATCCCTAGATATGAACTCTTTAGGGTGAAATTGGGTATCCCTTAGTTGGTGGCTATGAACGTGGTCCCCTTGGTCATGCATAAATGTTTTAAATTTATTCATGGGGGGTCCTTACATGTATTTCACGACACCGGTTATAGACCACCAGTTGCTCATGGTAGCTACTTCTTGGACCACTCTTGGCCTATGCCCATTGGTCCTCTTCCACCAAGGAAAAACCTTCTACACTGAACATATCAAAATTATAAGAAAAGGCCAAAAGTGAGATATCCTCCCTTGCCTTATGTCGCTTCACATAGGGCTTGCTTAAAAGTTGACAGTGATGCCACTAAGGCACAAAAGAAGGAAGAAGAGAAGCAGTCCCACGATCATCCTTCTTCCTCTTCCGTTTGTCAGTCTGGTGCTTCTTCTCGCTTTGTTGTGGCACCATTAGATTCCACTCCTCATTTTTAGGAGAATCCTATGGTGCCCACTTGGCGAAAACCTAAGTGTCCTACTTTCGAACTCCCTATTCTTCTAATAGAGCCTAGACCCGTTCGATATAACAAGAAGAAGGTATCCTAAGGAGATTCCTATTTGTCTCAACCTTCATAGCCTCCTACCACTTCTGCTCCTAAGGCAGTTGTTGTGCATGTTTTGTACACACGCCCCGCCGTAGGAAAGGATCCACTCTTTTCGCTCCAGACAGGCTGCTTTGCTCTTGTCTTGTTTTGTGTGCCCCATTTTCCAAGCCTAATTTGGTTGTGTGCTTCAAATGATAAAATTCCCCTGACCAAATTCACCTACCTCATTTTCACTAAGTCTTTTTCCTTTGCGGGGATCCCTTGGCAGTTTGCTTCTACTCGCGTCCTTCGGGCCCTCTAGGTCTGCGCCCCTCGAGTTTCCCTATGGAATTTTCCATGTCCATATGGCTGGAAGACCTCGTCCTTCTACCCTTCTGGGTCTGCCCCTCTAGAATTTTTTCCATCGTTGGTTGTTGGCCTTCTGTCGTCCTTCCAGCCTTCCGGGTTCGCCCCTTTGGAATGCTGTCTGTCGTTGGTCGTTGGCCTTCTGTTGTCCTTCCATTCTTCTAGGTCCGCCCCTCTAGAAAGGTATCTACCATTGGTTGTTGGCCTTCTGCCATCTTTTCGTCATCCTTCTGGAATTTTGGGTCCGCCCCTCTGGAATTTTGTCCTTCGTTGGCTATTGGCCTTCTGCCATCTTTCCGTCGTCCTTCTGGGTTTGCCCCTCCAGAATGTTGTTCACCAGTGGTCGTTGGCCTTCCATCGTTTTTCCACAATCCTTTGGCCTTTCGAGTCCACCCCTCTAAAATGTTGTCCTTTGTTGGTCATAGGCCTTCCGTAGTCTTTCCACCGTCCTTTTGGCCTTCCGGGTTCGCCCCTCTGGAATCTTGTCCTCTATTGGCCATTGGCCTTCCACCATCTTTCTGCCGTCCTCCCAGCCTTCTGGGTCCACCCCTCTGGAATGTTGTCGATCATTGGCCATTCTCCTTCCGCTGTCTTTCTATCGTCCTTCCGGTGTTCTGAGTCTGCCCCTCTGGAATGTTGTCTATTGTTGGTTGTTGGCCTTCTATCATCTTTTCGCAGTCCTTCCGGCCTTCTGGGTCTCCCCCTTTGGAATGTTGTCTGTAATTGGCCGTTGACCTTCCGTCGTTTTTCTACCATCCTTCCAGCCTAAGGGAAGCCAACACCCTTGAACCCACATTTATGTTCATGGTCCAAATGAGCTCCAAATATGAATATTATGACCTTCTAATGTTCTGTGTATGCAGGATTTATGGAGCTTGCTACAGGTCCATCAGGAAGGCATGAGGGAGTTGTCCTACTTTTCACTAGATAATGATGAGTTGTCTGCCCAAATCAGGGGCAACCAATCCATTGATGTTAGTAGTCAATGGGCCCATTTCATCCAATGAAGAACACTGCAAACACATCAAGTAAGAGGGCAACCTCCTGACAGTTTCTGCTATAGTAAAAGGGGCAATCAGCTAAATGACAAAACTGCTATAGCACCTGGGCACTAGATGACAAAATAAGGAAAAGACAAAAGATATATTTTTAAATTGCTAGATAATGGGGGGTAGGTGAAACCCTAATGTAATTGAATCTAAGCCACACAATGTAATTCAATCCTAGCCATTCATTTGGGCTTTGGAAAACTATAAATAGGGGTCTTCCCCTCATTTGTAAAGGTTGGAGAGTTGTTGTAAAAAGAATTTTCAGCAATAGAAGACAGCATTGCATGATTTTATGGATGTTCTCTTTGAGTTTGCTCATCTTGCATGCATGGTTTTACCTTCCATAGTAGTTTTAGTATTAGTTTCTTGAATGGTTGTCATGATGGTGTTGCTATTATAGTATTTGATGATCTTCTAGCCCATACTTTTAGCACTTGTTGATGACAAGTTGTGCAAAGTTAGTCTAGGCTTCTTTATGTCATTGTTGCAACCTAGTTCAATTGCATGTTCATGATGTGTATGTGTAATTGGAAAATAAGCAGACCTTTGAAGATTGCACTGGTATTGTGTAGCTGTAGGTTACTCTTGGTCAAGCAAAAATTAGTTTGGGAAGCCTATCTACTGTAGTAGCCACTATTGTTATTGTTCATTCATAGCTTATGATTAGAATAGCTTTCTTAACCCTTCTCCTTTTGCTATTTCTTTTAATCCTTGGTTAGAGTAGGATCCAAAGCATCACCATGAAGCAAAATTAGATGAACTTGATAAGTTTCAACTTGTTTTGAGTGGACAGCCACTGTTCATTCACTTCCAACACTTTGAAACTGCATTTGCAAACCCAACTTCCCACACTTTGTAACTCATTTGCAATTCCACCTTGTGATTCCAACAAATCACATAAATCAACTAAGATATTCAAAGCACTATCAAGACCTAACACCCTTGAGACCTTGGGGAGATTTTTAGCAACTTGCTTGTTGGAAGTTTCCTTTCAAGAGAGGTAGTTCACCTACGCACTAGCTGTGTTGAGAAAGTGTACAAAACACCCATCAACAGAACTGGCGCTAGAAGGAGGGTTGACATGTTGGGAATACAAATTTGAAGGTTGGAAGTGATTCATTTTATGTGCTCCTCCTCCTAACGCCATCAACAGAACTGGTGCTAGAAGGAGGGCATGACATGTTGAGGCTATAAAGCTAAAATTTGGAACTTCGAAAAGAGAACTTTCAAAGAAGAAATCTGAGATAGGGATATCTCTTTTAATGCTAAAAATCAAAAAAATCTGAAGGCAAGTAGAAGCTGAGTCAAAATGGAGCAGAATGTATGGATTGGCATCACTCAACTGCATGCATATTTGAACAAGAGACTGAAGAAGCCATTGCAGCAATTCATGTTGGTAGATAGATGTCAGATCCATTGCACTTGCAGGCACAACAAGTTGGGGTGTCTCACTTTTATGAGTAGGATTGAAAGGGTATTGCAAGGAGAAATCTCCTTTTGGGAAATCTATCTACCTTTAGCCCTTTCAAACCTGGAGAAAGAATTGACAACCATGGCAACCAAGGTGTTCAAGGAGCCGATCTAGAAACATTTCAGTAGCGAAGACGAACCAAGATTGGAGGAAATATTGATGTCTAGTTGGTGCAGATTTCACAATGCACCCCACTCTGTATTCACTTGCTTGTCATGCACAAATATCATTGCTCAATCCAAGGGTTGTTCAGACAAGTTGGAGTAGCCAACTCCCAATGAAGAGGAGTTATCCAATGAGGCAGAAGAGCTGTCAACATCTAGAGGACAGCAAAGTAAGGATGAACCAAGAAATTTGATACAGATTGATGTTGGAGCAGAAGAAATTGAAGTTGAAAACTAGGAGGAAGAAGCAAATTTCACTAGGACAACAAGGTGCCTTGGTGAAAATCTGATTGAAACTAATTTAGAAGGCCTTCCCTTCACCAATCAGAGGAATTCCTCCACTTTAGAAGAAGAGCAATTGGTAGGTGACGATGAACCAACAAAGTCTACAATAGTGCATGCTGGGACAACCAATGAAGATGTTGAAGAACAGGAAGAAGAAAAGGTTGACAACCTTGGAGCAGCAAAAAATGATGACAAAAGTATAAGTGAAATTAGATTAGAAGGTCTCTCCTTCGTCAATGACAACGATCGAGAATCTAAAAATGAAAGTTTGGAGGAGTGGGAACAACCACTCGCCACGACTTTCTACCATCAAGCTTCTTTTTCAAGTGATGATGAGGACCCAGTAGTGGAAATATATGACTAGCTCATCTCCAGATTAGCAAAGGATTGGTTGGAGTTGAAATTCCAAGTGGATTTGGAGGTGCTACTACTACCAAATTGGTGCAGACTTCATGATTCATCACACTCTAAGTTTGCATGCGAACTATGCAAAGAGGCTATTCAACAAGTTAGAGGACAAGTGGAGCAGCTAAGTGCCCGACCTACTCTACTTGTTGCCCATGTTGAAGAAGAAGACCAAAATCCTGAATCAAGTGATGACTCAACTAAATGCAGGCCTCAAGAGGATGTTGGGACATCAATAGAAGAAGGATAGCAATACAGTCTCAGACTTCTGAGTGATGAATTAGATCAAACAAGAATGTTGTCTACCAGTCATCAAGAATTTCCTCTCGAAGAGCATTTGTGCACCATGGACGATAAGCTTTATGACAAGTCCTTGGAGGGAGATTACATATAGGATTTTGGTCCCCTTGATGAGGTTCCATCAATTGATGATTTCTTTCCATTAGGAATTATTCTGCGAGGGTATATCAGTGTTGCAGAGGAGTACATCCTAGATGTTAGCAGCGATGAAGACATACTTCTTGAGCCCCCAAACGGTGATGCACTAGAGTTTCCAGATTGGAAGAGGAGCTCCTTCTCCATTTATAGCGATAGTGAGCAAGAGGAAATGAGTGAACATCATAATGAGATGCATGAACAACAAAGGGAAGATGACAAAGGTGGGGGTGTTTTGATGGCTTCCAACAAGTATGACAGAATTGACCAACTACAAAACGCAACTAGAAGTCCTTTCGCCATGACCATTGTTGATCCTCCTTCATATTTAGGGAGTTGTAATAGGACAAATGTGTGCATGTCATTATCCCATGATAGTGAACATCATAAAAAGGAGGTTGATACTTGGGAAAGGAGATGAGACAACATGCTGCCCCTTGAGGATAGCAACCAAGTGGATCCCAAGTTTGCAGATGATTAATGTGGAGAATTATTTCTTTTTGAAGAATTGCCAACTGGGGCTATAGGTCCCATTGGTAGATTGGAAGAGATTTTTTCTACCCTGTCCTCCCAACCTTATGCAAGCCCAAGGCCAGAAATGTTGCACCCTCCATTGGACCCACTCGAGGCTACCGATGCAGTGATGGACGACGTAGTGCTCGTTCTCAATTGCCAAACGATGCCACCTTAGTGTAACAACATCCAAGTTCTATTCTTCCTTGACCCTATTGATTGTCATAGTTATGTTTATCATTTTGATTATGGGAATGAGGGGAGATGAACATGTTTATGGATTAACCATGGGTTCAATGAATCACCTCAATTGCTAATTTTACATGATGACATGATTGAATTTGATTGTTGCAATGATAAACTTATTCTTTTAGAATATAAAGATAAATTTGCATGGTTAAGAATGATAACAATCACCTGTTTGCTTGTGCATGCACTGCAAAATCCAATGAACATTAATGTTAGCTTGCCTTTCCTAAACATAGTGCTTTGTAAATATCTTTGTACATAGCCCGTTTTGAGTAGTATAGGTTTCTTGTAAATACTCTGCTTTCTTGCTTTCCTTAGGTTAGTTGGTTTGATGTAGGTTGCTTTCTTTGGATTTGTTTTCTTTAAATTTTCTTTTTGTTTTCTTTCACTTTGCTGCTACTTTTCTCGGGGTCCCTCTTCTTTTAGCTAGGCACATCTATGCACACAACAAGCATACTTATCACCTCGGGTTGTTCTACGTATTTCTTTGTTAAACTCTAATCAAGTTTTCAGAGTGGTTGGTGAGGATCTTTTGTTAGTGTCAAGTGATCTAGGTGTTTGATTCAAAGAGGATAAGTCATTGGTTGGTCTAATTCTGATGTATTCTGGACTATTATATCTCTCACATCTTAAGAATCTGACAGTCACTGTTGGTCCTTTGTGAAGTCAAGTTAAGTGAAAAATCTAAAATTCTACTTTAGCACCACTATGATTCTTAGCCCTGAGCACGAGCTTCAATGCTTGCGAGTTGAAATAAAAGAGCTAAAAAGAGAAAAGAAAGAAAGAAAGAAAAATATTGAAAATCAAAAGAAAATAAATTCAACCTTTCAGGGGTATCCGAGCAACTCTACCAGGGCTATGGATGCCAGACCGATAGTAGAGCAATGTTTAGGAGAATCATGGCGACAACCTCGTTGGGGCTATGGATGCCTGACTGGCAGTGAGGCAATGTCCTAGATGCTTTTGGAGTTAGAATAAACTATGTAGCTTGACTTGATGGAGCTTGGGTTCCTGTAGCAACCGAAGGATGAGAATTAATGTAATTGCACACACTTGGATTTTCAGCATACTAAAGGTTGGGTTGGCTAGTGGTTTTGATCCTTTAATTGGGCGTCTAGATTGTTTTCCCTAGTGTGAAGGTTAGAACCAGAGATTCTGAGTTCGTGATTCTAATTTTTCATCGAAATGCTCTGGAGCATTTCCCTAGTGAGTCACCATTTGTTGTGCATGTTTTGCACACACGCCCTGCCGTAGGCACGGACCCCCTATTTTCACTCCCAATAGGCTGCTTTTCTCTTGTCTTGTTTTGCGTGCCCCATTTTCCAAGCCTAATTTGGTCATGTGCCTTCAAATGATAAAATTCCCCTAACCAAATTGAGCTACCTGATTTTCGCTAAGTCTTTTACCTTTGCGGGGATCCCTTAGCAGTTTGCTTCTGCTGGTGTCCTTTAGGCCCTCTGGGTCTGCACCCCTTGGGTTTCCCTATTGCATTTTTCGTGTCCATACGGCTGGAGGACCTCGTCCTTCTGGCCATCTAAGTCCACCCCTCCGGTATGTTGTCCATCGTTGGTTGTTGGCCTTCCGCTGTCCTTCAAACCTTCTAGGTCTGCCCCTCTGGAATGCTGTCTGTCATTGGCCATTGGCCTTCCGCCGTCTTTCCACCGTCCTTCCAGCCTTCTAGGTCTGCCCCTCCAGAATGTTGTCCACCATTGGCCATTGGCCTTCCGCCATCTTTTCGTCATCCTTCTGGTGTTCCAGGTCCGCCCGTCTAGAATGTCATCCTCCATTGGCCGTTGGCCTTCCGCCATCTTTCCATCATCCTTCCGGCGTTCTGAGTCCGCCCCTCTAAAATGTTGTCCATCATTGGACATTGGCCTTCACTCATCTTTTTTATGTCCTTCCACCCTTTTGGAATGTTGTCCACCGTTGGCCGTTGGCCTTCTGTTGTCTTTCCACATCCTTCCGGCCTAAGGGAAGCCAACACCCTTGAACCCGCATTTATGGTCATGGTCCAAATGAGCTCCAAATATGAATATTATGACCTAATGTTTTGTATATGCAGGATTTACGGAGCTTGCTACAGGTCTGTCGGGAAGGTATGAGGGAGTTGTCCTACTTTTCACTAGATAATGATAAATTGTCTGCCTGAATTAGGGGCAACCAATCCATTGATGCCAGTCATTAATGGGCCCGTTTGATCCAATCAAGAACACTGCAAACACATCAAGTAAGAGGGCAGCCTCCAGGAAGTTGCTACTACAGTAAAAGGGGCAATCATCTAAATGACAAAACTGCTACAACACCTGGGCACTAGATGACAAAATAGGGAAAAGACAAAAGATGTATTTTTAAATTGCTAGATAAGGGGGGTAGGTGAAACCCTAATGTAATTGAATCTAAGCCACACAATGTAATTCAATCCTAGCCATTCATTCGGACTTTGGAAAAATATAAATAGAGGTCTTCCCCTCATTTGTAAAGGTTGGAGAGTTGTTGTAAAAATCATTTGCAGCAATAGAAGACAACATTGCATGATTTTATGGATGTTCTCTTTGAGTTTGCTCATCTTGCATGCATGGTTCTACCTTCCATAGTAGTTTTAGTATTAGTTTCTTGAATGGTTGTCATGATGGTGTTGCTATTATAGTATTTGATGAGCTTCTAGCCCATACTTTTAGCACTTGTTGAGGACAATTTGTTGTGCAAAGTTAGCCTGGGCTTCTTTATGCATTGTTGCAATCTAGTTCAATTGCATGTTCATGATATGTATGTGTAATTTGAAAATCAGCAGACCTTAGAAGATTGCACTAGTTTTGTGTAGCTGTAGGTTTCTCTTGGTCAAGAAAAACTCAATTTAGGAAGCCTCTCTACTATAGCAACCACCATTGTTACTGTTCATTCATAGCTTAGGATTAGAATAGCTTTCTTAACCCTTCTCATTTTTTTGTTTCTTTTAATCCTTGGTTAGAGTAGGATCAAAAGCATCACCATGAAGCTAAATCAGATGAACTTGATAAGTTTCAGCTTGTTATTTTGAGTGGATAGCCACTATTCATTCACTTCCAACACTTTGAAACTGCATTTGTAAACCCAACTTCCCACACTTTGTAACTTATTTGTAAGTCTGCCTTGTGATTCTAGAAAATCACATAAATCAACTGAGATATTCCAAGCACTGTCAAGACCTAACACCCGAGAGACCTTGGGGAGATTTTTAGCTACTTGCTTGTTGGAATTTTCCTTTCAAGATAGGTAGTGCACCTATGCATTGCCTATGTTGAGAAAGTGTACAAAACACCCATCAATAGCAGTGAATGGGAAGAGGCTCGCTGCTGAGTCTCTTGAGCTGACTCCTACCGCTCCTCAGCCCATTTCTCCTACTCCCATGGAGGAACCTGTCCCTCCGCCAGAAATGGTTATGGTGGACATTCCCATTGTTAAGTAGGAGCCTTCTGATCCTTCACAGCCTCTAGCCTTTGGCTCCAAGAGTCGTAGAAATTTCCTTGCATGAAAGCGCAAGCATTGATGAAAGGATCTCTTAGATGAGCAGGCTCCCTCACAAAGGAAGGAGAAAGAAATGACTGCCCCTGCTTCAGGGCCTCTTGCAGCATCCTCTTCCCCCCTTCGTTCTGCTTCTCCTCAATTTAGTCCCGTACTGCTCCTGGTTTTCATAGCTAGTACAAATGTACCTAACCCCAAGCAGGTACAAGTGTTCATCGCTCCTTTGGTGGAGCCACCTTTGATGATGTTTGTTCTGAATATCCAGCCTTTCTCAAAGCCCATGGATATGGTTAATACCTTGGTTGTATCTGTTGCAGTTCTTTCCTCCTCTTCCTTCGTTCCTCTAGCCTTGTCTGTGGGGAGTTCATCTCCTCCGACAAAATAAGAGGTGGAGTGTAGTCCTTCTGACAGTGAAGGACGTAAGAGGGGTCTGCCTTCTTCACAAGGTGGTCCCGTGTTGACTTATTCTATCTTGGTGACGGAACTAGTCCCAGCTTCCCCTGATTTCATCACTACTCCCAAGTCCTTTGGTGAGCCTAGAAGTGAATCTCAGGCATAGCCTGCCCCATCCACTAAAGTTAGACACGACAGTCCTATGGGGTTCATGTTTTACTTCATGGATGAAGTTTTGTCCTTGTTAATGATCTTCGCAAAATCCTTAACCTTAGCTAAATGAGAGCTCAGTGAAGAAGACCTTGTAGGGGCTTCTTCCTTAGACCTTGCTATAGGAGGGTCAGACGCTCCTCCTCGTAACATCCCACCATTGCAGGCTCTTCCTCCTTCCCCTTCTGAGGATTTAGATTGGGAAGTGGATGACCTCTTGTTCAATGAATGTTAGCAGGAGACCACTTCTTGATCTTGTGTGTGTGTGTGTTTTGTGATGTGCTCCCCTGTGCTCATGCTATGTGTGCCTCGATGACCCTCATCACCCCTTTTGGTGCTTAGATATAGGCATGGTTTTTATTTCATAAACCTTCTTTTATTTGTATCATCATTCTTTCATGCTTGTGCTTGATTTTAGAAAACATTGGGGACGATGCAAAGCGTCAGGAACATTTAGGCTTCCCTTCCATGTTGACCCAATTTTTTAGTTTTACTTTTGTCTTCTCGTGCATTCTTCCTGATCTAGTTGGGGAAGTGATGATTTTTTTCCTTACGTCATGATTACCTATTATTTATATGAGCTTGAACAAAGCTGGCTCTGCTAAACCAGATCCCCTTGTGTCCTTTATTTATGTTTTTATTTCTTTTGCTTTACCTTTACATTTCTCTCTTATTTTCTTGAGTTGTCCCTCTCATGTGTGACAACACTTTTCCTTTAACATTTCGATTTTTATAAAATGCATTCGTTGCTAGTGAATCTTTTCTCAAAAATCCGCGCAAACTTTTCTTCAGAATCACATTCTCAACTTGGAACCCTAATGGAATGTGTTTCCTTCATCACGAGTTCATAAATAAAGGACTTGGAAACCTTCCTCCAAAGTGGGAACAACTTTAATCTTCCCCTCACATGGAGGAACATCCTTCCTTTTGAATACCTTGATGAAGTGAACATATTTTGAAAGGATCCCTTGATGATGGATCGCTCTAAGAAAGAACATCTACTTTCAAACTATGTCCCCCTTGAATCGACCCCCCTTTCTTCACAGTGGGTTCTTGAGGGACCCCCTTTTGAATGTCCTTACCTCAAATGAATTTTTTCGTGTCTAGCTTGGGGGCAGCCTGACTAGACCTATTCCATTTCCTTGTGTTTAGCTTGGTGGCAACCTGACTAGACCTATTTCATTTTCTTCGTGTCTAGCTTAGGGGCAGCCTAACTAGACCTCACCTTTCAAGTAATGCATCCCTTGAGTGGAACCCCTCTTCTTTTGAAGGGTTCCTAAGGGACCCCTTTGAAAGAATTCCAAATCATCGATGGTTTATGCAACTATCTGCTTACTTGCCTACATGGCTGCTTCCTGACTTTGTGGAGTCCACTTCCTTTAGGTTTTCTCCATGCTAGAGTTTTTGGGGGACACCTTCCTTGCAGATCTATGGGCCTTTAATGCGCTTACTTCATAGGGCATACTTCATGTGAGATATCTTAGGGGTTTCCTCCTTGCAGGCCGTAGGCCTATAAGATGAGTTATTCTTCCAACTTCATAGTTTTGAGTAGCTATGGAGTCCTTCACATTCCCTACACATTTAGGTTTTCCAAATCATTGTCTGCTTCCTCGATGGTTCAGGTATACATTTCCAAACTTCACCTTTTTCTTGATCTACTCTACCAAGCACTCATCAGTATTTGTGTTTGCTAAAGTGGGGGAAAAAATTATAGGAGTAAATTTGCACCCCATGTGCCAATCCCATTTTTTCCTTTATCCACCTTAGAAAAACATGTTCAGAGGCTTAATTCCAACTAAGCTTGCTACTTTCAGCACACTTGGCACCTGTTTTAAGCGTCGGTGGGGGTGTTTATATCAGAGACGCCTGCGCAACATGTAGACATATGCATGATGTGCTTGCGTCCCTAAGAGATTCCTGCAGCTGAATCTACAAAGGTGTTACACTTCTCATTGGGAGTCAATCTGTAATGCCCGCTTCGGCCAACCGACCTGAATATGGTTGTTTTTCTCCATCCCTTCTTCAAATTCACTCCTTGAACAAGCATTTCATCTTTTACACATCTCTTCACAACTTTTGGACTTCATTCACAAGCTTCTACAATCCTCTTGCACTCACTCTCAATCTCTCAAGCACCATTCCAAGCATTCCATAGCAGCAAAAGATCCACTCCATCACTTCGATAAAGAAAGTTTGGGACCACACCATTGCAGCAGAGCCTTGAGTACTCTCATTTTCTCCCTGAAGCAGCCTTGAGTGTTCTTGGTGGAGGTGGTAAGCTTCCCTCTCCTCTCCTCTATCACTTGGTTGAGTTAGCACTTTACAATTTTGTAGTGCTTTTGTTCTCTTTATTACATTATTTTCTTTATCTCACTTTCTTGGCTATCTGGGGAGGTGGAAACACCTAAACATGGGTCTGACTGAGGCAGGCCCCTATACAACCACCAATATTTTCCTCTTCTTTGTGTGTGTAGGTGAACGTTCTTTTGAGGACCTATTTTGTGAATAAACTCCTCTATGAAATCATCTTCGTTACCTTAGCTCTAGTATATTTTCTTTATCACCTTTGATTCTACTTTTCATATTTCATAGTGTTGTTTTGATCTTTTAGAAGTCACTAGCTAGGTTGCTAGCTTGCTTTCTGCTAGTTCGGATTGTCTTTTTGGTCCCCTAGCCATACGGATGCCAATGCACCTGAGAGACACTAGCGCAGTACACTGTCATCTCAAAATTGTGCTCTCGCCCTCAAGCAAAGAGCTATATGAGATATAGTGTTGAGCTTGACAACTAGCTCACTTGGCCTCATTTTCAATCTCGAGATTGCAGAGTGGTTGTAGAACTTTATAATCCTCATCATTCTCACCCTCAAATCCTAACACCCCATTTAGCTAAGGTAAGTTAGGGCAGCCTTCTGCATCTTGGCCCTCCATGACCTAGGGCCTTGCATGTGGTGGTCCCCCTCTCTTACATCGCCTATAGCAAAAAAAAAATCTTTTTCTATTCTATAGTCACAAAATTCAATATTTAAATTTTTTATTGATGGACCTTTCCTATAAGATTTTTAAAATTTTATTTTTATACAAGTAATGTTAAGATATTTATTTGCATTATTATTTACTTTATGAAATTCCAATGTATTACATCCACTACAATAGGTGTTTTCCTCAAGTTTAAATAGATTTCCTAAGTAGACTCATTTTTCTAATAACATCTAGCTCCATGAGTCAATTTTTTTCTATCCTTATTGAATACCATAAATACATTTGTATAAGTTATTTTATTTATTAAAATTAGGTTTCTATATAATTTTGAAACATGAAGACCACTAGATATTCTTATTTCTTGAATCTTTTAGCCTAAGATTAACTTTTCCTGAATACATAATTTTACATGTCAAATCATATCCTAAGAATGATTCACGCCCATTGATTTATTCATGTCACTAAACTACTCATTATTAGAATTAATATAAAACAGGCACCTAATCATATCCTAAGAATGATTCATGCTCATTGATTTGTTCATGTTACTAAGCTACTCATTATTAAAATTGATATGAAAGAGGCACCTAATTTTATCATTATCCATCATGTAACTTATCATATCTTGTAAAAATTAAAAATATATTCCTTGAAACTTAATTTATTGTGTTTGATTTTGTAGAAAAAAGAATATTTACATGACTTTCTCATATAAACCATTATAGATCTACAAATCTCTCTTATAATTCCTTGTTTTATCATAGTTCTAGAAATTTTTTGAAATTCATCTAGAAATAATTAATTTTTTATTTTTATTTTGATCCTTTGTCACCTATTCTCTTGAATCAATTTTATTTCTCTCATCACACTGACCTCTTGCAACCAAGGAATCCTTCTATTAGTAATATTTTTTAATATTTTCTTATCATTTTTAATAATAGGGATGATATTACATATTCACTCTTTAATTTAAAATTATTACTAGTGACTTCCTTTCTAAATTATTCCAAGATTCAAATAAAGAATAAATAAATACAATACAAATCCCTTCATAATTTATTTTAATATAAAAAAAAAAATTGAATTACCATAGTATTAAAGCAATTCAAATTCTTTTGATTAACTAAGTAGGTAAAGGGCCCTGATCTTGTGGTTACAAAGCTAGGACAACAAACAGAGAAATAGGTTGGGAAAACCAACACCAACCACCTCTAGAAAAAAGTAGTAGACAAAACAAACTAGAGCAAAAAATGGCATGTAAGCCAAGTAACCCAAATTGTAACTACATAACCACTAGCAGCATAATAAAAAAAATCCCCATATTAATCCATAAAATAGTATGCACACCATTTATGAGATTAACCAAAGTCCAACAGGTATGAAACATAACATAGCTATCAAGAAAGAGTAGTCTGAGATAATAAAGCTAAGCACCAATAGTTTCAAACTAGACATATAACCAAAGAAAAGGAACACAAAAAGGAGAAGCAATGCCATTACTTAGCATTGGCAATCAACTACCAATTTTCACCGATTTGGGATACAAAATCCCTCCAATCAGGGTCATCTTCATCTTCTTAGACCTTCTTGTCTTCACATTTCCCATTCTTATTGAGCATCTTCCTAATATTTGTTTGTTCTAAGACGACACCCACCATGGCACGGTGCATGAGTCCATTGGTGACCTTCATTAGGGTGATGATTTCCTTCTCCATATCGTCCATCTGTACCTGCATAAAAGTTATCCTTCTTTTCATAAAATCAATGTTAATATCCTTAGGTGAATTAGAGGCACTAGCTTTGTTCTCACTTCCAATGGCCTCCTTCATAGAAACCCTAAGTTCCTCTTTCCTCCCATTTACATCCTCCTTCTTATCATCTTTTACCCCCTCTGAATCTTCTTCTCCCATCTCTTAAGCACTCTCTTCAAATTCCAAGTCTTCACTTTACTCATCCAATTGTGGTTCAAATTATTTGACCACCATTTGTTCCGCCTCATCTTGGTTAGTAGCCTTTTGTTTTCCCTTTTTGTCCAATGAGGAAACCCTAGCTAAAGGCATCAATCTTCAACTACCATTGATCATTCCCAACTTCCCTTCCTCCATTTCATCACATTGATTCCCCTCTTGGTCTTCATTAATGGTAATAACATCATTCTAATTTTTTGGTCTTTTTTCAAATTCTTAGCCTTGGGGGGTTCAAGAAGCACCGATGAATGTTTTCGCTTCTTTGAGGTGGCCTTGATTAGATCAAACCAAAAAAAAATTCATAGAATCCAACTTAGCAATAGGGGTAGAGGGTTTCGAACTATGAGTAGCCAACGGGGTGGAATTCACAAGGGAAATCTCCCTAGGAACAATATTTTGTGGAAAAGGCCTAGGGTTAGGCTCCAAATTAGGAAGAGCAAAAATTGAGGGTTCATCTTCCACTTCATCATTTTGATTAAGGATGTTTTTCCTAACATCCAATAGGTTTGCATGAGGGTTATTAGCAAGGGCATACTTGTAGAGGGATAGCATAAGATCTTGGTGTAATGGGGGAGTCACCTCATTCCTGATATTTTATTGCAAAGAAGATAATAGATAGAAGGGTAGGTTAATACGGTCATTATGGCGGATATGGTTAAGAATGGGAAAATGTTAAGTGTGGACTGTCATGTATCTTCCTTCCAAAGTGAAATATCACATAACAAACATGCTTACCAAGGAAAATGGTGTTAGAAGTTCAAGCCGAGTGCACCCATTCTGGAACCACATTAGCTTCTCTATATCATGTACAAAATTCTCCACAAACATTTGATAGTCAGCTCCACTTTTCTTAGCAAAATTTATTCCCTTATTCACCAAACCCATAGCCTTCGTAATGAGCTGAGCAGTGACTCACTACCCTTATAACTTCACCTGCCCTTTTCTCCAAGAACTTGTGAATTTGGTCATCAAACTTTCATTGTAGCCTTTCATAGCCTCAAATAAGGAGACCATTCTCACCCTTCAAAACAACCTCTAGATGTTGGTATTTTTCTTGAGAGCTGCACAATTGAGAGGTTCAGTGTGTTTCCTTGGCCCTCCCATTTTGGAACTCTATAATCTTTTTGAACTTTTCTTCTAAACCCCTTTCTTCATACCACCACTGTGCCCAAACACACTTCTCCAACTAGCCTTGTAGAGAGCATAGCTGAAAATATTTGGAAGATGAAAGCATTTTGAAATGTTTAAAGAGAACTGGCAGATACAAGAGACCCCAAACATGGTTTCCACTACAAATTTTAAATGATTACCTTTTCTAATAATAAATGTATCTAGATTTTCCATTTCAAGCTGAGCCTCAATTAAGAGGTGGGAAATGACGTTTGACACATCAAATATTGTGATATGAAAAAATCCTTACCATTGTAATTAATCATGTGATACCACATGTTCTTGAGAATGATAGAGATCTTAATAATAGCACCTAAGGATATTTTCTTAATGCTAACCTTTATCATACCAACATTTCCATCATTAATATTTGAGTCCCTTCTATTATCAAATCTAATAGATGCCCTATACCAATCCCTTATCAAAACCTTATAATTTATAAAAAACATTTCATATTTTTCTTTTAACACATTATCTTTCATCATCGTAGGCAACTAGTGAAACTCCCATTGGTTCCAAATATTACACATGAAGGCCGCATTGGTAACACTATCAATAGAGTGTTTTCCTTCCCTGTACACATGTTGGATTCAATAGTGAGTGAAGAAATCCATAAGTTCCTTACACTTGTCTATTATATCCTTTAGTTCTCATGGAACCGTTGTACCACCTTTCAATATGTCAATAATAAGTTTTGAGTCTCCTTCTAGGATTACCTTCTAAAAACCAAAATATCCCAGCATCTTAATTTCTCCCACACTATAATGGCCTCAACTTTTTTGTTGGCACTCAGACTCCCAAATTTTTCCCATATCCCACTATATAGTATCCAAGGTGGTTTCTCAACAAACCCCCCACCAAGGAAAGTCGAGATTACCTTTAGAACATCCATTGAAGTTGCATTTTATCCAATCACTCTTAGGAGGAGTCCACACAATAGTCTTCCTTGAGAGATAAATAGACCAATTGATATTGGTAAGGTCCTTTTGTATGCCCCATAGCTACTTGATTCTTATTTCTTTATGTGTGCATAACTTTAGAATAGTTGTACCCCCCCACTTTCACATTTTCTTGTATTTGAGCCTTTATGGACATACATAACTTGTGGTTGTTTCTCTCAATTTCCCTCAAAATATAATTTTTTATTTCCTTCCAAATCCCCCATGATATGAAAGGAGGGGCTTGGTTCCAGAGGTCCAATATTTTCTTGTGGGAATAAGGGCTAAAAGACCAGTTTTCAATAAACAACTTCATGGTCAGAGGGAAGATCCATTCTATGAGTAGCAGAGAGGAAAAATGACCAGACTTTTCTAGAGAACAGATAATGGAAGAATAAATGCATAACAGTCTCTTCTTCTTGCTTACATAGGAAACATCTATTAACTAAATGGAACCCCCTTCTAACAAGATTGTCAATAGTTAGGACTCTTCCATGAGAGGCTACCCACAAGAAATAGTTAACTTTAGGAGTTATATTTTTTATCCACACCTTGTCCCAATGAAGATCCCTACAATCAATTAGAGGTTTTTCCAATTCCTTATAGGAATTTTTGACTAAGAAGCAACCAAAAGGATTCTTAATCCATGTAGCCATTCTTCCTTCCTATCCTTAGAGAACCAAGTCTCCTCCTCAATGAGGTTATTAAGCCTTTGCACTGTAGGCTCCTAGTTTTTTTGTCTTTGACCTCTCCAATTGGCACTCCTAAGAAAGTTGTTAAATTCAATCCACTTCGGTTTATCGTCATACCAATTAATGTAATCAACTACCTTTTTTCCATAAATTCAGGTCAAACTCTATTTCAATGAGTTGAGGCCATCTAAAGAAGAGATACGGGGCTCACAGATCCAAGGATCCTTCTAGAAATCAGTATCCATACCATTGCCAATACGCTTTCTCACACCCAATTTTAAAACACTTTTAGTTTTGATAAGTTGGTTCTAAAAGATAAATCCATAAGGTAGATCAAAAGAAGTGAGGAAATAGGTAGGCTCTTTGTTCCTAAGGTATTCAGCTTGGAAGATCTTAACCCAGTCCTTGGTTCCTTCCAATAGGCTCCACCCCATCTTGGCAGTGAGAGATTTGTTGAAGAGTTTAATTTTCCTTATCCCTAATCCACCAAAAATTTTATAAGCATACACTTTCTCCCATCCAAAGAGCGCCAATATATTTTCTCCTTAATTCCAAACCACATGAATCTTCTTTGGATTTGTTCAATTTTTTCCATAATAAAGGTAGGGATTTTAAACAAAGAAAAAATGGTAGACCAAGATGTTTTGAAGAGAAGCTTTTAGCAGTTGGATCTTCCCTATTTAGCTTCGAATTTTACCTTTCCATCTAACTAACTTTTTTAGGACTCTTTCAATTAAGTTATTATAATAATTATTTTCCAATTTTATATATATCAAAGGAAGACCAAGGTAAGAAATAGGAAAAACAACTTCCTAGTAGCCCACAATTTGCACCACTCTCTCTTTCATAATGTGATCAACATGGAAAAAGTATAACTTAATCTTATTATAATTGATATATTGACCTAAAGTAGAAGCATATTTGTTCAATATGGATTTCTAGTGACTCAATTCATCAACCGAGGCTTCTCCAAATAGAATGGTATCATCAATAAATTATTGATGAGAGTCAGGTAGGAGGGACAAAGCATCCTTGACTCCTTTCAGCACTTTATAATCAATGAGTTTTTGAATGTTTTTTCCAAGGAGCTCTACAACAATTATAAGCAAATAGGGGGAGAGAGTGTCTCCTTGTCTAAGGCCACGACCATAAGAGAAGAAACCTTGGGGGGTCCTATTCACTAAAATCAAGCACTTTGTGGTAGTAACACGGGAAGTAAACAATTTGAGGAATCTTCCACCAATCCAAAATTTCTTGAGAACAACAAAAAGGAACAACCAAGAGAATATATCATAAGCCATAGATATGTCAATTTTCAAGGCCATCCTCAAATTTTTACTTAGGTCCATTGAATGGAGAATTTCATGGGTGGTTATAACAACATCCAAGATGTTTCTTCCTTAAAAAAATCCTTTCTAGTTTCAAGCTATCATTTTACTCAAAAAAACTTTTAGTCTTAACACAATTATCTTTGAGAAGATTTTATACACTAAGTCACACAGATTAATGGGTCTAAAGTCTTGAAAGAGAAATAAACATAGCATTAATTTGATTGAGAATCCTTCTCGATCTAAAGAAACCTCTAGTTTCATTTAATAGGTCAGTATTCACAATATCCTAATATAGATGGAAAAAAGCCAGAGTAAACTCATCCAGCCCTAGGGCTTTGTAAGCTCTAAAGGAAAAACATGTTTAACCTCCTAGAGAGAAACAACTTTGGACATAACCTTTAGGTCCTGATTATTAATAACCTTAGGAATAACTGGAAGGATATCATCAAATACCTAATTAGCATCCCCTGGATCATTCTAGAAGGAGGAGAAGTTCACAACTTCCTCAACAATTTCTCTTTCAGTAGTCACCATAGTGTTGTAACCTTTCTTAAGATGTTGTATCCTATTCCTACTTTTGTGTTTCATTTTGGATTGATGGAAGAATTTGGTATTTCGGTCTCCTTGAAAAAGCCATTGGACTTAATATTTTTGTTTCCAAAAAATCTCCTCCTGTTTGTAGATCTTAAACTATTTAGTTCTTAGATTACATTCTTGAATGCAAATGTCTTCATCCACCAGACTAGCCTCCATATTATCTTGCACTTCTTTTAAGCTATCTCACAAGGAGTTTTTGGTGTCAAATATGTTACCAAAATTTAATTTGTTCCATCCTTTTACTCTTTTCTTAATTCTTCTCAACTTATCCACAAGGAAAAATATGGGGGTTCCAACTATGGGTTCTGACCACCAATTCTCAATTAAGGCAGCAAAGTCAGGATGGAGAGTCCACATTAATTCAAATCTGAAGGAGAAAGGGATTTTTATTAGGATCACCATTTCTCTTAAGCAAGATGGAATTATCGTCTGAATCAGATCTAGGGAGGGCAGAGAGGGAGATGTGTTGCGAAATATTCCAATTGGTAGAGACTAGGAACCTATCCAACTTCACTTGGATTAGATAATTACCAATCCTCCTTTTGGACCATGTGAAATGGGAGCCAAGAAGGGGGACATAAAAAAGCCCAGCGAAATTAAAAAATTTAGCCAAATCCATCATACTTTCAGAGTAGTTATCAAGTTCCCCCAATTTATTTGAGGGTAAAAGCAACGAGTTGAAGTCTACACCCAACATCCAATAGTCCTCCTTTTATCTCTTTATAGCATCATTCAAAATTCCCATAAATGTAGTCCATCCCAATAGAAATTGGGAGCATAAATATTAAGTTCCAGTTTTCTGAAGAAGACATGTCTTCAAGGGATACCTTGAGACAACTGTTTCTAGAGAATCCCATAGAACCTTTAAATTTGAAGGGATTCCACAAAGTAACTATTCCCCTAGAAGCCCCTTCAACTTCAATCAAAAATTAATTAGCATTAGGCCAGATAGTTAAAACAACCTTGTCAAAGGTCTCTTTCTTCATTTTAGTTTCTTGAGGGAGTAAAACATCAACTTTATTATCCAAAATAAATGCTTCAACCAAAAATTATTTATAAGGGATATTAAGGCCCCTAATATTCCAAGAAAGAATCTTCATATTCATAACTAATCTATGACAGAAACACTTGGAAGCTATTAATGGGATGAAATCAACTAGAATTACTTCTTTTTGGACTTCAGACTTGTGATTGAGTACAAAGTTTTTCGTCTGCCTGAAGCCACATCATGCATTGTGTCTTTATTTTTAGATTCATTTTGGGAAGGTCTTCCAACCTTATTTCCTCCTAGATATAGTTTCTTTTTCTTTTTTGACTTGCTTGTAGCTTGTTTCTAGTCTTCTTCATCATCTCTCTCAAAGGAAAAAGGGGGGAAACCTAAAATAGCCAATGAGTCCTTAAGATTCCCTCCTTCCTTCTAAGACAAAAAGGGAGTATCCCCCATGGATTGAGAAGGGGAAGAAAGTTCTTTAGCGAGTTGTGACACAATTTCCCCTTCCTTAGCATACTCTCCAATATTAACCTTATCAGGAACCAATGCCTTAACCACCCTTTGGTTTGTTTCCAACTCCTCATAAGAATTTTCATCTAGATTCATCTCAACATCCTTTGTCTTCAAACATTTTTTCCCACCAAGAATTTGTTTTTTTCCATCCCCTAAAGCCATTTTTGTAGTTTCCTTACAACCCATGACTAGAGAAGCAGGTGGAGACTCTTAACAAGTAGCATCCTAATACATGGAAATTTCATCAGTCGTAGGGAAAGAATATTTTAGGGATTCAACACCACCCTAACATTTTCATCCTTATTTAGGGGGCTTTAGTAGCAACATTGGAAACCTTAATCATGGGCTCAATTAAAGGTTGATGGTCACCATTAAATACATCTTGAGGCCTCTTATTATAGGAGTCAATGAGATGGCCAAATTTCTTATGGGACTGATAAAACTGTCTTAAATTTTCATACTCAAGAGTTTGAGACTAGTTTCTAAACTTTGATTTCAAAAGTACTGAGGTAGGCATAATAGTGTTAACAACCACATTGACACAATCCAAGCAAAAACTAAGTGATACTTTTATTGGGTAATATTTTCAACTTCAAGGAGGCTTCCAATGGAGTTGGCAATCCCTTTTAAGATTCCCAACTCCCAAAAGTCAAGAGGTAGCCAGAAAGGCATACCAATGTAGGGGTTTTAGCACCCAAGTTAGTACAAGGGTTAAATACTAGTTTAAATTTACACAACAAGAGGAAATTCTTCAAACTAGCATCAAAAGCCCATGGGCCTCCCGTTAGATCACAACAAAGAAAAAAAGAAAAATTCCTTTGGGAATGGCCCTAATAGAGACACTTCCTTTTAAGTTCCAAATAGAAGAATCCCAAAGCCTTACCTATTCAATGTTTAGGCAGTACATTAGGAATTTTCCAACCAATGTCAGCTTGAGGTCATTCATAGCTTTAATCATCAACACTTCAGGAACATTAATCTCCTTACCTATTACTGAACAAGAAGTAGACTTCATGTTTAGTATTCCCATAGCTGGAAAGCTAACACCCACCAGTTTATCCACAAAAGAACCGGGTTATTCTTTAGAGAAAAAAATTGAAACCAAAGGATGAAGATAGAGGCAACTTGCTAGAAGTACCAACTTTCCTTCCCACAGGAGAAGGAGTGGAGGTACAAGAAGGGGAACCAACTTGGGTAACCCCATTCTTGGAATTTATAGAGGCAGGCACAACTCTAGACAAATGAACAACATTCTTGGAATGGGGAGCCTTACTGGTCCCCCTGCCCGGTTGGCCCATCAGACAAACAAGACAAAGCAGAAACAAAGGAAATTTGAAAAATAGCTACGTGGGAAAGTTACAGAGCAGATTCTTTTTATACATAGAGTCACCATCATTTATTCTCAATGAGGACAACTTCTAGTGAAGAAAAAATTTATTTTCTAGACTTTGTGATACAAAGTACCTATTTTATCCCATACCACCTTTCATATGGCTTCTATTGATATATTCAACAAAACTAAATTAGATAAAAACATTTTGATCAAACTTCTTTCCTTCATATCAATTTTGCGAAAAACTTCATCCATCATACTAAATAGTGTTATCAACTCCCTATCTTTATTATGTTTCAATTATGTTTTTGTTTTACTTGCTATAGGATCATTATCTTTGAGAATTACTTCATTCTCATTCCTATATCAATCCTTTTATTTTTTCATGTGCATATTTATGTTAAGGGGATCATCTTTGTCTAGTGATAATGCTAGTTCATTGTATTAAAAATAAAAAAGTTTTCAAAAAGTCCATGTACCCTACTTTTATATTTTTATGAACAACTTTAGAGAACTTATTATGTAAGATGTTGTGAGCTTAACCTTTTTAATAAGTTTTTTTAATTTTAATATATACAATAAAAATCTTCTCTATGTTATATATTTTTTCTTTATTCTATTTCTTTTTTCTTTTCCTCCTTTGTTTGGTATTAAAACCTAAATTAAGATATTATGTTCATACAAGTCTTACGAATTCTCAAATTCATTAATTTATTAGAAATACATGAGTATTATTCAGACACAATGAGGATTTGTTAATCTCTCTCAAGATATATTGGAGGTTATGGAGAATGAGTTTCTTGAACCTATGGATGAAATATAATTTAATGCAGTCTCATAGAAAGAAGGATTTTCTCAAAGGTAATAGTAAAAGAGAATCCCAAATAACTCTTATAAATATTTCAAGGAATGCATGAAATTATTTTCCCAAGGGTTGTATTAGTCAAAAAATAAAGAAAGCATAAGATATCCTCTAAACAATAATCAAGTAATTACTAAGGTAAAAATTTCAAAGTTATAAATGTTTAGAAGATATTCTTAAACTATGTCTTTGAAGGAATTTGAATTAGTAGAATCATATTTTACTTAAATTATTAGATTGGTTAATCAAATTAGATCTCATGGAGGAACTCTTGAATATAAGATAATAGTAGAAAATATTATAAGGATCCTACCAATATATTTTTTGTTAGTTTTGTTGCAAGTATGAAGTTGTTTCCATTATTGTCAACAAACTTGTGTTGTTATTGATGATAGTTGTGCAATGGTTGAGAAGATATTGTTTCTTTGATTAGTTAATATGTTGTCATCTATTAAGTTTTTGATGTTAACCTCTGATGTTGCTTTGACAATCTTCTATTTATGGTTCAAATGTTGAGGATACAAAGAAAATTGATAAAATAAGGAAATAGGGTGTTTTAGAGGTGTTCTTGTTTGTAGATCTATTCTAGTTTTTCTTAGCATTTATTATGGGTTGAAGATATGCTTGTTTGATTTGGATATGTTTGTAAGAGATGTTCATAGTTTTTATATCTAGATTTTTGGCTTTTGGATTGAAGGTCAGAGGAAGTTACATGTTCACCAGTGTGTGAACTGGTTTTGTCGTATTGTTTGCAGAGGTGTCTCAAAGAAACATATTTGCTCTACATTTCTATGAATTTTTTCTTTAGGTCTTCCAATTATGAAGGTTTTTTGATAATGTTGATCTCTTTCCTACTTCAAGAGGATTTGTGGTTTGGTACTCCAAAAATTGGATTAAGAATTGGAGTGTTTGCCAGTGTAGTCTGAGTGTACAAGTTGTGTACATTCTAATGGTGTGAATTGTTGTGAAGGAGTTTAATGGATTTCAAGAGGATAGAGGAATATTATAGATTGTGATGAAGTGTGATATGTGGTTAACAAGTCATCCTTGTATTTGAGGAGGCATGTAATTCAAATTTTAATGGTGTTTGCATGGGTAACGATCAACCTAGTGTTTACACTACATTCAAAGATGTTTGAATTTTAATGAAGGTATAGCATGGAATGTGAGAGTTGATTTAGGTCCTAGTTAAGTTTTTGTTTGGTCCACTTTTTATTCCTATCCACTGTACAGGAATGTTTAGTGTCAACCTAATTTGAATTGTGAAGTGCAAAAAGAGTGTAGCCAAATTGAAGATGTTTTTCAACTTGCAGATGGTATAAATGCAACCTATTTATTGATGTGAGGTTGTGTGTGGAATAGATTTGAGTGTTGTGATGAAAAATTAAATGCAAGAGTGTGAATTTCAATGTGAGCTATAATGCAATATTGTTGAACGTAGTGAGTTGAGGTATCGTGATCTCTTGAAGACTGCTAGTATTGGTGGAGTAGTTGTGGTGGAATCTTTGTTGCATTGAGATAGTATTCTCTGTGTAACATTCTATCTTTTGTCTTCTTTCTATTTCGGCAGTGACCATGGGTTGTGATCCTTTATGGACAATGCATCTTATTCTAGCACTAAGCCTCTTTGAACTGGTTTTGCAATTACTTATATTGTGATCTAATCCTCACCATGGTTTTTCCCTCATTGGGTTTTCCACGTAAATTTGGTGTTCTCTTGTGTATGGTGTTGGTTGTTTCATTTTCTATTATTTTATTTTCATGTTTAAAAATTATAATAGATTAAGGGTTTAATGAGTGTATGTGGATCTAATTACTATTGAGGGTTTTGATGTTTTAATTTGGTGCAACTAATTCACCCCCCTCTCAATTGTCTTGTTCATTTAACAATCGGTATTAGAGCAAGGTTTGTTAGAGAAAGCTTAACCACTTGAGGTATATCTAGATGGTGAATAAGAAGGAGATCCCTATGTTTGATGTAATAGACAGTGCATTTTGGAAGGTGAAGATGGAAGGAAGCTATCTAATTTATCTTGGATATGAAGTTGAAAAGGAAGTAAAGATAACATACGCCATACCTACAAATGGTTCGTACACGAGTGATGAAGTCAAGGCATATGAAATAGATGGTAAGGAAATATTTGTTCTTTTGACTAGTCTTCCACATACTAAATTAGTGAAAGTTATGGATCTAAAAACTATTAAAGAAATTTGGGATAAGCTAGAAAGCATTTATGAAGGAGATGATAAGGTTAAACAAGCTAAGTTTAGAATCTGAAGGCACAATATGAGACTTTGCAAATGTTTGATGATGAAACAATCACAAGTTATGTGTATAGATTTACTGAATTGGTAAGTGTTATGAGAGGTCTTGGTGCACAATTCAAAGAACCTAAAGTGGTAAAGAAAATTCCTAGAACTCTTCTTGATTATTATAGTGAAAATGTTTTTTCTATTAAGGAATTTGCATATATTTTAATATATACACTAGATATCAATTGTATGAAAAGCTAACTACATTTGAACTAAGGAAAATTGGTCCAAAAAATGGTGTAAAAGTGGAGACAACTTTCAAGACCAGAAAATCAGAATAAGCTAATGATTTAGATAAAGATGATCTTGATGATGTGGAAGCTAAATTTGTAAGAAGAATGAAAATGGAACCAATAAGTACAAAAGTAAATTACCTTTCAAATGCTTTAGTTGTGGGAATATAGGTCGCTATGCTTCAAGATTTCCAAATAGAATTGTGAAAAAAAAAAATTATAAGGAAAACAAAGAAAAGATGATCAAGAAAAGCTACTATGTTAGAGAAGATGTTGGTATTTTTCATGATGAATCTAATTATGGAGATACTGATGATAATGAATTTTTTTTCTTAGATTTAAAATATGAATTTGGTTCTACTAACTCTGAAAGTTGTATGAAGGAAAGTGTCTCGGAGAAAAAGGATAAAATTGGAGGTACCTTGGTATCTTATTTTTGTGTTAGACAAGACAAGAACTATTGGGTTATTGATAGTGGTTGCTCAAATCATATGACCAGAGATAATACTAAGTTTTCTAAACTTGAAAAAAAAGATGGAGGACTTGTTAAATTTGGAGATGATTCGGGTGCTAAGATTTGTGGAATTGGTTCAATCAGTTTTGATGGCAAGCATAATACTAAAGATGTTTACTATGTTAAAGGTTTAATACATAACCTCTTGAGTGTGGGACAAATGTGTAGCAAAGGATACAATCTTATATTTCAGGATGATGGATGTGAGACTAGAAAAGGGTTTGAAACAATAATTGCTATTGGAAAGAGGACAAATAGAAATATCTATCAGCTCATGGGTGTTGATGGTTATTGTGCCCTCAACATACACGCCCTGTTCAGAATGGAGACCCTCTCTTTCCTTCACCTTGCTGGGTTGCTTTTGGTTGTTAACTCATTTTATGTGCCCCCTATTTGGTGTTCAAAATGGTCTGAGTCCCAAAGAATTCATCTTGAGTCGACCATGTTTTTTCTCCCCCCCCCCAAATTTTCAAAGTTCCAAGTCTTTGTGAAATCCCACTGGCTGTTTGCCTTAGCTCTTCTAGACTGGTGTCCATGGATCCCATCGGGCCCACTCTATCAATTCGTCCCTCATGGGTTTCCCTCACCTCATGGCTATTTGAAATGGCCTTCTCTAGTAGCTTCTCGCTCACTGGGACCTAGACCCTCCAACATTGTCCATTTATCATTAAACAACCTAACGGCTACCATCCAACTACCACCCGACTATCGGGTCCTGGTTCTTTCATGGCTGCTTTGTGAAATTGCAGCCCACCAACCCAACATCCACTGTACAGTCATTAATGAAGGGAATTTAATACTTTAATTTCTATAGCAATTTTCACCTATCAGTCAATCAGAGAGAAGTCAAAGAGCCATCTTCCAGTGTCATTTTCAAGCCTGATGAGTCTCACAGTCAATTCAACACATTCACTAATTGATTTTCCACATCCTTCACCAGATTCTTGAGGTGAGTTTGCCACCTTGTGCCCTACTTCATGTTTTTCTTTGATTTCTTACAAAACTGATGAATTTAAAAGAAGAAGACTCATGAACTAGGTAGAGAAAACCATGGCGCACAAAACCCATGTGCTCAAAACTAGAAAAAACCCTCAAAATTGACCAACAAATCAACTGTGGAACCTTGACTCCCTAGCACCATTCTTTGACCAGAGCATTCACACTCTGCGGGCCCATGACCTCTCATCGTTGTTGGTAGCCTTCGAAAATAAGTTGAACCATGCAAAGGAAAACCTTTCTATTGGGTTTGCTATCATGGGGGGACCTCATCCCTTTGTCATCCAAAACTTTTTCAGAACTCACAAACTAAAATGGGGTCATCGAAGCCATTTGGGTCCATTCCCACAAGATTCCATCCCTGGGACACCGCTTGTGATTTTTTGTTCCAAACGACTTTCTGACCCCAACTTTTTGCACCTTCAAACCCTAGTCTCCCAATTTCCCTATGGTTAAACTCATGAAAAATCTTGTCACTATCTATCTTAGACTCTACCTCGTAGGCTTGTACCAGTGGAATTTTGTCAACATTTCACCGCCTGAGATGGCTTTGATAGCCCTTCCACCCAACTATCGGGCCCTAAGTCTTCCTCTGTCACGTAGCTTTATCTGAACCATAAGTGACCAAGTGCTAACATTTTTTAGGTCCTACCTAGTGGACTTCTGTTTGCAGGCCTCCGCAATAAGATTGTCATCTCTTATGGCTTTTGATTACCATCCTTCCTCTGCTCGATACCTGGTGTCCTCATTGCTGTCAAACTCTCCAAGTGGTTAACGAAGAAAGCACATAGACCTCATCTCTACTCGGACTCGATCCGGTGTGTTGCTCCCTTTAGACTACCATAACACATCCCTCATTCAAAACGACAATCACCTAACGTTCTCCCATCCATGTCGACCTCAAATGCCTACACTACAAGTGAATTATTCCACCGCCTTCCAGAACGTTGGGTTCTTCCCAGTGAAACTCTACCCTTGGGATGTCGTCTTGCCAGAGCCATTCTCAAATGGCAGAGTCCAAACAACAAAGCTTCATCCTAGTCTCGATTATCCAAAAGGTGATCTTTATTCCCTCTAATCATCAAAATGACTTTGCCCCACATTCCTAAATAGGGAAATCTCCATGGTGGACCCCACAAATAGACCAAATTTGAAGACGAGTCGCGACATTCACACCCTGATTGTCATCCCTCCTGCAGCTGCTTTGAAACAACCATCAGCCCAGGGAAGTCCAATCCCCTTGACCCGAGCTGCTCAAACTCCTTCCTTTGGAATGTTAATGATAATCTAAAAGATGTATTAGGAATCTTAAATGATTATTTATTCAATCTAACACCATTTGTAGGATTTGGCTAGCTTTCTTGTATCTTTTATGTTTGAATGTGCTTACCCCTCTTTCACCCGCAAGATATATGGAATCAGGTGTAGGACCTTCAGGAGAGGTCATGGAGAAGGAAAAAGGGAAGAAAACAACCAAAGCAACCCACAAGAAGGGGGACAAAGATCAGATGAAGTATAACTTCCAAGGGGAACCCCTTAACTCTAAGATCACCCCAACCTAGAAGGAAATCATAGATACAAACATCGAACATATAGACATTGATGAATTCAAGCAAAGAGTCTGGATCAACCCTACAACAAAAAGTGTAAGACTGATCATAAGTAGCAAGTTGGCTAAAGATGGAGGCTTCCCTCCTACTCTTGTTGCCCCTAAGCTTGTTATGGCCTGCAGAGAGGCATACCAAGAAGAGACTAGAACCATAGTAGACAGAGACAAATGTTTTGGCTGACATGTCTCCCAAGTCAATAACAAAGACTTTTCATATCCCTACCTTCGAAGAGATGGAAGTGCCAACCAAGGATGATGACAAGCTGATCTAGGGTGAAGACCCTCTCAAATACAAAAGGCTTATCAACCAATACTGGTTGAAAGAGAAGAGGGGTAGTGCTGCCAGGGTTCCCCAAGAGTTATTCCAAAGTGACTTTTATGAAGATTGCCATGACTTGGTAACCTTGTTGATTTGAGTAATGGGCCTTCCAACTATGACCTACTTCCAAGAGTGGATTTTTCACTTCATTGAAGAGATTCTCTGTGGAGAAGCCAAATTATACTGGGCAGGGATAATCAGTGATTGCTTCCACGAGCAATCTGTGGCTGTAAAGAAGACCTCCCAATTCTACATGACATCCTACTTCATATATTCATTGGCTGAAAAAATGCAATACAAAGGCTTGTTTCGAGCCCCTGATGAGGAACCAAGTAGATATTTGAAGGTTTATGATATGTACCCTCAATTTAATTTTAGAAAATTCAGGACAGACTACTGTAGAGTCAATGATGCTTTCATAGGTCATATTATCAGATTGTTCAGGGGTGACTTCAAGAGAAGAGTCTCCCATAGTGCCAACTCTTTCCTCAAACAATTTTCCTTCTTATTCATTCAGTTTCCAAAGTTTACATACATCCGAGCTGAAGGATTTTCAGAGAAACAATACAAGCTACCCCAGTATCCCAATGACTAGATAATTTTGTTAGAACTCTCTCAGCAACTATGACATGCACATTCCCTTCTAAGTAGCAAGCATAAGGCTGGGATTCCTTATCCCCTATCCTTTGATCGAGGGCTATATGAACTCCACACATCCCAGTGTGCTGACAACTCAGACAAAGAGCTCATGGAGTATCACTTGAGGTTCCACACTGCTCGGCCGCAAATGGACCCCTATGGAAAACTCAAGAAGATGGTCACAGTTGAATACGCCCATCGGCATAGTGTTGAATATTTGTGGGCTAACTGCAACGATGATAATGAAGTGCGAGTGAGGCACTACATGCGAATGACATCATATTTTGTAAGGAAGGTCGATTTGTTTCATGTACCAAATCAAGTAGCAGAAGATGATAACACAGTGATGGATCCTCGGTACAATGCAATTGCCAACCTATCACTACCACTAATTGATTGGGATGAGCAAGAGGTTGACGACCTCAATATTCTGACCAAGCCCGTTGAGGCTAGAACAAAAGAATGGATTGATAGGAAAATTTCCCAATTGAAGTAGCAAGGGGTCACTTTGACCTATGAAGGGCTTGAAGAGGACCCTGCAAGTGAAACAAATAGTGGGACAGTTGTTGCCCCATCAGGAGAGACTTCAACATCTCCTCTTACCACCAGGTCAAGAAAAAGAAAAGAAGTTGCGGAACAACAACCCAACCCCAAGGTATATGCAAGAAAGGATTCAGAAGGTGAACCTTCCAAGAAACATAAAAGGTCAGGCAGTTTCATAGAGATGCCTACCATTCAGGAAGATCTACTCCATGAAGGAGAAGAATTAGAGGTTGAGCAACCACAATCTCCACCTGCTTCCTCTAATACTTCCATTACAGTCACTATTGTCCCTCTACCTACCTCTCAAGCGATTGTTGATACCTCCCTGCCTACAGTGGACATCTTAGTTCACCTTGCCTCTTCTCCAACTACCGTACAGGTTGTAACCATTGACTCCTCTTCTGTCGCCACCTCTCTGCTTTCCTCTACCTCCATGTCTTCGACAATATCACTTCCCCTTGCAATAGCAACAATGCCAATGCTCGTGCTCTCACTTCCAAAGGCCTTCTCCCAACATATGTAGAACATTCCTGTAGAGTTGTTGGGATTGTTGATGAACCCAACTATTTAGGCTTCCTTGGTGCAGAATCTTGGAAATATTCCTACCTCCACTCCTCCAATTGAACCAGTAAAGATGAAAGCCACAATGGAAATATCTGAGGAGTTGGAGAGATGAGAGAAGGAAACCATAAAAGAGATCGAGGAGGAAGCGGATGACTACCATGAGCATCCAAAGTTCCAACACCTGCCAATTGATGAGGTGGTGTGTGAAGGTGAATAGAGGGAATCCTCTAAGGATGATGAGGAGGATGTTGGCACCAAATATATTGTGGAAACCTTTGATGCATACCTCGAGGAGGAGTTAGCTCGATAGTTGAAGAATGTTGGAGAGGAAGTGGAAGGACCACCTCCCAAGGAAGAAAAAGAATCAAGTGAAAAAATGGAGGAGGACATTGAACCTCCAACTGGGGAGCACGAAAAAAACCCCAATCATGATGAATAAATACCTCTCTCAGGAGATCAAGAAGAGGAAAATAAAGAAGATAAATCTGAAGAAGATTTTGAAGCCCACAAGAGCCTAGAGATGGAACAACCTGAAGAGGGTGAAGCTGATAAAGAGGAAAAGACATCTGAAAAGGAGGATAGCTCCAAGGAAAGCATGCCCACCAAGTCCCCCATCAAACACACAATGTTCATTCGTGAGTCCAATGAAGAGGAAGAAGATACGAAGATGGAGCAGGAAGCTCCAAGTGACAAAGAGATTGAAATTAG
This sequence comes from Sequoia sempervirens, assembly GCA_007258455.2. Lineage (NCBI taxonomy): Eukaryota > Viridiplantae > Streptophyta > Pinopsida > Cupressales > Cupressaceae > Sequoia > Sequoia sempervirens. The sequence continues at coordinate 367,995,710 of VDFB02000015.1, read as the reverse complement.
AGAAGAAGAAGGTGATCGTTGATCACCCAAGGGAGAATCTCATATGCCAATGTGGCTTGAGAAAAAATTAGAAAAGAAGACCCCAACCTCAAAGGATCTGAGGGAAAGGTTGGAGGCCATCTTGGCCTGAGCCTAGATAAGCACAAAGAAAGGAAAGAAGCCTAAAGTCATATCCAAATTGACCATAGATGCTTCTGGATCTAGGACCATGCAAATAGCCACCCCAGTGGTGAATGAAGAGGGGGTAAGCTATAATGTCTCCATGATAAACTTGGGGACAACCACCAGAGAACAAAAAATAGATCAACTCCTGGAGTCTGTTGCCATGGTGGTACATTAGATGCAAAAGGATAAGATATCCAAGGAGGAACTGAAGGAGCAGGTGGCTGATTTGACAACCTGTATTCAACAATGGTCATCAGTGGAAGATCTTCCCACCACATCCTTGGAGCTGCCACAATTGTTGTCCAAGGACCATATTGATCAGCTTGAGAAAATGAAGAATTGGACCAAGACTAGAGAATATTGGTTTTGATAGGTTCTATATATGCTGGAAACATGGGCATCAATCATGCTATTAGGGTAGAAAATAGATTCTTAGAAGTACTGAAATACCTTGAGGGAATGAGGAAGTTTTACACTAACTTCCCAAAGGTGTATGGGGCTACCTACCCTAAAATTGAGGCCATCCTCAAGCTACCTCAAAGAATGTGGGAAAAGGAGCTTGCACTAATAGAGGATGATCACTAGCTGGTGGATATGTGGAAGTTGGGCTTCAAACATAAGAAAGAGATTCTAGAACGAGTGCCTTGTGAAGTGGAGCTTGACATTGACTAGGCCAAAGAAACTAGGTCAGCCTATGCTGAGTATCTAAAATTAATCACAAATTACTTGATATGCCTGTTGTCGAGATGGATCCAGAAAAGATTAAGCCTTATTTCCACAAGAAGATGGAAGATGGAATGTCAGGCGAGATTACCACCGATTTCATGAGTTTTTTTGCTCAAGCTTTCACCCAATCTGAATAGGTCAGGGACAACACGGCTTAGTGTGATGGAGATTGGGATACACTCACAGGTCGATCCAAGAAATGGAACTTCTAGGTGATTCAATCTGATATTATGGAGATTGATAAACTTCGAGCATTAATCAACAAGTTCATGGAGTATGTCATTTTGAAGAAGCAGGAAGGAAACCCAGTTATTAATGAAGAGCTCCTCACAAAATAGTTGCAGCAAATGAAATCACCAAAAGACAAAAGTTCTATAGTGCTACCATAAAAGGACAAAATAGGGAAAGGACAAAGATGTAATTTTAAAATTGTAATATATTTGGGGGTAGGTGAAACCCTAGTTTGTAGTGAATCTTGGCCACACAATGCAAGTCAATATTGGCCTTTCATTTTGTGTTTTGAACACTATAAATAGGGGGTCTCCTCTCATTTTCAAGGGGAGGTTGAGTTGTTGTAATGACATGCTACTAAAATTTTAATAGAAGTTCATGCTTTTGGTGAATTAATGAGTTTTTGTTGCATGGTACATGGTTCTTCCCCCATAGTTAGTTTGAGTAGATTTACTTTGTTATTCTTCATGTTTTAGTTTTCTTTAGTAGATTAGTTGATGTCGTTCATTGGTTTTGAAGAATTTTGCTGTGTGTTGGCAACTTTCCTTGTCCATACTTTTTGTTGTTTGTTGATGATAAAAAGCTGTGTAAAGTTAGTCTAGACATAATTTGAAAGCTGCTCTAAATTTCCATTGTTTTTTCATGCGTATGGTGAATGAATGATCGAATATCCATAGTCCTTAGAAGCTTGCACTAATTTCATGATATTGTGGGGAAATCTAGTTAAATGAAATTTAGTTTTGAGAAAGTTGTCTGTAGCAGGGTCCTCCATGATCACTATTCACTATTAGTTTTACATATAGGAACTCCATCTCCTCCCTTCCCTTTCCCTTTTTCTTATAAATCACCTATGCTAAGGTTCATTGCAAATTGTAAAGCCAAATCTGAAGTTGAAATAGGAGTTTAAGACTATTTTTTGTGTGTGAACCCCAATCCTAATACCTACAAAACAATAAGAACAAACACATTAAAAGATTGAAATGCAAGTTAAGATCAAGATTCCCCATTAAATCCATTTAACTATGCTCAAAATAGGAATAAAACAAGAACAAAATGAAAGAAGATGAAAAACAAACTAAATCCTATTAAGAACATGCAAACTCTTGATCTTATGGGGGAGTTGGTGCCAATATGATGTGGAAATTGGCCCTTTCCCAAATCCTATGCAAGCTTTGTTGATTGGTGATGAAGAGTGATCCACTTTGATGAAGATTGATGCATGCTCCAATGAGAAAATCTGCATAACCTAGCTATGAACTCAATGATATTGATGAAAATGGCTCAAGATTTGAGTATAGTAACTTTGCATAATTTGTGGATGATGAAATGAAGAGATGAGCTCTTTATTTATAGATGTGATTGAAGGATGAATGTCCAAAATTGAGCAATGTGGGACTAACATTCATCCAATGGCAAGATGCCACTTGTCAACATATGAGTGGATGAAGGATGTGCAAGTTTTGAGGATTGTGCCAATAAATGCATATTTTTGAATTTCAAATTTGTTGAAATGACTTGCAAGAGGGAAGAGAAAATGCAATAAATGCCACTTGGCTCAAGGCAAAGGACATGTAAGATGGAGTAAATGCCTTGTTGGATGTACATGTCAACTTGGATTTTTGAATTCAAACTTGAAGAATATTCCAAAAGATTCCCTGTTGAGGAAAATAGAGATTTAATAAATGAATTAAATCTATTTTCATGTGCAAGTGGGAAAAGATAGAGGATGGGACATGGATTAGAATTAAATCAATCAAGGGTAAATTAATTTAATAGGAGATTAGATGATGTGACTTATTTGACTTAGATTTATGGATTTGTTTAAATCAAATAATGAGCAGAATGTGATAAGAGATTTAATTAAATAAAGATTTTGATTTATTTAATTAAAAGAGATGATGTTAGATCAAATTAAATAAGGTTTTAATTTATTTAATTTAATAGATAGACTTTATAGATTTAATCAAATAAAATAAATTATTTAATTAAATAGGGATAATTAGATCAGATGATTAATTTAATTATCGAGAAGAGGTGACTTAATTAGATAACTGATTTATTTAATTAAGAGAGGAATATTGATGAATTTAATCAGATAAGGGCATTTGATTAAATGGCTAGACTAAGGGATAATTGAAGACGAAGCAATGTTAGTAGATCAAGATCGAGTGTACGATATCAATCTGTATGTTTTCTATGTCTACATTTTTCCCCTCTTTGAAGCGATCTACTTGTTGTGATGGTTCAAAGAATAAAATGTCTTGATCAAAATTCAAATTTTTTTTTTTTTTTTTTGGATGCCCCACTGCTGCCCCAGCGAATGAAGAATTATGCCAGTATATTTCCCCCTCGAGAGATCAGGCAAAGAGGTTTGATTTGAGGGTCGATCTCTCAACAAAGAGGTTCAAGATCAGTTTAAGTCGAAAGTTTGATGTGGACAGATTTGATGATGTAGACAGTCATCAGCCATGGCTAGCCTCATGCCTATTTTGATATATTACACCCACTTGATCATGATTTGTACCATGACAGTTACATTATTGATGATATATATGGGATGATTATGATGTTTATATGATATGATGATGCATGGATGATATGGATGCATGTGATATGATATGATGATGCTTTTATGATTATGTGTATGGGTGATAGATGTATGGTTTATGAAATTCTTAGAATAACCAATCTATATTATGCAATGATGGGGATGAATGCATGTGGTATGATTAATGCTTTCTATATGGTATGATATGCATTATACAGATGGTTTTTGGATGCAGGATGGATGCATTAGCGTTGATTTATGATTAACTGTCATGGTACCATGTTAGCGCGGAAAAGCAAGAGAGAAGACAACAAGAGATTCCAACAAGACATGAGATGATGATGATGATGATGATGATTACTTTCCAAGGAGTTGGGATTTTCAAAGGGCCAATTACCTTATGTTTGATAACACACATAGGCACGATGCATCAGGGTATAAAGAACTAGGATGGCATTGTAACTAATGCAATGGAATTTGACTCGACAAACAGATAGGAGTATTCTTGTTCACACCCAACATATGGAAACCTTGTTAGGATACACTTCCGAAGTTTCAAAAATCTTGGACCAAAACATAGAAAGGTATAACCCATCAATGAAATAGTCAACAAGCTGCCCAAAACACCTTCCATACACACCTAACAAAGCAAGTATTCACCAAGGTTATATTACAAGAACGTCCAACAAGCACAAAAAAAAAACAAAAGATAATGATCGTTGCTCCATTCCTTTCTCTCTAAATTTTTTTGATTAGACATCATCGAGAGGTCATTGGAATGAGCGTAATAAGATAAATCAAAAGAAAAGATCAAGTAAACAAACAATTCAATGTTCTTCATACCTATAGCCAAAGGGATTTGTTTTGATAGGATAAGAATCCACGTGATATCCAAAATGATGCCCATTGTCGGAACCATATATCCTAGGACATGCATTGTATAAGATGATGATGGTTTGATAAGTTGATTGATAGGCTGTTGATATAAGGTTGACTGACATGTTTGAAAATGATCAAGATTTTGATTTTGCATTTTAAAAGTTTGTTGTTTCAATTTTGATTTTGCGTTTCAAGTTTTCTTTTGCTGATTGTTGTGGTTGTTTCTGTTTTTTTCCCAAAGGATGAAGGTGATGATCAGTTTCGTATGGATGATTGATTATGTTGAGTGAAAGCGAGATGAGATGGATGGATTTTTTCAAATATTTGGATGTTTTTGACATTTTTCAATGTTTTGAGGTTGTTTTTTGTATTTTTGAAGATTTTGCAAATGTTTTGATTTTCCAAATTTTTAAATGTTTTTGGGTTTTGTGAATGTTTTTGGATTTTATGTTTTTTGAATGTTTTTTTATTTTAATATTTTTTGAATGTTTTTGGATTTTGATGTCTCGGGGACTGATCAAAGATTAGCCTTGCCTAGGTTTAAGCTCATAGATGATGTAGTTTGGATACCATGTTTTTGATGTTTTATGACTTTTGAGTGTTTTTGGATTTTTCACATGATTTTGAAGATTTAGATATGGATGTGTGATGATATAAGTGCTTTGTTTGGGATTTTGTTGAAGATCAAGCTAAGTTTGATTAATCGGATTGATGGATTGATGATGATAACATTGTTGAGGATACACAACAATGCAAGGATAGTGTTAAGCAACACAAGGATTTGATGGGATTGATGATGATAACATTGTTGAGGATACACAACAATGCAAGGATTGTGTTAAGCAACACAAGGATTGGGAAGGATATCTCGAGATGATGGATTGATTGGATTTGATTGATCATGATTGTTGAAGCTTGATTTGGACCAAAATTTGTTTGAATGACTTGATGTGACTTTTGACGTGCAAATTAGATGCGACTGATAGTGATTACTTGGATTGATGTTCGATGAAAGATGAAGCCTAATAAGGAACATCTTCTTGTCAAAATATGCCATGGGCTAGTGATTTGGAATTTTTCTCATAAGTGGTGGACCAATTTGATTTCATGTTTGCCAATGTTCGGATCACCACATAAGTTGGAGGATATAGATCAATATTTATTCCTGTAGCAAGATGTGAATATCCGCCCCCAATGTCTAGCAATGTAGGGAATGTCGTGGATGGATGCTTGGATAGGTGTATGGATGGAGGGATATGGTTTATCTTATGATAATATAAGGTGTTTGGATAAAAAGTGCTCATTTGGATAATACTTCAAGGCTCAGATAATAGGAGAGAATCAATGAAAATGACCCATGTCAATATTTTTACCGTAAGTGAGCGTAAAGTGTGCACCAAAGTTTTATCAGGCTCAAGATAACCCAGACTATGGATGTAGATATATGAAAATGAATTGGATATATGGTTCATGGATGAATGTATTTATTATGGATAAGACGGATGGAATGTTGGCTTTATTATGGATGGGATGGAATGTTGGATTTTATTATGGATGGGATGAGATTCTTTCACTTGAACTAGCGCACGTAGATACTCAATTCTACACATGATGCCTATTTACCAAGTTTTCATCATGGTACCTATCCAAAGCCCCACTGTAGTGGTTTTCACTAGAGGATAATTTTTTTCTTTACTATTTTCAATCCTTTTTCTGATTTTTTTGGATTTTCATTTGTTTTATTTTTTTGGATTTTCTAAAAAAATTTAAGCTCATGTTAGACCACCTAGTGGTGTCGATGTAGATGCTTATTTCATAATGTGCCATCGATATCCTGCCTGAAGAATTTTTTTTACCAAGATATGTGCACTTGAATACAACTTTTGACATTCCTGATCTGCTTCATTGATATCGGGGTTAACTCTGTCTTTGTGTATACATTGTGATAGAGTGCCTTCAAAATCCTTATGATGAAGGTTTGTTGCCAATACATGGTCAATTTGAGAATTGGATATCAGGCATGGAGGTGTGGATGGAGTACTTTTAGCGATAAGAGATGGATTGGTTGACAGTTTGGAACCTTTGACTCTCCAAACTTGGGAAGATGAGCAATGATGGGTGGATACGAAAGTGTACATGGAATTAGGACCAACTACTTGATACACTTTGTATGTCACTTGAAAAACCTTCTTTTCTTTTGTGGACATCCTTGATGGATACTTTTCCCTTTTTTGATTTTGCCCCACAGTTTCTTTGACTGATGGAGTTTGATAGGGATGATCTTTCTTTGTATTCTTTGGTATCCATTTGTATTTGATTTGTCCATTATGCTTTCCATGTTCTTTTTCTTTGATAACGTTCTTCGTACTTTGATTCAATTATTTCTTTTGACGTTGGTCCCAATTCATGGATGGGGTGATGGGTGGATGAAGATTCATGACGTGGCTGGTTGTAGTATTGACACTAGTTTCATCATAAGGACTCTTCATGCTCCCTATGTTGACGTTTGCTTGAGATGAAGTTTCTCCCAGTATGGTGGTAGTAGTACCTTCATGCTTTGATTTTTCTTGTTCTGAGAGCTCTTGTTTAGAATGCATTCTTTGAAAAATGACCATTACAGATGATGTTATTGGAATTTGCTGCTCTACTAGCTTCAAAATATCATGTTTTGTCTAACCTGTTTCCTTAAGTGGATACTGCTGGATATCTTCATACATGATGCCCTCAGTCTGAATTTGGGATATGTCTGATCTTAATGTTCTCAACTCAATTTGACTATAGGAATTGATAACTTGCTCTTTTTATGTAATAATGTCAGTAGTAAAAGAATCTTATTCTGAATGAAGATCATCTATGTGTCCATCCACAAAAATCATCTCATCGGTAGATGGAGGAGAATGTGCTATATGGATGTGATCATCATTTGTGACATCTTGTATAGATAGGAGAGTGTCCATTACATCATTGTAGTATCTTGGAGATACAAATTCTTGATCTTGATTAATTTTGGGCTTGCATTTTTCATGCTTTGGATCAAGTTCTTGACATGGGTCAATTTCAAAGGATTCTTGGATATCTTTATTAGGAATGGGAACTGGCTCAATATCCTCTGGATCGTTAAGTGGATTTGGATCAAATGTTGAGTTGAAGATTCCTTCAATATCTAAAAACATGTCTTGGAAAGGACCATTGCTAGACCTTGGTGAAAGACGTTGATCATGCTCTGGAATAAATTCTTGAGATATGTCCTCTAACTTATTAGGTTTGATGTAGAGACATTTTCATTATGGTCATTGGTCAATAGATTGTTGATTACAGGATCAAATAATGTTAACACTCCTTGAAATGGATCATTATCAGATATTGTTGAAGGATTCTTATCATGATAAAAAAGTGACTCTTGATGTATGTCAAGATTTGATCTTTGGATGAGGTAGCAACATCTTCCATGTGTTTGTTGATGGATAGGTCTTGATCATGTGATCGTTGACTTGGATCGATACATGGAGTCGCTAACATTTTGCTAGGATTTTGAACAACATTTGCTTGTTGGGCTTGGTATTGGGCTTTAGCTTGCACTTGCACTTGAGCCTGGCCTTGTAGTGTGGCTTGGGCTACTTGAGCAACTTGTGCAGATTGTTGAACAACTAGTTGTGCAGCTCGTCGATTTTGGTTTTGTTAGTGTGTGTTCTGATAAGTAACCTATTAAGTGGCTTGAAATGTAATGTTGTGTTGGTTTGATGTGTTTTGTTTGGGTGGTGGTGGCGGCGGAGGTGATTTTAGAACAGTGCTTGTTGTGGTGATAAGAGGTGTCATCACATTGATGATTGGTATTTGAGTGGTGGATGGTGTAATTGATATGATTGGTCCTTGAGAGACCGTGTTTTGATATATTATGGGGGTGGTTGATGATATTGTGATTGCTTGTGCATTTTTCGTCTATTGTTGCGATGTCATTGACAAGTTCTGAAAGTTTGGCATAATGTTTTGATTGATGTTCGAGATGTTGGTTTGATTGATATTTGGTAAAGGGGAAAGCCCTAAGCTAAGGAGTGGTGTGGGTGATGATGGTAATGGTGATTTTAGAATAGTGTTGGATGTAGTGACAATTCATTGAGATACATTTGGAGTGATCGTGAGGTTTTGATATATGATGGGTGTGATAAGGGTGGTTGGAGTGATCAAGGTGATAGGAATGGTCAGAATGACCAAGGTGATAGATCCTTGGGCAACCATATTTTGATTTTTTAGGATTGATGTTGTCATTTGATTAGGTACCATCTGTTGGTGCGATGTCAATGGTATATTCAAAGGATTTGATGTGATGGCTTGATTGGTGTTAGGTGGATTGATTTGGATGGAGTGATTGGTGCTAGGTAAAGGAGGAAGCCCTAAACCAAGGAACGATGTTGATATGGGAAATGGTGGTGGAGATGTCTCTTGGCACAATGAATCAACTATTTTCATAAGTGTAGCAATTTGATCTCGCCAAATTTGGTCTTGATTTCGATCTTGACTCCCTTGATATAGTTAATTTGCTTTTTGTTCAAGTAGGTTTGGGATGTATACTTGTGGTTTTTGAATGGGATCATGGACAAATTGATTTTGGACAATGTTATGATTTGGGATGATGTTTAGATTTGGCATGATAGGTTGAATTTGAACATTGTTGGTGTCGGGGATCATATTGCCTTGATTTAGGTAACTTTAATTTTGCATGGTGTTACCTTGACTTGGATTAATACATGGAGTCGTTATCATCATGTTTGGACTTTGAACAACATTTGTGTGATTTGAAAACATATCTATCCCAAATTTTGCCAATTTTGGATTCAAAATATTCATGTTTGGTAAAGTTGTACTTGGTACATTCTCATTTGGCATGTAGGGATTTGATGGGATAATGTTGTTTGTTTGAAGACTCATGCTTTCATTGTTTGGTTGATAGATTTGTAAATTTGGAATTGGATTTAAATCTACCATTGGAAAAGGTGTTCCAAGATTTAGATTGGGTAGACTCACATTTGTTGTACCATTGAGGTTTGTAGGAGATAATGATCCCATGTATAAATGTGAGTTTTGAAAATCAATTGGCATTGTAAGGTTTTGATAGTTTGGTTGACTTGGATTACTCATGATGTATGGATCAAGTTTATATTCCATGTTCCTCTTGTGTTTTGACCTTGTTGTAAAAGTGACCTCTAAGGTGTTTAGGACCAATGATGAGATGAAGGATGAAAGGGGTGAATGATATGAGTGTTGAATGTTTAGGGACTTTGTATCAATGCTAGACTTGGGGCTTGATTTTGATTGGTTTTGATTGGATTTGGATAATGGACTTGTAAACCCTAAGATGTTAGATGTGATCTTAGGATGAACTTGTTCAAAGGGGTGCTAATTTAACTAGAGGTATGAGAAAGGATGCATTCCCATACTCCTAACTAAACAAGGTGATTTTGATTTTGATGATTTACCCAAGTCTAGAATGATGTTTCCAAAGCTACAAAGTTGCTTGGTAGGATGGGATGATAGATGTTTGAAATGGATGAAGTGTTTGATTTTGATCCTAAATGAACCTAAGAAGGATTTTTTTACAAGGCCAAGGTTTTGAAGAACATGCTTTTCCCTTCAAACCAAAAGATCAATGTTTGCTCAAAAGACCATAAGACAAAAGATGTACAATCACATGTGTGGGGTTCAATTGATTTCATCTTGATTAGTGAATTTTTTTTTACCACAAACACTTCTTTGATTAGCTTTCCCAAACTAGATTTCCAATGTCCTAAATTCTTTTCATCCCACAAAGTGCTATGTGGAATTCAAGGAAATCAAGGCAAGGGTTACCTATTGTTGAACTTTAGTAGACAAATTGAGATGTAATCCAAGCATTTAGAAACCTCTAAGGATGTGAATCCCAAGGGAAAGAAATAACACATGAATTGAGTCAATTGTATTTGTCTCCTAAAGGGTTTGAAATTTTGATGATGATGTTTAAGTGCTTGTTTCCAATATTTTTTTGAACAAGCAAAGAATTTTGCAACCAAAAATAAGTACAACCCTATGGATTGTTGGGATTATGGATGCACAGTCCTTGAAGCTGCAGTCTTCGATGTAGGACCTTTAAGCCAGGAAAGATAATCAACCACCCAGAAAGTGTTGCAACTAGGCATGCACAATGGAGATTCTATATTGATATGATATCTGATTGATATCTTGATATATTACAAATGAACAAGATGCCTGATTATATAGGCATGAAATAAACCCTAATATGCATGAGATGTTGCCATGTGTCTTGATCTAACAACATGTGACAACATGTGAACCCTAATGGTGATGATCATTAAATGATGAGATAAGTTCTAGAAGGACAACTCATCTTCTAGAAGGAATCTTATCTCCTACAAATAAGGAAGGGAATATTATCCCATTTATTAAATGATTTATCTAATAATGCAACCTAGGACTTAATTAATTAAATGCAAGACCTAAGTTAGCTTATGTTAGTGTAATAATTAATTAATTACACCAACACCCCCATAAGTGCAACTTAGGGAGGAAAATGCAATGATTATGCAGAGATGATGATGATGATGGGTCCCGGCCACGAGGCCATGTTAGGTACCCATGTACATGATAAAAAATCTCCAACAACCAGAGAAAAGGGGAAACCCAATGGGAACAAAACCCCTCTCCAAAAGAGAGATGAAAATGCAGAAAATGTGAGATAGGATGGGAAGGATGGAGGACTCTCAAATACCCCCCAAGTACACCATCTGTCACATGGATACAATACAATCAATGCCCCCCCATAGGAGAGAAAGAGAGAGACTATATAGCCCCCCCAGAAGATGATATCACCTGCAAGAAAGGTAAGTGTCTGAAGATAAAACAAGATCCAATGTCGACAAACAACTTGTCTCCCTTTCAGAAGAAACAAAACCAATTGCAAGTGCAAAGATGCTTCCCATTCTGGATAGGAATTGAAGGAAGGAAGGATGGATGTCAATGATGTCTTTGAATGATGCTCAAATGTCTCCTTGCCTGATGATGAAGATGCCACAATCAATGAAGAGGGTGACAAATCAGGATGATGCAGAAACTGATGCTGAACAATATCCAAAGACTGAGATATGATGGATGTGATGGAGACTTGATAGCCTCCCCTGAATGAAGTGTCCTCAAAACCACTGAAAGAAGTCTGAAGAAAATCCAATGGTTGATGAAGAAGAAACCTCAAGTCCTGAATGGAGTAACAAGGAAGAAGTCTCAGATATGAAATCTCTGAAGAGAAACTCAATGCCTCCAAGGTAGTCTCTGAATTCCCAATCAAGGTTGAGACAAAATAATGAGGAGACTCAAAACAACTCTCCAAAGTGTGATCTGAATAGAGGAGTGATATCCCCTCAAGAATGTTCTCCAAACTTGTAGAAGTAGCCAAATCAGTGATACCTGAAACAAAGCCATCATGTGATGTCAAGTCTGAAAAACTGAATGTGTCCTGATCGATGATGATGGTGGAAGCCGCAATCAATGATTCTGGACAAGGAATCACTGAATGTGAAGGGATACCAACTATCTCTGATGAAGAAAAAGCACTGAAAGGAACCTTGTCAACCTCTTCGGAAAGATCAAGGTAATCAACTTCTTGCACAACAATAGCATCATGGGGAACTTGATCTGAAGCAAGACATTCTGAAACATGACCATTGGGGAATGGTGGAGTATCTGAATCTCCGTAGATCTCCCAAAGCTTAGTCCAAAGAATGTGAGGACAATCACAATGATCAATAGCATTCAAAACATCACAATCAACTTGCATAGAATTAATCTCCAAAATAGTGTATCTGCTGCAACTCCAAGCAAGTTCATGAATACCTTCACTTGGATGAGGAACTATACCAGATAGATATGGCAACAAATCAAGTAAATGAAGATGGTGGAAGATCCCATCTCGCCATTGTGAATAGCTACCCTTGTGCAACATAACCAAAGAAGGAGAGAAATATGCAAGCCCCATGATGAATTTTCTTCACAAAAAAACAAAGACACTAACCTTCAATAGCAAATAAAGACTTCCAAATATGATTTACAACTGAAGTGATGCAACCCGGATCAAAAAATCATTTCCCAAGCTTCAGGATGTCCAGGTTATTGAACAAATGCACCAAATTGAAAAAATCAATGCAAGAGTACCTGGAGTTGAAACTGATCAGGGGATCTAGACTGATGAAAAAAAGCTCTGAATCACCTTCCTGATGCCGCTGGAATCACTGAAATCTAATGAGCGGTTGCGAAGATACAAGCTTTTATGTCCAAATTAGGGTTTGGACTTCAATTGGATGTATAAATGTCTGCGAGAAAAATTTCATAGAACGGATGTCACCATTGGAAAGTACACAAAATTCCCTTTCCGATGGTATATCATTTGCAAAAAATTGATACCCTGGGTGAAAGTTATGATCAAATGAAAAAAATGCCTATATTAGGCACTTCGCAGGCTAACTAGGGTCAAAAATCTGGCCCCCGGGCTAAAAAAAATAGCCCTGGTCGCTGATATGACCAGGGGTCGGGCGCTGGCAAAAAAGAAAAGTGCCACCGGATAGGTGGCGGCGGGGCGGAGCTTGCGGGCGGAGCCGCTGATGATGGTGGCGCTGCTCAGAGATGGACGGGGGCCCTCGGTCGTAGATGGGACCGAGGGCACGGCAGGCGGAAGCTCCAAATATGCTGGTAGAAAATGCCGGTGGTGAGCAAAGATTTCGGCGATCGACAGGAGCTGATGAAGATGACCAGTGGATGTGACCCTCGGCAATGGTACGAGCCCGGTCTGCAGAACGGTTGGCGGATGATGTGATGGCCGGTGGTTAGGATGTCGACGAAAGGAGGGCCGACAAGGATGGTACCTCCCTCTGCCAATATTAATGACACCAACGAAGATTTCTATAGATTATTATTTTGAATGGCCGACAGAAAAATAAATCCGCATAGATTGATAATATTTAAATGCCGAAAAAACTATATTTTGATTTTTAATATTGCTTTGAAAGCAATTAAAAATCAATATGCCGACAATAAAATATAATATGCAGAAAAAAAAAAAATATGTATTGCATGCCGATGAAATAAACCCCAATGTGCCGATGGGAATTAACAAATAAAATCCCTAATATGATGCCGACGGGTGAATTAATACCAGGTCGCCTGAATTTTTTAAATTTTTCTGCAACTATATAAAAATAGTATTTTACCAAATAATAAAAATATTAGCCCAATTTTTCTGAAACGAAAAGTGGCCTGTGTATAAAAAAAATTTGCCTCAGAGGACAACTGACCGAGATGATTTTTTGCTGCAAATTGTACGGATAGTACAATTGATTTTGCAAACCCTAAAAATACCTCTGAAGCTCCCGGGTTGATGCATCCGATTTTGATGAATGGGTAGGCGATCCTAGGGTTTCGAGGCATTCTGAAGACAATGGCGAGCTCGGATTTGACTCTATCTGCTTCAGAAATCAGCTTGGTCCCCGGGTGGAAACAAGTAGCCTTCAATGGAAACCTTCAAGCCTACGGAGAATCTCGCACACCAACTTTCTTGATCGAGGGTTGATGTTTCACTAGATAAGCTCTGATACCATGTTGGGATTATGGATGCACAGTCCTTGAAGCTACAGTCTTCAATGTAGGACCTTTAAGCCAGGAAAGATAATCAACCACCCAGAAAGTGTTGCAACTAGGCATGCACAATGGAGATTCTATATTGATATGATATCTGATTGATATCTTGATATATTACAAATGAACAAGATGCCTGATTATATAGGCATGAACTAAACCCTAATATGCATGAGATGTTGCCACGTGTCTTGATCTAACAACATGTGACAACATGTGAACCCTAATGGTGATGATCATTAAATGATGAGATAAGTTCTAGAAGGACAACTCATCTTCTAGAAGGAATCTTATCTCCTACAAATAAGGAAGGGAATATTATCCCATTTATTAAATGATTTATCTAATAATGCAACCTAGGACTTAATTAATTAAATGCAAGACCTAAGTTATCTTATGTTAGTGTAATAATTAATTAATTACACCAACATGGATATGGAAGACAATATTTTTTGGATTCCCACTTGGACAAGTCCAGCTATGCTTATCTTTAGCGAATGGTTAGATGCTTGACTCTAGTGGCTCCCCTCCACAGCTCATTAATGTCATTCGGGGCAACCAAGCATCAACACCCATGAAACTCCCATGGCATGCTTTCCATTTCTACTAAAAGACTGTAAAAGTGTGGGCGGCTTCAAAACGACCGTTCTTACACCAACAAATAGATCAAGGATTTTGGCAATTCTAAAACATGGGCTTTAATTAGGATTTTCCATTTGTGGAGATTGACCCATATGGCTAGAGTCCCTTTTCAGATCCATCTTGTTGGAGCCAACTGCGTGATATTGGTGTTTACTCCAATACCCACATTTATATCAAGGTTGGAAATACTCTTGGCTTTAGAGTGTTACCGGTTGAGTCGTTCCCTTGCGTGAGTACTTTTTCACCAAGGCAAGCCCTCTAAGATAAACAAAAGCGAGTAAAGACAATATCTGTAACTCAATCAATCTTTGTTTGCAACACAAAGAAAGAGAATATACACAATAATGCTCCACTCACACTCACACAAGATTTTGTTCAATTTTAAAACCAAAATGAAGTGTGGAGGTGATCACTTTATCTCAAACTAAAATCACAAAAAAAGCCTCTTGATTCTCAAGATCACTATAAAGTGCGAGAGAAGCGCATACGTCCTTTTTCAATGAAGTTAGTTTAAGTAAGCTACCATGAAAACAAAGCTGCACTTGTTCATTTTAGATCCACAAAGCAATTATGAATTCTTTTTAAAGCACCAAAGGACAAATGAGAGTTGTTTTGTTCAATTGTTAACCAAAAAAACAAATTCTAGTAAGTTGTAATCCTAAGGTTCATTTTAAGCCTTTGCAAAAATTGAAAGGGTTCTTTTTAAAGCCCAAACAAAATTAGTGTCCTAAGCGAAGAGGGATAACAATTTCTTAAAAGTGTTCAACAAACACTAAAGTGTTTAAAAACACTTTGATTTTGTGAAATACTATCATCATGCTTCTCCTTCTTTTTCTTTCGAATGATCGAACCTACAAGAATGAAAACTAGTCAGATTCTGCAAAACATAGAGGTCAAAAACAAAAAAATAGAAGATAAATTGATTGAATATGATAAAAAATCACGTGCTAAAATAAAACTTAAGCCTTGTACTCCCTGCCAGCGGCGCAACCCATGACTGCGTCAGAGTTTGATTTCTCAGTGGTGCTATACAACACCGCTTACCAGTTAGTGACACTCTATGTCCAGACTAGTGAGCTCGATTGCGTTGCACTTTTGCTTAGTGTCACTATTTAAAATTTAAATTCAAAAATTTTAGGCAGGATGGCTAAAGCGTCGCAGTTTGATTTGTCAGCACTACTATATGGTGATGTTGGAGAGCCAACAGTGCTAAAATAGTGACATTGAGCTTCTAGCATTGGAATTTTCCAGTGTACAAGCAAAAACACAGAATTTTGTGAGAAAAGTGATAAAAAAATGAGATGTTGCCCTCCTTCTAGTGCCAAATGTGTGAACCCCAATCCTAATACCTGCAAAACAATAAGAACAAACACATTAAAGGATTGAAATGCAAGTTAAGATCAAGATTCCCCATTAAATCCATTTAACTATGCTCAAAATAGGAATAAAACAAGAACAAAATGAAAGAAGATGAAAAACAAACTAAATCCTATTAAGAACATGCAAACTCTTGATCTTATGGGGGAGTTGGTGCCAATTTGATGTGGAAATTGGCCCTTTCCCAACTCCTATGCAAGCTTTGTTGATTGGTGATGAAGAGTGATCCACTTTGATGAAGATTGATGCATGCTCCAATGAGAAAATCTGCATAACCTAGCTATGAACTCAATGATATTGATGAAAATGGCTCAAGATTTGAGTATAGTAACTTTGCATAATTTGTGGATGATGAAATGAAGAGATGAGCTCTTTATTTATAGATGTGATTGAAGGATGAATGTCCAAAATTGAGCAATGTGGGACTAACATTCATCCAATGGCAAGATGCCACTTGTCAACATATGAGTGGATGAAGGATGTGCAAGTTTTGAGGATTGTGCCAATAAATGCATATTTTTGAATTTCAAATTTGTTGAAATGACTTGCAAGAGGGAAGAGAAAATGCAATAAATGCCACTTGGCTCAAGGAAAAGGACATGTAAGATGGAGTAAATGCCTTGTTGGATGTACATTTCAACTTGGATTTTTGAATTCAAACTTGAAGAATATTCCAAAAGATTCCCTGTTGAGGAAAATAGAGATTTAATAAATGAATTAAATCTATTTTCATGTGCAAGTGGGAAAAGCTAGAGGATGGGACATGGATTAGAATTAAATTAATCAAGGGTCAATTAATTTAATAGGAGATTAGATGATGTGACTTATTTGACTTAGATTTATGGATTTTTTAAAATCAAATAAAGAGCAAAATGTGATAAGAGATTTAATTAAATAAAGATTTTGATTTATTTAATTAAAAGAGATGATGTTAGATCAAATTAAATAACGTTTTAATTTATTTAATTTAATAGATAGACTTTAGAGATTTAATCAAATAAAATAAATTATTTAATTAAATAGGGATAATTAGATCAGATGATTAATTTAATTATCGAGAAGAGGTGACTTAATTAGATAACTAATTTATTTAATTAAGAAAGGAATATTGATGAATTTAATTAGATAAGGGAATTTGATTAAATGGTTAGACTGAGGGATAATTCAGAACAAAGCGATGTTAGTAGATCGGGATCAAGTGTACAATATCAATCTGTATATTTTCTATGTCTACAGTTTGAACCTGCAGCAATTTGCATACCAACTTCCCATCTCAGGAACTCCATTTCAAGATTCACCTTCCCTCCAGCTTAACTCTGTAAGTCTGCCCTGTGATTACCAACAAAATCACATTGAACCGAACTAAGAAATTCCATGCATGTCATGAACTGACACTCGAGAGACCTTGGAGTGATTTTCAGCAACTTGTTGTTGGAGATTGCCTTTCAAGAGAGGTAGTGTGCCTATGCATTACCTGTATTGAGAAGTGCATAAAAAACACATCAACGATGATCACTATTTTATGACTCGGATTAATGATAGTTGGCTATGGAACAAGAGAATGTGTCACATCAACTTTGATAACATAGTTAGAATTAGTTCAATTCAAGCAATGAGAGATCTACCAAGGATTACAAATCCTATCAATGTTATTTGCAGAGATTGTTTATTTGGAAAATAAACTAGAAGTGGTTTCAAGGGAAAAGAATAATATTCCATCAAATTGTTGGAATTGGTACACACATACCTTTTTGGTCCAACAGGAGTGAGAAGCCAAGTCAAGTTGACAGGTATTTCATTCTTTTGATTGATGATTTTTCTAGAATGACATGGGTTACTATTTTTAGAGAAAAATATGAAGCCCTAGATAGATTTAAAGCATTTAAAGCTATGGTTGAGAATCAAATTGATTTGAAGATCAAGTGTTTGAGGTCTAACAGAGGTGGAGAGTTCACCTCCAATGAATTTAACATATTTTGTGAGAATAATGGTATAAAGAGGTACTTGTTTTCCATTAGGACTCCTCAGTAGAATGGAGTAGTTGAAAGGAAAAATAACACTATTCAAGAAGCTGCAAGGACTATGATGAGAGAAGAAAATCTACCAAAATTCTATTGGAGAGAAGCAATTCATATTGATGTTCACATACTTAATAGATTTCAAGCAAAGGCTAACATAACAAAGAATCCCTATGAGTTGTGGTATGAAATTATTCCTATTGTCAAATACTTTAGAGTGTTTGGAAGAAAATGCTATATTAGAAGAGATGATGAAAACTTGGGAAAGTTTGATGCAAGGTTTGATGAAGGTATCTTACTTGGATATTCTACTAAATTAAAAGTTTATAGATTTTACAATAAAAGAATAAGAAGGATTGTTGAAAGTGCAAGTCTCAAGGATGATGAAGACATGCATAATTTGGTTATAATAGATGGATATGAGTTAGATGAGTTTTCTTGTGGAGAAGAAGAAGAAAAAGCTAAGGAAAAAGAAGTACAGAATGAAGAGGAAAAATCTCTTGAAAAGACCACTAAAACTCCTAAATATGTGTAGAGAAATCATTTTGAAGAACAGATCATTAGAGACAAAAACAAAGGTGTGTTGACAAGAAGAAGAGTTGTTGAAGTAGAGGTAAATCTATGTTTACTTTCTAAAATTGAACCGAAGACAGTAACTGATATATGCAAAGATGAACATTGGATGAAGGCAATGGAAGAACTTATGTATATTGAGAAGAATTAAAATTGGGAACTGGTTCCTAGACCTAAAAACAAAAACATTATTGGAACTAAGTGGGTATTTAGAAAAAAATTGAATAAGAATGGAGAAGTGGTAAGAAACAAGGTGAAGCTTGTGTGTAAGGGCTATGCATAATTTGAAGGAATAAAATTGGAGGAGACATTTTCTTTGGTGGCTAGAATGGAAGCGATAAGGATTTTTTTGGCTTTTACAACACATAAAGACTTTAAAATTTATCAAATGGATGTGAAGTCTTCTTTCTTGATTGGAGAATTGGAAAAATTAGTTTACATGGAACAATCGAAAGGATTTCAATTGTTAGATAAACCTAATATGGTCTATAGATTGAAGAAGGCATTGTATGGACTGAAGAAAGCTCCTAGATCTTGGTATGCAAGGTTGGGAAAATATTTGATATAGCAAGGATTCAACAAAGGCATCACAGATAGTAATCTTTACTTTATGGTTGAGAAAGATCAAATCTTGATGGTGGTTGTGTATGTTGATGACAATTTTTGGAGGCAATGAAGCTATGTGCAATAACTTTGTAGAAGAGATACAAAAGGAGTTTGATATGTCTATGTTTGGGGATATGAATTTCTTCCTTGGGCTACAAATCAATCAAATAGATAAAGGCATATTCATTTCACAATCAAAGTATGTTAGAGAAATGTTGAAGAAGTTTGGAATGGAAGGCTCCAAACCGGTATGTACTCCTATGGTTATTGGTTACAAAATAAGTAAGGATGATGAATCCCCTAAGGCTGATCAGAGAAAGTATAGATCTATGATTGGTGGATTGCTATACCTAACTACTTCTAGATCGGATATCATGCATACAGTTTGTCTTGTGGCTAAATTTCAAGAAGATCCTAGAGAGTCACATGTTGCAGCAATAAAAAGGATATTCAAATATTTGAAGGATACTTCAGATAATGGCTTGTGGTATCCTAAGGATATTGATTTTTCATTAAGTACTTACATAGATGTAGATTGGGTTGGTTGTGTGGATGATGGGAAAATTACAAGCGATGGTGCATTCTTTCTTGGATGCAGATTGGTATCATGGCTAAGTAAGAAACAAGATTTTATTTTTTTATCTACTACAGAGGCTGAGTATATTGCAGCAACATATTTCTGCACACAAGTGTTGTGGATGAGGAAAATATTGAAGGATATTAGAGTGGTGTATGATGAGCCTATTTTTATATTTTATGATAATACAAGTGCAATTAATATTTTAAAGAACCTTGTGATGCATTCAAGGATAAAACATATTTCAATCGGATATCACTTTCTAAGAGAGAACGTTGTGAGAATGAAGTAAAGCTTGAGTATGTACCTACAAAGGATTAGATTGCTAACATATTTACTTAGGCTCTTCCTAAGGATACTTTTGAGAATCTTCAAGAGAAGTTGGGGGTTATTGCCCCTCCTTTGAACTAGATGCATATGGAGATGTATTAGTCTGATGGATCTATGAATTCATTCTCTATTAAGATTGACGTTTGTGGCTACCTCTCAGGGGGAGTAGGTAGTGACATTATTTATGTTTATCATTAGTTCCTTCCCAATGGTCAATATTCTATTTAGTAAAAAAAGAAATTAGTAGGGTTAAGATTCCAAAACTTACCAATGATAGATTTTTCACAAAGCTCCTTGATTTGGGAGTTGAGGTGCTCTTTTGAGAATGTCACTTGAATGATGCCTTGAGCATGGAATTTTATTGCTTTCTTGGGCCCTCATGTGGTTCTTAGATAATAGTTTTGTGTCTTTTTGTTGTAGTTGAGGCATCAAATTGTGGATTTTATTGAATTTTGGAACTTAAATTCTCCTTGTTATGTTGCCTGACAAGTTTCCTAATGGCTTTTGAAACCATAGTTTCCTTGGTAGAGGGGGTTAAAGGGGGAACTAGAAGGACTTGGTTTTGAGATGGATATATTGTTGGGAAATGTCGTAGGGCCCTTCCTACCTTCCAATTCCTTTGAGAGAATGTTTTTGGGCCCTAAAATTTTGGACTTACTTGACTATTGACAATAAAGTATAGGCTTTTTCCAACCTTCAAAACCCTTCCCGCTATTCCATGTCCTTTGAAAAGAGATTATACATATTCCCTAGCCTTCGACTACCTTGATTTTTTATGATGATATGGCCAGTGTGTACTCTTTTTCCAAGCTCTACCATTTGGAAACCATCACCATGGCACTTCTAAGAAATGAAAACCCTCGCCATGGTGGTTTTGAGATTTTTTTTTTGAAAAATTCTCATTAGGTGTGTTTCATGCTCTAATGGCCATATTTTTCGCATGCACATAAGTTTAAAACTTAGTTGATATTTAGATTCACGGTGTGGTAATCATGTGATGAGAAACTTTGAAATGATCTCTACTCTAGACAAGTCAATAAAATCATACATTACTTAGGACAATAATAATAGAGTGTCAATCATGGAAAAATAAAATGTCAATATTCTAAGCAAGGAGAGAAAAATATTATTTTAGATGTTTAATTTGTTCCTTGTTTAAATCAAAACTTAAAACACCATTAGTATCTTGTTTAAATGGTTATAGAATGTATTTCAGAAACAAAGAATGTGTAATTTTTGACCAAATTCTATGAAATCAACTAATAGAAAAAAATAAAATGATTAACAACATTTTTTCCTTCAAGTTGACACATGTATTGAAAGTTTATTTCTCTCAAAAAACAAAGTATTCAACCCAAAAAATATCAATCAAGCAATACCTCTTCAACTAAACATTTATTTAGAATTTTAGAAAAGGTTTCCACTCAAGATTTGAATGAAGTAATACCATAGAATTTTCAACTAAAAATAAAATATGAGAATTGGATTTGACACTTAAATTTTGGAGGCCTAAATTTGATACACAAAAGGATAAATAAATTTTTTGTATAAATCATGTGAAATATGTACATCTTGGGAAAGAAAAACATAGTTCATCATGAACCCAATTGATAAATTAATTAGAGTAGAGGCATCATTAAAGATTATTCATTTTGATTTGTGTAGACGAATGTGAACACCTTCAGTTAGTGATTTTTTTTACTTTTTAAAATTTGTGGATGAGTACAACACAAAAATACAAGTGTGTTTCCTAAAACATAAGCATGATTTGTTCATATTTTTCTTAATTCAAATCTCTAGTTTAGAAGAAAAGTGGAAACTATCTCAAAGTTTATAGAAATGATATAGGTGGAAAATTGATCTCAAATGCCTTCTAAATTTTTGTAAGGATCATTGAATGCACAAGCAACTTATTACTAGGTTAACACCACAATAGAATGGTGTGATAAAAGTAAAAGTAAAATAATTATGGATATGACAACTTGATTAATATGTTGAAGGATAAAAATTTACCAAATGAGTATTGAGGTGGGGCTATAGCATGTGCATTCTACATAATGCATAAATATACAACTAAGTGTGTTAAGAATACAATTTAAGTAACATGGAGTAGAATAAAACATAATATTTCTCATATGAAAGTGTTTAGATGTTTGGAAAATGTAAATTTTTTTAGTGATTTATGAAAAGAAAAAGGTAGTTCAAGGGAGAAAAGTGCATCCTTGTAGGATATAGGAAACAATCAAAAAAATATAATTTGTATAATCTAATAACTAGAAAAGTGGCAATAAGTAGAGACATTCAATTCATAGAAGAATCATGGATGGAAGTTTGGAAAAAAAAAAGTATTGCAACAAGTTTACTAAAATATGGTAAAATAAGTATTGAGTTGAATAAGTATCACCTCCTTTCTAGCACCTTCCATTCCTTCTCAAGTTCAAAAAAGTGGTCCATAAGTTACACCTGTAACATCAAGTAGAAGGACATACTCACATATTTAGACAAGAACTCCATCTATTAAACAAACACAAGC
Organism: Sequoia sempervirens; assembly: GCA_007258455.2. Lineage (NCBI taxonomy): Eukaryota > Viridiplantae > Streptophyta > Pinopsida > Cupressales > Cupressaceae > Sequoia > Sequoia sempervirens. The sequence continues at coordinate 367,972,833 of VDFB02000015.1, read as the reverse complement.
ATTATAAGCTATACCTGATGTGAAATTAGTTGTAATAGACATTCTTAATTTTCACAAGTAGTTCAGTTCCTTTTTAAGAAGCAATTGATGTTGAAAATTAGGCTTGAGTCATGGATGAAGAGGTTGATACTATAGAAAAGAACCATATATGGGAGTTGAGTGGATTTTCTAAAATGAAAAGATATGATAATGGTAAAGTTGGTCTATGAGACTAGGCCTAATGTAGAATGAGATGTGCAAAAGCATTGAGAGATACTAGTAGAAAAGATTTCATGACAACTTAGAGTTGATTACAATGAAATGTTTTCTCTAGTAGTTTAATTAGACATAATACGAATAATGTTGGCAATAACAACTCAAAATAAGTGGTATGTATACCAAATAGATGTACAATGAAGATTTTTGGATGGTTTCCTTAAAGGTGGTCATGTATGTCAAGTAACCATGAGGATATGAGATCTTATACCACAAAGACAAGGTCTATAAACTAAATAAATTTATCTAATCATTCAAGAAAGCTCTTAGATAATGGTGATATATCAATTGATTCATTAAAAAGGAGTCGTGAAGATGGAACTTGAGATTACTGATTTGGGTTTCATAAAATCTTTTCTTGGCATTGAGGTGAATCAATTTGTATATGAGTTATTCATTTCCCAAGCCAACTATGTCAAATATATATTTTTTAAATATTCGATAAAAAAATTATGAGGTTAGATCAAAACTAGTTGTAATAGGTTTGAAGCTAGGAAAGGATGAAAAGGGATTGAGTGTTGATCAAATATTTTATAAAGACTCATTGGTAATTTAATATACTTGACAACCACAAGGAAAAACATTATGTATAGTGTGAGCCTTATTTCAAGGTTTTGGAGTCTCCATATGACTCTGATTAGCAAGTAGAAAAAAGATTTTGAGATATGTAAGTTCAAACTCATAGAAAATATTATAAATAGTGATTGTGCAAGCAACATTAATGATAAAAAGAGTACAATTGGTTATATTTTTACTTTGGAATAAGTGTACTATTATGAACATTTGAGAAACAATTTATTTTCACATTTTCATTAGTAGAAACATAATATATAATAGCAATAATGGCAACATGTTAGATAATTTGTATTAAAAGAGTGTTAATAGATTTGATGCACAAATGATATGTAACAAAAAAAAGTGTGACAAAAACTCAACAATTGTATTCTTCAAGAATCTAGTATTTCACAAAAGAAGCAAACATATAGACACCAAATACGATATCATTAATGAAATAATCAACAAATAAGAGATTTACTTGAAATTTTGTAGGTCTAATGATCAATAATTAAATATTTTCACCAAGCCACTTGAAAAAAAGCTTTGAGTATCTAAGAGATCATTTAGAAAGTAATTGTGATTGAGAGATAATGTTGAGATTATAGTGCCAACAACTACTATCTATTGTTTGTCCTATTTTCTTTGCAACAAATAATGCCACTGTATAAGCCATTTCTGCATTAAATAAGGGAGAGGGCCCTATCGTGGGTAGGGTAACTTTGACCCCCTAGTCCATGTCAATAGCGTCCAAATCGGCTTCTTTTTTTTGCCATGTCCCTTGACCGTCGAGCTGGCAATATGTAATTTTTTTTTGGAGAAAATTTGAGCACGTTTTCGGATGTTTTGGGGGCGCTTTTCAAAAACCACAAAAAAAGAGCCAAAAAAAGTGATGGACCGATCGTGGGTAAGTAAGTCATGTAATATTGGTATGCTGATGTGGCATTACATGATTGGTCAATTTGTGTATTTTTTGAATTGAAGGGATTGGTAGTTGAACACTAAGTGTAAATTTATTGACACTTTTATTGCCCAAAAGTGGGCCCCAAACTGTCCAAAGTTAGCCCCCAGGCTGTCCATATCTATACTAGTGATTGGACACTGTCCCACGATCGGCTCCTCTCCCTTAAATTTACATCTATCCCACATCTTCATTATGTTTTCGTTTTATTTGTCTTTGACTTGTTGCAAGATCATGTCACATCCTGGTCAGAAGGACACCTTTCACGTAGGAATGGTAAAACAAAATAAATAAAAGTTAATAAAAGACAATATTTTAAATCAGGCATAGTCGAGGGAACTGGAAGAAACAATAAATAGAGCACACAACCGTCATTAAAGAGGAGAGGGGCATGTGATTGAAGGGAAGAGTCATGCCATTAATAGGGCGTGGTGACCCTTCTTCGAAGTAGGAAAAATTACAGGACTTGAGTCAAATTGGCACGCCAAACACCTAGTCATTCACCCATGACCACATGAAAAAAATGTATCTTTTTGGGCATACGACAACCTCCATAAAAATCTGCAACATGGGCTCAATTTGGGGGGGAGTGAGAACAGGAAGGTAGTGAGAGAGCTTAGGAGGAGGCACGCAGTTCTGGAAAAAGAACAAGGGAAGCAGAAGGGAGAATAGCGAGTGAAATAGAGAGAGACAAGATAAAGGCAGAGGGACGGGTGAAAGGAGGTGTCCAGGGAGTAGTAGAGTTGCAGAGATGTTGAGAGGATTTTCTCAGGAAGGAAAATGTAGGCAAAAAAGATCGATAGGAGAGTAAAATGTAGTGGGAAGCAAGATGCAAGGGCCGTTTCGAGCGAATATAGAGACGTTTGGGGAGAATGGTGAATGCTCGAGAAGAGTTGAGGCGCACAAATTTGAGCGAGAATACAGAATACATAGAGAGGTTAGAGGAGCATGAATAGAGGGAGGCAGAGAAGAATGGATGGCACTGCAAGTGCAAAATAGGAGGATGGTGTGAGGGCTGACAAAACACCTGAAGGAAATGGGGTCATCAACTGTAATGGTGATCAAGAATTGCACGAAGCAGATTTGATGAAAAGGCTTTAGAAACTTTCGAGTGAAGGCAGACCATAGGTGTGAATCTCAAATCCACAACCCTTGATTGCACCCTTCCTTCTTGTTTCACTATGAGAGCTCACAAACTAGTTTTAGACATCCATTAATTCGCGAGAAAAGAGGAGGCAACAGTAGTATTTGTACAAAGGAATTTACAGAGATAGATGCACCATGACACAAGTTGGGTATGGTCTATAATGAAAATGGCTATGATAAAGGGCCAACATGGAGCTAGCTGAAAAGATTTTTGTGCCTACATCAAAAACATTTTCAATATTTTCTAGAGTTGAGTACCCTCTTTCACCTTTGCTTTCCTAAGATAGTATTTAATTGATTTAGGTTTTCTTCTATGAAATATTAGATAATTCTCCCCTTTCACAAGTATGTTCTACATATATTTAACATTTTGTTACAAATTTAAGCTCCTTGTCTAAGCATAGATATGGTCATTATAAGGGATCTCTGAGAATTTATGTTAGCCAAAATATTTAGTTTATTAAATACTTAGTTGAATAGTGTGATTTAAAGTCACTTCATTCAAGAAGGAATGTACATACTTTTGTTTGTTGCATGTTTATTTAAGATGATAACGAGAATGTCACTATAATGTATCAAAATATATAGTTTATCAATATTAATTAAAATGAAAAATATTCATGAAAATGATAAAATTAATCTTGATCAACCCATTTGGATTTTGGATGGACTAACTACCTTATTAAATATGTAAAAAATCCTTGTACAAATCATTATTAAGCCAATAAACTTGTTCTTATAATGGTTATAAAATTATCTCAATATACTTGATAGTGTTGTGGTTTACTTTTGACTATAAAATTTATGTTCCTTAATCATTTAAAGTTGCATGCGGTGTATATAAAAATAAAGGTCCCACCTTACTCAATTTTTCCTCATGTACAAGCCTTAACATGGTTGATAATAAAGGGTTAAAGCCCCTATTTAATCAATAGACTGTATTAAACGAAATACTAAATTAATATTCATGCGTGCAAGACACATTGACTGTCCTCATCATGATAGAAACATGAGTTTAAATATCATCACCCTTTTTTTATGGATATAGATAAGTCCATTGTCATGGTTTGCGAACCTACAAATTGTTGAAGCTCTAGAAGACAAAATATATCTAATCCCCTTATTAAATGGAACCTTGAGTTGTCTCTAGCAATATTAAGATTGCAAGTGACCATAAGCTATGACATTGACTTGTAAGCACAATATTGCTCCAAACTTAGATAAAAATGTATGCTAGCACTTGAATATATATCAAGTACTTAATCATATGACCTATTGCCTTCTAGATCTATTAGGCATGCAATAAATACAAAAGTGTTACTAGTACTACTAATTATATTATTGAGCACGTGCATTAACATATGAGGATCATTCCATTATTGTGTCATTAGTTTTCATAAGTATGACACCATCATTGGTCATGTTTAAAGCAAGTTTATAACTAATGTGTTATGTATTCCAAGGTTCAAAAGGATATTATGTGACCATTTGAGAAATTCTATTGCAAAAGAAATAGGAATAATAAGGTCATTTAATGTCATTTTATTTCCCATGATTATTACAATAAGACATGATATACGGTTCTAGGATGGCATTGGGTATTGAGGTAAAGGCCTTAATGATTAAACAAACATCAATTACCCCTAGGGTATGAGAACCTCAATTGGAAATCAGACTTATATCCTTAAGTTTATTATGTCTTTCCACCCTACTATGACTTTTCCTTCTTAGATGAAAGCTATAGAGATGCTATAAAGATCACTAGTTGACCCCTTACTTATCTTAACATGTGTGTGTGAGGAGTTGAGTTGGAAATTACTTTGGTAATTAGAGTAGGAAGAGTTATACATTACATTTGGTTGCAATATCGTAATGCAAGTCCAAAGATAATTTATTATTAAGTAATAATCATATCCCCTAGATCGATGAGATGAACTTAGAAGAGAGTCGGAGTGTTCAAACAAGATTATAAATAAAATGGGTCAAGTTTAAGACCTTGATATCCTTAGATGAAAGTGTTATAGTATGGGTTGTTAAATAATATATTTAATTATATTCTTCTAGTTATTGTAAGCATTAACGAAACCTTGATTATGGGGAACTTGTGTGTATACATCCCTTAAGAGGCTTTGTAAGGAGAACTATGTGTGACATTGACCTGTTTGAAAGTAGGAATGTAGGTAGTCCTTGGGCGAAGGATGTCCCTGTGACCTCAAGTCCATAGGGGGAGGGTCTAGGGGGGATAACTCCCAAATGTTGGGATTGTTCCTACATGGTTTTACCTTTCATCCTTCGTAAGCTTCAGTTTGAGGCTAAAATGGGTATCAAATGGGTATGATCAAGTTAAGGGAATTTAATAACTTATATATTTAATACATAATAGGTTTCTATTAAATAGAATGAAGTAAAAAAATTAACTACTTTATAATGGGTAGTTGATTATACGTATATAATGGGTAAAGTCCATCTTGTGTTGGTTTCATATATCTCTTATGTGTTTGTGTAATTCAACTCCATATTTATGTGTTTATGTATAGGCCCATGTGTATCTGTTGAATGAGATTGTGATTTATGTTATGTATGACCCGCCCAAGGTATGCAGTCTTCTCTGTGTTTAAACTTTCTTCTCTGTTTTGTTTCTTCTCTCTGCCTTTTCAGCCACAACGCCTTGTTTAGACCATATGCAGACTTGCTAAAAATATATCTACAGATTTACTTATTAATAATTATTTGTAAAATATTTTTTTCCAAAAAGTTAATAAATTGCGTTTTTCCGCATTGAAGGATTTTGGTCACCATCTCTCTGCGCAAAAGTATGATGTAAGAGGAATTCGAAAAGACGAAGACCATCAGTTGCCAGTATTTTTGCAAAATCAAGATATATGCGGGTTGAAACTTCTGGCAGTTCAAAATTCCACACTTCTACAACAATTCAATAGTGTGTCTGGAGATTTGATATGGTTTCGCTTGCGTCAATCCGCGGACTCTTTAAATCCTTCTCCCCCATTACAGAGAAGTTTAAGTAGTCTCATTCCTTCTACTCCCTTACAGAGAAGTTTAAGAAGTTTAAGAAGTTTAAGTAATCTCATTCCTTCTGCTCTCTTACACAGAAGTTTAAGCAATCTCATTCATTCTACTCTCTTACTGAGAAGTTTAAGAGTGCTGGAAGTTCATGGTATCAACTCTCAAGATTTCTGCAACTTGTTTGATGATCGTGAGGTATGTACATCTTTTCTCAGCCAACGTTTCAACTTCACCACAGCTTTTCCATTTTGTAATTGCAAATATTCATAGCAATTAAAACACTATTGGTATTGCAGCCTCCTTCGCAGCTGTGTGCACTGGAAATCACACGCACAAAAGATGTTACAAGCGTAAGCACAGCTAGTCTTTCCACAGTCGTAAGCACAGATGGTACTTCAACAGTCGTTTCCACAAAACAGGGTTCAGCTTCACAGACTTCAGATTCATTGCAGGCTACAATAAATCTTGGACACTGGCTTCAGCCGAGGTTAGAAAAGCTGAACTTCAAGAATTTGGGTAAGATAGTCTTACAAAATATTTCAGGCCTGAAAACTATCCCAATTAAGTTTGAGGAAGTAAGAAAGCTGAGACATGTAGATCTATCTGGCTGCAGCGATTTGGAGGTTTTGCCAGCTTCTTTTACGGAAGAATTGTTGGAACTTCAATACTTGGCATTGCGAGATTGCAGGAAGCTCGTTCTCCAAGATTTTGGAAAAATCTCCAGCCTTGAGTATCTCGACTTTCAGGGTTGCTCTATGCTACGTGAAATGCCTATGAGAACTGAAGTTCAGAAATCTTTAAAGTATTTAAATGTGATCCATACTGAGCTCTTGGCATTGCCTCATTGTATAGGACAGCTGGAAGATCTGGAAGAACTACATATAGGGAGCTCCAAATTGACAGAGATACCAACTTCTCTATATAATTTGTGCAGATTAACAGACTTGACTCTGTTAGGATGCACCGAGCTACTTTTTATTGACAACTCTATTGAAAAGTTAGTACATTTGGAAAGTCTTAGAATATATAATTGTGGAATGAGAGCATTACCCAAAAAAATTGCATGGATGAATACGAAAATTTTGGATGTTCAAGGGTGTCCACTTGATTTCGAGCAGTTGTTGATAGGAATGGATTCAGGAAATATGCGACTAGATACTTCTCAGGCGAAGGGAAGTACTGATCAGGTTGCGTATCCAAATCGCCCGAGTTGTTTAACAGATTTAATTATAAGAGACAGCTATATTTCACAAATACTCATTCCTCAGGCCGACAGGTTCTTTCCCAAACTTGAGACTGTTGATCTTTCCAGCAATCGTCTTTTGACAGATGTTGGAAGCTTACCAGACAGTTTGATAAGTCTGAAGGTGATGAACTGTTCAAAGTTGAGAACACTGGCATGCCTCTCTAACCTGGCAAGACTTAAAGTTCTTGATGTAAGCGGATGTGATAAACTAGAAACAGTTAGTGTGAAAGGTCTCAGCTCAATAGAAGTAATTAAAGGCAATGGGTGTTGGAAGCTGCGGAACATTGAGGGTCTGGAGGAGTTGAAAAAGTTGTCTTATTTTCAGATCTCCATCAATGGGTTGTCCGGATCAAGCTTTAGCAAGGCCGTGGTGAGTCACAATAAAATTCATAATCTTGTCCTCAAAGAAATTCTAGAACATTTTATTTCTTTCCTTCTTGTACAGATAATAAATGGCTAGATAAACTATGTTTATGGCAGATAGATAGGCAGATAGATAGATAACTTGTTCAAAATGAATAAAAATATCCTTCCTCATTGTCATCCTAAGTGGAATCTTAAGAGAACTCAAAAACCTTCAAACCACACACAGTATAAAAGAAATATTTAAGTGAGAGTGAGTTAAAGTACACGAGGCTACCAACAAGAAGTTGCTTGGATCAACATCCTCATCTTTTTTTATTCCAACTTGACTTTAATCATTAAGTGGAGTAGAAATATTCTTACAAGACGATTGTTATGAAAGATTTAGTCTTTAAAATATTCATAAATCTTGGAGCTTGTTTAGAGACTTTCTTAACCTTCAAATTAATTGTTGATGTCTTTATAATCTTAATCTTTAAAATATTCATAAATCTTGGAGCTTCCTTAGAGACTTTCTTAACCTTTAAATTAATTGTTGATGTCTTAAACTCTCAAATTCAAATGGTTGATTTGTGTGGATCTTTTCATCAATTTCTCAATTTGAAACATCCATTTGATGAAAGGACCACCTAAAATGAGTCATTGATGTTATAATACCTACTAATACTGATCTTTGTTATATTTATGAGGATATACTTAACAACTTGACGAGAATAGAGAAAATAAACTTTAACAAGAAAGTTGTTAAGTATATTCCCAGACATTGATCACTTTTATACCTTTCCTCTTCACACTTATAACATGTGATGGTGTTTTCTCTTCTAAAATTGTCCCTATGATTTTTCATTCATTTTTTTTCTTATTTTTATTTTGTTGATTTCATTTCCTTTGATTATTTTACTATGAGTTCCATAGATTTTGTTATCTTTGATTTTGCTATGATTTGTCTTGATTTCATGTGCCTCCACCCATAAATGTATGTGAAACATTGTTGGACTCACCTATGATTTTTTTATGCTATCATCTTCATTCAACAAAGCCCTATATGCTACTTTAAGTTTTATATTTTCAAATAATCTAGTTTCTCCAATGTGCATATGAAATTGTGATACATATTTTTTGGACTTTCAATTGGAAAATCTATAATTTCTATTTTTTTTATTCTACCCTCATTGCAAGTTGTTTTCACAAATTATACAATTTTGGGATAATCATTTATGCTATCTATTTCCTTGATTTTTACACAACAATTTCCTTCTAATATCCATGAATTTTAATTTGTTGTTTCTTTCATACATTGTAATTTTTTGTATATTTTCTTTGTTGCTTTAGGACATTGAGATTGAATATTAATTCTAGGACTAATTTTTCATAGAATATTTTTTCATATATTAATATCCATTTGATCTCATTTTCCATGTTTACACACATCTACAAGGTTGTCTTTTATTTCTAATTCCCATAAACATTTTATTTGTAGAATTAATTTTATCTCAAATTTCCTATCTATTCCTTCACTAACCACAATATTAGAATTTACAAATAATGTCATATCTAGAATAAATAACATACAATGAAATATATCAAAAGCATACAATGAAATATGGGTTTTGGGTCCCTTCAAAACTTGTTTTACCCTTAATAAAAAACTTACAATGAAATATTTATAATTTTTTTTTGGATAAAAGGCAATAGACTACTCATACTACTATTAATATTAAAAACATTCATAAAATACATGCAAATCAAACTAGAAATAGAAAAATTGATAGAAAACAATGTTCCCAATAGAAGTGAGAGAAGAAAAAAAACCTCGTAAGGGAGAATAAACATTTTGTGTATGGCACAAGAAAACAAAATAAAATATAGTAGTAGAGGGGGACAAACCCTAATATTGAGCTCCCTAAAGAATAAGGAATATAACCTTGGGTCAATTATTTTGATTCCTTTAAGGAAGTAGGCCTTAGAGGTATGCTACATGTCATAGGAGGAAGTAGATTACATGAAATATTTTCATCATATAAACTAATATAAAAGGACCAAGTTCTAGGCTATGATAATTAATGGCCTCTTCAAAGATCTCTATATTATCCTCTAGGCTAAATGTACCCATTAAAATTTAGACAAAGTATAAATGGGTCTTCGATGATTTTATTTAGAGTGAATAACCACTTATTGAAGTCAAACCACACATATGTCATATCCATTTGCAATAGACTAAAATATCTCTTCATAAATGTAATATTTTATTATGTCTCCTTGATTTTGACCTTCTCATGAACCAAATAAATAAGGAATTCATATAATTTATGTCTTATAATTATAAATAGAAACATATCAAACTCTTGAATCAGTTCACTATTAAAATATATGACAATTTTTTATTTTTTTTATCAAAAGGCTATAAGCCTATAATATATTAATATATATGAAATTTCAGTTACAAGGATGCCAAAAAACTTTGACATTGGCTAAGATGACTGTCCTTTTCCCTAATTTCTAATTTTTTTCTTCAAACAACCATGGAAAAAATTCTATTACATAGTTATCCCACATACTTGGAACAAAAAATGGCCGCAAGTCTACAATATTGTGATTTTTTCCTTCCATCAGCCTATCACAAAACAAAGATAATATTTCCTATACATATTAGACTATATATGCATATTATCATTTATATTTTAACCATCTGCAAAAGGTTCCATTACTAATTTTCACCTCCAACTAAAGGGCATTGCACTGAATTTTTGCCAATTTCTTCAGGATCAACATCATTAGCTCGATTGGTTGACTATGAGTGTGACATTGATAACAAGAACAAGGTGAGGAAACTTTGGTTGATATTTAGGAACACACTCGTGAGTTAAGAGTATGACTATTGCATGGTACTTTCTTTAAAACTTGTTGACTTTATCATCTCCCAGCTTAAAATGATATTTAGCAAGAGCTCTATACAAATGTCTTGAACAATCTAGCTTAATTGACGTCTTAAATGCTTCAAGGAGCTCTACAAATTTCTACTTGTGAACTAGGTAGTTTCTTGGAAAGAGTCCTAAATATGCTTCACCATTCCATAGATCATATGCTTGGACACTTTGAAGAAAAGCATTATTCTCCATAAAAACTTTATTAACTGTCTTTACTACAATGCTTAGGACTATTTGATAATCATTCACCAAGTCAAGAAAATTTGAGATAAATATTGATACCAAATTGGAAGGATAAATTATCCTATGAGTCTGCGGGCATATAATTTCCTCACCAATTACAAACTTTATACAACTACAGGTAGATGAGCAACTTACCTTGAATGCTTGATGCAACTGCTCCTTTTCTATGGTGCCTGAAAACATCAACTCCCATGGTTGCACTTGAAATATTGCCCTATAATTCCTTGGAAGATACTCCATATCAACAAAAAACCAACTTAACCAGCTTAAATCACAACCCACCAACTAATATGTCGATCACAAAACATACTTACAACACGGCTTGGATCAAATACTATGTTGAACACAAGTCTTAGACAACACCAAATGAAGGAATTGAAGGCCTGAAATCTGCATGAAAGTGCACTTCTTACCAAGCACCACTAAATGGTAGCACACAATACCCTGCTAACTGTATGAGAATGCATTCTATAAGAGCCCCGACATGAGACTAAGAGAAGGAAAAAATTGAGATAAAATGCACAAATTACCACTCAACCAGTGTCTCTATAAATAGCAAAACTGACCCAAATAATTATTCGACACGGTAGACTCAAGCTTTGAAAGAATCAAGAGAAAAATACAATAGATTATCCTTTCATCAGAAAACATGCTTGAATTAAGTATGTCGGACTACAAAGTCCTTTCATAATAAACCTCCCAGTACTAAATAAGATTAAGGTTCACACCTCATGCTTAAAATTTAACTCCTTATTATGAATTGTAAACCTTCATACCTTTTCCCTACACAATAAATCACACATTAGCATTTAAAAAGAGCATAATCCTTTGCACGCCTGAGAATTTTTTTCCCATGCTCCAAATGTAATGCCCCATCTTAATAACCTAAGGAATGTTGCAATTGTGTATAAAAGTGAAATATTTTTTTTTAAAGTAATAATATTAAGTTAATTAGTTGCATACATTCACTAAGTTACACGACGTTACACTACTTGATTTTCCATAGACGACTTTAGTATTTAGCGTTACACATATTTAATTAACATAAACATTAAAAAGGTAAACATTGCACATCATTTGAAATTCCATTCAAGATAATCAAAAGAACAAATATGATTTCTTACATTGCATTTGATAAGATTTTACAGTACTCATTCATCTGATGAGGTAGATCAATAATGGTTACAATTACATTTTACAATGTTCACCTCATAATCAATTGAGGGATGTTACACAATACAAGATTTACAAGAATGCAATAAAGAAAGTACATCTATATCCAAGTGCGAGCTCTCCATCCATAAAGCTCTCGTTGCCATGATCATAAACTCGGGACCCAATGGAGTAAGATGCACGTTCCACCCAACCATGTGGTACCCATAGGTCCACCCCCTGTGCTAGGAGATAGTAATATGGTTACCTAGACATAATCTACTAACCCTAGACACAAGTACATAACTAACAAATAGTTACATTGCTTCCAGATTTAAGACAATCGAATGTACTAAGTACACAAGGTTAACTATTATTTTAGGTGGAGTGTCATCACAATATTGCAAAGGTTACCCTGGTGTTTCTTCCTAGGTTCCGGCCCCCAACTTGGGTTACCCTGGTAACCTCTTATGAAACCCGGCCCCATTTGCAAACTATTGCGGAATCGAATATCTTTTAAGGTAACAAGATATCGATTTTCCATTCCAAGCCTTCTCATCTTATACTCAAGACTAAATTAGCTCAAGAGTCCATAAGTGAGGCATAATCATATTATTAAGGATTTTAAATCTAACTACTGTGTTATTTAGTTATCACTTGACTTACTAACTCTTTGTAAGTTACCCTGACACCACTTTGTGTGTCGGCCCTTACACAGAGCCACTCCCCTAAACATAACATAGGTATACTAAGTTTTTCTTGACTAAGGTTGACAAGGTGCACAAATTTCAATCACATAATAACAAATGACACACAACGGTCATTAAAACTTTTATTCATAAACCAGGTAACAATACACCATATTCTAGCACGTGCATAACCCAAGTCAACTCAAGAAATACATATGAACAATAATATCACCCTTTCTATACAAATCGTTCTAGAAGACTTAAACATCTAAGACTTTCCCAATTTGCCCAATAAGAAACACAATTAAAGCAAATCAAGAAAAGTAAATGTCTACTATTCGGATTTACTAAATCCAGTCATTCAAAGAATTAACAAGAATTATAGCAACTTAATAGTAATTCTTTTCTCAAATGATAAAGAAAATTGCATTTAAATATTCTAACTTTAACTTTCACAATTTCATATATTTAAATAATCATCAATTTATCAAATGTAAATATTTCATTTAAATAAAATCAAATTTTAAACCATACTCATATTATTTTTCAAAAATTAAAATAATCATTTAAATAATTTTATTTAAATAATTATTTTATCTTATTAATTATATTTTATTTTATTTAACTATATTAAATTTTTAATTTAATATAATGTCATTTATTTATAAATAAAAATCTATATATATAATATATTATATATAATATACTAAAAACATATTATATATAAAATATATATTATAAAATATATTATATAAAATAGAATTAATTAAAAAAAAATACATACAAGGTTTCATACCCAAAGGTAGGGCCGGCTGCCTTCACACAGCCGAACCCTCCATGGGCACGGCTGTGTGGGCAGCGCCAGCGCTGCCCTCACTGCCGCTCCCTTATGGGGGTCGGCTGTGAGGGTTAAGCCCCCAACACTTCCATTAAAATTAAAAAATTCACAATTTTTTTTTTATTAAAAATTTTTAGCGATTTTTATATATTCACGTACGATGATTTATTTAAAGGCATTCAACACTGCATTTTTAATAAAAAAGATACATATATGAATATATATATATATATATAACACCATTACATATACATATATGAATATATATATATATATATATATATATATATAATTTTTAAATAATAATAAAAATACTGTAACTGGACAACAATTTTCAACAGAGTTTTCAACAGGAAAATGGAAAAGCTTCAAATCTGAGTAATTTAATTCCCAAATTAATAAATTATTACAAAACCCCAAATTAATCACCAAATTTAACAGATGATTTTAACATAAAACCCTTCTAAAATTTTGTCAATTTCTTCTGTAGGTTTTCTACTGTTAAAATACAACTCTATTTTCCCCATTTTATTTCTCTATAATTCTTTGTTTTCACAATTTTCACAGAAAGAAAATTAAATTTCTACAAAATTATTTCACAAAAGAAAAAGTCTCCGAGAAGAATTACAAAATTCACAATACAAATATTTCTTCAGAAAATTTTTTTTTAAAGAAACAAATTTAAATACTAAGAAAAATACCTGTTCTCCTGTGATTTGATGGACTTAGTTGTTGAAGAGAGAATCTTTTGCTTGTTGACTGCAATCCTCCAAGCTTCTCCAAAATACCAAATCCAAAAGAATCTAGAACCAACCACAAAGAACTTCAAACCAAAGGGATCTTCCACAAAAATACAACATATAGAGGAAATCACAAATTCTCTAAAAATAATTTTTAAACAGCAAGCTATTCTTTCATTTCCTGTGAAGAAAATTGATAAACCTTCTGTATTTCCCAGATCCCAGATATCCTCCGAGAATTTCCTCAACAAAATGCAATAAATTAAACTGGCACACATGTCGAGAAGATGAAAATATCTTTAACAACTTCTTGGCAATCTTGCCTTTCAAGATTTGCATGCATTTATTTATTTAAAATTTTAATTTTCAAATACAAAATTTATTTAACAATTAAAAATGCCATTTCCCAATAATATTAATTTCAAATTTTATTTAAATTTATTCACACACATTTAAAACAATTTTAATTTAATTAATTAATTTATTTAATTAAATGAATTTAATCTTAATGATCAAATTATTTAACCAAACAAACTAATTAATTTATTAAATAACATGTAAAACTTATTTCTTTAACATTTAAAAATTAATTTAAATAATAGTAAATTAAAGCATAATAACTATCATTAAAATTGATAAAAAATTCCTTTCAAGTAATTGATTCAGGAACAAACAAGACCACCTATGACTCTGAACTAAAACTGACAATGTACTGTGACCGGGTTAAAGACTAGACTAGGATGAACCATGCTACTACCTCCCAATCAACATATCCATTGAGACTTGACACGCTCAGACCTGAGTAACCAGGTGGAGTCGGTGTCATGTACCTGCAATCCTGCAACCAAACAAATATCATGCATATACATATAATCCATAATACAGGCACACCATGCGGCAAAAATCATGGACATCATAGGGCACTCACAAGTGAGTGATGCAATTCCATTCTCCACACCAATACACGTCACATTAGACTGACGAATTAAATAACAGTTAGTCCATCATAAACATACATATAGCAATAATCATCTGAAGGAAAACATCTACACTATATCAAAGCATGTCAGAAATCAATTATCACCATACAATGTATCATCATGTCACAAAGTGAATCCACTGTCGCTCAAAATCAGCGATCAAAATATCCAAACCAAAGTACCAAAATCTAACAGTATGAAAACATGTAACCAGAAAACATAAGCATAAATGGAGGGGTACTACATCAAATCTACCAATTAGTATCAAGCTCCTCTGAAGCTTATACTCTAAAAATAGTGCTAAGTACATTGTTCTGTTGAAACACATGGAACCTGACAAATATGTTTGTGCAAACTTAGGAGGAATAAAACAATCCTTTACTTTTTGGTTTTTGTACTATTTCCCATTGCTATCCCCGCTGCTAAATTATATGAACAAGCATTATATCCAATTTAGATAGACCCACTTGAAATAGCTTCAACATATGCTCACTTAAAATGATAACTCTAGTACAGTATATTCATCCTTAAGCATATGACTCAAGCCAAATAAAGATTGCTAACATCACATCCAATCATTTCACACATTCCATGACACATGTGAATGACTTTCTGAAAAAATTGTGTTTGCATAGTTGGCCTACCCTTGCAACCTTATGTGATAGCTTGCCACAATCCCCTACCACATCATATCCTATATAATTCACCTACCACTTAGACCCTTACTTGCTCCATCGTGGCATCCAATTCTTGAATGCTTTCAAAAAAAATCTCATAAAATAACAATATGCATTACATCTTCTGATTGATCACATCCTAGATTGGCAAGAAATCTGCCAAGACCTTATCCCTATGCTAACTTGAATAGCTAAACACTTTATCAAAAAATAGCTATGCACTATCAAATTTAGCTAACCCAACTTAGAGCAATGTGTAAGCATGTGTACACTTAATTTTAAAGTGTCATATCAAAATTTTCACCACATTTGACAGACTTTCATACTACAAATTGGTTGCATAAAATTTTAGCTTTACACATGCTTCGACAAAGGAAAATAAAGTTGTACAAAATTGCACCTTAATGCATATTTTTCCACGAAGCATAAATTTTTTGATATCCTGTGAACTTATCCCTGTAAAATACCTTTCCTTTAATGCTTACATTTATCATTTTCATAAATAGATTTATAAAAATGACTAATCAATTTTATATTGTGCACTGAGAATACCCCCATCTTTTACCAATATTTATTGTAATTTAGGATGAAAATTCCCTAATATAGCTATATGTGTAACTTCATTTTCTGATTGTTCACAACCTAGATTAGCCAAAAAATCTGCCATGGTGTTCCCTTCTCTATAAATATGAAGAATCTGATATTGCCCTATTTTGTCCAGCAATGCCCAAATCTGCTTGACTATATATACCCCAACCTCCAGTTTACAATATTACGCTCCCAACATGCATTTAATAGGATCAACGAGCCACCTTCTATTTGAATTCTATCAAGCTTAAAACTGCTTGCTAATTTTAGACCTTGCAATAATGCTTGCGTCTCTGCTACATTATTAGAACCATATTCCAACTTGAAAGGCTTTACACAGAGTACCATTCCTTTATAATCCCTAATGATCACCCCTACTCTACAAGATCTTGGATTTCCTTTAGCCACTCCATCTATATTCAACTTGAACATACCAAATGGTGGAGGATTCCATTTTATGTTTTCTTTGTCAACCTTTTGAACTAATTTATGCAAACTCCGTTTGAATGGAAAGCTAAGAAGAGGCCAAGACAACATCAACTTTGAATCCCAATCAGTAAAAAATTGATCCAATATGCTCATCTTTTTGCACATACCCATTTATTGTTTTAGAAATTGATTTCTCGAAAGAATTTAAGACCTAGTTGAGATCAAGTTTCTCTTTTCTAAAAATTCATCTATTTCTTCCCCACCATATACCCCAAACCACTAATGCAGAAATAATGCTTCAAATGCTTGCAAAAAATGAGTTTTGATAAAGCCTCAACCAGCTTGAAAAAAACTTCCAAAGAGTATCTAGAAATGATGATTGCCAATGCATTTTACTTACTATGAACATCCAACGTGAATGTGCTATTGGGCATAACATAAATAGATAATTGACATTTTCAAATTCTAGATCACAAAGAACACATTTAAAAGGCATATCTATCCCTAGTTTTGCAAGCTTATCACTTGTCAAAATTTTGTTTTTGATGGCCAACCATGAAAAATAACCTGCTTTAGGAAAAACCATTGAGCTCTAACAAAATTTATACTCTTTGTACCACTACATGTGAACCAGCTTGTGATATTGATTTATAGCCCTCCTTCATTGTATAAGACCCTGATTTTGACTTTTCCCATATTATCCTATCGTTACTAGGTGATTGGAAAACAACCTGACCCTGAAGAATAGGTTTTAGTAACCTCTTATGTTCATTGCTAATTGGTAGCTCTGAAAAATCCTTCCATTGTACTTTACCAGTGAGAACATCTACTTGGTGAATGTACTTTTTAACCCTTGTCCCTCATCTATTTGACAACAATATTTTTAAACTTTGAAAGTCATGTAGTGAATTTATAATTAGATGTCCATTCCAGGAATCCTTCTATAAATGCACCTCATTACCATTATTCACTTCCCATGTTAAATGTGAAACAATGATTTTCCTACAAGAAACTAAAAAAGTCCATATTGCAGACCCTACAGGTCGATTTGAAACTGTATGGTAAAAGCACAAAGTTGTATCACACTTTATAAAGGAAATGGCCAACACTGATCCAACTTTTAAACTTGAATCACTAAAAAGTGGCATATATGTTTTGAATTTTGGAATGATGTAAACTAGTAAAATATGTATTTTTAGTATATTTTATGTTTGTATTTTAAAAAAAAAATTTAAAAAAATATTTTAAACTAGTTTAAAATGAATTAACACTATAATTTAGTTGTTGATAAAAAGCTAAAAAAATGAAGTTGCATGAGACGTCAAACTTTTTATACTAAATTTTACTTTTTTTCTTTCAAATTTTTTGTGTATTTATAACATGAAACTTTAATGCATGGATATCTCTTTTCCAATTTTGATAAATATATATTCTTAAATAAATATTAAAATGTGTGTGAATCAAAAAGCGGTTGTTTCCACTGGACGCCAACTTTCATATTAAATATTTATCTAAAATGAAAAAAATTATACCATCTTGAAATAGATTCTTTTATCTAGTGCATCATATATATATATATATATAATAATAAGTTTTAGTATTTTTCCTTGGCATGGTAATCAACCTAATATTTTGTGTTGATAACCTAATTTTAGTATAAATTAAAAAATAAAATATAAATAATAATAAACTATTAAAATAAATATACTTTTGAAAACTACGCTTATAGATCTACAAAAGGGTATTTTTATATTTTTAAAAAAATATTATTTACATTAGTAGTCCAATTATTAAAACTTTAAGTTTTTTAAATAATTTTAAGTTTTTGGTAAATTGGACTCAAAGTGGTGTTCCATATATTTTTAGCCAACAATTTTAGTTGAAAAAGTTTTGGAAGTATCTAACTTAGCTAGAATGAATCTTACTAGATCATATGTTTGACCAAAATTGATTTTTAGGTAGAAATAATTAAATTCAGTTGTGCTGATAAGTTGGCTGAAAGTGTGACACATCTTTGTGCTTTTACCATGTAAGAATTCTTGATGGGCTAAAATTATCCAAGTACTTATGTTGCATGAGCCTGCACCATTTCAACTGGGGCTTTATATACATATGCCATACCATTTTACCACCTATTTCCAAGTTTCTTTCCACCATATTGTGAAGTCCTACTCCACCGAGCTTAATTTCTCCAAGCACATTGTATCCAAAGAGATTAAAGGTATTTTCTTCTTACTATCCAAGTTACCAGTCCATAGAAAATTTCTAATTAGTTTTGAATTTGAACAATAATGGATTTAGGAGCTTTTAAAACTGACATATAATAATTTGGAATAGTGGATAACACAGTTTTCACCATCAAAATTATCCCCAATAAAGAAAACCATCTCCCTTTTCAAGATCTAATATTTTTTCTTGAATGCTTTGGATAATTGTTTTCCAATAAGATATCTTATTTTGGTCTACAAAGAAAGGAATACCAAGATATTTGCAAGGAATTTGTGCTTGTTGAAAACCTAACAACTTCACAATTCGTTTCTCAATAACAAGTTTTGTATTGAACACATATAATTTCGATTTTCCCTCATTTATTTTTTGTCCCGAAGCAAAGTATATTTATCCAAAACTGATTTTATGTTCAAAGCTTCTGATGCTACAACTTTTCCAAAAAGCAATATATCATCAGCAAAAAGAGAATGTGTTGTTGTTATATTTGTATTTGGTATACAAATTCCCTAAATAGTTCCCTTCTCATGAGCTTTATGGATTGACCTACTCAAAGCCTCTACTAAAATAATGAACAAAAATGGTGAAAGTGGATCACCTTTCCGTACCCCTTGAGTTGATCCAAAAAAACCAACTACTAAATCATTTAGCAACACTGAAAATTTGGCACCTGGCAAACATGACATAATCCTTTTACACCACTTAGGGGAAAAACCAAATTTCAATAATACCTGCTTCAGAAAGGATCATTCTACCCTATCATATGCTTCCAGTTTTATAATCATGGAAGACACTTTATTTACAGTAGTGGAGTGCAGAACTTCATGAGCAACAATTGTACCTTATGTTGTCTCTCTACTAGGAATAAAACCACCTTGCTCTTCTAATATGATTGTAGAAACAAGAGGATATAACTGTAAATAAATGGCCTTTGTAAAAGAATTATAAATAGTGTTGCAGAGTGAAATAGGCTGAAAGTATAAGAAAGTATTTGGAGAAGTTAACTTTGGAATGATTACACTATTAGTTACAATGAACTTCTTTAACATGCCATTTTATTTTCTTGAATCCTCCAAAGCATTTAGAATATCAACCCCAATGAATTGTTCAACTTTCCCTTTTTACAAATTATTCAACTTTCCCTTTTTATAAATATATATGAATTGGAAAACACTAATAAAAAAAACAGTGTGACCAAGCTATTACAGTTTAGAGGAAAACCTAAAAAAATAATACACTAGAAATGTATAAAGACCAAAAAATATTTTAATACTTTAAAGTAGTTTATCATTTCTCTTTCATATTTAGGGAGAATGATCTTGTAACAATGAATGAGGAAATGGTTATTTTAAATTGCATCCATTCTTTGGTTATTAAGGATATGAATTGTTTTATAATGGGGTTGGTTACTCTTGCATAATTTGAGAAAAAAATATTTTCCAAATGAATAAATACAAGTATCCTTGCCTTGATAACTTCCCTATTGATCTTTTTCAATAATTCTAGGACATCTTGAAGGATGATATTTTGGAAATTATGTGTGGATTACAAACTAATAAGAAAATGTTTAAAGAATTATATTATATTGTTTTCTCTTTGATTCTTAAGAAAGTGGGGGGGAATATTTTTATTTATTTCATCTTATTCTCATTTTAATATCTCCTACAATATCATCATTAAAATAATTGTTGATCATTTTAATTGGATTTTAGATTCTTTGATATAATTTAAATAAGGTACTTTATCAAGAGGCATTAGATTATTGATAGTATTTTTATTTCTTATAAAAAACATTCACTTAATGAGTCATTCTAAAGAGAAATATATGCTTATTAAGATAAACATATGTGGATATTATGATAGGGTTAGATGGATTTTCATTGGGATTGTTTTGTCTTCTTTAGGCCTTCATATAGGGTGGATTGTGTGGGTCATGAGTTTTGTGGATTATTTTCCCTTTTGTATTCTTGCTAATAGAATATCATCTCACTTTTTCCTAGTTACTAGAGGATTAAGACAAGGTGATCCCCTCTCCCACTATATTTTAATTCTTGTGGTTGATGGTTGATGCAGTGGCATCATTTTGTTTTAAATATTTTTTTAATTTTCCCTTAGTTAATGTCATGTGAAGGAAGTAGAAGTTTTAAATTTTAAATTTGAATTTTTTTATTTGGAATGGAAAACTACCTCCTGTGAGCTCATTTAATGAGTAGCATAATGACAGAAATGAAAAAGGAAAAATTGGGCGAGATTTTTTGAACTCAAAATAGGTAGGTGGAGGGATTTATGGAAGTTTTTGCATGTTGTAACTGTTTAGGTTGGATTTTTGGGAGAATTTTGAGGAGAAGCTTCTAGATTTTGGATAATTTTGTGGAGAAGAATAGAATAGTAGAAAAAAAAAGGTAGAATAGAGAGCAAAGAGGGTCCAGAACAACAATATGTAGAAAATATTATAAGGGACAAAGGGAATATGGGAGAGAGTAGCTGAAGTAGAAGCCATAGAGGACAATAGTAGATGTTGCACAAGCGATTGTCATTGCACCAAAAGATCAACCTATTAATGCCCGATACAACTGCCAGATATATACAAGATCCAAGATCCATATGAGGTGATTAAGCCATGTCATGAACCCAAGAATCGCCCTGCACAACACAAGGAGACCAAGGGCGAAACACTTGCAATAATCCCCCCCCCCACACAAGCGATGGCTTCAAACCTGTGACCTCGGCTCTGATGATAATTGTTGCATAGTTGGTTGTCATTGCACCAAAAGATCGACCTGTTAATGTTCGATACAAACACCAGATTTATACAAGATCCAAGATCCACAAGAGGTGGTTAAGCTATTTCACAAACCCAAGCGTTGTGTTGCACAACACAAGGAGACCAAGGGTGAAAATCTTGCAACAACAGAATCATAGAATGAAGAAAGGAAGAAAGAAGAATGACAAAGGGATTTTTGTTCTATAAATTCTTGTGTAAATGCACCCAAAAGAGTGTAAAAAGTTGGATTTTCAATTTAATATAATATTATTCTCTTCATAGTTGTTATCTTCTATAAGTATGTTTATGAATATAATTTATTATGAGTTTTTGTTAGAAAATTGTGTATTTTTTTGCATGTTGTAATGCCCCACCATGCAACCCCAAAGGAAACAATAACAACTAACATTTATCGTACAATTTTTTTTAAATAAGTAACATGCATCATAATAATCATATATCACATGAAATGAAACTTTACATGAACAACATGTAACAAATCCCTTGGGGTTACATGACGGCATTACTTTTGTATCAACATCATTAAATCATGTGAAAGATAAATAACATGAACATGATCATTATATCAATATCATGAAGATACAATGCTCAAGGATTACATCATTACAATAGTACTTCCCAACATGTACGGGAATAGTACTATAGCATGGAATGATGAAATGATATATCAGAGTACAAATCATGAACATTGGTTCTAATACTGGAATATTTTTGGTGTCACTGTAGCTAGCTTCAACACTGCACAACTTGATCAATAGCTGGGGACTCAACGGGGTGCATAGCACGTTCCACCTGACCACGTGGACCCGAAGGCCCACCCCCTGTGCTAGGAGATGACAAGAAGGACTCCCAATGAAACCATCATATGAAACAAGGATTACAATACTATACAACAAGATCAACAATCACATAAGGTAACCTCCAACACAAGAATAACTAACACAAAAATGTAACCAACATAAGAAATAACCAACACAAGACAACAGAACAAAACATCAACATAAACATGACAACATTCGCTTCCAAAGGCTCAAGAAAAACAAGAGGGCACAAAAGCATGCAAGGTTGTTAAAGGGTGGAGTGTCATCGCATAATTACCGCCATAGGTTATCCTAGTAGATCTTCCTAGGCCCTGGCCCCCATCCTGGGTTATCCTAGTAGCCTCTACTGATTTCGGCCCCTCATGCCAACTTATGCGAAATCAACATACCTCTCGTGGAGATGAGGTAGTTGATTTTTCCATTCCGGGCCTTCTCACTCATCCCAAGCCTAAGCAAGCACTTGGGCCCATGAGTGAGGCAACATTATCCGAATGAATGTGTGGATACTACCCAACCCCTCCTAATTTAATCAATTAAGTTATCACTTGTTTACACAACTTCCACATGGGTTATCCAGGCACCCCTTTGTGCATCAACCCCCATTGGAAGCCACTCCCCCAACTATTAATAATATCTCAATAACACAAATGGCAAGCCAACTTGTACAAGGAACCAAATCCAACAAAATAACAACATCAAGTGAGGCATGCACCATATCACGCTAGAACTTCAGAATAATTAAACCCACATTCAAGTGCAAGGCTCAAGCCACATAACCACAAACCAAGTGTAACGGTCAACCATCATCAAATAACAAATCAAGAGATCACCTCCTTATTGGTGAAACAACATAAAACTCAAATAAATGCATCAAGCTTGGTATGGGTTATCCAAGGCGGAACCTCCCAGGTCAGCGGCCCCCACACCAAATCTTGCAAGAAGAAACCATATCCCCTCCAACCTTTAGAAGACCAAAAAACCACTATCACATTGGTTTCCCATCAAAGAAATATCAACAATAACAAGATCTCAAGGAACTATTTTCAATCCACAATTATTGAGTCAACATGTATAAGATAGTGAGTGGCAACATCCCAACCATAAAGTAAAAATCCTCGCATTAACCCTTAGGTACAAAAAGCTCCCTCCATGAAATAACAAATCCACAATCATCACCATGCCACAAACAACCATAAGAACCAAAATCATCTCAAGATCAACAACCGTGACATCAATGGTAAAGTCCACCAATTTATATCTCAATAGAAACCACATGAACGAATAATCAAAACATCCATAAATTCAAATGAAAACGACACTCATTATCCAATCAAATAACCATAACTAAGGGAGACATTCACAATCTTTTTCTTGACTTCGCCACATAGTTCAATCATTAAGTTGTATACTCCTCATAGCTATCTTAAGGTGACTAAATCCTTAACAAAACATTCATCTCTATCAAGGAAATATGAAACCCTAACATTATAAATTACACTTATTACAATAACGATAAATCAATTATTCAATTCATTAGCAGATTTACTAGTCAACTATTTAAAATAATCACTATTCCAAACATAGGTTTACCTAACATAAAGCAAACTACCCCATCTAAATAACTCATCCATTTCAACAAATCTTTTCAAATAACTAACTACAATAAACTAATTTTACCATATAACCAATACATTTCCCAATTTCAATATAAACCTATCCACATTATTTAACTTTTAAATATTGAAATAATAACACATAATTACAAGTAAGTATATATATATATATATATTTCCATATAAGAAATTTCATTTATTTACCCCTTCAGAATTACTCATGTAACTCAAAATAGATAAATAGAGCCATTTTCTTTTGACACAATTTCTAAGCATATCTTCTACTAATCTTTGCTCAAAATGGAGTTGCAATATTTCTATATATATCAATTCCATATTATTCAATTCTAACTCTTGGTTGTTTCAACAAGGAAAAGGATTCTATTCCTAAATGAAATAACTTACATAAAAGGAAACTTTAATCAAACCATTAATGAGAGAAATCGGAATATGAGATAAACTAGAATCTTTCTGAAAACCACTGGAATAATTCTTAAGGTATGCTTAATGATGATCGTTTATTTAATTCACTTCCGATATATTATTGGAATGTTTTCAAATAATAATGAAATCCT
The DNA here is from genome assembly GCA_007258455.2 of Sequoia sempervirens. Classification (NCBI taxonomy): domain Eukaryota; kingdom Viridiplantae; phylum Streptophyta; class Pinopsida; order Cupressales; family Cupressaceae; genus Sequoia; species Sequoia sempervirens. Next base: position 367,948,000 of record VDFB02000015.1, on the reverse strand, counting down.
TTCAGGTGAAGTTGGGTAGTTTCTCTCCTCCAATGATATATATTTATAATAAGGATAGTGGAGATGTTTGCACACATCAAAGGAAGTTACCTCCAAATAAACTTTTGGGCAATCTCATTTAATAAACTAAGGTTGACCAGAGAGTCTCAACAAACTGTCCTGAATGTTAAGCCGACTAGAACGTCCTGAAGGAGAAATATCAATGTTACTTTCATTTACCTCTATAGAGATCTCTAGCTAGGCAATATGCGTAACAAGGATCACACAGATCCTTTTTCCACAGTAGCTACTCAACACTCCCAGCTAAGGGTAAGGTAAATTAAAGCCTAAGAGAGAGGAAATTACAACCTTTATAACTGTTCAAGAAGCATCAGATCTTAACGTCTTCGACACAGCCTTCATGTTGGTTTAGAGAAAGGTTTACGTGAGTTCATTTGGTGAACCGTACATTCAATACAATCACCACACAGTCTACAACTTAGTGGGTAGTATAAATAAAATGGACTCATCCAAAAAGATTACTATTTCGGTTTCAATAGTTAATTATATACCGTTGTTGATTTCTAGACCTTCAGAAGGCTCTCAATATTGCCTTGAAGGAGCTCCCCATAACAAAATACAAAGACAAAGTCAATTAGGGATCTTGGATCATACAATATTGTAGGCAGAGCATTTCCAGCATAACTACTTGTAGTTGGATCCTAAAATGATGCAACTTATGTTCTTCCCTATAACATCTTGGGCAGAAGCAGACAGGTGTGGTGAGATTCAAATAGCAAGGAGATTGATGAAAGAGGAATTTAACAAGATACTCTGGTGTAGTAGGTTGAGGGCCTATAAATGATACATGCTTTTGTGAGAAAACGGATCACATCCACAACTCGGGAGATCTACGCAGAAACAGAGAAATTGGCTTGGCAAAAGAGGATAGCAGGGTATTTCTAGATTCAAGAATTTTAGTTAACGCTGTGAGAGAGGTGATAGAAAGATTCAATTATCGGCCACTGTAACGCTATTAGAATTGTTAAGAATTTTGAGTATGTTCAAATTTCCGCGCTGCATCTAAATTCATCTCCAAGACTGTTGTGAGGTAAATTGTTCTGAGAGATGTAAATCATTTCCATTATTTAAATAGCGTCTATGTTCTTGTGGGGAACATTGGTGATACTAAATGACACAATATGAAAGAAGGCTAGGTGTATACAGTGACACAAAGGCTATAGGCCGAGCACTTCTAGCAAAATTTTATGCAGGAAACGAATGGAAATCACTAATGGAATGCGCAGACCATAAAATGAGAAACGTCACAATATTAGTGAAGGCCTAATATAACATGACCATCGACTACCCTGAGCGAACAGTACTGAGCATACGGGTGTTTGCGATGTCAATCAGAGAGTTTGACACCATAGAACCGAGCAAGGTAAGTATACACGGATGTTGCATACTCATTTAACAACTATGATGAAGATGAGGAAGTAAAACAAAAACCCTAGGCTGAAGTAAATGAAGGGGAATTCAGGTATCTCCAAGGCAACCTTTTGATCTGATAATCAGGAGACGATTAAAGAAGAGCAGCGTCGGTATCACCTAGCAGAACGTGCAAGGCAATAGAATGAAGAGACTGCAGGAAGATTGACTGCAGGGTAATGATACATTGTGAAAGAAAGTGTCACAATCTTTACCAACATAATCTCTGCTCATGCTGCCTCGCAGCTCTCAGACAAGGTATGGACATCCATCGAAATATAAAAAAGGGTAGAGAAATTTTGTCAGATGTTGAAGTTGCAAGTGCCCTGGCGGGCCTGTATGAAAAATGGGGAAGCATAGACAAGGCACGTGAACAGAATGTCTCAAAGAAACAATGATCACATGTAATGCGAGGTTGCAAGATATGCACAAAATGAATTTTGTTGAAGGCTTTCATTATAAAACCTGAAACAGAATTTGCAGAAGCGCAGCCAGAAGAGGAAGGTTTTGAGCAATAAAGCAATGGCTGAAAGGTACTTGGGACCCCACACGCACACGCACTGCCAATATCTCGGAGTGTTAGATTGTGCAGTCCAGAGAAACGCAAGGCAAGTGCAAGGGGCAGCTGCCAGAAGGGATAGGCCGTAAACATAACTGGTCTCCCTCACAAGATTGAACCAAACAGTAGACTCAAATAACCTACAGTCCCAACATTATTGGATGCAAATTTGAAAAGGCAAATTCATTGATTTCCACTCTCAAGGTATAAATCGAGCCCTATCCATAAAGGATATTCATTCAATTAAAAACGTAGAGCAAAATATTATAAATATCACGCAGGCATTAAACAATACTCAATATCATGAAGCACAAACAAAAGAGCATCGAATATCTAGCATTCCACAACCATCAAAAGGGAAACAAATCGAATACTAAGCAAAAGCATATACACCGAGTCAGAAAATTGAATGCCAAGAAAATTACATGCTCATCGAAATCTAAATGCTTACCTTAACGAATGTCGATGATACACAAAGATCGGTCAAAGACGGTTTCTGGGATAGTCCAATTGGATGGCTGAAGATAGATGTCGATTCTGCATTTCTAGACAACAACTTCAATTCAGATCTCCCATCAAACTTTTCCCCATCTTCTTCGACTGATTCCATCCCCCTAATGCTACCCTCTCCCCAGATTTCTTGTAGACCCCCCGTTGGCATCGTGTCATTAACAATTGAATAACCGCCTCCATGTAACTGCCCCGAAGAGAAAGAATGGTGTTTCTAAATTTTGTTTTCAGTTATAATACCAAAAATTTTGACACATTGATTGCCAGCCAGTTTTTGAGCCTTTGGTGGAAACTACTTGTCTAATTTAAGAATCTGAAAGTAAAGAATCCTATTCATCAATTTATTGCCTATGACCTCCCACTCACAATTTAATAATTAACTCTATCATTTATAGCTATCGTTGCTCCAATAAGAGCAAAATCGTGACCATTTCTAAAATGCCTATATCCATCAATGACTTCATGAAAATAGAAAGAAAATGTGTACAGGTCATCAATTGTAACCGACGTGCCAATTTAATATAGCAGTTTCAAATATCCATAAATAATTACTTGCAACCAACTACATACTCATGCAAACTTTATTTATTTAATAATTTATCTAATTTAACAACCCAAACAAAATCTATCACCAAAAAAAAGCTAATCTCGGAGGGGCATTACACATGTTTAAAGTATTTTATGTTGTTGACATTCTGAAGATTCACCTACAGCCATTGCTGCAGCTACCTGCAGCAACAGTCTATTTTTTATAGAAAATTAGTTTGTATCTCCAGAGTTCATGTTATGCCTCTAAAACTTGCAATTAGACCTACAACACGTGTAGACCTTTGTAAAGGTTGTGTGAGATTTCTTACAGCAACACAACCTCTCCTTTTCCACATGTTTGCTTGTTTTTAATAGTTTTTTAAGAACCTACAAGGGGGTGGGTGCCATTAGCATGGTATTAGATCCAAGCTATAACTTTGGGAAGAAGGATAGTAAGTTGAGGTTGGGGTTTTGGAAGAATCCCTATGAATTTGAATTGTGGGTGTGTACCTATAGCAAGGGATATTACAAATAGGAGACTGTACTAAGGAGGAGATTTAGAGAAACAAGATGTCACCAAGGAGAAGGATGGTAGAGGTTGTAGTTGTAGAAGCAGCAAAAAGAATAGGTGAGGTGTTAGAAACCCTGAGGGGAATGTAGGAAAGAATGAATGCAATAGAAGGTGGAATGAGAAGAGACAGAGCACATGATAGTGATAGTGAAGATGATGAAGGAGGAGAAGAGATGGATAGAGAAGAAGGTGACAATGCAGATGGAGATATGGATGCAAGTCAAAGAAGACTTATAAGATCTATTTCTAATATTGGGAAAGGAACAAGGGTAGAACTACAAGCTTCTCGGGAAGTTTAGAATTCGATGAACTAATTGATTGGATAATAGAGATGGAGGAATATTTTGAGTATTATGAAGTAAAGGACCCCAAAAGAGTAAAGGTTACTCAAACGAGGTTGAAAGGTCATGAATCACTCTGGTGGAAAGAGGTGCAAGTTGAGAGAAGAAGAAATGGCAGAGATAAGATCACAAGATGGGATCAAAAGGTAAGTAAGATGAGGGCTAAGTTTTTTCCTGGTGATTATCAGCTTGAATTACTAAAGAAGTTGCAAAATTTAAAATAAAGGGAGTTGAGTGTGAAGGCCTATATAGAGGAGTTTTATAATATTTCCATCAGATCTAGTCATAATGAATTAGACCATGAAAAAGTAGCAAGATATGTTAATGGGTTGAGGTTGAATATTCAAGAACTAAGCATGATAAGTCTATGAAATGTGGAACAAAAATATCATTATGCTCTAAAGGTTGAAGAGAAATTAGCAAGAAAGCAAGGAGAAAATAAAAGAAAAGGTGGATACAACAAAGGGAAAGTGCACAAATAGAAAAATTGCAGGCATGGTAAGGAGGCCAACCCATCAAAAATTTAAAAGGAGAAGGATGAAAAAAGATCAAGACCATACCCAATGAGAGGTAGAGGTGGATATGGAAGAGGCCAAGGTAGAGGCTTCCAAGGCACATGTTTTAATTATGAACAGTCAGGCCATATATTTTATGAATTCCCACAACGCAGACGAGAAGGATTGAGGAGAAGAGGAGAAATGAGTGTACATGTAGAAAAGAGTGAATCTACAGGGTTTGTTAGTCAACTAGATGAACTCAAGGGAGGAGAATCCCTTATGATGAAGAGGACCTTGTTGAAACTAGTTAAGAAAGAAGATGAACCTATCCAAAGAAAAAGTATGTTTAGGATAATATATAAGTGAGGTGGAAAATACTAAAAGGTTATAATAGATAGTGGTAGCATTAATAATATAGTTTTAGTTGAAAAGGTGGAAAAGTTGGGGTTAAAAAGGATAGCTCACCCTACCCCTTACAGGGTTTCATGGTTACAAAAAGGACACCAAGTCTTGGTTGATCAAAAATAATTTGTGAATTTTCAAATATGCACTTATGAAGATGAAGTGTGGTGTGATATCAAGCCCATGGATGTATGCCACTTACTCTTAGAGGGGCCATGACAGTTTGATAGAAAGGAAATCCATAATGGGAGAGAAAACACTTATACATTGTAGAAAAATGGAAGAAAACATACTCTTGGATTAGGGTAGGATCATGGAGGTCCAAACTAGGCCCTTAAGTGGCAATGAAAATTCAAAAAAAATAGAGTTAGGCAATTTGACATAAAATTTTGAATAAGTTATTAACATAATTTGAAAATATGTAAACAAAATTTGTAGAAAATTGAATCTAGTTTCTAAGATACTATTCATTTTAAAAAAAAAAACTAGATCTATTTGGTGAGAATTTGAAATTTCAATGTAGTAGAACTAAATTTTCAAGAAAAAAAAGAAAAGTAGGTGTATGTCTAACCAACCTAAGTACAAGAAAAAAATATATATTTATTTAAAACTTTCAATATAAGTAGAGGACACATTCCTGAATGTGCCACATTTTTCTATTTTTTTGCAACTAAATAATTAGTTATGATTTTTTTATTAAAACTTTTTAAAAGCATTAAAACTTGTTTGTCTGACCACCATAACTTGGTCAAAAATTTATGAAATTCAACATTTCCTATTTTATCCTATAGTATGGGAAGCATAGATGTGTTTTTGAATTCAAAAAATGTGAAATCATTTAAGAATTATAGATGTTTTTCAATCAACCTTTCAATCAAGACTTTAGTTAAAATATATGTATAAAATCAATAATAATTATCTATTTAATTCCAAATAAGGCATATCTTTGATTTTTTGAAAGCTAACAATTTTCTCAATAAAACTTTTTTGTTTTATCAAATTTGGATAAACAAAGTCATCAGGCACTTTTTTGTCATACTGCCACTTTTTTGGACCCCCATGATCCTGCACTCACCCTCTTACACCATTGGAAACCAAGGAAGGAGAGGTGGAAAGTGGTCCAAGAACACTGCTAGTGACAGGGAAACAATTTTTGAAAGAGATTAAAAAGGAAAAGCTATGTTTTGCAATAGTTCCCAAGGAGCTACAAGTAGATGCAACAGATGACAGCAGTGACACACCTTTAGAACTGAAGGGGTTGCTAGAAGAATTTGATGAAATTGTGTCCAAGGATTTACCAGAAAGACTACCACCTACGAGGAGCATCAACCATCATATTGATTTGATTCCAAGAGAAAGTTTACCCAACAAGGCTTCCTATAGATTGACACTTGCAAAAAATGAAGAGGTGAACAAACAAGTGCAAAAATTATTGGAAAGAAGATTGATTAGAGAAAGCCTTAGCCCATGTGCAATACCATTTGTCTTACCACCAAAGAAGGATGGTGAATGGATAATGTGCATGAACTCAAGAGCCATCAATAAAATAACAATAAGGTATTGTTTTCCTTTACAAAGTATGGATGATCTCATGGATTGTTTAGGAAAGGCTAGGTATTTTACAAAAAAATGATTTAAAGAGAAAATATCACCAAATTAGGATAAGACAGGGTGATGAGTGGAAGAAATTAGGGGCTGATCTAAAGTTTAGATCTGCATATCATCCTCAAATGGATGGATAGACTGAAGTTGTTAATCACATCTTAGGAAATTTTCTAAGATGTTTAGTTGGTGACAAGCCTAAGCAATGGGATTTGGTATTGCCTCAAGCTAAATTTGCATACAATGACTTAGTCAACAAAAATACATGTAAGACTTCATTTCAGATTATATATGGGTATATCCCTAGGGATATTTTAGAATTAAGGGAGCTTTCAAATATTGAGGGATATAAGAGAAATGTTGAAGAAGAAGGGTTTGCCAAACATATGCAAGATTTACACCAACAAGTGAGAGAAAAACTCAGTTGGAGTAGCCAACAGTATAAAGAAAAGGTTGATTTGAAGAGAACAGAGAAGAATTTTGAAGTTGGAGATGGTATTGGCACGCCTATGAAAGGAAATATTTTCCAACTGTACCAACAACAAGCTCAAGTGGAAGAAGATTGGACCATGCAAAATCATCAAAAAATTCTCACCAAATGCCTATGAATTGGATCTACCTAAAGGTTTGGAAATCTATCCAATTTTTAATGTTTCAGATTTATATACTTAGCATGAGGGAGAGGCATCCCAACAAGAAGAAGATAAAACATTACTAGAGAAATGGAAGGAGCAACTACCCAAGAAAACATGAGAGGAAATTGAAGATATTTTGGATTCAAGAGTGATTAGGAAGACAAGAGGAAAGGAGTATAGTGAGTATTTTAGTAAAATGGAAAGGTAGACCAATGGAAGATGCAACATGGTTAAACCATAAAGAGTTGGAATCATTAAAGTTAACACAAGAAGATAGAGTTGTTGACCCACAACAACTAGACCTTTATCCCACAACAACATAGAGTTTTACACAGTGAGCAGGGGCTCACAAAACTTTCTATCCATGTAGTTTGATGTAGGGGAATCATTTTTCTTTAAATATTTTTTAATTTTTCCCTTAGCTAATGCCACATGAAGGAAGTAGTAGGATTTTTAAATTTTAAAATTTAAATTTGTTTTATTTGGAACAACAAACTGCCTCTCATGAGCTCATTTAATGAGCATCACAATGAAAGAAATGAAAAGGGAAAAATTGGAAGGGAGTTTTTGAACTCAAAATAGGTAGGTGGAGGAATTTATGAAAGTTTTTTTAATGTTGCAACTGCTTATGTAGGATTTTTGGGAGAATTTTGAGGGGAAGCTTCTTGATTTTTGACAGTTTTGTGGAGAAGAATAGAACAACAAAACAATAGAGGTAGAACAAAGAGAAAAGAGGGTTCAAAGAAATAGTATGTAGAAAAGAGCAAAAGGGACAAAGGGAATAGAGGAAAGAGTAGCTGAATTAGAAGTCATAAAGGATAATAGAAGATAAAAAGGAAGAAAGAAGAATGATAGAGGGAATTCTATTATGTAAATGATTGTGTAAATGTACCTAAAAGAGTGTAAAAAGTTGGATTTTTAATATAATATAATATTATTCTCTCCATAGTTGTTATCTTCTGTATTTGTGTTTATGAGTAGAATTTATTATGAGTTTGTTGTTATGAAATTGTGGACTTTTGTACACATTTAAAGTATTTTATGTTGCTGAAATTTTGAACAGTCATCTACATCCATTGTTGCAACTACCCACAACAACAATCTATTTTTTACAACTTAGTTTGTATCTCTAGAGTTAATTTTATGCCTCTAAATCTTGTAATTGGAACTACAACACGTGTAGACCTCTGTAAAGGTTGTGTGAGGTTGCTTGCAACAACACAACCTCTCCTTTTCCACTTTTTTGCTCATTTTTAGTAGGTTTTTAGGCGACTATAAGGGGGTGGGTGCCATCAATGGTTTAGGAAGGATCCTTAGTCTTCAGAGAGTTAATGGCTATATTAAGATTTAGACTTTGACAAGAGATCTTGGTTCTCTTTCTCATCTCCAATTTGTAGATAATACTGCCACAATCAGAATTGCTATTTAATTTAGGATGATGTCATTTTTAGAAGTGCTTTGGATGTGTTTTTGGTAGCTTCTAGTTAGTATATTAATAAGAAAAATTAAAATATTTATATCTTTAATAATCTTGTGTTCATTCAATGGAGAATTATTCTTATTTGTCAATTTATAATAGGATAGATTCCCTTGGATTATATTGTTATCCCTTTATTAGTTGATAAACCTAATCATCTTTAGTAAAAATATATATTATTTACAAGTTTATAATGTAGGTTTCTCATTGGAAATTCTTATAGTTGTCTTTTACAAGAATTTTGATCATTTAAAAAAAATTGTTCCATGCTATTCATGTTTACATATTCTTGGTTTTTTTATTTTTATTTATTTCTAAAAGAGTTTGACTCTCTTTCTAGGAAATTTGAGTATAAAATTTTGACTATGAAAAGTGAAGTCTTATTCATTAAGATGAAGTTTGTAGACTAAAAAATTGAGGTCTTGTTCTTTTTCTTTTAAATTTGAATAGTCAAGCCTTGGCTACTAAATTTATTAGAGGTCCTATCAACAATAGGATTAGCCTTCGGAGAAACATCTAAAGTTCTATAAATATTTACAAGGTAATATTCTTGATGAGATTCTATTTATAGTTTAAACTGGGAAAGGTTTTATTATTTGGAAAAATCTCAATAAAGTTTATTTAATTGTTAAGTAGGGCCTTTTTCGGATTGTGAATTCTAGTAACAATGCACATTTTTTGTTAGATTTTTGGGACTCATTTTCCCTATTCCTTAATTCCTCTCCTCATATAATCGATTTGAGTAAAAAAAATTTGGATGATATTTGGTATAAACTATCCAAGTTTAAATATTTTTGGTATGTTTGGAAATCTCACATTTAAATGAATTTATAAGGATCCTAGTTTTTGGCCTTTGAGAGATCTATGAGCTCAAGAAACCCTATCTTCTATTCACATTGAGAAACCATATGGTTCCTTAGATGGAGGTGATCTTGTTTCTTGGGCATCAATTATATTAGATTATGAAAAAACAAGTACAAATATTATCCCTAGTGGAAAAAAAATTAAAATATGTTTTGGCCTAGATCTATTTTCTTCTCTAGTTACTTTAAAATATTAAACCCCTTACCTAGGAAAACATAAGAAAGAGATGTTTCCAAGGTCCTTCCAAATGTGTTCTTTTTTGTGTTAATATTGATTATGTCACTTGTATTTTTTTCTGTTCTTTCTGGAGGGGTCTTCAAAGGAAATTGTGGAAAATTTGGAATCATCCTCTTGTTCATCTAATTCTCTATTTAAATTTTGGACTAGTTAGGAAATTATCCTATTTCTACTTGTATTATTTTGGTAGCATAGGGTATTACTATTGTCATTATTATTTATTAAATTTGGTTAGAAATAAATTGTCAAATCTTCCAAGTTCATTAGTATCTTAATCATTAGGTTTGGTAAAATATTTTGGACTTATTAAAGGAGATAGTTGTGGCTATGTTTTGTATGGATGATGTATTTGATCCCTACGATATTCAAATTTTGAGGAAACTTGATTGGGGTCATTTGATTGGATGTATTGCTTCTATCTCTACGCTCAAATCCTCTAATATAGTGAATAGAGAAGGTAAATGGTCTTCTCCTCCTTTGAGTTTTTTCAAAATTAATATTGATGGTTCTCATTATGGTAACCTAGGTGTTATGTATATATATGGAGCTTTATGAGATAGTGTTGGTTTGGTTCACTTATTTTTTTCTATTCCTATGGGGATTAACACTAGTAATCAAATGGAGACTCAAGAACCCTTTTGGATCTTGAGAAAGGTTGTGAGTTTAGTTGGAAGAAGATAACTTATGAGATAGATTCTATGATATTGATCCTTCTAAGTAATGGAATATGTTAAGATTACTCTATATCTTATATTATCACGTTTATTAGATTCTTCAACTTTCATGAAATTTTGAGTCCATATCCTTTGTTCATGCCCCTAAAGAATGGAATTCTATTACAAACTCTTTAGCACAATGGAACTTTGATGTTAATAATACTTGCAAGGTCACATATTAGGAATCCCCCTTTTTTTCTCAATTTTAATAGTTTCTTGAGATCCTTTAGAATGTTTTGGTTTGATCTAGCTACTCTTTCTTATCTTAGTTTGATATATTGTTTGGTTTCATGGCTATTTTTTGCTTTAAGAGATGGAAAGTTTGTGGAAAACCTCCTTGAAATTATACCCTTTGGGCCTTAATGACTATTGTTGTTTAAAAATCCTTGTATATTTTTGTAAGATTCCTTAATTATGAAATTTATCTTTTTTCCCCAAAATATTATTCTAAATATTTTTCTTTTTTTTACTCGCATTCAGAAAGCAAATAAAGTCAATGATTTTTTTTAATATTTTTTAAAATAATTAATATGAAGATCATCCTCATAGTGCATATATAGCTACTCACCACTCCAAAATTGCTTCTTTACATTTCATTTTGTCTCTCTCAACTATTTTTCACCTAACTTAAAAAGTGGGCAATACAAGTCTTGGATGATAATGTGATTTCCATATTTCAAACACTTGGAATTATACACATATCTTTCCTCTAATGGATGTCTTCCAAGTATATTATATGCATCCTATTTTAGTAAACAATTTTTAAAACCATATCATACAAAAGAAGTACATTAGAAATATAGGCCTCTCCACTCAATTCTCAATGTCATTTATAACCATGGACTCTCTCTTAGTTGCAACTAGTTTCTTCTTACAAAAATGTACTTGGATATTTAAATAACTATTTATAAAGTTGCATGTCCCAAATATCACAAACCTCATAAATCTTACAATAAAAATAGGGAGACAAAAATACTTTAAATGAAGATACAATATCTTTTATATTCTAACACCACTATAACTACATAGGTTTTAGGTCAAGCTACAAAATCTATATTTCAATATTTGCTAATTCCAATCTAAGATGATCTTAGAGAAAGAAAATTGAATTGATTATATTCATGCCAATGATATATATTTAACATTTAGAGGTACTATGTGCATAAATTTTAGTTATTTTCTTATCCAATTATCTAATCTCACAACCATTAATATTAACTATTTAGCTTACTTATATATTATATTAAATATATTGACATTACCTTAATATTAAGGGTTACAAATATAACTCAACACTACTAATATATCTAGCCTATCATGGCCTTTTACTAACTAAAGAAGCTGGGGTGACTAGGCTTTGGTTAGAAGGCGACTCCCTCAATATCATAAATTGTCTCTTTAAGCTAAATTCATCATCTTGGTCCATTTCTCATTTAATTGAAGATGTCCTTTCTATTATTGATTCCTTTGTTGAGGTTAAAATTACTCATATTTTTTGGGAGGCTAACTCTCTTGTTGCTGGGTTCATCAATTTGGAAGTAATGGCTCATAATTATTGGCACTCTTATGATGCCAATCTGTTTAATCTTCAAAGTATTTCTAATAATACCAAATGTCACATCATGGTTGTGGTTACATGGGGAGATAAGTTATTTTATTTCCTATTCCTTTGATTTTTAAACTTTGAGTTTAGAGCTTGCTCATTTAATTAGTGCATATCTTCTAATTATGAGATCATGGTTTGGGATTTTATGGCTTGTTGTACTGAAGGTGTCAAGCTTACATGGATTGTGGGTGTTATTTCCTTTTTCTTCTAGATTGTTCGTTTAACCCCTTATGTGTAGAGGAACAATCTTGACAAAGGTTGTGAGTAGGCTATTTCAGGTGGCAATAGGAGGGGATCATTGTAGAGTTGAGCCACCTTCATGTGAAGAATTCAGTGGAAATGATATTTTTTGGGAATAGCTGGAGAAGGGTGGTGTTTTCCCCTATATGCTCAGTCTTCATAGTTCTAATTCGGAGGTGGTAGAGGCCTTTGTGAGGTCATTTGGGAATAAAAGAGTTTTGTGCTACCAAGATGTGGAGGTCAATACAACCGAGAAGTTCATTGTTAATATTATTGGTTTATCAACTAAGGGAAAGAAGTTTTATAGGGATCAGGTTGCATCTAATACCGCCTTAGCTAATTTTTTCAAAGGAAAAGAGCAGCAGAGGCTTAGGTGTATTGGTACTGGAGGGTACATGATTAGAAATCAATCAAACTACTCTGGAGAGATGTTGCCCTCACAATTATGAATTTCTTCATGTTGGAGGGAAGGTACTCTATGATTTATGCCTATCATTTTATGTTGGTTAATCATTTTTGTCACAACAATCTAGTTTTGGTCCCCTATTACTTGCTTGTTTCTATGGAAACCAGTATTGATGCTCATAGAAAGAACCCCAATAAGGAAATTATTCATGAAGGCCTTATGAATCTTATGATTGACCACATTAAACTAAAGTTGTTACCTAAAATTCCTAAGCCCTCTTCTAGTGGTAAAATGAAGGGCATTATATATGGTTATGATATTGTTGGGTCGGCAAAGGAGTGGGACAGTGACTATGAGGAGGAAAATTCTAAAGATGAGTCATTGGAGGCTGAGAGGAATTTGGAGGAAGATTCAAAGGCCTCTATGTCCTATTCGAAGGGCTACAAGATAGATATTGAAATGAAGGAGGTTGTTGCTCCTACTAGTAAAAAGAGTTTGAAGGGGAAGAAAGGGGGCCCTAAGAAGGAGAAGTGTACTCTTAAGTCAGGGGAAGTTGGGATGAAAGGAGTGGAGGAGACTCATCTTCCTTGTCTCAAGGGGTTTTAGGGGAATGTTGAGGGAAATGAGAAGGCTATGGAGGATAATATTCTGGAAGATGAGGGCTTTGTCAATTTTGGGATGGCTCTTCCTAGCCATGGTCATGTGGAGACCCCTGTTTGCAAGAGTGATGAGTAGGTTAAGTAGGATGAAGAAAAGGATAGGTGGTTTGAGTTACTGGCGAAGTCAGTTGATATCTCTGAGAAACATAGGGTGAAAGTTGAGGTAATTTATGTTTAAGACTCTCCTGTGGAGGAGGATTTGGAGCAAAAGGGTGCGGGTTGGAAGGACCTCAATGAGAATGTTGATGTTCCTACTACTGAGTTGATCAATTGGGAGGAGATCAATATGGATCTTTTTTGCAGAATGGAGGATGGCACTAGAAACCTTCTCTCTCTTGTGAATGGTTCTTTTTGGAGGCTAAAGGCCTTAATACCAAGCTTAAAGATTGGAAAGATGTATGTGTGGCTTTGGTGAACTATAATCAAAGGGAAGGGTCAGTGAGAGAAAGGTGAAAACTATGAATGTGATCCTTGATAAGTTAGCTATGGATGCTGATAGACTTGGAAAAAATCATGAGGAGAGGCTGACTACTTTGGAAAATGTAGTTCACAGGGTGAATGAGGAGCATGTAGTGGCTATGGAGGGTAGAATGAACAAGATTAGAAATTAATTGCAAGTTGTGGTTAGAATAAACAATTAGTGCCTAAAGTCTAGTGCACATGGCTTGTATTTATTGACTAAGAAAGTCATCAATTCGATTGGTAAGAAATTGGATCTAGGTGTACATGAGGAGGCTATAGTTGAGATTAACTATATGAACCTGGTAGAGAAGGATGTGGATGTTGGTTTTTGCATGGAGAAGACTGTGGATGTTAGCCCTTGCCTATGTATGAGGATCAAGACTAAGAAAAGGGAAGCCATTTCATTCTAGGATATTGAGGAAGTGGTAGAGATGTCTGACAAGGTCATCTCTAGTAATGTAGACTCGACAAAGGTTCTTGATTATTTGCTATAGTTTTTGGTTGTTCATACTTTTGCACTGATATTTTGTTGTTGGATTGCTGACAGATTATCTAGTTTTTTCTTTTGTCAATAGCTTTTACTTTTTTGAGTTGTTGGTGCTTATGTGTCTTTCTCTTTAGTAGCTTCCTTTCATTATACAGGGTTTCGGGGTCCCTTCAAAACCTTCTTTTCCTTATCAAAAACACTAATAATGTATTGAATATGAAATAAAACTCTAACTTATATATTAATGAACATTCACAATAGTGGCTACAAATTATCAATTATTAAATTATTGTGAAAAAGAGTACCATGATAATAGTCTAGGTTTCCAACAACATGAACTGAATCATGAGGGTTGGTTGTGCATGTAGTTTTTAAGCCTTGAATTTTTCATTAGATTTTTATGTAGGTTTGATTGTCTCATATTTAGTTTTGTCTTTTTAGGTGGTTTCATGTTGATCCACATGATACTTATAAGGCTACTTTTAAACAAGCTATTCTTTGTGGCTATGCTAGTTATTCCATACATAATGATAATGTAGAAAAAATTATTGTGAATATTGCTAAGAGACAATATTTTTATTTAGAAAAATAGAAATATAATAATTTAAAAAAAATTGATGTCTTCCTTGAAGAAAATAGATTCCTATAGTTTTTAAATTCAAATTATATGGGTAAAGATTTATTTTTTTACAGAGACATATTCTCATCTATAAGTTCATGGAAGTTATACTAAATGTATGGATGTTAGAGGATTAAGCATGTAGAGGTTAGTTAATTGAAGGATACATGTAGATTACCTTGATTTTCAATGGGAATTTCTTTCTTTTCTTTAAAATATTTGTTGATTATGTTTGAATTTTCAAGGAGGCCCTTATTTCTTCAAGAATGCTAGAATTTTCATAAAACCCTAGCATATAGATTTTATCCCACTAGTGGAATTAGCTTCCAAATTTTTGATTTGGATCTCTTTATTTTCATTGCTACTGTTGTTTTTGTAAAGATGATTGCTTACAAAAATTCGGTGTTCATTTAAGTGCATATTTAAGTACACCAAAAATTACCAGGGAGAAAAAACATCTAGAGTTATGCATGTATCTATATTAAAATGGATTTAAATGATCCTTTACTAGAGGTTCTTAAAATTTCGGTGACATTATTTTGGCATCAAGCCCTTGATTATGAATCCATTCCTTTTACATGTAAGGAATATCATCATTTTGGAAAACATTTTCAAGATCACCCTAAGCTCAAATGGAACTATTCTTCTAAGAAAGTAACACAAGAATACAAAAAGGGTTATCATTGGATTCAAAAGATAATAAAAGGGTATATTTCTAGTCCTTCTAATTCTAATGGTATTACCATGGCTTTTAAGAAAGGTAAAGCTTGGCTTCCTCCACATCCTAGAGGGAACAAAGCTACTACTTGAAATAAAAATAATTTTTCTATTTTTGAAGAACTATGTACTAGATTTTAGAATGATTGGAATGAAAATAAATAAATAATTGTATAATATCATGGGGATGATGAAGTAATTTAGGATCAAGAAAATTATGGTCAACTATAGGGTGAAAATCTTTTCAATAATTCTAATAAGATTGAATTGCACAAGAACTTCCACTTTCTAGGGAGTTTGTAGATGTGCCTATTGTTATTTTTAATGCCCACCATGCTCTTTTTTACCAATTAATTCTATTATTTCTACCTATAACCCTCTTAGTATTTGTATCAATTATCACTCTTTCAAGATTAAAGAGACTTCTTACTTTTGATAATCTTGAGCATGTACCTAAAACCCCAATTATGGAATTCAATAAACAAGAACACCATTCTATTTTATATTCAAAATATAAATTGAAATTAGAATCATACAAAGAAAATAAAATAAAAAGATTATTCTACCTAGTATTTAGGTATTAAACAAAGTCAAAATAAAAAATAAGGTATATAGGACGCACTTAAGGTAGGGCATACTATTGCCTATGATAAATCCAAACTTTTAGGACATATTTTGGTTTTTGGTCTTCTAAACCAACTAGAACCATCCCTTCCTTATCCATATCATTCATTATTTTTCCTTAGAATGTAAGAGGGATTGGAATTAGACCTAGATAGACTCCCTATTAGAAGATTATTTAAAGATGACAATCTTTTTATGTTGTTAATTTAGGAAACTAGGATTCCTAAATAATATACTAATTTTTTTGTTGTAGTATTGGTAGATATTGGGAAAGAATTTCTATTTATTTCTTTGGTCTATTTATTGTTTTTCTCTATACTTGAGGCTTTAGATATTTTTCTCCAAAAAGCTTAAGAATGATAGTCTATTTTCAGAAGGGGTTCTTATTTCTAGTAGCATCAATATCTTGATCACTAATTTTTATGCTCCTCAAGATATTTAAGGTAAGCTTAAATTCTAGGATGATTTACATGTTTGTAGAGAATCTTCTCCTCATTGATATCCTTGGATTATTGGAGGTGACTTCAATGGTGTGTAATCCTTGAATAAAAAAGGTGGTAGTCATACCCTCCCTTAGCTTAGTGTTCCTCTTCTATAAAAAATTAATGACCTTTGGTTAATGGAAATCCCTCTTAAAAATGGTTCCTTTACTTGAAACAATTGTATTATTATGGATGAGTTCATTTCAGAACATTTGGATAGATTTTTAGTTAGTGATTCTTGACCTTCTTAGTGCCTTCAACTTGCTTTTTCCATCTTGGATAGTGTTTTTTTAGATCATTGTCCCATAGTTTGCATTGGGAAGGATCTTTCAAGCCTCAAAATTTCCCTTTTAGATTTCATCTCATGTGGTTAAAATATGATGACTTCAAAGGAAAGATTAGACTTTGGCAGTAGGAAGGTAAATCTCATCATGGTACAACTCAATATATATATTTTTTTTAAATTATCCTTTATCAAACAAAAATTGAAACAATGGAATTTGTATTCATGTGCTAATATTTTCCAAAGGTAAAAAATATTTTATATACATTGACAAAGTTCCAAGGTTGTATTCAAGAAAAAAGATTAAGTAAGGATTTATTAATTATGAATTCCAAATTTCAAAATTACTTAGAAAAAATGAGCTTCAAGAGGTGTTATCCTTGAATTGAGTTGCACTTGATTCATGGGATAACCCCTACCAAACTTGTATGTTCATGGTCCCTTGCACTCTAAGCACGCAAAACAAGGTGAATCTCAATTTTCCCTCGTGCATGGTCCTAATTCTTGGAACGTCTTTCGAAAAATAACCTTTTTCAATTCGTTAAAATTCTCTTTTTGCACAAATTGTGAAAGTTCAATTGCCAAGTGTAAGAAAAAAATTTATACTTGCAAGGTCAAGGTTTTTCCCTGACCCTACAAAGTCAAGTTTGCTATAGTACCAGTTTCTTGCAAAATTATAGATTTTTCCCAAAATTGCAAGTTACATACAAAATCATTAAAAATTCACAAAATTGCAAGTCAAGTCAAATCAACTTATATGCATGCCAAATTTTACCACTCCTGCAATCTCAGTTTTCATACTGAGTGCATTAGTTATCTTTTTATTATCTTTTTAAACCATTTTTAATTATTTTAATTTGTTTTTCATCTTCATTCTTCCTCATACCCTCGTTGTGAGTTCGTTTGTGACCTGAAATTTTCATTTAGGAGCAATTTGTATCGAATTTAAGTCAAGTTTCGACTTAGTGTTTCACTGAACTCTCCATGAGTATGTTTTCTTTTTTTACCATTATTTTTTTCTTGGATAATTAGGGTACTATTAAACTCTTATTTGCTTGTTATCTTTCATCCCAAGTTTCTATTCATATTTGAGTTCTTGCTAGTTCATGCCTATGTAATGATTTTTATTCAATATCAAAATCATCTTTATAAGATTCTTCTATATTTTTTGTGTTTATCCTTCCCCTTTGATTTTTTGTGTGTTCGACATTTTTCTCATGCACTAGTTTATGTGTCTTGCATTTAACCTCATTTTTGTGTTGTTTTAGTCTGGCCATTCTTTGAGATCATAAAATCAACCTGCGCATACAACCAAAAATGGAGGCTCTCTTCTTTGGTTTTATCATGGTTAGGGTTGGGTCAGGGTTTTTCCCTGACCATTCATAACAATACTTTTTCGAGTCTATACGTTTGGTATATTTTGCCGAGGTAACATCAACCGTTGATTATAGATGTGAGGTCATGAAAATTTCCAAAACTTACATTATCATTAACTTTGAGTTGTCTAACCAAAATGTTAAGCCTTTCTTACACTATCGTTGATTTTTCCCGATGGTGCAAGTAGCGTGAAGCTTTAAGCCTCTGAGTTTGTTAGGTCAAGGTTTTTCCTTGAACTTACAAACTATTCACTATTAATCTTTGTAGAAGTGTCATAAATCTCTGCACATACAAGATCAAATCTTCCAATTGTTGAATTGATGAATTTCATCGAACTCCCAGGTACAAGTCTTTCCCATTTGTTAAGTTCGCCTGATTTTCCCCGACTCAACAAATTGTCTTTTAAATCATTTGTAAATGCGGCCTAAAAACCCGAATGTGCAAAATGCCAAATCTCCCACTTGTAATTTCAGAAAAAATTCCAAAAAACACAAGACAACCATGTATCACTTGTAACTTTAGTGATTTGGAGCGAAAATGCAAATTGACTTACCCTTATTTGTAATGCCGGGGTTTTTCCTCTACATAACAAGAAAACTTGGATCTCATTACAAAATCAGAGAATTCTCTCAATTTGACAAAACAATAAGCTATCTACACATTTACTAAATTGGTAATTTTAACTGAATTTACGATAAAACAAGTTCTTCCCATTTATAAAATCAGATATTTTTTGATTGATCTTCCAAAATTTGTAAAATTGGCACTTTTTGCCGAACTTGTAGAAAGCAAGCTACCCCATTGTAATTTTGATAATTTTTACCGACTTTACAACTTTTTGATCAAAAGCAATTTCCACTTGCAGATTCGTTATCTTCCAACGCATACACTCATTTCTTGCCAAAATTTTCTAACACTAGAAAGTTTCCTGCTTTGTCAAGATAATCCTTTGCGCTCCATTTTCTGTTCCTACCATGCTCAAACCCTAGTTTTTCACGCAATCACTCCATTTTCAACCCTCGCTACTATTTCCTAAATGCAATTTTTTTCCTAACATCTACAATATGTTAATCTTCTCATGCAACTCCTTTTTACATGTTTCTCAAGATTTTGCATGTATATTTCTATAATTTCATTCTTTTGTCGATGTCAGATCCATCTCCTTCCAAGGGGAAAGCAATGAATTACAAATACCAAGGTGTGCTTCCTCCTACAGTGATCTATTCGAATGTGGATGAAATCAAAGATACAAAGATTGGTCATGTAGATATGGGTAAGTTTGTTGAGAGAACTAAGAAGCAACCAGTTGCCAATGGGATGAAGTCAATAATTCATAGCAATATACATCTTGTGGCTTCATTTCCAATATCATCTCAGAATCCATAATTTGTGCTACAAGTTGTTGCTCATTATAATAAGGATGACAAGAAAGTTAGGGATTCTAATGGAAATGTGGTGATGGAGTTAGATCTAGATTTCTTTGATAAATTTTTCATGTATCCAATTGTTGATTCATATATGGAGGTTTACAAGGAATCCGCACAAGAAAAATATGATAAGGATCCCGATTTTGCAAATAAAATGATCTACAATAAATGGTTGAAGGCTCCTAGATAAGGTGTTACTAGATGGCCCAAAATATCTTCTCATAGTGATTTTATTGAAGAGGTAAATGACCTCATCACTCTTTTCAGGAGAGTGCATGGTTTGTCAACTTCATTTTATTTTGAGGATTGGAGTTACACATACATTAAGATCATTTTTACAGGGAAGCAACAAATCTTATGGGGAGAGGAAATAAAAAATTCTCTCCATGATCAATTGACCCAGGTGCATGCAACACATAAGTTCTACAAAACCTTTTATTTAGTCTAAGCTTCGGCCTCCATGAGAAATTTTTCAGGTCTAGCTTTTGAAGGTGACAGGAAGGTTATACCAATTTTAAAATATTTTCCATAGATCACCCTCAAGAGAAGTATCAAGCACTTTAGAAGGGTGAATGATTCCTTCTTTAGACCACTCATTTGTTCCTTTGATCCTGAACTAGAGAAGAAAAGGGTATCAGATGAAGCATGGAAGACAATAAACAAATATCAATTCCTAGGTACCTACAATTTCCAAATTTTACTTATTTGAGAGTGGGATGCTTTGCTAGCTATCCATACATGCTCCCAAGTTATCCTAGTGACAAAATTTTCCTAATGGAGTAATGTAGGAAGATTAAGGTGGTTCATAGTAAGAAAATGGAAGCTCATAATTCAGGATTCAAATTTACATTGGTAATTGGAAAGTACTCCATTCTAACCTCACATAAGGCCAAGGTGGTTGAATAAAAAATGCAGCAAGTTACAATCAAATTGTAAAAGACAAGATATGACTTTGACTATAGAGGAATTCTCTCAAAATGGTATTCTCTCATGTGCATCAGGTCAAAGACATTTGGGCTAACATTAGGACAAAATGAGAGATCAGGAGGATGGATTATCATATCAAAATGGCATTCTCTCATGTGCATCAAGTCAAAGACATTTGGTCTGACATTAGGATAGAATGAGAGATCATGAGGATAGATTATTGCAAAATGACTTTGGATCAAATAAGAAAATTGAATCTTTCTAATACCCCTGAGGACATGGAGGATGAAGATTCTATTTTAGATTCTAAATATGAAAGGAAAAATATTGCAGCTTCTCCTCTTCCTTCAATCTAGTGGTCTCGAAAAGAAGTGATATCAATCCGAGAAAGGTTTCAACCAATCTTGGCTAATAATTTTTTTTTTGTTGGATGCAAGAGATATACAATTAAAACATTTCTTCATAGGATCAAAACACAAGTCTGAGGTACAAGTAAGAAATCAAAGTTAAGGACCAAAAAAAAGAATGATGCTTCAAGCTCAAGCAGAGCCTCAAAGTCTAAGATCAAATTTGTGGTCAAGGGTGGAAAGAAAGCTGGGAAATCTATAGAGGGACCTTCCAAAAAGGCTTGAAAGGAGCATGTGCAAGAAGAGGAACATGTGTAAGAAGAAGGGAAGATTGATGAAAAGGATCATGAAGAAGCAGAGATGTCTCCACATGGAAATATTCTTGAGGAACCGCCTATCACCTCATCCCCCATTGATAATGTTGTGTCCACTTCCATTCCTCTTCCTATGACCACATATGCACCTAATTTCCTTGTTAATCCTCCTCCCACAGTGATTGTTAATCCTTCTCCCACAGTGATAAGTGTTGTGGAACCTGTTGTTTTGGTTCATTCTGTACATTCTTCTCTCATCTTAGGATTTCCATTTGAAAGCCCAAGACAAGGGTTAGAAAATATGACTAGTTCTCATATGCCATTGCCAAGTTTTTCCTCACCATCTTTTGACCTCACATCACACTCTAATTTGGAGAAATTTTTGAATGATTCTATGCAAGTCTCTAGAGATGAAATTCCTAAAGTTATTTTTACTCACATCTCCCATTGTGACTACCACATTTTTGGATATAGCTACTACATCTCGTCCAATGGCTACACAACCTAAGGAGAGTTCACCATTACCACCATGGTTGTCTTCACAGGCACCTAAGAGAACAAAAGAGGCCATCTCTCCTAATGAATTCGACTTTGCATAGCTTTCTACTACTAAGACTAGAACCAAAAAGAAAGAAAAGGCCCTTTCAAGGATGTTTTTTGACAAAGAAGCTAATAAGTACATGCAGAGATAGCTCAACCTCCCTCTAATAAAAATTATGAAGAGGTGGATCTTATAGAATACTTTGTCACAAGGGTAGATTTGGGTAAAGTGACTCATGCTAGTGTGAAGGCTTAGATTCTCTCATTGAGAAATTTGAAAAGAAGAAAAAGATGAAAGATCATTACAAAGCTAAGACAGAGAAACTCACATCCATGCTACAGAAGATCACTCAATCTTCTGAATCCATCAAACCTGAGGCAATTGTAATTGGTATTGAGAATCCCATCATTCAAAAGGTGGAAAGGGTATAGGCTAGATGTAGAGTAGTTGGTGAATATCTTGATTGCTTGATTGCATTGGGCACAAAAATGCTAGGGTTTTCCATGGGAAAATTGGAGAAGATGAAAAAAATAAGAGAAAAAATAGATGAGAAAACTCAAGATAGACAAATTGGAGGAGTTTGGGATTATTCCCAACCAAGACATGCACGTGGAAATTGAAGAGTCTTTGATTTACGAAGACACTATTCTCACCAACTTGCTTAATGATCTACAATATACACAAGAACTTGGTGAAGAACATGACTTGCAACTGATAAATAAAATTAAAGAACTTCCATGTAATCTATGAGATGATAGTCAAAAGCTACTTCCCCCAAACAATGTGGTTTTGTAGTTTATTGACATGATTCAGAAGCAGTTTGAAGACCAGGTGTTTTCAATATCATTAATGAATCAATTTTTTTATAGATTCAATTATCTTTGATAAATCTGAAACAGTATCTTGGGTGACATGAAAAATCCTACAACACTATTAGAGATTCAGTATCGAGATCTCAAGGAATCGTCAAGCATACTTCAATGCTAGACAATGAAGCACGGACAATCTTGCAAAAACATAATGATGTCTTGATGTAGAATGTTGAAGAAGGTTGACCATGCCTTATATTAGTTTTCAATTTTTAGTTATTTACAAGATTTTTTAGTTATCCAAATACAATTTACATGTCATTTGTTGAATTGTAAATACATGTAACAACTTTGAAGTCCTCCAATAATTTTGGACTCCATCGTTGAATAAATCAAATTAGTTAGACTTTTTCCTAGATTAGCTCTTGGCTCTCACCTATAAATACAAGAGATCTCATTTGTATTTTGTACCTTCAATATTTTGCAATGAAGTGCTTCCAAAATTGTATTCCAACTTTGAAACTTTGAGTTCAAATTGCATATCAATTTCAATTAATAAAGAAGGTAAATTTGCATACCAACCTCTGTTTTGGATCAAGTCCGAATGAATGAGAATGTTCTTGTGTCTTTCTCACTGATTTATCTTATTAATTGATTGACTAAGTGGTGTTTCCTTACATGTGATTGGAGGTCATTCAAGCTAAGTTTTATAGACTTTGTGTTATATGATTTACTTGAAAATTATGTGTCCTATTAATATCTTTTGGTGAAGAATTGTCAAGACTTTGAGCTTGGAATTATTTATTGGGTACGTGGATCTATTCATGGCATGGATTGAAAGACTTTGTGCTCCAATTTACATCACCTATTATTGAAGAACTCTCATTGGGAACAACGAAAAGACTTTGTATTTTTGTGTGTTTTTTGGTTATATATCTTTTGGTTATACTGGTATTCTTGAGTTATATGCTTATGTTTAATTAAAAATATTGGGAATTACTAATTAGGTTTATACTTAGAATCATAAGGTATTGCGAAGTGACACTGTGGAACATTGTAGACAATTTTTTTGAAATAAGAGAAAATGATGAATGTAACACACCCCCTACATGGTTAAAATAGTGTATATATTATAAAGTCTAGCATAGTTTGCTTTTTGTTCTAGTAAGCAGTAAGAAGGGAACCTCCCCTTTCTGAGAGGAGAGACTTATCTCATCAAAACTATGGTTGAAATTCACATTTTGTAATTCGTAAAGGGATTACAAAATATTCACCCAACAGGAGGAAATCACGTGGAGACAAAAAATATCATACTAAATGGTTACAAGGTAGGGGATAAGAAATATTTTTTTCATCACTCTATTGTGACATAAGAAAATGTTAATGCTTTCAAGGAGTTCAAAGATAGGATGGGTGCAGAATTGATTCCATTTGAGATATTCAATAAACGGCCATTTTTCACTTTTGTTAGTTATTCAAATCTCCCACCAATATCTATATTGATAGTAGATGTATCATTTTGAATTGTATTCCTAATATTATCTCTACTCATGGAAATTCCTTCCTCAAATGACCTATTTCCATGAATGATTCAAAGAATTTTTTTTTTATGATGAAAAAGATGAAACTCTTGGCCCTAATGAATTCCTAATGAATTCTTTCAATTTTTTTGGGATACTGTCAAAGATGGCATTTTGGAGGCTTATGAGGAACTATGTACCTTGAAACAAATAACTAAATCTCTTAAATATTTTCTTGTTTTGATTCCTAAAAGGGATCAACTTTTAAATTTTTTTATGTCAAAATTGTATCTCTTTGCAATAATATTTATAATATTTTTTGTTGTTGAGAGGATGAAATATTACCCTCCATAATTTCTCATGAACAAGGAAATTTTTTTGAGGGTTATCAAATCATTGATGGTATTATGATTTTCCAAGAATCTATTCACTCTATGCATATTAAAAAGAAAAGTTCTATATTCATAGAGCTTTGTCTTTGTAAGGCTTATGGAAGAGTTTGTTGGAAATTTCTAGAATATATCTTATCTTATCCACATTTTTTTTTTTATGATAGTTGGATTGAATGGGTTATGGCATTGTACATCTCCTCCTTTTCTATCCATATAAATGGTTCTCCTTTTACTATTTTCCATTCTAAAATAATTTTGTATCAAGGTGACCCTTTCTCTCCATATTTCTTTCTTAATTTAGTAGAAGTTTTGGGCATTCTTTTGAATTATCTTAGGTGTTTTGGTTCTATCTATAGCTTTCATATTGTGTAGGGTTTAGATCCACTTTTTCACCTTCAAATTGTAGATCATGACACTTGTTTGATGGGAAATGCTACTCTTGAGGAATCTGTGGCTCTTAGACAAGTTGTTAAAATTTATATAAATGGGTATTCGTGACCAACTTTTGAATGATCAAAAGTCTCTATTTTTCTTCCTTAATGTTGACCCTCATCTTAATGATCAAATTACTAATATTCTTCAATTCTTTGTTGTTTCTAAAAAATTGAAGTATTTGGGTATCCTTATTTCTCCTACTTCCATAAGAAAAATATATTGGAATGTTATGTTCGATTCTATTCAATATTGTATCAATCATTAGTCACATAAATACATCTCTTTGTCAAGTCATATAATACTTCTTTAATATCGAAATAAAGATCTCCCAATTTATAGATTTGTGGATTTTTCAAGTCCAAAAGATGTACTTCATGATTTGGACTATAAGAAAAGATAGTTTATTTGGGAAGGAAATTCATAGAAGAAGAAATGACATTTGGTTAACTGGGATAAAATATGTCAACTTAAAGAGAGGCTATTTAGGTAAATGGTATTCCCTCTTTAATAATATAACTCTTATTGCTAAATTATAGTAGAGATGGTTTGTAGGAGAAAATTATTTATGGGGAAGAATTCTTAAACTTAATTACTTAAATCTAGAGAATCGTTCTTTGATCTCTAGGATGGTGATTCTTGGATGGGGCTCTCAAATATGGAAACCATTGAATTAGTTACTAGTCTAATTAAAGATGGCTTTTTTTTGGATTGTGTGGAAGGGTGATTGTGCTCTTTTGTAGGATGATGCATGGGACCAACATAGACCTCTTTTTGTGGATTTTCTTAATCTCCTTGAATTTAATTACATATGTGTTGAAGCTAGCTAGAGTAATTTTTTATTTTTAGTTATAATCATACAAGAAGATGTGAGGACTTGGAAATAGAAATATAAATATATTTGACCATGACAACAATTCCCTCATCTCATTAACTAGTTAGCTCATATTTTAGCTTCTTGAAAAAATCTCTTCAAATGGACATTCAAATTTCCTTGGATCAAGTTTCAAAGGTTATGGGATCTACATAGTGCAAATTGGTTATAAAAATATTCTAGCAGATAACCTTGACATTAAGAACTCTAAAATTTTGAAGTATGTTTAGCATCCTAAAAACTAGCCATAGGTGAATTCTTTCATGTCACTTATGGCTCTTGATAAATTTATTCATATGATAATTTTCAAAGGTGTGGGATTGTTGGCCCGAATAGATGTATCATATGCCTTCAAGTTGAAGAGTCTAGAATACATCTTTTAGATTGTCCATTTACCACTTTCCTTCACCATTTATGGTGTTATTTGGTAGACATTTTATAGAATAATTAATTATTATATCCAAGAATTTCTTGTGAATCAACTACCACAATGAAGTTAAAATCCCTTAACTTATTGCATGATATTGGTTTTAGTCTAATTTGTTAGTGTATATGGTGTGAACACAATCATTATAGTGTCAATGGTACTACTAGGCATGTTTGTTAGGTTTAGGGTAGAATAATGGTTAATCTAAAAGAACCCTACCAATTTTGGACTCAAGATTATCAAGTGATGTCTTGATGGGAATTCAAAGTTATGATGAGACTTGATATTTATGTGGCTTCTTTCTCTTATGCTTCATTCAATAGTCCTCATAGTTCTCAAATTTATAAATGGTTTTTTCCTCCTCTTGGCTTGGTTGAAATGAATGTTAATGGAGCTTCAAAAGACAACCTAGAAATGTTGGCATGAGAAGTGTTTTGTGACCATATTGACAAAGTTATGTTATGGTTTGTTGCTAGTCTTGGTGTTGCTTCTAGTAACTTTGTTGAGGCTATGACCATTTCCCAAGCTTTGTTAGAAGCCAAGTTAAATCATTTTTCTCTTATTATTCTAGAATTTGAATCTAAAATTTTTGTTAATCATTTCAAAAATAAGTCTTCCTCTCACTTCCAATGGTGCCAACTGAATGAATGTAAGAAATACATTGACATCTTTATTCATGGTTTCAATTTTTTTTAGTGGAACCATACTAAAAGGGAACGAAATTGGGTTGTTTTTTTGTCAAATCAGATTTCAATTTGTAACGATATCAAGTTTGATACTGAAAATAATTAGGATTTCCCTATATGTGATTTGAGCAAAGGTTCTAGTAATTTTATGAATTTAGACTGGAATGCCTTTCTGAATTCTTGATTTTTGTTGGTGTGGGATTTTTTGGTGTTCTGATTCTTGGGGTGTTTTTCATAACAACTTTGTTATTTCTTTTGTTAATTCACTTTCCTTTTTGTCCATTTTTCTAGCATAAAGGCAAACATTACTTTTGATACTCAACATGAACAATCTTCATGATAACAAGGGCTTCTATCTTGTCTTTGGAGTTTGGAGAGTTCCTCCCATTATAATGATTGTCTATCTCCAGACCATCTAGATTTTCAAGATCTTTTATAATTTATATATCATAAATCTTTTTAAGACTTTACAATTGCATTTTAATAATTTTGTTACTTTTATATTAAAACTCTGCATTTGTATCTCTGCTAAATGACATTGGACAACGAGTGTTTAAAATGTGCGCAGGTCTTCGGTGCAGGAATTAGTGAAGGCTTTGAAGTTTTGAAAAGGGTGGAGAGTCGCACGGAAGCCTCACTCGAAATAAAGGAATGGTACTCTACAGATGTGAAGATCAAGGGTGCAATTTCTTTGTTCCTAATAACAGATCCAAATTGCAAGATTGAAGTAGCATTCCTTGATCATGCTTACACCACGCACTCTTCTAGTTTTGATAATTCGGTACATATACTAATGTTGGGAAAAGATTCAGAAGTGTTTGAGGGCTTTAGATTCTCTAAAGATGAGGCAATACATTTCAACATCAATGTACTCAATTCAAATCCGGTGCTGAAGGCACCACTCCAAGAAGGATGGATAGTAGAAGCAAAAACTGTATCAGGAATGAGCTCGGTTCTCTCTTACGCCTTCCGCAATTGACCTGTCAAATCGAGTACACATCAATATCAAAGCGAAATCTAATCTGGAATATATAACCTGTAGATTTGTAATAGATTCATATAGCTTGTATAAAAGTAAAAATATTAAAATAGTTATAGAACAGTTTAGAAAATCAAGTCCTCAGACTCTATAAAATGTATGTAGGTACTTTTCTACGTATATGTATATTTATGCATCATTAAAAGAAATTACAAAGATAATGTATGCAGCAGCGACACTAAAAATTATAAAGAACATATCAATAAAATAATAGCCACAGTAGCTTTTATTATTACTTTTGTGTTTTTACAATGCTCCACATATCAGCAGAGGATACGTCACTATTTTCCAGCAGTATATAAGTCCCTGATTACCACTGTTTTCCAGCAGTATATAGATATCTACATTTGTTCACCAAGCCTATACAAGAAGTGTCATCATGCTTATTTACATCAGATATAAAAAAAAACATACAATGATAGGTAACAAAATGTATTGTAGCAAAATGATCACTTACTGCCACTGGTCCTGTTGTTGCTAGCTGTGTATTTCATGTTTGCAAGGACCTCTGCTGCTCCTTGCTCATTCACCGCGGTGCCTTCTTCCCTGCTGCTGCTACTGTGTGTCCATGGAGTCCTATAGTTTGCTCCTCCTTTGTTATCTTTTGATCCTTCTTTAAGATCTTTTTGGAATTCCTGTAATGCTATCAGGAAGATCTCAACGTTTGGGTGACCGTCCTGCCAAGTATGTCCATATTTGGCAGTCGACAATAATTTACCCTTTTCTAAAAAATTTCAGAATTTACCTTTTGATATCTCATTGGTGATGGTAACCTGCAAAGAAACATTGTAGATTATGAGTCTCTTATTAGACTCAGTAATCACCCTTCTATTCTCCTTAAATTTATCTTCATTTTTAATTGTCCAAATTGACCATAAGATTTTAGTGGATAGGAAGATCCAAAACAAAGAGAGATCCTTATTCATTTTGTTGTTTATTTCAAATAATTTTTTTGCAGGACTAGGTTCCTTATTATTCTCCCAAATGTTATGATCATCACAAAAAAAAAGTTTCTAGATCTCTTTGAAATAAAGGTAATCAATGAAGATATGCTTGATTGATTCAGACATTCTGCATATATTGCAAATATCAATTTCATTATGTGCTACTTTTATGGAAGCCTTTGTAGTAGTAGCGGCCACCTGAAGCATGCTTTTTTTGGTTCCATTTCCTTTGACCAGTTTTTCTTTAAAAAATTATCCTTTGTTCCTTTCTTAGATTGGTATCCCAAACTTTATTGACATGTTCTGAAATATCAGTTTGTTTTGTTAGAGCACAGTATATTGATTTAGCATTTACTTTCACTAGTGGACTACCATCATACCATTAAAATTTTTGGTATTGTAGTTTGCCAAAATTAACTTCAACAGGGAAGTAGATGTCTTTGCAAGCCTCCTTTAAAATAGCATATGTTCTCCAATTCATCTAGTTTTTTAAGTTTCAATTTATTAAGATATCATTGAAACATTTGATCCCTTTTTGAGCCCAGCCTTTGGCTGAGAAACCTTGGATTAGTGCAAGGGGTTTGTCCTTATGTTCCAAGTTCCACTAGATAGATTTCTGCGTCATGATGGTACTATTACCATTCTTGGTGAAGTGGCAGTTTGTTACATTTTTCTTGAAAAACAACCAAGCCTTCTATATGGTTTTAAACACATTTGAACATATAGGGGATATAAGGCAAGCATTGCTAAGGACATCACATAAGGGAAGAAGCTTCCATGATTTAGCCTATTTAGGCACTGCATTTATTATGTTTTGCCTAATGAGGACCTTCTAAGGCTCCTCACCACCAAGTGCACCAATTATCCACTTGGATGCCAAAGAAATACCTTGTAGCCTTAAGTCCTTTAGACCTAAGCCACCTTTTGTTTTGTCTATGGAACACCATTTCTATTTTACAACATGTCTTTTTCCGTTACCTTTCCCATCAAACCATAGGAATTTTTGGATCCTTTTTTGAATTTCATTGATTTGATAATAGTTAAAAAACCACACTAATGCAAAGTAAATACTATACGAAGATAGTATCTTCTAGCATACCTGTATTCTTCCTACTAGAGACAGGTATTGTTAATTCCATTTTTCAATCTTCTTCTCAATCTTACCCTTGATCTAGAGCCACATTTCTTTCATGTTGGGGTCAATAGCAAATGGTATGCCAAGATACCTTACCTATTTTTGAGGTCCCCCCCATTGGAGATTGAATTTTTTTAACCAGTATGGGGGGTGTCATTCCAACCCAACATGCAAGATTTGGTAAGGGAAATTTTTACTTGTGATGCTTGGAAGAAGGAATTAAGTTTATCCATTAGATTATTAATAGTTTCTTCCTCTAATTAGACAAAAATTGTAGTGTCATCTATAAACTGTATGTTGATGAGGTCACTATTATCTGGTAGGGTGATACCTTTGACATTTAGAGACAAGGAATTATCCCTTAACATATAATGCAATTCATCAAATGCAATAACAAATAAGGCCAGGAAAAGGGGCATCCCTATCTTATTCACCTTTTCAAGTTGAATTCTTCGATTAGAGTCCCATTTACATCTACTTGGGCCATTGCATCTTTAAATAATGTTCTTACCATACGACCAAAGGAACTAGAAAACCCAAAGGCCTCAAGAGTCAACATTATAAATGACCACTCAACCTTATCATAGGATTTTTGAAGTCTAGGAGGATCATTCATGCCCCTTGATTGGTCTACCTTCCCCATTCCATTGTCTCCCAACTAGTGATGAGGTTCTCTAGGATGTACCTTCATTTGATGAAACTTGTTTACATGTTGTTAAAGAAGGTTGGTAAGATATCTACCAATCTGCCTACTAGTATTTTGGCCAAAATCTTATAGGACACATTTAGAAGGATGATTGCCCTCCAATTTTTGACCAATGTTTTGTCCTCATCCTTGGGGCATAACTTGATGATCCCTTTGTTGATGATATTTCCTAGTGAGCCTCTTTCTGGGGCCTCATTATAAACTGAGTGCAATTCATCATAGACCTAGTCAATTAATGTCTTTTAGAATTCTACATGGATGCCATCAACCCCTGGGGTTTTGTCATTTTTCAATGAAAGGATATTTTTCATAATTTCCTACTTTGATATTCCTTTACCAAGCTCAAATTCCTCAATCTTGGTAAGTTTCTTTGGGATGAGCTACTTGATGTGCTCTCTGGCCTTGCAACTCACTTCATTAACTCCTTTTGAGGTGAAGAGGTCTTTATAGAACTAAAATAAGTGCTTCCTTATGTCATCCAGATTAGTTAAAGAAGTGGCATCTGACCAGATTTGATTGATTTTCTCATTTATCTGCTTATCCCTAATGTATCTAAAGAAGAATTTGGACCCCTTATCCCCATTTTCCAATCAGTTGAGCTTGGATCTTATTCTCAACCTCTTAAATTTATTGGCCTGCAGCCTTCTCAAAGAATTCTTTGTTATATTCAGATTATTGAGAAAGGTTTCATTCCTAGGTTCCTCCTAAAGGTTAGATTCAAATTTAAGCATTTTTTCTTAAGGAGACTTTCTTTTTGCCTCCTGACCATGTCTCTTTTCTTTCCAATTATCTGAAAGAGGATCTTCCAACCTTTCACATTTAGGTTCCATCTGTCAATTGCACTCAATCCTCTATGCATCCACTTATTAATTTCACTTAGAGATATAATGGCATCTTTGCATTGAACCTTTTTCTTTCTCTTTTGTCCTGCCAACTTTGATGCAATATTTCACCTTGATGAGGTGGTGATCAAAGAGGGTATAGGGGATTACTTCCACTTTGCACCCTTCATTTACTGGCTCAACATAAAATAAATCTATGTTCATGTAAAATCTATCCATCTTGTAGTATATCCTTCTTCCCCCACTTTTGGGCATTGCACCAAGTGAACCAAATGTTGATGCACTCTTGCTTTTGACCTTCTATGGGGTCAATTAGTTTTAGTTAACACTTCAATATTTTTTAGAAATACCTCTCATTTCCTTTCCATTCGAGGTTTATTTCACCCCATTTATCTTCACTTCTTTCAACTAAATTAAAATATTCCTGTAAAATATAAGGGATGTCTTGTAGATTGAGAAGCGAATTCCACAATAGGATTTTGTCTCTATATTCATTTGATGCATATATGGAACAAATGCAAAAACATGACTCCTTTCTTTTGATGATTACCCAAACCTCTCTATTACAAGGGGAAACACCATATTCAGAGACATATTATCCCTACTCCTTAGCAAGGAGAATTCTATACCCACCCTTATCCTTTTCATGCTTGGTGAAAAACTATGAGGTCTCTCCCCAAATGAATTTTAAGTTTGTTTCAAGAGTAAACCCAATTGCTTTCACCTCTTGAAGTTGGACTACTTCTTTTTCCTTTCTTTGAGCTTGGAATCTCCTCACAATATGCTTTATGTCTAGGGATTATAATCCCCGTACATTCAATGATACACAGTTAATGATCATTAGGGTTATTCTTGGGAGGGATTCCTTGTCACTATTTAAATTTTCAAAGCACTTAGGTAGTCTATTCTCAACTTCTAGTCTCTTAGTAGTGTGCACAGAAATGATCCCACTGGTTTTCTTCCTCTTTTCCTTGGCCATACAGAGGTTTCCCCTACCAATGGGAATTCAATTGCCCCTATATCTTTTTTCTTTTTGTATTATCTGGTCTTTTTCATCATAATTTTTATGGGGACCTCCTTTGCTTCCATGCTCTCCTTAACAAAGTACTCCCCTACACCCTCTAAAGACTCTAGACTGGAATGAGATGTAAAATCATTTGAAATTGCCACTTCACTAAGATTGATATTGGTAATCATTTTTTTCCTTGAGGATTTTGAGCCAACAGACTCACTTTTCATTTGTTCAAAGATTTTCTCTTGGACTTTAATTTCTTCAACCCTTTCACCACCATTCATCAAATATACAGTAGAGGAGGCATTAAGAGGTGCTTCCTTTCCTCCAATGGTACTAATGTTATTGATGGTCACTATAAATTGATTTGCAATCTCCATACTTGAATTTTGATGAATGGAGGCACATTAATTCTTCCTTTCAAATTTATTGACCAATATTTTTACCTGGGATGGTGATTTTGAGTCATTTTTGTTCTCTTTATCTTCTTTATCCATTTCTTGGTTTATACCCGCCTTATCTGAAACTATTTTCTTTTTAAAGGTTTTAAGGTTAAAAGTATATTCTTCCCTTTCTACTTTCTCAACATTCTAATTTATTTATTTTTCCATTATTCTTTGATCTATGTTTTGTCTAAAAAATTTCATCAGCAACTGTTGAGCATTCTTTTTTCTAGAGTTTTTATCTACATCCACACCCTTTGTGAGGTGTATGTTGTTCTCGACTGATTTTTCAATATCCTTGTTTTGACATAATCCTACTTCACCCAAGGTAGCCTCGAGCAGAGCTTTCCCAAGTCTTCAATTAGGGTTTTCATTAGATTAGTAATTTTTTCATGCCATATTTTAGGTTTTTTTGGACATTTGACAATGTCGCCTCCCTTTGTATAGTATTATTCTCTGGGAGGAGGCCTGACTGTACAGTTTTGTTATTTTCATCTCTTAGGGGAGATTCGTGCAATTGTGAGACTCGGGAGGGTCTATTATTGTTACTTCCCCTTATATTTTTTTTCACTTCCTTGTCCCCTTGAGAATTTCCTTAGGATGAACCAAAATTCATTCCACCCCTAGTTGAGGTAGAATTGACATTTTTCTTTTTTATTAGTGGGAAATTTCTTCTGATGTGTCATTCTCTACGACAGAGATAGAAAAAATTGTGCCCCCATAGGATTTCTAGGGCACATGTGAATATGATATTTTTAAGTTTTATTCTATGTTCCACCAAGTTTCTGAGATAGTGAGACAATAGGACGGCGGGATGCGTTTCGAGGACAATAATATTTTGAGGGGATTTTAGGGGATGGGGGATGGATGTATAGTATATATATATAGGGTGAAGCCACAATAGTGGTTTACAATTGAAGTGAGGAAGGAAAACTCACAAAAAATGAATGCATGGAAAAAAACTTGATTTTAGGGGTTCGTACGAACCTATTGGTTCGACCGAACCCATTAGGGGTTCACTAGAACCTGGGTTTGGGCGAACCCTTTTAATGCTTTCCCACAAAAAATTCCAACAAAACCCCTTATAAAATGGGGGTTCGAATGAAACCTGGTTCAAGCAAACCTCTAGGGGTTCGCTCGAACCCCCCTTATTCCTCATCCCCCCTGAGACATAAAAAAAACCCTAAATTTTGCCACTTTAGAGATTGGGTTGAGGATGAAAATGGATGAATCTTACCAAACCCAACTGGAATCAGGTAGTCCTCAGAATGATCTATCCAATGAATATAATTTTAATATGTTTTGGTTTTATTATGTTTTTTTTTTTTTAGTTTTATTAAAAATAGGTTTTTCATCACAAATGAAGGTCTTTGTTCTGCACATGTGGAAAAATAGAAAATTATCAAAAAAAAAAATTGAAAAATATGAGTGCACCCGATATTGAAGTCCTTGGTTCAACAAAAAAATAAAAAATGAATTTTGATATATACAAAAAAATTATGCATTATACAATCATGCTATGTCTAAATTGTAATTGGTTTGACTTTGAAACTTGATTAAAGACAAATATTCAATAAAAAAATATCTAACCAAGTGGAAGCACTAGATATCAGAGTTACAAATCTAAATTGAAAAGAATTATCATTTTATCCTTCATGGAAAAAAAGTTATGCATTATACGGTGTGCATCACTTTTTAAAAATGCTGTTTTTTGAAAAAAAATTGTTTTCGTGGGAGATAGAAAAAGAAGTGCAATTTGATTCCAAAAATTTTGAAAAAAATATTTTTAGAATCTACAGAGAAAATGTGATGAGACTCTAGTTTGCATCATCTTCAAATTCTTCACAGTTTAGCCACTATAGGTGTCCAAATATGAATATTTAGTTAAAAATAATAATTTCAGTGTCCAGTTTGGCCAAAAATTGTAAACCACTATTGTGGGATCACCCTATAGAGAGAGAGAGAGAGAGAGAAATAAATTTTAAAAATATAGGGAAATTTCAGATGTTCATATGAGTAATGATAATCATAACAATGAACATTCATAAAGTTGCAAATGTAATCACCAATCATATTGACATATGCATCATAGAATTGAATTATTGAACAAATTAACACTACAACTACCTAATTGCATCCATGGACCATAATTCATGTCAAATAGTTAATGTGCATATGATATAAAATAATAAAATGCCCAAAAGGCTACAATTTTGTACTACAAATGTCAAAATGACAAAGTCACAAGTGTCCAAAGAAAAAACATAGAAATAGAAAGTATGATGATTGCCGCTACTTGGCATCTGCCAACATTGCATCAAAATCATACTCATAGTCTAAGTCACACTGTCACTATGAGGGGTTGGCTCATCTAATGGAACTCCAACCAGTCCCTCCTGTCTCTCCTCCTCATCAATTTGTGTGACGTCCTCTAGATCAACATCCCATCATAATGTTGGAGTCTGTCTATACTTAGGAGTCTGACGATCCTAGAGTCGCAAAGCACTATGCATAGCCACTAATTTTTCTGCATGTCTAGAGGTTAGCCTATTCCTTTTGATAGAGTGAATAAAGCCGTATGTTGACCAATTCCTCTCTGTAGTAGAGGAACTAGCAACCTGTGAAAGGAGACAAAATTGAAAAACTAAATTAGTAATTTAAATTTACTAATTAGGACATTCAATTTAAATTATGATTATATAAATGTTCAAACTTCAACACTAATCTAAATCAAATTATGTTAATCTAATGTATTACCTATGAAAGGAGGCGAAAACAAGCATCCTCAATTGTGGTGCATCCTTCCCATGCCATGACCACCATCCAATAGGATCCCTTTGAGCTACTATAGTTCTATCTACCCTGGCCTCTGGTTTGCTGAATGTTGGACCACAGAGATTAACAAAGTCAGTGAACTGTGTTCAAACTAGACTGGCCTCCTCAACTGAATATATTTTTGCAAGGGCCCTCATAAACCCTTCTTTCACCTCATCGTCATCACAAGGAGGCATCCTACCAGGTCTAGGTACATACCATTTAGGATTAAGAGCAAAGGCTGCCATATGAAGTGGGGTGTTCATAGTGTTCCACCGCCGCATCACAATGGACGTAATTTTTTGCTCATATAATCTCGAATTAGGATCCCTATCAGAAATTGCTTTCTTCATTTTTCCAAGCATGGAGTCAAAAGATTCATAAATCTCTCCAAGACTTGGAGAGTCTGTATCAACATATCTAATGACATCCACAGCAGGTGAAATGATGGAGCAAACAAATTTGCAAACAAAAATTTGAAAAAAGACAAGTTAGAACTTAGAAAATAAAAAAATATTAATAATAAAATCATATATATATATATATATATAAATCAGCACTCAATAACAAATTAACAATTTTTTTTACCTCACATTGGAGCACCAATTATCATCAAGAATTTTTTGTTTGATGCTTCTCCCTTCTACAGTGCTTGCCATAGACCATCTATTCCACTCTGAATTAACCATCATCAACTGTAGAGCCTCTTGTACCTCAAGCATCCTCTCTAACAAAATAAAGTAGCTGGCATACCTTGTTGCTATAGGCTTGAGAAATTCCTTCTTTGAAAATGTCCTAAAGAGGGCAAGTGAGGTGTGATGGTTGCAAATAAACATCTGAATGTCTCTAGCCTCTACAACCACCTAGTGCGCCCAATCCATCTTCCCTATGTCTTTCAATGTGTTGTTCAACACATGAACACAAGGGGTCCAAAAGATCTGTTTGTAAGCACTGTCAACCATCAAACCTGCTAATCTGTACACACGTGCTGAATTAGTAACCACCTCCACAACATTGGTTTCCCCAACCTCCTCTATAGCCTCTTTCAAAATATTAAATTGGAATTTTGCATCGTTGTGTTTCCCAGAACAATCAATGGCTCTAAGGAACATGAACTAGCTGAACATGTGACTATGATGTTTATAAGTGGTCATTGTCTAATATCGGTCCATCCATCCATGATAATAGAGTAGCATGTTCTAATCCAACACTATCTCATGTCCTCCATCACCACACTCACCTTAGAATATTCTTTGTCAAGGAGTGTAGTGCATAATTTATTTTCTCCAGGGGGAACGAATGAGGTACCAACAACTACCACATCTCTAAACATTTGTTTGAAGTAGGGAGAATGTGCTACATGGAATGGGATGGCATGGGAATAGAAAAATTTGGCAATGGAAGACTCTGCCACATCTTGTGCTTGCACATTGAACATACTTGCAACTGTATTTTGTTGCTCACTAGGAGTAGTAGCCTTCCTCTTCCCTCTTGTGGAAATATGAACATCACCCGCACCACTACCACCACTACCAACACTAGGACTACCAAGCATAGAGGGCATAGGTGAGGTTGAATGTACGGATTGATTTTGCATAAGTTGATCCATGGGCCTTCCTCCAGCCTCCATGTGCAATCTATAACACTCTATCCTCTCAAAATCTTTTATTTCTTTACAACCCTTGACCCCATGGCCTCCAAAACCCAATAGATGAGAATAGACTCTTGTATAGCTCCCATTATATTTATCTTTACAAATGTGACATAGCCACAATCTACTACCCCCATTGTTTTTCCCTTTGCCTTGGTCTACACGTGATGCTAGTTGAAGAAGAGGTTTTTTAGGATTAAAAGGGCCTTTTGCATATTTTTTCAAATCTTCAAAAGGGATATCAAATGGGTTTGTTTGAGGCTGCCCCATATGAACTAATTGGTTTTCTTCCCCCTCTCAACATGCCCACTATCTTCACTACTATTGCTCATTTTGTTTTGTTTTGGTTTTTGCAAACTGAAAATAATTTTTTTTAAAAAAAAAATCATACATTTTATCATTTTAACTTAGAAAAAAATGGAAAAAAATGAAAGATAATGGAAGAATAACTTACCTCTTTCACTTCTCTTACTAGTTGTTGCCTTAATGCTCTCTTTTTTTCCTCCTATATGCTAGTTTTTCTTCTCCAACAGCTCATTCAAACCCTCCTCTTTCTCTTCTCACTTTTTCTCTTGGCTACAATTTTATTTTGGCAAGTTAAAATGAGCTCAAATGAAGGTAAGAAGATGTTTTAAGTGGCCATATTAGGGTTGGGAGGGTGTGGGGCCCACAAAGGAAAGAATTAAAAAAAAAATTTAAAAACCTTTTGTTTTTGTGTTTAAAATGTTGTTGGGCGACGAGGGACGGCCGGCCATCCCCGGGACAGTCGAGGGATGGCTAGGCATCCCCTATCCGTCCCTTGAGCGGTTGGCCGTCCCCCTTCCGTTCCAGGATGTTTCGTCCAATCGGGGATGTCCCCGAAAATCAGAAACCTTTTCGAGATGGTTGTCAGTCGTCCCCCAGGCATCCCCTATCCCCGAAACATTTCTAGGATAGGTACGGGAGGCAAAAACCTAGGGGACGCATCCCCGTGTAACATTAGTTTTATTTCAAAAAAAATTGGTATATCAATTCCCAAATAAAGAGATACCAATACCCTCGCATCTGATTGAGGAAGGGAAGCCTTGGTATCATCCATTTGAATTATGCTTCCATAAGGCTCCAAACCCTAAGCGGAACATGTTTAACTACAACCCATCTCAAACTTGGCAATGCCAAGATCTCCTCATTTAGGTCTTCCAGCATCCATGCCAGAGCATGGAAAATAGAATTACCCACATGGAAAAATTGTTTCTTTGTTACTTCTTGTGATTTGAGGCTCTTAAAGAAAATTACAATAAAACCATGTTGCACCATTCTACAATAGGAGTAATGAAACCCTAACTTTTTTTGCTAAATATTATGCATCCATTCATCCATAAATTTTCTGGCAAGGACCTTGGAGGTGTCCACATAACCAAAAAAAAAAAAAAAAAAATCAATTTTTTTAACCTATTATCTTCTTCTGCAACTCCATTATCTAATGCTCATTCGGAATCAAGACATCTCTTTTAGGGGAGGCCGAAGGGGGCTTACCTTCAGCTTCTCTTCTTAGACCTTGAACATCCTTGAAAACCTTGATAAAAAATTTGGCTCTCGGTGGCAAGCAACTCCTATCTCCCGCAAACAATATCTCTATGGCAAGCAATTCCTACCTCCCGCAGCAATATCTACAAATTTTTTGAAATGCTTACTGTCTGCATTAACACCCTCTTGCCCATTTGACGGGCCATTCGAAGGGTCTATATCACCCTCCATAATTAAAACCCCACTTCTAGATTATCACACATGCAGATGGGATCGATAATCAAGAAAACTCCCAAACCCCACATACAAGAGATAAGATGGCACGTGAAACAAAGGCAAATAGCAAGCAATGAAGGGTTTATACCACCAAGCAAGCACACTCCAATGTAGAGTAAGGGCGAGCCTCCTCCACAGATTTGTGGGAAACCTTTATCATTATCAGAGACAGTATTCTTTGCATTTTTCGCATGCTCCTCCCTTATCCACCTTATTTTTGTGTTTTTTATGTATATGTTTAAAAAATATGCATATTTTATAATCTATGTTTTTTTCTCGCATACATTAGGTTTTAGTATCATTTGAAATATAGTAGTTAAAATTAGAGCATTCAATAATAGAACATGTATAATTTTTGAATTAATTAGTGTTAGAGAAAGTTATTGAATACTAGGCTATGATTTGGTTCAATATGGTTGATTTGATAGCATCATTTAATTTGAAATTTATTTGTTTAATAAAAATAATTAGGATTAGTAGAATGTCAATATAAAGATATCTTTTTGTTGACAAGTTGTATTTTCTAGAACCAACTAATCAATAGAAATAAATAATGATTTTCTTAAGGAAAATATAAGGAAATATGTAAAATTCATATTCTATACACAATAAACAACAATGAATCTAGATTTCCAAGAAGTGTAATAATCACATTAAAAAAAGCACGAAAAACGCTACATGCTAGATATCAAGGAACATTTAAACTTAAACTAATCAAATTCTAAATGTTGAGAAGAAATTAATAATTTATAAATGACGAATCTTGAATTAGTAGGTATATTCTTCTTCATGGAATGGGTATTATTGATCAAGTAAGGTTATATAAAGAGAGTAAAAGGTGAAAAAATTGTGGAGAAGATTTTAAGCATTTTTCCTACAAGATTTGACTCTATCGTAGTTTTTATTGAGGGATCAAAATATTTATCTAAGCTATCTATTGATTAATTGATGAAATATTTGCAAACTCATGAGTAAAAGTTGAATAACCA
The DNA here is from genome assembly GCA_007258455.2 of Sequoia sempervirens. Taxonomy (NCBI): domain Eukaryota; kingdom Viridiplantae; phylum Streptophyta; class Pinopsida; order Cupressales; family Cupressaceae; genus Sequoia; species Sequoia sempervirens. The sequence continues at coordinate 367,907,576 of VDFB02000015.1, read as the reverse complement.
ATTGATATATCTCCCTCAAATAAACATTTATATAACAAGTTATTCAAGGATAAGGGGAAAAGAGGAGAGTTTTTAGCAAGGAGCTTGAAATAAGTAGAAGAAAAAATCAAGGAAAAGAAGGAAGAGGATTTATAGGATGCACTACTAGTAGTTATAATGGTGGAACGAATGATTTCAACTACCCTAAAGAAATTAGAAGAAGAAATGGCATCATACATTTATGAACTAGTTAAAGGTATAGTAATTTAAACATTGAATGCTATTATTTCAAAAAGATGATTGTGGTTATTACAACGATGAATGTCGAAAGAATATTTATGACTAGAAAAAGTAGAATGCAACATTTTAAAAAGAAAATATAGTTACAAATAGAAGTGTCAAAATAATTGTTTACTACTTGCAATGTTATTGAGGATAGTACAAAAGATCCATGGTATTTGGATAGTATATGTAATTATTGAGGATAGTACAAAAGATCTATGGTATTTGGATAGTATAGTAATAATTATATGATAAAGAATAAAGAAATATTAACAATATTGATGAAGTAGTTATATCAAACTTGAAACTAAGAAATGACAACAAATTTTCCATCATGAAAAATTGTATTATCAACATTCAAAAAAAAATTAAGGTGAGAAATATATTTTAAATACAAAATATGTTGTTGATTCGAAGCATAATTCATTCATTATTAGGAAATTACTGCAAATTTTTATAAAGTCTATTTTACAAATATAATATCTATTATTCTTGATAAAAATGGAACCAAGAGGCTAAATGCAAAAGTTTTTTAAAAAATAATAGAATATTTCCATTAAAAATCTAAAGTGAATTGTCTCTTAATATTAAAACCACTATAAAGGATCAATTATGTTTATGGTGTTTGAGATTAAGTTTTAGTAGGTCAGATTTTTTATAAAAATTAATATTTTGAAATGAATATGTCTGATAGAGCATCTCAATAAAGTTTGTGAAGAATGGAGAACAAGAACACCTATCAATTTGGTGCATTTTATGGACAATAATATGTTTTCCATAATATTTTTTTTGATGATTTTAGTAAAAAATATGGATTTTTCTATTAAAAAAATTAGAATCATTTGGAATATAAAATAGTTCAAAGATTTGGTAGAAAACTAAAGTGGGTAGATGATGATAGTATGTTTTTGAATGAACTTTGTAATAGTTAAATGACAAATGAAATAAAAAATTAATTCACACCAAAATATGCAATGCAACAAACTATCAAGGAATAATAGAATGTAAGATATAAATTGGAAATAATTATGATTAAATAAAAAGCACTGCTAAATTATTTTTGGGTTTGATTAAAGAAAAATGTCTTTTAGGTCATTAATGGGATAAATATATCTTATTAACTCTACTTATTAGACATTCATCCAATAAAAATTGTTTAGGATGTGATTCTACAAGAGGAATGGAGCTAAAAAAATGTGAGTCATTTAAGAGTTTTTGGATTTTATGCATATACATGTACTCAAGGATAAGTGAAAAAGTTGGATGAAAAAATAAGAAAATGTATTTTGTGGGATATAGAGTGAAATCAAAAGCATATAAATTATATAATATAATAACAAAACTATTTGTAATTAGAAGATATTTTATTTCTATTAAAGATGAAACATGTTAATGCAAAGGAAATAATAAACAACAAAAATCAATAAGACATTGAAATAAAAAAATTCAAATAAAAAAGGGATAAATCAACTATCTCTAACTACCCACTCTAGTATATTAGACAAAATTTATTTCACTATCAAATATTCTTGATAAAAAAAAGAGAGGGGATAAATCCAATGCTAATGAATATAAGGATTAAGGTGACATCTACTTTGTAAATCCTATGTCATATTGCATGGTTCCAACATTGAAGCAGTTCAATGTTTTAAGTCTTACTACACTAAGAACAATTGCAACAATCACAAAATAATACATCTATAATTTATTATCTATTATTTTCCAAATCTACATATTAAAACAAAACTTGCAACACTCAATTATCTTCCCCTCTTCTTGGCAATGAATTTTTGTACACCTCTCTATAGTTCAAACTCCTTCACATGCCACACCAGTTTAAAGGCTAATTAAATCTACAAATTCTTCCAGCCATAGCTAGGTCGATGCCTGGTATTTTTTCCAATAAAAACTATTGTCTTCCTTTTTTTAATTTTTGGCACCTAACATTCCTACGTCTATTGTGCCAAATTCCCTCTTTTTTTCCTGTTCATGCAAAAGCCCAAAAGTCTCTTCTTGTTTTGTTTTTCTACCCAGTGGTCAAGGTGTGAGGAATTGTTCACCTCTCATGCCTCACAAAGAGGAATCACCTAACTTGGGCACCCAACATTAGGAAGTTTAAATTATTATTTTTTTAATTTTCCTTAGCAAAATAAACTCTAGCATTGATTTTGCATTTGAGGTTTTAAAAAAATAGCTTTCATGAGTTTTTTAAAAGAAACTTCCAAATTGAAACTTCATGCTAGCATGTTAACAAAATCATCAAGTATTGAATGCTTGTAGATGAACACAAACACATGACGACAAAAATCCAAAAAAATCAAACCATAAATTTTTATGGGTTAATGCAGATAACTAGCATACCTAGATGCTCCATCATCAAACACACCAGGTATGAAAATGTTCCATGATTGTGTAGCTCATGAAAATTTTGGCAAGGTTGGAACCAAGATCACAAGCTTCACCAAGTCTGAAGCACTAACCCAAGAAGCCTCATCTGTTACATGATTTTTCCAATGAACCAGATATTCCCAATATTCCTTTCTTCTTGTCTTCTTGGCTACATGTGAATCAATGAATTGATCAACTTATTCAAATATTATCTCCAACAATTGATGGATCCATTCCTATACACCTAGAAAATCTCAAAGTTTATTTTGTTTTCCACTTAATTCACCTTCATAATATTGATACAAATTTGCAACATTAAATAATGGAGAAATATGAATGCCAATTGGAACTCAATCTCATATGCATTTGATGATAACTTCAAGAAAACCTTGCATGGGCCCATCTTCTTCAACTTTAGTTTACTATATGTCCCTGTGGAGAGAGGAAGCCAATGAAAAGAAAGTGGAAAAGGTGCTTAAGGCGATGGGTGCTCCACAATATTCAAAGATAAAAGATAAAGATGAGCTTCACAAGATATCGGGTACTTATTCAAAGGAAATATATGATACCCTTGTGGAGGTTCCTAAAGCCAAATTTGTTCCTCCAGAAGCAATCAAGGTCTAAGGAGATCCGATAGATACTCTCCTACTATTGTCTCTACTCTACGGCTCTTTGATTCCACACAAACATTTGGTAGTAAAAGGAAAGATAAATCTATAACTACCTCATAGAAAATGGCCACTATTCTAGGCATACTAGGCCTAAACAAAAGGCAAAGAGACAAAATGCAAATGAGGTGGAATTAGATGATGTTAAAGAGGTTGAAGGAGAAAACCCCTCTAGTTACACATGAACCCCTTCCTTTTCGGGCCATCTTGAATGTAATTGTTGAGTATCTAGCCTATTGGATAGTACAAAGGATCTCAATTTGAATTTCACATTCAAAGACAAGAAGACAATTGAGAAGCCTACAATTGAATATATTCTCAAGTAGAACATTCCCTTTAGTGACATCATTGGAAAAGCTTCAGATAGCCATGATGAGGCTTTTAGACAAAGAAGAGAAGAAGTTATCAAGGTTGATGAAGAAATGAAACAACAAGAAATTGGAAAATCTAGGATTTTTGTCTCCAAGAAGAAAATGTAAGGAAAGATGAGTGCAGAAACACCTTCCTAATGCAAATTCTTAGAAGAGACACTAGTACAAAAACAACAATAAATGACTAAAAAAACTACTAAAAATTGGTCAAGTGACCATTAGTTTGGTCACGTGACCATTAGTAGTTTATTTTCAATCATTTATAACATGACCAAATTCATGACTAAACCATTTTTAGTCATTTTTAGTTGGAATAATAAAGTACTTCCAAAAGATGGAAGTTTTTTATGGCTTGCTTTATAGAAAAGAATACTAACAAGTGATAGATTAGTCAAATTGAAGGTTGCTGAATTATTTAAGTGCCCATTGTGTGAAGAGGAATTATAAATAGTAGATCATTTGTTTCTCCAATGTTCCTTTGCTAATCAATGTTGGAGCTTTATTTAGAATAAAATGCAACTTTATCTCCCATTACCAAATACACTTTGGGACCTTTTTTAGAGTTGGCCATTTTTATATCAATCTTCTTTTTTTGCATGTATTTGGTATATTGTTCCAGTGATTGTGGTATGGAATATATGGTGGGAAAGAAACATGAGAATATTCAGGAAACTAAAATCTCCAATAGAGGTAATTCTTCTAAAAATAGAGAAATTTGTAGCTGAAGGGGTTAACTTATGTGTACAAAAGGAGAAAAGTATTAGTTCATTATTTACAAATTGGGATAGTACTATTTTGAAAATTTGGAAGGGTATTAGGTTTCCTTTTGATGGAAGTGCTATTCAAAATGGTGTTAAGAAGGTGGATAGATCATTGGTTAAATGGAAACCACTTGCTAAAGATTATGTTAAATTAAACTTTGATGGTGCATCAAAGGGTAATGCAGGAAATTAAGGAGTAGGAGTTTGTATCAGGAATGCATCAAGGGCATTACTCTTTGCTTGCTCTTTTTATCTTTGACAAGGAATGAATAATAGTGCAAAAGCACAAGCTTTGAATTTGGGATTGTAAATAGCAATCCAACTAGGCTATTCAAATTTGCATATTGAAGGAGATTCATTGATAATAATAAATGTATTAAAAGGGAAAGGAGAATTCATAACTGGAATTTAACGTACATAATGTAGAGAGCCTGGGTTATGATTAACAAATTACAAACTGCAATAATATCACACACATATGGAGAAGGAAATAAGGTATTATATTACTTAGCTGGGATAGGAAGTGATAACATTGAAATTAAATCTAATAATCTCAATGATTTATATGACTATCCTATGTTGATTGAGTTGTTATAGGTAGATGCAAGAGGGTTAGATTAACTTTAAATATATTGAAGTATAATGTGATGATAAATTGGATATCTTACATTGCTTTATTATCATATTTTAAAGTTGGACTAATGCTTGGGTGAATTGGAAGTATAGGAATCACAGGGATTATGCATGAGTTCGCAGGAAAGTGCTCATAGTATCATTGGTGTAGGTGCATTGATGTAGAGTCTCACAAGGATGAGGCTTTAACATGGCAATAATGCATAAGGCATAAATAAATACGTAGAGGGAAGGCACATGTGTAATATCTAGAGATCTTAAATTACATCATTAATAGTTATTTGTTGTGGTTTAAAAGCATTAATTTTGTCTTGTCGACTTTGCTTATATGATATTTGATATCTCTTGATATCTCATTACTTCTTCAAAGCCTTCTAAATCTTTCAGGAGTTAACTACTTCAAGTGTCTATGAAGCTTCTTCTTCCCATGAGTTATTTAATAACTCATTTATCTACATTATATCATCTTAAACACTTCATGGAGACATATTAGAGCAATTTGGATCACATTTAATTACTAAAAATAAATCAAATATTTACTTTATATTCTACTTTAAACACGCTAGAGAAATTTCAATCATCCCTCAAATCCACTTTAACATTAATGCATTAAGAAGAAATAGATGATTTTCTTTGATAAAATATGAGACACTTTATGGTCTCATCAGTAGTCATTTATTTATTCATGGTTTAGTCATTTATTTCGGTGAATCAGTGATTCAAGTTACAAATCAAATCTAACTTAATTAATCCTCACAGTTTTTTGCATATAAACTTCAATTTTCATAGATATTCAAATGTTGAGAGAAGCACCATGAAATGAAGACTAAAATACTTGAAAAAATATGATTGATCAGACACAAACACAAATAGATCACAAATCAAGAGGAGCCACAACATAGTATTTATGAGTGGAGAAAAAACCACTCTAAAAATTTTCTTTATTAAGCCTCATTGGCAAATTAAAACCTCACTAGTTACATTCAATGTTTCAGTGATAAGTGCCTCACTAGAAAAGAAAAACCTTATTGACTATTTTACATCATTTATTGAAAAATTGAAGAATTCAAAAAGGCATAAAAACAAAGAATCACTTTGTATCAATAAATTTATTTTCTTGAAAGTTTCATTTGGACTTGAAACTCAAGAACCTTTACTTTTTCACTTGCAACACAATGAATACTATAAAATGTGTTTCTCCTTATTAAAAAAAAAATCCATCTCAGCTCTTGCACTGTTAAACAGTGAATTTGTATCAAATTTCCCTTTCTTATTACCATTGTTAATGTTAATGTCATGTAAAAATAGAGCCAATTGTGGAGTCTGACACCCTCAATGTCAAATAAGAGAAGATTATCAATAATAATAATTGCAATATTGTTGTTTTGTTGAGCATAGAAAAAGAGGAAGGCAACAATCTCACAACATCCCCTGATCATATCCAGACTAGCCGAGCTTATTAACTTTCATTTTGATCTTAAAAAAAACAAAACAAAATTGTGAGAGATACATTTAAAATAGTGGGGGACATATATAACTAAAACATACTCCTAAATATAGCAAAACTTTAAAGAAAATACAACTTGTAGACACCTAAATTTGGACACTCGCATTTGTCCAAATTTACCCTTTTTCATCTAAATGTCCTCTTACTTGCATTAATTAAGTAATATTACTATTATTTAATTAATACCCTTAACTCTTCTGAATCCCTAAGGTATTGAGATAATAATTAAATACCTCACCTTTTATCCCCCTTTTCCTCCAAGAATTAAATAAATAATACATTTATTTAATTCCTTACATGTCACATCCTCCATCACTTTTTATTAATCCTAATCTACCTCTTAATCCCATCATTAAGGATGTGCACATGTCTAATCCTTGATTAGGATGTGTCACATCCTCCAACTTTTGCAAGTTGGCTTCTAATCTTCATTAGCCACTAATTGTCTTCTAATCAGTGATTAGTCAGTCTAATCAACTCCCCCTTTAGCCAACTCTCTCATTTCCCAAGGAATATTAAATTCCTTTTATTATCTCCATGTCCTTCCAAATGGAATTTTAAATTCCATTTTATTCCTCCAAGGAATCTCCTCTTCCCCATGTGATCATTGAGAGGTCACATCAGTCACATGGGTTAGGAACCTTCTATTATAAGCACCTTGTCTTATCCAAGGTACATCTCAGCTTCCTTGTTGAGAACCTTGTCTTATCCTTAAGATATCCCCAATCATGAAATTTTAAACTCCATTTTATTCCTCCAAGGAATCTCCTCTTCCCCATGTGATCATTGAGAGGTCACATCACTCTCTTAAGGTGCAAGTACCTCCACATCATTTGTACCCTTTCCATCTCACCATGTCCTTTGGACACTTCATCCTCCACATGACAAGATGTGAGGGCTTGTGAGTCCTCAACTCACCATATCCCTCCATCTTGGCCATGGTGGCTTAATCTTAACCATTGAATTCTTTAGAGAATTAAATTTCTTCTATAAATAACCCCCCTTTTCATTCATTCAAGGACCTTAGGCATTTTAACACACTTATGCTCTCAAGATCTAGTCTTCATACTTGCACTCTTGCATTCAAAACCTCCATTGTTGCATTCATTCTAGCTTCAATCTCTTGCATTTTTACTCACCCATTCAACTAACCACATAGTTTATTGCATCCTCCATCTCATTTAGAGCATTTTGAATCCATTTTCATCCACATTGCCATCAAAAGAGCACACAACCAAATTTCAATCAAGGGCCAACCAAAGAATCAACATAGATAAAGGTATAATCACTCTTGTTTCATCTTTCTTTTATTTGTGCTTAACTTAGGCTAATCTTGAGGTGTTATTATGTTCTTTACATTGAATTTTTAGTTTGATTTGCATATTTAGAAGTAAAAAAAACTTGCACACATTTCTGGCACACTCGGTGGGACCCACAAACGGGTCCTTTTACTCTTATGTTTGTTGTTTTTTAATGTTTTATAGGTACAATTGACATAGAGGGGTGACCCCACCCTCGAATAGGTGACCACAACCTAAAGAGGGGTGACCCCCCTTAGACACAGACACTTGTCTAAGACAAAATAGCCAGGTTAACTCTCTATTTTGACTAGAGGGGTGACTAGGACCTACAAAGGTGAGACTAGGCCCTGACAAGGGTGGCTAGGACCTTACAGGGGTGGCCAAGACCTGACAGGGGTGGCTAGGACCTAACAAGGGTGGCCAAGACCTAATAGGGGTGGCTAGGACCTGACAAGGGCGACCAGGCCCAAACAAAGTTGTTTGAGGTAAAAAAATAGTGTTTTAGGTCATTTTTGAGGTCTATTTTCTATCATTTTGGTTATTAATGACCTCCTAACTTGTGTCATTGGTGATTTTGAAGGTTTTTACTAACATTTTTGTAGCTTATTTCACGTTTGACGAAGAATGGAGGTTAAAACTACTAACACCTTTCTTGCAGGATGATCAATTTGTCTACTTTGCTTATTATTTTGCTTATCAATTTAGGCACATAGATCTAATTAAGGGGAGTCAAATCTATTATGTGTCATGTTTTCAAAGTCTTTTGTGTCACCCAAGAGGGAACTATTCCATTCAATCTTTCCCCTTGCACTTCGTGTGAGCCTGGGGAGTAGTCGAAGACGGTTAGTGTTCTCTTCTTAGTGGGACCTGCTTGGGGATTTCATCACCCCAAGGGATGATCCCAACTACGTGTACTAGTGGGGTATATGAAGGGGGGAGAGCCAAATTTGTACCCCAATCCAGTCATGTCATTGTTTTTTGTGATCTAAATACTTTCATCCCCTTCTATTCACTCGTAATTCATCCTTTAGTCCATTTGCATTTTCCAAAAGTCATCCATTCATCATCTGAACCATATAAGGCACACCTTAGAGAATCTCTAGGTTGCGTATCTATCATCATTTTCCCCATCTAAATCCCTTAAACTTCATTTTAGAAGCTATTATCTAAATTAACTAAGGTATCTGAGTCTGATTGTTATCACCCATTTTTGCTTAGGATCGTCATTTGTCCTAAGTTAATCATCATTGTCAGCCTAATCAATCCACTTTCAATATCAAGGTGGATTTTGTGCCACAATCATCTATCCATCCTTTAATTCGATCAATTAGCATCCTAAGTCACCTAGGGTAATCTCTGAATGGGGTTTAGAATCCCTCTTATCATCCTATCTGATCCATCATTTGATCTTATCAATCATTCCATCAAACGATTTCATCCAATCACATCCCTATCTAATCATCTTCGACCCAATCAATCTACTTCCATCTCGAGGTAGATTCGGTGTTGTAATCATCCTTTGCTAATCATATATGATCATTAGAACCAATCCCAACGTACCATCCAATCATCCTAATCTAAGCTGCAATCCAATCTGAATCTGAGCTTTCATTCAATCTGAATTTGAGCTTTTCCAAAACCCTAATCTGAGCTTTATTCCATCTTCATCCAAGATCTTCTGATATCAAAATAAATCTTAAGCCCCCTTCTTCCATCTCCTTCAGATTCATACCATTTATCCTTTCGTCACCTTTTCTTTCCTTCTAATCATATTTTCCCATCTGTATCCATCTAATCTAACATCATGAATCCTTATTCTTCACCAATGCAACCAAAAATAGTAGTCAAGGGAAACCCTAATTATGTTGACAACGATAACAAGATTCTTGTTAATCAAGAGGTATATGACATAGCTTCCCTTGACGCTATCATTTCTAGTAATATTTCCCCAACCACTTATCAAAGTCCAATCACTCCTTTGAGCTATCCTGTTATGTCTTTATCCACACCTAATAGTTCTCTTTACACTACCTTTGACAAGGGATATCCATTTTCTTCCTCACCTGCATCTCCATCATATCCTTCATCTACATCATCTTCTTATCCAACAACCGCATCCTCTTATCCTAATCTCCCATCCCAGTATTCCTATTACAATCCCCCATCCATGTCCCCTTATCCTAATCATCCTTACTAGTCTACCCATCCTAATTCTACATCCACCCCATCAACCTATCCTAATCCAACATCCACATCTTCTTATCCTAATTCATCATTCACATCTCCCTATCTCAATTTTCCATCTCAATCTTCCCATCCTAGTTCATCATCCCAATACCCTTACTACAATCCACCAATTGTAGCCTCTTGTCTTAATCCATCACCCATGTCTTCCTATCCTAATTCACCATTCCAATATCCCTACCTTAACCCTCCATCCAATCCTAATCCTCCATATACTCCTAGTCTTCCATCCAATCTTGTTACTCAATCTAATCTTAATCCACCAATCCATAGTCCTAAGCCTCCACCAATCCATAATACCTCATGCACTCCTATCTCACCATCTAATCCTCGAATATGCAAGTTTCTCACTCTAGAAGTGCTCCAAGGACTCATGAAAAAGAATACATCCCCAACTGCACATCCTGAAGTCGTGGAACAATGCCATCCCAATCCTTCATCAATGGTCATTAGTGATGAGACCCTTCTCCATCCAACACCTATCATTGTTGTTACCATCCCTAGCACCGCTCAAATTGTTGAAACCATCAAATCCACCAAATACGTTGAACCCCCATCTCCTACTCCAAGAGCCATCAAATCCATTGAAGACACCCAAATCCAATCCACTCCTCCTACTCCTAGATCCGCCCAATCCATCGAACACATGAAAATCCAATCCTATCTTCCCACTCCTAGTATCACCAAAATCCATTCCCATGAATTCCATGAATCTCCCATTCTTCCATCTCCCCTGCTTTTGGAGTCCATCCAACATTCCTCCATTATCATGCCTCCTACACACAATGATTCATTCCAAGAGCTTGATCCAAATCATAACAACATATCCCCTCCTCCGCAACAAGATCCTTCCATCCCATCTATTCCACCTCAAGATCATAGTCCCTCATCCATTCCATCTCATGATCCCCTTTGCATTCAAGATTCCACTGCTCCATCTCATGAGACCTTATCTCCATCTCCATCGCATGAGCCCTTATCACCCTCTACCACAAATCCAAATCCTATCTTGTCACCTAATCCCTATCTTGATCCCTTACCACTCCCTTGTCTCGATCAAGATGTTGTTATCCCTTCATCTCCATCTCATGATCCTCCATCATCGCCTAAACTTACTATCCCCTCACCACTTTTGTACCCACTTGGTACCCTCACATTCTTCCATAGTGGTCTCCTTGTAGAAGAAAAACATAGCATATATACCACCCATCATCCTCCACCTAATAATGGACTCACATCATTCTTCCAGAATAACAAAAATCCTATCATGGATCGAATGGTCAAGAACATGAACTATCAAGGAAAAGGTTTAGGCCTTCATGAGAAAGGTATTCTAGAGCCCATCCAAGTCAAAGAACAAATCTATATGCAAGGTATTGGATGTATCACTTTGGAATCATAATCTAAAAATGTTCGTACAACCTCTATATGTCCTCAATGAGCCTCTTCCAAAAGAAATATAGGCTCTTCCCATCGCTCCACCAAATCATTTGCTACCATCCCTCCTCCATCGTATCACCTCAAAACAACCATCCATATTCCTCCTTCATCTGATCCATCCATTTTGGATCCTTACATCCCTCCATCCACCATCTCCCATCCTTCATCCACTCCATCCATTTTGGGTCATTATGTCCCTCCACCTGCTATCACGCATCCTCCGAGTACTATGTCTATTTTGGGCCCTTATATCCCAAAATCACCTCCTCCATATCATCCTATTCATCCTTTCATCCATCCATCACCTATCCATGTCACCCATCATAAACACCCCACTCTCATATTCCCTAATCAGGATCAACAAAGGCATGCACCTACACATCCTCCATCCACATGTATATCATCCCAAAAATCCTACCTCCACCACTCCATTCATGTCTCCAACATCTCATCCATCTCCTAGCACCCATTCCATTGCTACTAAAATCACTTTGGATTCCTAAGTAAAAATGCATACATCTAAACATCCACATAAATCTAAAGCTCCCCATGTCCCCTCTAAAAGGCATGGTGAAGAAAATCCAAATCAAATCCACAGGCCTCAAAGGCCCACCAAAGCAAAGATCAAAACCATGTGGATCCCAAAGAAAAAATATACAATGCCTTCAAATGAAAAATTTATAAAAACATCCAAAGTTGCTACTCCAAAAGCTAATCATTCTCATCCACCATCTCCTAAATCTGTTTTGGGTCCTTACGTCCCAAAATTCACTATCCCATCTCCTCCATTATCCCCACACTCTCCATCCATTAATCCTCCTAACCTTTCACATACACCACCATATGTGCCAATGTTGGTCCTGAAAACATCTCCCCATCATACATATCCCCACCATTCCATCCATACACTTTCCAACATCCCATCCATTATCCCCCATATCTCCCTCATCCAACCCCTTTAATCCATTCTCTTGCATAATCCATTTATCCTCATAAGGTTGTACCAACATCCAACATTCATTTCGCACATGGGATCTTATTACTGCATATGGAACTTGATGCTTGATTCCTTCATCCATCTCCTTATCACATTTCTTCTCAATCCACTTATCCACATCCCTATCCTTATTTGTATCCATCCGAATGCTATCCAAAAATCCAAAGAGTCAAAAAAATAAAATAGTAAAGAGAAATAATTCATCCAATGGTGAAAACTTGGAAAACAAGTGCCTTGGATAAGTACCATGATGAAAACCTGGAAAATAGGCATCATGTGTAAATCCCCCATCTAGTTTACTTCTGCACTTGGGGGGAATTTCATTCCCTTCACCTATCTCCTCCATCCCACCTACCATCCACATCCTACCTATCATATCCCATTTATCCCAACCCCTCCATCCTTGTGATCTTGATATTGATAGATGCAAACATATATACCTACTTTGGACACCTCTTGGCATATATTCCCGTCATCCATACACTATTGTATTCCTTATCCTCTATATCTACCCTTTTCATCCATGCATCTTATCCACATCCATCTACCTTCCTTGTCCACCAGTCATGCTACCATGAATCTCCCTTCCTTATCCATACATCTTATCCATATCCATCTCACTACCTTATTTTCCCATCCTTCTATCTTCCATTCCTCCTGCCTAATCATACATGATATATCTAGAGTGGGGGCATCTTATTCCATTGTGACATAAGTCCTTGGAGACATCATTCATCCATCGTAGCATTCCTTCCATCCTCCAAATCCTTATCTTCATATCCATCATAGTATCCCTTTCATTTCTCTATCCTTATCTCCTTACCAATCCAAACAATCCCTTTCCTCTCCCTGTCCTTATATCCTTACCAATCCAAACAATCCTTTTCAATCTCCCCATTTGTATCCCTTTATCCATTTGTCCTAGCATCTTCCCATCTCCCTATCTCTATATATCCATCCCTTCATCTTTATCCTCATCCCATATCACAATCCCTTGTCATTGGAATTTGGCTATGGACTTCCCCCATGCAATCCAATGCCATCTATCTCATTGTCATCATTCCCCCTTCTTTTGCACATCTTTCCAATCTTTGGTCGCTTCTCATCACTCATCTCTCCATCATATCATCTTCTCAATTCATTTTGATGATTTGGATAACTATCCCATCCTTGAGCTTCGTATGATCACCATCATCCTATCCAATCCAACAAGGTCTACCTTGTCTCATCATATCAGTTTCATCATTTTATCGACTTATCTTGGTCATCTCACCATCCTTTATCCATTATCTTTCATTGGTCTTTTGTCGAACTACGGTTTCCCCTATGCTTTCACATAGGCAAGGTCGATCATTTGATCTACCCCCAGAGCTTTTGTCTGTCCAGTCTTTGTCATCCATCATCATCTTCATTGTCTTCTTTTTGCTTTTATCCATGATCTTTTATCAAACTATGAGGGCTCTACACTTTCACGTAGGCAAGGCTAATCTTTGATCAGCCCCCGAGCCCCTAGGTCTATAGACTGTGTCTATCTTGTGTCTCATGTCTTGTCTCTCTTATGTCATGTCATCAAGCTATGCCCTTATCTAGCTGGTTCTTAACAAACAAGATCCACTCGTATCATAAGATCCAATCAGCTTTGAGTATCTTGCGTCATACCGATCTTTTAGTTTAGTATCCATCTTTGGTCTCAATAGGATGCATCCTTCCTAACAGACTTCATCAATCCCATCCATCCCCTTGATCCTATGGCAAAGGACATTTGAAATTGATTGTGATCTTTTGATGCTTTTGGATTTTGTTTATCATTTGAGCTCCCTATCATCACTTGTCAGGGCCGCCATGATCCATCATATTATGGTGTGTTTTGACTGGTTAACATAGGGGTATATCTTGATCTTTTTTATTTGTTGCTATCTTCCTAGTTGTCCCACGTAATACCCACCAAGACTCTTGCAGTCTTGTGTTACGCTAGGGCATCCTTTTGTGCTTGTGGTTATTCCAATGCCTTGCCTGACCAAGGTCTTCATGACTTTGGGGTGTTGGGATAGTCTTCTTGTCTGTTGTGTTTGTTTTATGCATTAGACATTGATCTGCCTTGGTTTCACATACCTTGGCACCTAGTGTCTTATGCTATAGCAAAAATCAATGCTCCAAAAATGGCAAAATGCATTAGGATTGCATTTCTTGATCAATTCTATTGCATTTCATGATCTTTTCCTGTATCATTTTCATTCTTTTCATCCATCTCACATCTCCGTCCAATCCTCATCCATTCAATCTAGAAAAAATCATCTAATCACATCCTTGGTCTTCTTCCCAGCCTTTCTACAAGCCTTGATCCAATCATCATCATCATCATCAGGAAGTACACTTCACTCTCCTTTGGTGTTGTTTAGGGATGTATCCTTCCCTCATCAATAACACTCATTGAGATGTATCATTATTTTGGGATGTATCCTTCCCTATCCTTGTGTTGTTTTGGGATGTATCCTTCCCTCATCAACAACACTTTCATCATCATCATTGGGATGTATCCTTCCCTCTCGTGTTGTTCCAAGAGATATCATTCCCTCATCAACAACACTCCATCCAGCATCAACCCATTTTGGCTTGTAGATTGACTGGGGCAACATCACCTTTGTCCTTACATCCATTTGTGCTTCCTAATCTCCTATCGCGTATCATCCTCTCGTATCCATCATTTTACATTATTTTTCCCATCTACCCTTTCATCATCTCATTCATTTTGAGAGCACCCCCATGTTCTCTTGAACCCACTTGTCCTCTTGAGGGGGAATCCTCAATCCCTAACCTTCATCTTCACTCACATAGTCCTTCTTCCTAGTCACTCCTTTGAATGACTAGGGCATCTTTTCCAATCTAACCATCTTCTTCTGGGTTCTATGTTCTAATATTCTTTGAAATAATGCTACTTTGTAGCACCATCTCAAATAGAGGAAAAATGTAGAAACCTAAATTTGGACACTCACATTTGTCCAAATTTACCCCTTTTCATCTAAATATCCTCTTACTTGCATTAATTAAGTAATGTTACTATTATTTAATTAATACCCTTAACTCTTCTAAATCCCTAAGGTATTTAGTTAATAATTAAATACCTTACCCTTTCTCCCCCTTTTCCTCAAAGAATTAAATAAATAATACATTTATTTAATTCATCACATGTCACATCATCACTTTTTATTAATCCTAATCTACCTCTTAATCCCATCATTAGGGATGTGGACATGTCTAATCCTTGATTAGGATGTGTCACATCCTCCAACTTTTGCAAGCTAGCTTATAATCTTCATTAGCCACTAACTATCTTCTAATCAATGATTAGTCAGTCTAATCAACCCCCCCTTTAGTGAACTCTCTCATCTCCCAAGGAATATTAAATTCCTTTTATTATCTCCATGTCCTTCCAAATGGAATTTTAAATTCCATTTTATTCCTCAAAGGAATCTCCTCTTCCCCATGTGATCATTGAGAGGTCACATCAGTCACATGGGTTAGGAACCTTCTATTATAAACACCTTGTCTTATCCAAGGTACTTCTCAGCTTCCTTGTTGGGAACCTTGTCTTATCCTTAAGATATCCCCAATCATGAAATTTTAAATTCCATTTTATTCCTCCAAGGAATCTCCTCTTCCCCCTGTGATCATTGAGAGGTCACATCATTCTCTTCACAAGGTACTTGCAAGTACCTCCACATCATTTGTACCCTTTCCATCTCACCATGTCCTTTAGACACTTCATCCTCCACATGGCAAGATGTGAGGACTTGTGAGGACTTGTGAGGACTTGTGAGTCCTCAACTCACCATAGCCCTCCATCTTGGCCATGGTGGCTCAATCCTAACCGTTGAATTCTCTATATAATTTAGTTTCTTCTATAAATAACCCCCCTTTTCATTCATTCAATGACCTTAGGCATTTTAGCACACTTATGCTCTCAATCTCTAGTCTTCATACTTGCACTCTTGCATTTGAAACCTCCATTGTTGCATTCATTCTAGCTTCAATCTCTTGCATTTTCACTCACCCATTCAACTAACCATATAGTTTATTGCATCCTCCATCTCATTTAGAGAATTTTGAATCCATTCTCATCCACCTTTCCATCAAAGGAGTACACAACCAAATTTCAATCAAGGGCCAACTAAGGAATCAACACAGATAAAGGTATAATCACTCTTGTTTCATCTTTCTTTTATTTGTGCTTAACTTAGGCTAATCTTGAGGTGGTCTTGTGTTCTTTACATTGCATTTGTAGTTTGATTTGCATATTTAGAAGTAAAAAACACTTGCACACACAACTATATGTTTACATGTTTTATAAAATGAACCATACCATGCAAACTTCCCAGTCAATGGCTAACCCTTTTTTTACCAGTAGGATAAGTATTTGATAGGGAATCTCACTTAGCTTTCTCTATTTTAGGAAAACTTAGAACTCATATGAAAGTAACATGGAACTATTAGAGATAATTACCAAGCAACTAACTTGTGTCACAAGTGCATAGAGAAGACATGTCATATGACTACACAAGAACTACACGCCAACTCTGAAATTAGAATTAAGCAATTTAAAGCAATTCATTATGAAAAGAAATGAAAGATAGTTTTGATTAATACTTTTGTTACTTATTCATTCATGATGGCTAGGAAAAAAGATGGTACAAAACCATAGATAAAATATTTAGTCAAAGAACAAACATGTGAAAACATGAATGTTGTTAAAAATTTGGCATATTCACATATAATGTACACGTTTTACAGCTACAAGAGTTTCAAGCCTTAAAATGTAAGGGAAAAGATATTGAACATAATTATTGATTGATCCTCAAGACATGTTAACATGGCCTCTATCTTTCCATGATCACTCTTCTTACCCTATGATAACTCTAACTATTATGGCTCCAAATTTTTCATGGAAGCAAGACTTCAGGCCAAATTCATATTGCAAAGGAAATGAAAAAAATCTTGAATCAATTGTACTAACAATGCAAGTCCAAGTTCCAAACCATTCAAATGTTTAAAACCATCAAATTGTGTAAATTTTTGGTCTAAGAACCACTATTGACAGATATTGTGACATAGAAGAAGACCTGATAATAAGCACAATTAGGTTTTTGCATTATGGCACCTTTACCCTGTTCCACCATCTTTTGCTACTTTCCCCACCGCTATTGGTTTCGGCTCCTCCAAACTCTTCCTCGTTGGTATTCACTCTTCCTCATGCTGTGTGCGTAGCAAGCTAAAGAGGATTAGGGTGGTCAAACAAACTCTTCATCGCTGATATTCACCTTTCACTTCTCCATTTTGGTGAGTTGCAGCCTAAAAATAAGGTTTTGACGATGGTTTTAGAATATGTTTATTAAAATGAAAATTTTCCCGCCCTAATTTTTCTGCCTTAATTTTCTCGCCCTAATTTTGGATTTTAAAATGGAATTCAAAATAAATAAATTACAATGCATAAATCTGATACTGTTACAAGACAGCTAACATGCTCTAATATAATATATTATATATGATTATATAATAATAAATAAATTATATAATAATATAATATTGTAATATTATATTATTATATAATATATTATTATATTATAATACAACCCACTCCCTCAATTCAAGATATTTATTTTAATTATCCACTTTAATATCATATTGTCTAATTTTTATTTGTGTGACTAATTATTTAGTTTTTTTTTACTCGGTGATTACATTAGTCACATATGATGATCAAATTAGTCATTTATTTAGTCATTTATAGTTGTGTTGCAAAAAATGAGTAGAATTTAGTCATCTTTAGTTGTTGTGACTAAATTTTCAGTCACGTAGTCATTTCTTTGCCAAATTCTACCAGTGAGATATGTAGATATGTCATTCAATTTCAAGTTACAGCTCATGAAGATGCACATTTACAAGTAATAGAATAGACAATTAAAACAACACACATAGAGATAATTGAACACCAGTTTTACATGTGAAAACCCTTACGGGAGAAAAACCCACACACCAAGCAAAATCTCTTTGTATTACAGTAAATGGTGATTACATACAAAGTTACAGAATATGCTTCTAGATGTTAATTCACTGTATCTACTTTAGCAACATAACATTTCCTTGATCAAACTCACTTCAGTTCAATTCGAACAACACATAAATTCAATGTTATAGAGGGTACAATGTTGATATAACATTCGTTCCACATTCCAAAGCCACCAAGGACCTGTTCAATTCGAATTCCACACTATTTCACCATATCGATGAGATAATACATCTTCTCCCACCGATATAAGGATGTCTCTTTAATGAGGATCATACTGCTCCATGTGGTCCCCACTGCCATGTTACTACTATAGACCACTAGCTTATTAGCCCGTTGAAGATACTTTAGTTACCTAGGTCTCATTGATGTCATGAAGTCCTATGAAAAGGCCCTTTACACTGCACTCACACTGTTTTGTTGTTCTATCAAGGAGACCCTGGAAGAATTCCCCTCAAAAACTTCAAGTCCCCCCAATGAAGGTTCTATCGACAAATCAAAGAAATTGATTTCAAAGTCCTAGCGAAGTCACAAATTCCCAGCAACAATAGTTACCCAGCCTCTCATCGATATGTCAAGGAGACAAGAGTCAATGTCTCAGCGACAACATAATGTCACTCTGATACACTCTCATTGGAGTATCGAGGAGACACTAAGAAGAATCCCCCTGAAGTGATCAACTCTTTCCAACAAAGGAGAGTTAGCCCAATAAGGAAGATTTACTCAATGCTACAAAGGTAAAACACAAACTAGTAAGTTGAGGGACGATTTCCAACATGCTCCCACTTGACAAAGACTTACTGGCTTCTTCTAGAGCTCGACATTACTGAAATTCATAGGCCCCAAGGCCCATCAAACTAGCACACCACTTGTACTTGTCTATGCTCACAGGTGTAGTCAATGCATCCACAACATTTTCCATAGTATCCACTTTTTCCAGATTAACCTTTCCATCTTCCACCATATCATGAATGAAATAATACTGAACATTGATATGCTTCATCCTTGAATAGAAAGTTGGATTTTTCACCAAACAAATAGAACTTTGACTGTCATAGTAAATAGTAATTTGTCATGCATTAAACCCAATATCAGAACACAAACATTTGAGCCAAATGGATTCCTTGCAGGCGTGAGTTGCTACCATATACTTTTCCTCAATAGTAGATAAAGTGCAACTACAGCCTGCTACTTACTCATCCAACTAACTACACCACCATGTAATGTGAAGATGTATCCATTGGTGGACCTTTTGCTATCAATGTCCCCTTCCTAATCAAAATCCGCATATCCATGAATTCTAACAGATCTTTCTGACCCAACCGAGTTACCATGATAACATAAAGTAGACTCAAAGGCACCCTTCAAATACTTGAAAACTCTTTTCACAACATCCCAATGTGGCCTCCCTAGATTAGCCATAAATCGACTAAGTATTCCCACTACTTAGGAAATGTTCGACCTTGTACAGACCATCACGTACATTAAACTACCGACTACACTCACATAAGCAACCCTGGTCATGTCTTCCATCTTAGTAGGAGATTTTGGACAATATTCGACAAAGAGTTTCAGTCCATGCAACACTAGAAAAACTAACTACATGCAATTTGTCATATTAAATCTTTCAAGAACAACATTAATATACTTACTCTAGTTGATCCAAAGCTTTATGTTTCCTCTATCCCTTCTGATTTCCATCCGTAGAATATACCTAGATGCACCTAAATCTTTCATTTCAAACTGTACTAACAACTGAGATTTTAAATCAGAAATCATACCCTTACTATTCCCAAAGAATAACATATCATCCATGTACAAAGCAATAATAAGCAATCAGCCATTTTTTGGATTTAAAATACACATAATGATCTGATTTTGATCTTACAAATCTCAATGACAACACAAATGTGTCAAACTTCTGGTACCACATTCTAGGTGATTGTTTTAAACCATACATAGAATTCTTTAACTTACAAACCAAATTTTCTTTACCTCTTTCAATGAAGTGCTCCAACTAGGACATATAAATTTATTCTTCCAAATCTCCTTGAAGAAACATTGTCTTCACATCCATCCACTCAATCTCTAAGCCATATGTAGTAGCAGGAGACAATAGAAATATGATAGATGTCAACTTAGCTATAGGAGAGAATATTTCTCCATAATCAATTCCCTCTATCTGGTAATAACCTTTCACGACCAACCTAGCTTTATATTTCTCCACATTTCCATTGAGGAAAATTTTATTTATAAATACCCATTTACAGCCAACAATTTTTTGACCTTCAGGCAAAGGTACCAAATCTTAGGTTTCATTATTTTTCAATGATGCCATTTCTTCATTCATGGCCTCCAACCAAGAATCCGAATCAGACATTTTAATTGCCTCTTTCACAATCCTAGGCTCATTAGTGCTAGTAATCAAAGCATAGGCACAACTTGAATCCAATTCAACATGGAATATCCATACCTTTCAGGTTGTTGCTTCTCCCGTGTAGACCTCCTCACTGATCTATAATTAGAGTTTACAAAATTAACTTGTAAATTAAATCTAATTACAATAATTTCCCAATCTAATACAAAATTGCATGATTATCCTTTTTAACTATTGAAATTACAACAAGGTACACTTTAAAATCAATTATTCAAAAATAAATTGAATTGAACTAGAGATAAATTGAGATAGAAGAGAGAAGAATGAGACAGAGAAATAGAAGGATCACAATGCACAGATTGATAACAGAGTTCATCCAATGTGGACTACGTCTCCAAGTCTGCTTCTCAATACTAGGACTGCTTTATTGATATCATCAAGTAAAATTATGCTTTGTTACAATACCCAATCTCCAAGAACCTACAATAATCTCTCCACAACCTCTCACTCTTTTACAATTTTTGGTGTATGCAAACACCTTGTAATTTTCTCTCCAAAAAAACAAAAACTCTAACTCTCCCACCAAACCAAGAGCATAGAAAACTCCCCAAAAATTACTTACAAAATACTTAGTAGAAAACCCCTTTTTATACAAATTTATTTGCTAATATGGGATTTAACCATATTATTTTGCAAGTATTGCATATCTCCCATTTACAAGTAAAAATACCAACCAATTCCCCTTAATTACATAAAAATCTCCAATTCCCTCATGTAATCTCCTTTAAAAATTAGAAAATAAACTTTAAAGATTATTTTAAATCTTTAAATATCTTTAAATTTCATTTTAAGCCCCTTTTAATTCCATATTTTTGGGCTTTTACTAATAAAAAAGGTTTTTGGTTATAATTTAGGGGTTATATTATTGAAATATGAGTTTACGGGATTTTTTCCTCTCCTTGTTTTATGGGCAAGGCAAGAGGATTTTAAGGGGTAAAATTCCACCAAATCCTCTTGAAATCATAAAAATATTTTAATTTTTAAACCATACATGTTTTTTTTTTTAACAATATGGTTTAATCCATATTTATGCCACCTTTTTCCAATAATGGCCTACCATGTGGAGAGGTGAGATGACGCCGAGTGTCAAGGGCTGATTGGCCGTTGTGCTGACTAGACTAATGACGAGGCGTTGACTGGCCAATTTATGTTGCCAACTTTGACCACTTGTATCTTGTGCAAATGGACTCCGTTTTCGATGAAATGAGTTGTGTCAAAAATCTCTTAGTGAGCTCTTCACGAAAACACCCCATTTGACCACCTTTGACAACCTCAAATTTTTTCCCTTTTCTAAGCCCTCTAATTTGCTGGTTGACCAGAACTTTGACTACTCGCAACTTTTGCATACGGACTCCTTTTGAGCCCATTCAAGTTGTGTCGGGTTCATATCATCGGGCTCTACATAATGATGTTGGTTCTAAGATATTTTGAGAATATGAAAATTTTAGGTTCTTTTGGATCCTCCTAGATCATTCCTCCCCATTGAGAAGCTTTTGTACCTCCAAAAGGTCTATTTATGTACAAATTGAGCTAGGGCAATGTTGCCCCACTTGCCTAGTATCATATGTCCTTCCTTTTTGGAACCTGTACATCTGACTCATCATAACAACAATCAAAACTGCACTGATATAATTAAGTACATTAGCCATATACACATCCACATTCAATGTTGTTGCTACCATCCATACACTGCTAAAAAGTAGAAGGTTGAATAACAAAACTGAATTTGCAGACGAGAAAAAGAATGTACCAACATCATACTTGTCTTTCATAACTGGAAAAAACTTAGAATCAGATATATTTTTATGCAATGACACATCTTGTGGTACAGACATAAGTGCCAAATTATTGCTTGCATTAACTACCTTTTCCAAGTGTCTCGTTGTCACAAAAGACTTATCAGTCTTAATTGGATGATAATGCACAATGTATTCAACTCCTTCCTTAAAAAAGTGATACTGATTATGTTCCCTGTAGAATATTGCTTTCCTATCATATAAGTATGAGCTACCCAACACAATCCCATAGATATCAAGTGGAACCACATCAAATTTAACCTCATCTATAAACTTAGATGTTATTGCAAATCTTAAATTGCATTGCTTAGTTACTCACAGTCTGTTATCATTGCACACCCAACCTAATGGATAAGGTTTCTTATGTAGCTTTGTTTTCAATCCCAATTGTTCAACAACTTCTTCTGAAATTAGATTAACTTGGGACCCACTATCTATCAATGTATCAATCTTACTATTCTTAGAAATCACCCTTATATGAAACAATTCACATCTTTTGCTATCTTCAGGAATAACATGACTTTTAGAAGTAGAAGCACATGAAACATCAATGGTAGCATCATTACCAACAAAATATTTACCTTTCAAACCCACAATTGAAATCTTGGTTTCATCATCAAAATTGGATCCGAGATCCTGCACAATAGTTGTGGTCTTCTGCTTACCTTTAGACTCTTTAAACCACTTGGGTTTCAACTTCAGATGTAGTTTCCAACATTTCGCATCTGTGTGCCCTTGCTTCTGATAATGTGAAAAAGTAGGCTTTTCACTTTCCTCTTTCTTCACAGTAGTTGTTTTCCTCTCCTTACCCTTCTTATTGCCTTCAGTTGGATGAACAAATTCCTTCTTTGAACTAAAACTTATGTTCCTTTCACCTACTTCAATATGGGTTGCTTGTACACACACTTCATCAAAGTTAGATGGATTAAACATTAGGATTGTATGTTTCAAATGTGAATGCAAACCACCTATATACTTTCATAAAGTTTCTTGTGTATAAATAGGAATGCCAAGAGTAAGTGCTTTCTTCCTAAACACTTGTGTATACTCTTGCACCACTTTTCCTTTACCCTGTCTTAGATTTTTCCAGTCCATAACAGCTTGTTGCATATAACCCAAAGGATAAAACTGATCTTTAAAGTAGAAGTAAATCCATACCAAGATGAAATAATTTTACCATGCGTAGCAATATCATCTTGAATTTTACTCTCCCACCAAACCAATGTAGTGCCTCCCATTCTAAGAGTAGCTAGCTAGATTTTGGAAGAATCATCCAAGATTTGTTGAACCCTGCAATACACTTTGATCTGCCTAATCCAGTTATCCAATTTTTCTACATCCAATTCACCGTTATATATAGGCAACTCGAATTTAACATCTAGTTTTAACAAAGGTGTTTGCACATGTTGTTTCTATTTAGAAGAGTTAGATGAAGAAGAAGAAGATGGTGATGAGGATGAAGAGGATGAAGATGGAGGTTCAAGAGGGTCACTACCACCTCCTACTCCTTTACCTTTGTCTTCTTTCAATGAGGATTCAACTTCCTCCTTTCTAGCCTTGCCTTAATTTCTCTTCTTTCATTCTTGCCTCTCTTAGAACTTCCACCATTGACTTCATCTTGAGAAAATCTTTCTGGAAATCTTTCTCATCAAGATCTATAGCACTTTGTTCAGCTGCCATCTCTACTCATGGAAAATTCCTTCATTTTTTGATTTCTGGATTGAATTCTTCCAGTGCACCTTGTCCTTGCCTCAATTTCAACCTGGTTAGCATTCACTTATGCAATTTCCTACAAAAAGGGCTCTAATACCAACTTGATCCATAATTAGAGTTTACAAAATTAACATGTAAATTAAATCTAATTACAGTAATTTCCTGATTTAATACAAAATTGCGTGATTATGCTTTTTAACTGTTGAAATTACAATAAAGTACACCTTAAAATTAGTTATTGAAAAATAAACTAAATTGAACTAGAGAGAAATTGAGATAGAAGAGAGAAGAAATAGATAGAGAAATAGAAGGATCACAATGTGCAGATTGATAACAGAGTTTGTCCAATGTGGACTACGTCTTTGGGTCCACTTCTCAATGTTGGGACCACTTTATTGATATCGCCAAGCAAGATTATGCTTTGTTACAATACCCAAGCTCCAAGAACCTGCAATAATCTCTCCACAATCTCTCTCTTTTACAATTTTTGGCGTATACAAATACCTTGTAATTTTCTCTCAAAAAAAAAATCTAACTCTCCCACCAAACCAAGAGCATAGAAAACTCCCCAAAAATTACTTACAAAATACTTAGCTAAAAACCTCTTTTTATACAAATTTATTTGCTAATATGGGATTTAACCATATTATTTTGCAAATATTGCATATCTCCCGTTTACAAGTAAAAATTCCAACAAATTCCCCTTAATTATATAAAAATCTCCAATCCCTCATGTAATCTCCTTTAAAAATAATAAAATAATCTTTAAAGATTATTTTAAATCTTTAAATATCTTTAAATTTCATTTTAAGCCCCTTTTAATACCATATTTTTGGGCTTTTACTAATAAAAAGGGTTTTGGTTATAATTTAGGGGTTATATTATTGAAATATGAGTTTACAGGATTTTTTCTTCTCCTTGTTTTATGGGCAAGGCAAGAGGATTTTAAGGGATAAAATCCCACCAAATCCTCCTTGAAATCATAAAAATATTTTAATTTTTAAACCATATGTGTTCTTTTTTTAACAATATGGTTTAATCCATATTTATGCCACCTTTTTCCAATAATGGTCTGTCGTATGGAGAGGTGAGATGACGCCGAG
Organism: Sequoia sempervirens; assembly: GCA_007258455.2. Taxonomy (NCBI): domain Eukaryota; kingdom Viridiplantae; phylum Streptophyta; class Pinopsida; order Cupressales; family Cupressaceae; genus Sequoia; species Sequoia sempervirens. The sequence goes on along the minus strand of VDFB02000015.1, from coordinate 367,881,895 downwards.
TGTCAAGGGTTGATTGGCCATTGTGTTTACTGGATTGATGATGAGGCATTGACTAGTCAATGTATGTTTCCAACTTTGATCGCTTGTATCTTGTGCAAATGGACTTCGTTTTCGACAAAATGAGTTGCATCAGAAAGCTCTCAGAGAGCTCTTCACGATGACACCCCATTTGAATACCTTTGATGACTTCAATTTTTTGCCCCTTTTCTGAGCCCTCTGATTTGCCAGTTGCCCAGAACTTTGACTACTCACAACTTTTGCATACAGACTCCTTTTGATCCCATTTGAGTTGCATCGGGTTCATGTTGGTGAGCTCTACACAATGACACGAGTTCTGACAGATTTTGAGACTATGAAAATTTCAGGTTCTTCTGGATCCTCCTAGATCACTCATAGGATGAGGCTAAGGTGATGGTTCTTCTTCTTGTTCAAAACTATCAAAAATACTAGATCTCTCCTCAGATTCAGGTACACTTGGAGTTCTAGTTCCTCTTTTTCTGGAGTAAGAGGAATTTCAACTACATCTTTTTCCTTTTCTTTCATCTCTAACTACAGATCCACTGTAGAAGGTTTCAACTCATGAAAGATTACACTTTTTTTTGTATAATACCTTCTCAGTAACAAGATTCCAAAGCTTGTATCCTTTCACACCAATTTCATAGCTAATGAAGATACATTTAACAACCTTGTTCTCAAATTTAGATCTTTTCTCATTAGGCACATATGCATACACCTCACAACCAAAGACTCAAATATTTCTTAGAGAGGGATTCTTACCTAACCACGCTTCCATAAGCATCTTATCTATGAGCATCAAAGAGGGAGATTGATTTACCAAGTAACATGTTGTAGCAACAGCCTCAACCCAAAAATTCTACTCTAGACCAGCACTACTCAATATACTTCTTGCTCTTTCCATCAGCATCTTATTTAACCTTTTAGCAACTCCATTTTGTTGTGGAGTGTAAGATGTAGTTTTATGCCTTTTAATTGCATGTTCTTTATAATACCTTTCAAAATCTATAGAATAGAATTCACCACCATTATCTATTCTCAAGCATTTAATTTTCCTTCTAGTATGATTTTTTACCAAGTTTTTAAACTCCTTAAATTGACTAAACACTTTTGATTTACTTTTTAGAAAATACACAAATGCCCTTCTTGAATAATCATTTATAAATGAAACATAATATTTAGACTTCGATAAAAATGGAACATTGACTGGACCAAATACATCAAAGTGAACATATTCTTGTATGCTAGAAGATTTATGAGGACTAGAGTAAAAAGAAACATGGTGTTGCTTTCCATAAATGCAATGTTCATAGCAATCAAACTCAAGGTTACAATCATCAATCCCTTCAACCAGGCTTTTATTTTTCAAGTCTTTTAAACCTTTTTCTCCTATGTCACCAAGTCTATGATGTCACAACATGGTTTTCTTTGTAGGGAGTTTCAACTCTAAGGAATTTAAACCCAGAGGAACAACATTCTTCTTCCCTACACAAGCATCTTTGTTGGACTTTGCAAAGACACTATTACATTAAACAACATGTGTGTCTAGCTTGTATAGAGTGCCAATACATGCACCCTTGGCCAGCACCATTGAGCCTCTAGTCATTTTGCAGCCACCATTAGAGAATGAAACTTGCATGCCAACATCATTCAGCTTACTAACAGAAATTAAATTATGAGCCAAACCTGGTATGTGCATTACGCCATAAATTCATTTGATTCTTCCATTAAGAAATTGACTTTTGACTCTCCCATGATCAATAATTTTAAGATATGAGTCACTTTCCATATACACCTTTCCACCAGCATAATTTCCGTACTTTGTGAACCAATCTCTATGAGATGTCATGTGAAAAGATGAACTTAAGTCAATCAACTAAACATCATTTGATGCTCGGGTTGCCAAGGCAACAATGAAGGCATCTACATCACTCTATGAAGAATCATTATCTGAAGAGTTGTTGTTCTTCTTCTTCTCCTCCTCTTTGCAATCCTTTCAAATATGTCTAGTTTGCCCACAATTCCATCATTTCACCTTGGACTTCTTGCTTGGAGACTTTGATCTCCCTTCAAAATTGGATTTAGACTTATTGTCTTTCTTCTTTCTTTTTTCCTTTGATTTTCCTTGAACAACAAGATCCTCCTTGGTCATCTCAGGAGATTTCCTTTGCATTTCTTTTGAGAGAAATGAAGCAACCACATCTTCCATCTTGAAAGTGGTTGTTGTACTTCCAATAGCCATCACTAGATGGTCCCATGTGTTAGGTAAGGAACACAGCAAAAGCATACAACGATCCTCGTCATTAATATTTACACCTATAGAGGCCAACTGAGCAACAATCATATTAAATGAGTTTAGATGATCTGCAATAGATGCACCTTCCTCCATCTTCAAGGAGTATAACTTCTTCCTCAGGAATAACTATTCACTAGAGACTTCCCTTGATAAATTTCACCAAGTTTCTTCCATAATGAAGATTCAGTCTTCTCCTCATGGACGTTCAGGAGAACAGAGTCTACCAGACAACATCTTATCAACCCTCTAGCTTTTCTATCTATGAGGTCCCAATATTCTTGCTTCATACCGAATGGTTTTGTTCCCATAACAGCAATCCAAAGATCTCTATCCACCAACAAGTCTTCAATTTTGAGTTTCCACAACTCAAAATTTCCACCATTGAACTTTTAAATTTTTAGTCTTCCCAATGTGCTTGCCATCTATATTTGCAATCTAGACAACTAGTTTCCTCTGTGAGAATCCCACTATAGAATTAGCACAAAAAACTATCCTACCCACGGGGATAATACAACTGGCCAGGCTCTGATACCACTTGTAAGGAAATTTGAGTGCAAAAAATTCCTTCCTAATGCCAATTCTTAGAAGAGATATGCAAATATGCCATTCAATTTCAAGTTACAGTACATTATGATGCACATTTACAAGTAATAGAATAGACAATTAAAACAATGCACACAAAGAGAATTGAACAACATTTTTACGTGGGAAAACTATTACAAGAGAAAAACCCACACACTAAGCAAAATCTCTTTATATTACAATAAATGGTGATTACATACAAAGTTACAGACTATGCTTCCAAATGTTAATTCTCACTTTATCTACTTCAACAACATAACATTTCCCTGATCAACCTCGCTTCAGTTCAATTTGAACAACACACAAATTCAATGTTACAGAACATACAATGTTGATACAACATACGTTCCACATTCCAAAGCCACCAAGGACCTTTTTGATTTGAATTCCCCAAGTAACTATAGTAAATGGTCTAACTATCAACACCCATCAAGTTGTTAATGAGAATTCATTCAAACTCTCTATGAACCCTCAAAGTCATATCCATCCACACAATTTCACCATATCGATGAGACAATACATCTTCTCCCACACATATAAGGATGGCTCTTTGATCAGGATTGTACCCCTCCATGTGGTCCCACTGCCATGTTACTACCATAGACCACTGGCTTATTGGCCTATCGAAGAGACTTTAGTTAGGGTCCCACCAATGTCATGAAGTCTTACTGAAAATCCCTTTACACTGCACTCACACTGTTTCGTCATTCCAACAAGGAGACCCTGGAAGAATTCCCCTTGAAAACTTCAAGTCACCCTGATGGAGGTTCTATGGGTAAGTGCATTGCAAAAATGGGATCCTATTTTTTAGAAATGGGATCCTAATTTTTAAAGATTGGGATCCCATTTTTTAATGGGTCCCAAACCACCAGATGTGGAACAAGATCCTGATTATTACAAAACGGGATCCCGATTTGTAAAAATCAGGATCCCATTTTTTAATAATCGGGATCCTATTTTATGATACATATTTATTTTTAAACAAATGAAACCTCATTCTACTCTGCACGGGATCTTGATTTGTTGGGTGAGAATGACTACTAGAAACAACCTCCAGGTACGCCTCCACCCCCACTTTTCTATTTTTTTTGGTTTTTTATTGAAATTTTTAATAGAAGAATAAATTTTACAATTTTTTTTCTAATTTATTTGGTGTTTTAAGAATTTTATTTTGTATAATAGTAGAAATGATTATTTGTAGAAATAGATGAAAAAATGAAATGAAACTTGAAGATATTGAATAGAAACAAAAAAATTAACCTTAAATTGTATTTTAGAAACAAAATTTAGCTTTTGAAACCTAAATTGTTCAATCAAACCAAAAAAAATTGCATTCGAAAACCCTAATTGAAAGGAAACAAAAAATACATTTCAAAACCCTAAATTGAAATGAAATTAAAAAATGCATTTGGAAACCCTAATCAAGCTTTTGAAAACCAATTCAAATCAAACAAAATTGAATTTGAAAACCCTAGTTTGAAATGAAAAAAAATTGCATTAAAAACCCTAATTGCTTAGATTGAAACCCTAAATTGAATTAAACAAAAAAAATTGCTAAAACCCTAAATTGAAATCAAACAAATCATTTTGCATTTGAAAAACCTAATTTCAAGCACAAGAATATTTGATAATGGAAAAAATTCGTTTACATTGCTTAAATGTTTTAAATTTCATTTGCATTGTATGGAGAAAACAATATGTTAAACTTTACTTTTAATGTTAAATTATAATTAGATTAGAAAACAAAATGTTAAAGAATAATTTCAATCCATATTATTATCAATGTTTTTTTGCAAATTTAGCTAGCAAATTCCTAAATCCTTGTACAATCAATTTCCAATTGTCACTTAATTAGATAATATTTGCATTCATTTCTATTTTATGTTTTGATCTCTCTTAGTCATGCCTTGTTTCCATTTCTTGTTTGCATGTGTTGTCTCTTGTCTTTTGACAATCTTAACCCTCATTCTAGTCAATTAGTTGTTAATTAGGCTTCTAGTTTAGTCTAAAATCTCAATTTGCACTAGTTACCTAGACACTAAAAGAATCTAAATATTTTTCTTTTCTAATTTCTGTTAGGTTCTTTTAATTCCAAACAATCCAAAATAAATACTTGATTTAACATTAACTAATTTTATATTATACATTTTATATCATAAAATTCAAGTGGGAAATATTAATGAAAAAAACGTTAAATAAAATAATCTTATATTCAATTAAAAAAATATGTAGTTAAAATATACATCAAACTCAATCTTAATAATACATAATTATGTGTTTCTATTACAAAAATAGTCAATCTATTCATAAAATCAAAAATATTCATAAACTAGTCACTAACTTGCAAGTCCATTATTCAAAGGGCCACTGAAACTTCACCCTAAGTTCCCTAAACCCTAAACCTTGGACTCTAAAATCTAAGCCCTTAACACTAAAGCATTAATTTTCTCCTAGGACCTTAAAATGAAATTTTGTTGCCTTAGGCAACTCCACCAAATTTTATTCCCTTAAAAGCCATGTCATTTTTTTGTAGGACCTTACTACATAGATCCCTTTAAGCCATCTTGTTACCCTAAACCCTAAACTCTAAACCCTAAACCCTAAAGCCATCATTTTTTCCTAGGCCCTTAATGAAATTTGGTTTCCTTGGGAAACTTCACCAAATTTCATTCACTTGAGCCATGTCATGTTGTCCTAGGACCTCACTAGACATAGATCCCCTTAAGCCATCCTATCACCCTAAACCATAAATTGATGTCTTAAGGGGTCCTACTATGACATTTCTTAAGGGGATCAAAGAAATTCTCAAAATTTGGTGAAGTTGCCCAAGGCAACAAAATTTAACAATAATAAGATCATGCAATATTATAATATGAATGAGATTTCATGATCTAGGTTGGTTTGTTGAAACAAGAGCTATCTAAATCAACTGTTCCACAAGAAAATGTTGTTCACTAACTTGAAAGTCCATTATTCCAAGGGCCACCAAAACTACACCCTAAGTTCCCTAAACCCTAAACCTTGAACTCTAAAATCTAAACCCTAAACACTAAAGCATTCATTTTCTCCTAAGACCTTAAAATGAAATTTGGTTGTTATTACAGATATGAGCTAGTTTGGTGGTGTTTTCATTAATGTTGTCATTGATGTCAACATTGTTCAATATGTTGCAGATTGTAAATGTATGGTGGAGAAGCTATTGAGATGCTATGAGTACATGGAGCTATCTTTATGGCATTGCAGATATGTTGGTTTGATGAGTTTTCAAGTACTTTTGAGAAAATTAATGAAGAAAAGAAGTCAAAGTGTTGGAAGTGTTCAATGTGTGCTCTGGTATGTGCTCTACATTTCTCCTGTGTTGATCCTATTCCTGTGTGGATCAAAAGGTGTGTTGATGGTGGTCTGATGGTGATATAGTTTGAGTTTCAGTTTTTGGTGAGATGGTACGTAGAAGTTGTGTCCACTAGTATATGTGTTCTACAGGCAGTGTTAGTGTTCTATGGACTGGGAGAAATATGTTTGCTCCACATTTCTTCACTATTTTGTTTCAGATCATGTCAATTTGGGAGATGTCTTGTGAAGGTCTTTCCTATGCTCTAGTGAAAATGTTTGGAGTTTGGTGATCCAAAAATCATGTTTTAGTATTTTTGTGTGTGTCTACATAGTCCAGATTGTCTAGTGAAAAGAGTTCAGTGTTTGAAGCTTGTTGTGTTCGCTGCAAATGCATCTAGAATATTTTGAGATGTATTTGTTACCAAATTTTCACTATAGCTCATTTTTGGTAGATCTAAGATTGATTGTTTCATTTAAAGGTGAAAGGTAAACATTTTTTATGTTGATAGTTCATCTAAGTGAATTATATTTATTATGCAATAAATCATACCAAAAAATTCATAAAATGTTGTATAGTAATGTTTATTTTATTCATCATGAAGTGGAAAAGATACATCATAGCATAAACCATTTCTATTTGGTGTTTAAAAACTAGAAAAAGTGCTTAAATGTCCCACACAAGCAATGGGAAATAACTGAATTAATTTAAGTCAAATTGAATTGATTATATCTAATAATGAAATGAAAGCTATACATTTGAAGAAAAAAATAGAGAGAGGAGAATGTGAAGAGAGAATATATCCATCATTTCCTTTCGGCTCATTGTTCAGTTGATCCTCTTCTCGAGTGCCATTAGCTCCCCTCGCACTTCAAAGCCAATTGATCCTACAAAAAATTAGAAACCCTATTAGAGCTCCGAATATAAGCCTAATCACACTTCCCATCCACAAAAATATCGCTTAAAACTATTACTAGATACAACCAACCCAATCAAATCAATTCAAACATGAAATATTCAAAGCTAGATCAGCAAAGATAATGAACTCATAACCACCAAAAACATTGTTTTGCTAACATGTTTATTCATTGTGCAAGAAAAGGTTCATTATGTTCATGATCAATTTTTATCAGATATGTGGAGAAAAACGGGCTCCCACAAGGGTTGCGCCCGACATATCAAGAGGACACACTCTCATTCAACATTCATACATGAGAGCATCATATCAAGAACAGTCATGAATAGGATTGTTGCCACAAAAGAAACAGATAGAACAAGTCCACGTCCAATCTTCATTTAAAAGGAGTTATCAATATCAAGAAACCTTTAAATCCATAAAAGGGTAGTAACTATGTGCAGAGTGGCTGGAACATTAAAGTACAGTTCTTTTTCTTACCATTACAATTGTTTCAATACAGTCCAGTACCAAACTAGAATATCATTAATACAAGGTTGAATGAACATAGTCAATTATGTGCAAGGCAATGGTAGGTCAATAGAAATGTATAGAGATTGAGTCAAATTCTCACCAAGCACAAGGTGATTATGCTAAAGAAAAATGGGGTTTCTTCTCACACAAGATTCAATTACTTAACAGACCTTCAAGGTAGAGTTTTGCATCAAATGGATAGTCTCCATAAGCATATTCATGGGAGACAATGAGCGACTTTCAATACATAATAATTTTTTATTCAAAGCTCAGTTTAGTCTTTATTTAAGAGTGAAAAACACTTCATCAGCTAGGGGTAATCATAGTTTATAAGAATAGTCCTTTCACAACAACAATGCTATCATGCCTAATGAAAATAAAAAACCCTCAAGCATACAATAAAGAAGTTATTACAGTCGGCCATGTTCAGTTCTTAAAACAAAAGGCTACACAAAGTTCATCATTCTTTATGTCACAGTCGAGCCCAATAGGACCTTCTCACAGTTCAATTTATAAATAGACAAGGTATTGTGATGGCTAGGGTTTGGAACACCATTATTTCATGTGTGAAACCAAAACTATACAAACAAAGAGCCCTCCCTATTCCATGGTGGAAAGAACAGTAAGATAGCTAGGGTTTAGCCTTGTTTTCCCTTCTACTACAAAGTCTAAACCTATTCAGGAAGCCAAAACATTAGGGTTTCACATAGGGGCTAATAAAATGCATTGGTGGTTAAGGTTTTACCCTTTTTTATGTTTCTTTCTTTTTAAATCTCTATGTTTTTTGTGAGAAAGAAACAGTCAACATAAGAACTTGAGCTTGTTACATTTTTTGTTTAAAAAGCTTCAACAAATTTTCATGGTAGAAACTTTTTTCTTATACATAGAAGTACAGGAACAAATCACGTAAGACATGATGGAAGCCTTCAAATTGCAATATACACATAAGTTTCAAGTAACCCTACCAGGGTTTGTCAAAATAAAGAGCAATGTGGACATTTAAACTTCACTACTTTATGCAAGAGTCTAAATGGTGAAAATAAATGCTTCAGAGCAGAAAATGAAGAAACTCAGAAAACCAAAAAGAAAATTCCTCGGGTTTTGCATAGAGGAGGCTTACCTTCTTTGTTTGAAGAAGAGAGATACATTCAAACCCATGAATCTTCCAACAAAAATAAATCTCTAGAAGCTTCATAATCTTTAGATGTCGGCCACAACAATGAGATATATCAACAAAAAATCACAAAGAGATGCAAGGGTAGAATAATAATAGAAATAATATGTAATGGCCATGGCTGTGAAAGCCTAAAAAGCCCTCAAACCTCGTCAAAATGTCTAGATTTGTGTAAAATCATAGGTTACCACACATTTTCTATGAAAAATCCTCAGCAAGTCTCTCAAAAACAACATAACATTTGTGAAAATGGAGAATCCAAAGCATTAAACCCTAATAGTGGTCACCATAGTGTAGTCTCAAGCATGAGAAGTGAATGAAATGATTAGGGTTTTCCGATCATTCTTCCTTTTTCCTTTTGCATGGGCCGATGGAGTGTGTTTTTTATTAAGTTTTAAAAAATTAATCATGCTATTTTGTTTGCTCATGTCCTTGACTTTAAGTCAATAAGCCTAATAATGAAGTGTGGTGGCTGATGATATATGCCAAATGATATTTTTAAATATCATATATTTATGTTATGTAAAGGTGGCTTGATTTATGCAAAAAAAAAATGCTAAGTGTGAATGTTGCATGGAGGGGAGTTATAAGGGGTGATTTTATTTTTGCAAACATATTGTTTTTTCCCCTTTCACATTTATGCATTGTAAAAAAAAATTCAAAATATTATTAAAACAATATCATTAATTGTTTTTAATGATTTTTTTTTAAATAAACTATTATTGAAAGGGGGAAAATACTAAAAAAAAATTCACTCACATGCATGTGGAATAAAGTAATTGTGCATGATTTGAGACTGTCCCATGCATGCGGTATTTTTGAGTTCATCTTCAATTGGAGGAGAGTTTTTTGGAGACGTTTTTGGTCAACTTGCATGCAAGGCCATTTTACAATGGTTCAGGTGTAGTTAGCTTCAGTTCTGACTCCTCTTTTTGAGGATTTTCATCTTTGCTTGTGAATGCAAGTCTGCACCTTTAGTTCACTTTCAATGCCACCTCCATGCACATTTGAGCCATTATGAGTTGCACTTTAGTTGGAAACAATATGAGATGGAGTTTTATGCTATTTGAGCTCAGTTTATAGCATCAGAGGGCCTCTTGTTCAAGCATTTTTGTTCTTTCTTATGAGAAGCATGTTTCTTTTTCTCACTTTCAGTTCTCAGAGTTTCACCTTTTGGATGCTTTTTGCATGCCATTTTTGTATATATTGAGGAAAAGACCTAGTTTTTCCTCGGTTCTTGACTTTTACTCTCTTGAATTTTTTGAGATAGAAGAGATTTGTAACTCTGTTTTTACAGTTTAATATACAATAGTAGGTTTACAGGTTACTTTTGTCATTACAATAGAGGTTTTTCCTTTTATTTTCTTAAAGGATTCAAGTTTTACCTTCTCATAACTGATTTTATGCATTAAATGACTGATTTGATGAAATTTATTATGTTTTAATAAAACAAAACCTTTAAATCTTGTTTCATTCATTGCTACAAATGTTTGGATGCAATCAAGTTTCAGGTCTTAAGTTGTTCATGCATTTATCTCTTCCAAGTTGTGAGGCATAGTTTCCTGCTGGGAGAGATCAGTCAGCCTTCCTTCAAAATATTTTTGTGATAAGAGTTCCATTAATGAGCTATGTGAAATATTCCTTAAAGTTATAATTGTGAATCATTCTACCTTTTTAGATCATCATTTTCAGTGCAATCACCTCCTAGAATCAGTTTAGTTTACATTTTTAGTCAATATTTCTCACCCTTTTCCTTACAATTCAGTAGTTTGTAGGAGAATCAAAAAGGAAATCGGCCTATAATCTAGAGGTCTAGTTTCACAATAGGGTACCCACAACCTGAAATTAGTCCAATGTTACATGGGATTGTAGAGCTTTTCGGCCTTGCATATATGTGTGAATCTTGGTGATAATAGTTTTTGGCACACCCGATGGGACTCTGAAGATCACTTCAGACAAAGAATTCAAAGTTTTTTAAGTTGTTGTTTATAGTAGTGTTTCTACCTATCAGAGGTTTATATTTGATTAGCAACTCTGTTTTATCTAGTTTAAATTGTAGATTTCAGTAGCACATGAGAAGTATCTAGACTCGAAGTAGTACTGATCCATTCAAATATCTACAACTATCATCGCCCAAGAGAAGAGGAAGAACAACAAGAAGGAGATTAAGAAAATCAAGATCAAGATCATGATCAACACCGACATCTCAGTCTACACCGCCCAGTTTTAGGCCTTCAAGTTCTATACCTATTTTTCCAATAGCACGAGTAATATTAGTATTACAAGTACCACCTCTCAAAGCAGCTCTAATGGATAGAGCACATGCATTTGTACCATTCAATGGGGGAAACCATTTGAATTTGACTCATTAGGATGACATATCGATAATTTCACTTAAAAGTTTTCCTAATTTTACTAGTGAGGATCAGACTATGCTAATAGAACATATTAGAGATGCAGCTTCAGTTTTTGGTGTTTATCATGTAACCCAAGAGAATGTGGTGTTGAGGATGTTAGTAGCTTCATTCAAAGGTAAAGTTCTTCAATGGTTTAGAGGCTTACCATTGAATTCTATTGCAATGTGGGATGATTTGGGAGATGAGTTGAATAAGTAGTTTTCAAACAAGTCAGATAATCTTTCATTGGTTGAACAAATGACAACCATCAAGAGAGCTCCTCAAGAGAAAATGACTTATTTTAATTTTTTGATTTCAGAGAACTTGGGACATAATCCCAACCATGGTAAGACCTTTAGAATATCATGCTTTTTTATATTATCTTAGAGCAATTAACAATGATATTGCACTTTTGATCCAATCCATGGGAGTTGTAACCTTTCTAGTAGCTTATGACATAGCCATTAGAGCTAAGAATAATTTAATATAGTCTAGTAAGATTGCACCCAAGCGTACTATGCCTATTTTCCCAGATGTCCAGCCACTAATTCCCATTCAAGTACTTCCTATAGCCCTGTTACCTATTATTCCAGCCTTAGGTTTTCAGGTAGCAGTACAAAATAATGTTCTTTTAGCAAATTCAGCCCTGCAAGAACTTAGTGTTACCTAACAATAGCTGATAAATGACCAACAACAAATGGCCAAGTTACTACAAACTGTGAGTAACAACTTAGTAAGCCTTAAGAACCAACAAGGAAAAAAATTTAGACCTTATCAATCACCCTTACAGCCAAATAGACCTTCTTATCAGGCTTAATACTAGGGACAAAGGAGAAATTGCAATGCTAGGCCAAATCAGCCATATATCCCCAATGCTGCCAACTCTTCAAAAGAGCTTTTACCTGTACAAAACAACTTAGCACAACATTACATATGGTGTTATCCCTATAATTAGCCTCATAATTAGGCTACCTATATGAACAAAGTGATTAATTAGGCACTTATGGTATAGATCAATTATGTTGCTTTAGAAAACATAGCGAAAGAAGGCAATGATTAGTAAGATGATCAAACACAACCCAATGATTTGGATGTTGCCATGATGAACTAGCAAGGGAATGAATTCTATGGAGTAAGTCATGTACATGGGTAGAATCAGTCAACTACCTCTATATCATCCAATACAAGGTCAAAAAAGAGATCTATTGACCTAAGACAACCAATAGAAAAAGATAAATAGCAAGCTGATAAAGGCAAACAACAAGCTGTTCAATAGAAAATTCAGATCCTAGCAGCCCAAAAGGAACAGCCACAACCCTCTTCTTCATAGAATATTCAGATTTTACCAAGAGGATAGCCTGAACAAGTTAAAGAGCAACTAAAACAAGATGAACCTACTAAAGAGCTGCCAAGAACTTAGCCTCAACAAGTTCTAGTACAAAAAGAAGTTGTTTTTCCTAAGATGGAACAAAAGGTTAGTGGTTCTTCTTTTAATATTGTAGATCATATGAGGAAGTCTACTGTTAATAACACCATGCTAGATTCTTTACACTTTCGTGGGCAGAAAGAAAGCTTGCAAGAGGCTCTAGCCAAGATATCCATTTCATATGAGACTGTTAAAAACTAGCCAAGAGTCCTTGCAAATAGTTTAGAAAGCAAGAAGGAACAACCAACTCAAGAGGTAAAGACGCCACCCTTTTATGTCAATCTGATTATTGATGATAGCATGGTACATAATTACATGATAGACTCAAGAGCAAGCAATTCCATTATGCCCAAGAAACTGGTAGATAAGTTAGGATTGAGTTATGAGCCATTGTCAAAAGGGGTAGTCCAACTAGATGGTACAACCATCAAGTCTATTGGCGTGATTAAAGGTATGCCTCTTATACTACATGCCTATCCAAACTTTTCAATTCCATAAGAGATTTATGTCATTGACTTACCTTCGTACTTTTCCATTTTCCTTTCTAGAGATTTTATAGCAAAGTTAGGAAGTTATTTTTTCATCAGACTGGTCACACATGCTTTTTAGGACTAGGTATGGTACCAGAGTAACTATTAAATTAGAGCCATAGGCTAAAGACCGTATCGAGCCTTATGTTGCAAATCCCATAAACACAAATCTAGTTTTCCATGATTAGGAGGATCAAACCATGACCCCTAATCCCATTGTACCTAGATTGAGGGCATACCCGACATAAATGTGGATGAATGGGTAGTCGAGAATCATGAGGTTGATCCATTTAGTCTCATGGATGAAGTAGGTTTGGGCGTTTATATGACTCAGGAGCCCGATGTAATTGTTCCAAATCTACTCAAAAGTGAAAAACAACCAAATTAGTAGATTAATCAGCTATGGAAGTTGTATTTTGATGGTTTGAGAAGTAAAGTAGGTGCTAGTGGAGGAGCTATGTTGACTTCACCTGAAGGAGAGAGGTATTATTCTGCACTTCACTTTGCTTTCAGCTGTTCAAACAATACATCCAAGTATGAAGCATTAATTCATGTCCTAGAATGGGCCAAGAAGAAAGGAATCAAGTGTCTGCAAGTATTCCGTGACTTAGAGATGATCACAAATAAGGTAAGAAATCTGAGTGTAACTAAAAATTATTTTCTTAAGTTGTACAAGCACAAAACCTGGGATTTAATAGAGGAATTTGATGCTTTTAATCTGCTTGCTATTCCATGAAATCTAAATAAAGAAGCAGATAAGCTTGCTGCTATTGGATCACAATTTGATATACCAACTAACATACCTAATGTTGAGGTACAACAATATGTTAAAGTGGTAGTGAGACCATTTGTACCTGATAATAACTTCATTTGGAAATTTTTTGACAGCGATGAACAAATAATCAATTTTGTGATGGAAGAAGCGGAGTTTTCTGTTGGAAACCAGCAGAAGTTTGAACAACAATATGAAAATTAGATTTTGCAGTTGAAGCCTAATAAGTTGCCAAAGGGTTTGGTAACCCTTGAATCAATCTTTAACACTGATGATCTGGTCATAAAAGATAAATCTAGCATCATGGTGAAGTAGGAACACTATAAGCCAATTGAAATATTCAAAGACAAGCTCCTCAAGCTTGGAAAATTTTGTATAAAGGAGGAACAACAAGCCTTTGTCCTACTATGCCAAGAATTCAATGATGTTTTTGCATGGGAGTATGAACATATGAAGGGTTTCAACCCTGAGTTAGCTCAACACTATTGAGTTGGAACCTGATGTGAAACCAGTTAGACAAAATCATAGGCCCATGAATCCAAAGTTAGAACACCTGATGAAGACAAAATTGAACAAGTTGATTGAAGGTAGTATTATCTTTCCAATCAAGCCAACCTCTTGGGTTTCAAAATTACTGCTTGAGAGGAAGAAGAACAAAGAGATAAGGTTGTGTTTTGATGTCCATTATCTAAATAGAGCATCACTTAAAGATCACTATCTATTGCCTTTAATGGAGAAGATATTGCAGGTTGTTTCAAGTTTAGAAAGGTTCTCATTGTTGGATGGTTACTCAGGAAACAACCAGATCTTGGTTAAAGAAGAAGATCAGTACAAAACAACCTATACCACCAAGTGGGGTACTATGGCTTACAAGAAGATGCCCTTCATATTGTCCAATGCAGGGGCAACATTTCAAAGAGCAATGGATATGGCTTTCTAAGGCCTTATTAAAAAATTTGTTCTTGTATATTTAGATGATATAACTATGTTTTTAGCAAAAGCTAACGGACATTTTTCTCATCTTAGATAGATCTTTGAAAGATGCAAAGAGTATGGGGTATAATTAAACCCCAAAAAGAGCATATTCGTAGTCCATGAAGGGAAGCTTCTAGGTCACATTGTTTTGAAGTACAGTATCTCCTTTGACCTAGAAAGAGTTACAACTATCTTAGATTTACCACTACCTACCCATAAAAAAGGCCTATAGAGATTTCTAGGCATAATTAGCTTTGTTAGGAGATTTATTCCTAACATTAAAGCATTGTTGCAACCACTTACAACCATGCTGAGAAAGAATATTCCATTTCACTAGACTAAGGAACGAAAGAACAGCTTTGAAGAAATCAAAGAGGCACTTGCAGCAGCCCCAACACTTATCAATCCTAATTTTGACAAAGATTTAATCTTTTATGTCTTCGGAAGTGTTGATACCATCTCTGCCATGCTATGTTAGCAGAATGAGGAAGGCTTAGAGCAGCCAGTGGGATTTTTCAGCCAGGTTTTGCATGACTATAAAGCTAGGTATTCATTCATTGAGAAACATGTTTTAGTTGTAGTCAAAAGCCTTAAAAAGTTTAGGCATATGCTTTCAAATAATAAAATTCAGCTAATGGTTGCTCATTCCACTGCTAATGATTTCTTAAAAGAGCAGGATGGATCACAAAATCCATGGAGTATGATAGTGAAATCAAAGTTACCAAACTTGTTAGAGGAAAATGCCTATGTGAGAAACTTGTTCGTAATCAAGAAAATAGCCTACCAATTCAACAAGAAGTGGAAACAAACTTCAACAATGAAGAACAAGTTGTTGTTCTAGATGCACTAGCAAACTGGATTCATAAAATGGTTTATTATCTACACATAGGTGACTATCCTAAAGGCTTGGACAAGTAAAAATGAAGGTATTACAGACTTCAATCCATTCCCTTCATTGTAATTAATGTAATTTTGTACAAAAGGGATTATAATGGCGTTTTACTTAGATGTGTAGAAGCAGAGCAGATTGAAAAAGTTCTACAAGAGTTTCATAAAGGGCTCATAGGAGGCCACTTTGCACCTAGAACTACAACCTTGAAAATAATGAGAGTTGGTTATTACTAGCCTGATTTGTTTAAGGATGCCCATGCTTGGGTCAAAAAATGTAAGAAATGTGCAGTGTTTGCAAGGAAACAGAAGCTTGCAGCTTTTCCATTACCTCCAATACAAGTGGAACAGCCTTTTGGCAAGTGGGGGTTAGATTTCATTGGTACCATCAATCCGCCTTTGAGTTGTCGACATAAGTGGATACTAACAACAACAGACTAGTTTACAAAGTGGACTGAAGTAGTTGCACTGAAGGAGGAAAATGAGACATTTGTCTTGAACTTTTGTAAAGACTTGGTTTCAAGGTTTGGTACACCATATTCAATTATTTCTAATAATGCTTTATCATTCATAGGTTTGAAAGTTTCAAATTGGTCAGTAAAGCATAAAAAATTTCTGAATACTTCTTCAAACTATTACCCTCAGGGTAATGGACAAGCATAATCCACTAATAAGAAATTGATTAAGATCATAAAGAAAAAAATTCAAGACAATCAGAGAGCTTGGAATGATAGGCTAAAGCTAGCCCTTTGGGCTGATAGGGTTACACCTAAGAGAGAAACAACTGTTGGAGCTAGAGGAAATCAGAAAAGAAGCATTAAGGAATTTGGACGTGCATCAGGGTTAGATGAAAAGGACTTTTGATAGAAAAGTAGTCCCAAGGATATTCAAAGAGGGAGATCTAGTTTTCAAATGGGATGAGCTCAAGAGAAGGCCTAGTAAACACACAAAATTTGATGCAATGTGGGATGGCCCATACATTATCACTAAATACAAACAACATAATGTATTCTAACTCTCAAAGTTGGATGGATAGGCGTTACCAATCCTTGTCAATGGGATTCACCTCAAAGAGTGCTACTAAGCATCAAAGTTTGTAGTTGTACATATTAGAGTAGTTTCAGTTTAAGTTTTTCTTTCAATAAGTTCTCCATGGCACATTTCATTTTAGTATTACTTTTCTTTCAATAAATGCAGATGCTGCACCTATTTTCTGACTCCGTCATAAAAAAAATCATGACTAGTTTTCAGTTTTATTTGTTGTTGTATAGTTTCACTAGTTGAGTTACAAGTTTTTTGAGTTAGAAGATGAAAAATGGAATCCATTCCCAACGGATAAAAAAGGAAACTAATCCAACATGCTTAGCAGGCAAGCACACAATAGAAGTCACAAAAATGTTACCAAAATTTTCACTATAGCTCATTTCTGGTAGAGCTAAGATTGATTATTTCATTTAAAGGTGAAAGCTACACATTTTTTATGTTGATAGTTCATCTAAGTGAATTCAGTTTATTATGCAATAAATTATAACATAAAAATTCACAAAATATTGCCTACTAATGTTGTTTTTATTCATCATGAAGTGGAAAAGATACATCATAGCATAAACCATTTTTGTTTGGTGTTTAAAACCTAGAAAAGTGATTAAATGTCCCACACAAGCCCTGGGAAAAAACTAAATTGATTTAATTCAAATTGAATTGATTATATCTAGTAATGAAATGAAAGTTATACATTTGAAGAATAAAATAGAGAGAGGAGAATGTGAAGAGAGAATATATCCATCATTTCCTTTAGGCTTTTTGTTGATTTGACCCTCTTCTCGAGTGCCATCAGCTCCTCTCATGCTTCAAATCCAATTGATCCTACAAAAAATTGGAAAAAAGCCCTGTTAGAGCTCTAGATATAAGCCTAATCACAATTCCCATCCACAAAAATATCACTTACAACCATTACTAGATACAGCCGACCTAATCAAATCAATTCAAACATGAAATATTCAAAGCCAGATCAGCAAAGATAATGAACTCATAACCACTGGAAACATTGTTTTCCTAACATGTTTGTTCACTTTGTAGGAATAGGTTCATTATGTTTATGATCAATTTTCATCAGATTTGTGGAGAAAAATGGGTTCCCACAAGGGTTGATCTCGACATATCACAAGGACACCCTCTCATTCAACATTTATACATGAGAGCATCATATCAAGAACATTTGTGAATAGGATTGTTGTCACAAAAGAAATAGATAGAAAAAATCCACATCCACTCTTTATTTAAAAGGATTTATCAAGATCATGGAACCTTCAAATCCATAAAAGGTCAATAACTATGTGTAGAGTGGCTAGAACATTAAAGTACAGTTCTTTTTCTTACCATTACAAGTTTGTAAATATAGTCCAATACAAAACTGGAATATCATTCATACAAGGTTGAATCAACATAGTCAATTATGTGCAAGGCTAAGGCAAGTCAATAGAAATGTACAGAGACAGTCAAATTTTCACCAAACACAAGGTGATTATGCTAAAGAAAAATGGGGTTTCTGCTCACACAAGATTCAATCACTTAACAGACCTTCAGGGTAGAGTTTTGCATCAAATGGATAGTCTCCATAAGAATGTTCATGGGGGACAGCGAGCAACTTTCAATACATGATCAGTTTTTATTCAAAGCTCAATTTAGTCTTTATTTAAGTGTGAAAAAGACTTCATCAACAAGGGGAAATAACAGTTTATAAGAATATTCCATTCACAAAAACAATGCTATCATGCCTAATGGAAATAGAAAACCCTCAAGCATACAATGAAGAAGTTATTACAGTCGGCCATGTTTAGTTCTTAAAACAGAAGGCTACACAAAGTTCATCATTCTTTATGTCACGGCCAAGCCTAATAGGACCTTCTCAAAGTTTAGTTTATAAATAGAAAAGGTATTGTGATGGCTAGGGTTTGGAATCCCATTATTTCATGTGTGAAACTAGAACTATACAAATAAAGAGCTCTCCCTATTCCATGGTGGCAAGAATAGTAAGACAACTAGGGTTTAGCCTTGTTTTCCCTTCTACTGCAAAGTCTAAACCTATTCAGGAGGCCGAAGCCTTAGGGTTTCACAGAGGGGCTAATAAAATGCATTGGTGGTTAGGGTTTTACCATTTTTTATGTTTCTTTCTTTTTAAACCTCTTTGCATTTTTGTGAGAAAGAAACAGTTAACACAAGAACTAGAGCCTGTTACACTCTTTTTTACAAAGCTTCAAAATATTTTCATGGTAAAAACTACTTCTTATACATGAAAGTATAGGAAGAATCACAGAAGACACAATGGAAGCCTTCAGATTGCAATATACACATAAGTTTTGTGTAACCCTACTAGGGTTTGTCAAAATAAAGACCAACATGGACATTTAAACTTCACTACTTTATGCAAGAGTTTGAATGGTGAAAATAAAAGCTTCAGAGTAAAAAATGAAGAATCTTAGAAAATCATAAAGGAAATCCCTTAGTTTTTGCATAGAGGAGGATTACCTTCTTTGTTTGAAGAAGAGAGATAAATTCAAAATTGTGAATCTTCCAACAAAAAGAAATCTCCAAAAGCTTCAAAATCTTTAGATGTCGGCCACAACAATGAGATATATCAATAGAAAATCATAAAGAGATGCAAGGGTAGAAGAATAATATAAATAATATGTAATGGTCGCAGGTGTGAAAGCCTCAAAAGCCCTCAAAGCTCATCAAAATGTCCAGATTTGTGTAAAATCAAAGCTTACACACATTTTCTATGAAAAATCCTCAAGAAGTCTCTCAGAAACAACATAGCATCTGTGAAAATTGAGAACCCAAAGCATCAAACCCTAATAATGGTGGCCACAGTGCAATCTTGAGCTCGAGAAGTAAATGGAATGATTAGGGTTTTCCTATCATTCTTCCTTTTTCCTTTTGCATGGGCCGATGGAGTGTGTTTTTTATTAAGTTTTAAGAAATTAATCGTGTTGTTCTGTTTGCTCCTTCCCTTGACTTTAAGTCAATAAACCTAATAATGAAGTGTGGTGGTCAATGATATATGCCAAATGATATTTTTAAATATCATATATTTATGCTATGTAAAGGTGGCTTGATTTATGCAAAAAAATATGCTAAGTGTGAATGTTGCATGGAGGGGAGTTATAAGGGGTGATTTTACTTTTGCAAACATATTGTTTTTCACCTTTCACATTTATGCATTGTAAAGATTTTTTTCAAAATATTATTAAAACAATATCATTAATTGTTTTTAATGATTTTTTTTTAAATAAACTATTGTTGAAAGGGGGAAAATACTAAAAAAGAAATTTGCTCACATGCATGTGGAATGAAGTAATTGTGCATGATTTGAGGCTTTCCCATGCATGAGGTATTTTTGAGTTCATCTTCAGTTGGAGGAGATTTTTTTGGAGACCTTTTTGGTCAACTTGCATGCAAGACCATTTTACAATGGTTTGGGTGTAGTAAGCTTCAATTCTAACTCCTCTTTTTGAGGATTTTCATCTTTGTTTGTGAATGGATTTGCACCTTCAGTTCACTTCCAATGCCACCTCCATGCACGTTTGAGAAATTATGAGTTGCACTTTAGTTGGACACAATATGAGATGGAGTTTTCTGCTATTCGAGCCCAATTTACAACATCGGAGGGCCTCTTTTTTAGGCATTTTTGTTCTTGCTCATGAGAAGCATGTTTCTTTTTCTCACTTTTAGTTCTCATAGAGTTTCACCTTTTGGATGCTTTTTGCATGCCATTTTTGTATATATTGAGGTAAAGACTTAGTTTTTCCTCGATTCTTGACTTTTAATCTCTTGAATTTTTTGAGAGAGAGGAGATTTGTAACTCAGTTTTTATAGTTTGATATACAACAACAGGTTTGCAAGTTATTTTTTTCAGTACAATAGAGGTTTTTCCTTTTATTTGCTTAAATGATTCAAGTTTTACCTTCTCATAATTGAGTTTATACATTAAATGACTGAATTGATGAAATTTATTATGTTTTAATAAAATAGAACCTTTAAATCTTGTCTCATTCATTGCTGCAAATTTTTAGATGCAATCGAGTTTCAAGTCTTAAGTTGTGCATGCATTCATCTCTTCTGAGTTGTGAAGCATAGTTTCTTGCTGGGAGATATCATTCAGCCTTCCTTCGAAATACTTTTCTAATAAGATTTCCATTAACGAGGTGTGTGAAATATTCCTTACAGTTATAATTGTGAATCAATCTACCTTTTTAGATCATCATTTTCAGTGCAATCACCTCCTAGAATCAATTTAGTTTACATTTTTAGTCAATATTTCTCACCCTTTTCCTTACAATTGAGTAGTTTCTAGGAGAATAAAAAATGAATTTAGCCTATAATCTGGAGGTCTAGTTTCACAATAGGGTACCCACAACCTAAAATTAGTCCAATGTTACACGAGATTGCAGAGCTTTCCATCCTTGCATGAGGGTGCAAATCCTAGTGATAACAATTTTTGGCACACTCGATGGGACTCTAAAGATCACTTTAGAGAAAGAATTCAAAGTTTTTAAAGTTGTTTACAGTTGTATTTCTACCTATCAAAGGTTTATATTTGATTGGAGACTTTGTTTTATCTAGTTTAAATTGCATATTTTCTTAGCACATGAGAAGTATCCAGACTCGATGTAGTATTGATCCATTTGAATATCTGCAACTATCATCACCTAAGAGAAGAGGTAGAACAAGAAAAAGGAGATTGAGAAAATCAAGATCAAGATCATGATCAACACTGAGATCTCATTCTACACCACCCAGTTTCAGGCCTTCAAGTTTTGTACCTATTTTTCAGTAGCACAAGTAGTACTAGTATTACAAGTACAACCTCCCTGAGTAGCTCCAATGGCTAGAGCGCATGTGTTTGTACCATTCAATGGGGGTAGCCCTTTGAATTTCACTTAGCACGATGACATATCGGTAGCTACGCTTAAAGGTCTTCCTATTTTTACTAGTGAGGATCAGACTATGTTGATAAAACATATTAGAGATGTAGCTTCACTTTGTGTAGTTCATCATGATGTAACCCAAAAGAATGTGGCATTGAGGCTATTAGCAGCTTCATTCAAAGGTAAAGTACTTTGGTGGTTCAAAGGCTTACCAGTGAATTCTATTGCAACGTGGGATGATTTGGGAGATAAGTTGAATAAGTAGTTTTTAGACAAGTCAGATAATCTTGCATTGCTTGAATAGATGGCAACCATCAAAAGAGCTCCTCAGGAGCAAATGACTAATTTTAATTTCAGATTTCAGAGAACTTGGGACAAAATCCCAACCACGATAAGACCTTTAGAAGACCATGCTTTTTTGTATTATCTTAGAGCAATTAACAATGATATTGCACTTTTGATCTAATCCATGGGAGGTGTAACCTTGCCAGCAACCTATGACATAGCCATTAGAGCTAAGAATAATTTAATACAGGCTGGTGAGATTGCACCCAGGCCTCATATGCCTATTTTCCCAGATGTTCAACCACTAATTCCCATTCAAGTACCTCCTATAGCCCCGTTACCCACTGTTCCAGCCTTAGGTTTTTAGGCAGCAGTACAAAATAATGTTTTTTTAGCAAATTTAGACCTGCAAGAACTTAGGGATACCCAACAATAGTTGATAAATGACCAACAACAAATTGCCAAGTTACTACAAACTATGAGTAACAACTTAGTAAGCCTTAAGAACCAGCAAGGCCAAAATTTTAGACCTTATCAAGCACCCTTTCAGCCAAATAGACCTTCTTATCAGGTTGACTACCAACCACGGAGGAGAAATTACAATGGTAGGCCAAATCAACCATATATCCCCAATGTTTCTAGCTCTTCAAAAGAGCTTTTACCTATACATAACAACTTAGCACAAGATTACGTACGGTTTTATCCCTATAATCAGCCTCATAATTAGGCTACCTATATGAACAAAGTGATTAATCAAGCACTCATGGTATAGAGAAATTAGGTTGCTTTAGAAAATATACCAAAAAAAGGCAATAATCAGCAAGATCATCAAAACAAGCACAATGATCTGGATGTTGCCATGATGAACTGGTAAGGGAATGAATTTTGTGGAGTAAGTCATGTACAAGGGCATAATCAAACAACTACCTCTATTATAGCTAATACAAGGTCACAAAAGAGAGCTATTGACCTAAGACAGCCAACAAAAAAAGATTAAAAAGTTGTTCAATAGAAAAATTAGATCCCAACAGCCCAAAAGGAGTAGCCACAACCCTCTTCTTCACAAAATATTCATAATTTACCAAGAGGATAGCCTAAACCTATTAAAGAGAAACTGAAACAAGCTAAACCTACTAAAGAACTATTGAGAACTCAACCCTAGCAAGTTCCAGTATAAAAAGAAGTTATTTTTCCTAAGATGCAACAAAAGGTTAGTGGTTCTTCTTTCAATATTGTAGATCATATGAAGAAAGCTACTGTTAACATTACCATGTTGGATGCTTTACACCTTCCTAGGAAAAAATAAAGCTTGCAGGAGGTTGTATCCAAGATATCCATTTCAGACAAGACTGTTAAAAACCAGCCAAGAGTCCTTGCAAACAGTTCAGAAAGCAAGAAGGAACAACCAACTCAAGAGGTAAAGTTGCCACCCTCTTATGTAAGTCTAATTATTGGTAGCATAGTACATAATTGCATAATAGACTCAGGAGCAATCAGTTCCATTATGCCCAAGCAACTGGTAGATAAGTTAGGATTGAGTTATGAGCCATTGTCAAAAGGGGTAGTCCAACTAGACGGTACAACCATAAAGTCTATTGCAATGATTAAAGGGTTGCCTCTTACAATGCATGCCTGTCTAAAATTTTCAATTCCACAAGACACTTATGCCATTGACTTACTTCTGTACTTTTCCATTTTCCTTTCTAGATATTTTACAACAAAGTTAGGAGGTTACTTGTCATTAGATTCGTCACACATTTTTTTCAAGACTAGGTATGGTACCAGAGTAACTGTTAAATCAAAGCCATAGGCTAAAGACCATATCAAGCCTTATGTTGCAAATCCTATAAATCCAAACCTAGTTTTCCATGATCATGAGCATCAAACCATGACCCCTAATTCCACTGTACCTATTGAGGGCATACCCAACATAAATTTGGATGAATGGTCAACTGAGAATCACAAGATTGATCCATTCAATCTCATGGATGAAGTAGGTTTGGGCGTTTATATGATTTAGGAGCCTGATGTAATTATTCCAAATCTGGTCAAAAGTGAAAAATAGCCAAATTAGTAGATTAATTAGCTATGGAAGTTGTATTCTGATGGTTTCAGAAGTAAAGTAGATGTTGGTGGAGCTATGTTGATTTCACCCAAAGGAGAGAGGTGTTATTCTTCACTTCTCTTTGCTTTTAGCTATTCAAACAATACAACTGAGTATGAAGCGTTAATTCATGGCCTAGAATGGGCCAGGAAGAAAGGAATCAAGTGTCTGCAAGTATTTGGTGATTTAGATCTGATCACAAATTAGGTACGAAATTTGAGTGTAACTAAAAATGATTTACTTAAGTTGTACAAGCACAAAACCTCATATTTAATAGAAGAATTTGATGCTTTTAATCTTCTTATGGGTATGTGCAGGATCATGATGGGCCAAAAAGTGGCAATATGATGGGTATTTGTAGGGTATGTGGCTGAAGACTTTTTTTTAACCCAAAATTGATGAAATGAAAAGGGTTTTTAAAGGAGATTCTCAGCTTTCCACCAATATAAATTATGCTTTACTTTGAATTTAATAAATAATTACTATTCATTTTCTATTTGAATTATGACTTAAGTGTTGATTGATAAGTTGATTGAAAAACATCTATAGCTTTCAAACGGTATCACATTTTTTGAATCCAAAACATGCATCACATTCTATGCTTTGCATAGTATAGGATTAAAAAAAAGAAAAACTAAATTTCATGAAGTTTTGACCAAGTTAAGGTGGTCAGGCATATGATTTTTAATATTTTTTAAAAGTTGTAATAAAAAATTCATAATTAATTATTTACTTGGAAAAAAAGTGCAAAAACATATGCATCACATCTAGACATGAGTCCTCTACTTATGTCTAAAATATTATAAGAAAATATTATCATTTTATTGTGGTTAGGGTGGTTAGACAAACACCTACTTCTTATTTTTTCCCTAAAATTTAAGTACTACTGCATTGAAATTTCAAATTTTCACCAAATAGATTTTTAAAAAATAAAAATAAACCTAGTAGTTTAGAAACTACATTCAATTTGCTACAAATTCTATTGTTACATATTTTTGAAATAATATAGATAACTTATTCAAATTTTTATGTCAAGTTGCGTAACTCTAATTTTTCTGAATTTTTTGCCACTTAAGGGCCTGTTTTTTCCATGACGATCCTACACATACCCTTATTATTCCATGAAATTTGAATAAAGAAGCAGATAAGCTTGTTTTTATTGGATCACAGTTTGATATACCAATTAACATACATAATGTTGAGGTACAACAATATGTTAAAGTGGTAGTGAGACCATCTATACCTGATAATAACTTCAATTGGCAAGTTTTTGACAGCGATGAACAAATAATCAATTTTTTGATGGAAGAAGCAAAGTTTTATGCTAGAAACCAGTAGAATTTTGAACAACAATGTGAAAATTAGATTTTGCAGCTGAAGTCTAATAAGCTTCCAAAGGGTTTGCTAACCCTTGAATCAATCTTTAACACTGATGATTAGGTCAGAAAAGATAAATCTAGCATCATGGTGAAGTAGGAACACTACAAGCCAATTGAAATATTCAAAGACAAGCTCCTCAAGCTTGGAGAAATTTGTGCAAAGGAGGAAAAGCAAGCCTTTGTCCTACTATGCCAAGAATTCAATGATGTTTTTGCATGGGAGTATGGACATCTGAAGGGTTTCAACCCTGAGTTAGCTCAACATACTATTGAGCTGGAACCTAATGTGAAACCAGATAGATAGAAGCAGAAGCCCTTGAATCCAAAGTTAGAGCACCTGATGAAGACAAAATTGAACAAGTTGATTGAAGGTTGTATTATCATTCCAATCAAGTACACCTCTTGGGTTTCAAATTTACTGCCTATTAGGAAGAAGAACAAAGAGGTAAGGTTGTGTGTTGATTTCCATGATCTAAACAGAGCATCACTTAAAAGATCACCATCCGCTGCCTTCAATGGAGCAGATACTATAGGTTGTTTCAAGTTCAAAAAGGTTCTCATTGCTAGATGGTTACTCAGGATACAACCATATCTTGGTTAAAGATGAAGATCAGTACAAAATGACCTATACCACCAAGTGGGGTACAATGGCTTACAAGAAGATTCCCTTCAGATTGTCCAATGTAGGGGCAACATTACAAAGAGCAATGGATATGGATTTCCAAGGCCTTATTAAAAAATTTGTTCTTGTATATTTAGATGATATCACTATGTTTTCAAAGAAAGCTAATGAACATTTTTCTCATCTTAGATAGATCTTTGAAAGATGCAGAGAGTACAGGGTATCATTGAACCCTAAAAAGAGCTTATTTGCAATCCATGAAGGGAAGATTTTGGGTTACATTGTTTTGAGGCACAATATCACCATTGACCCAAAAAGAGTTACAACTATCTTAGCTTTACCACTACCTACCCATAAGAAAGGCCTGTAGAGATTTCTATGTAGATTTATCTTCATTAGGATATTTATAACTAACATTGCAGCTTTGTTGCAACCATTTACAACCATGTTGAGAAACAATATTACATTTCACTGGACTAAGGAAGGAAAGAAATTTTTTGAAGAGATCAAAGAGGCACTTGTAGCAACCCCAACACTTATCAATCCTAATTTTGACAAATATTTTACCTTGTATGCATTTTTAAGTGTTGATACCATCTCTGCCATGCTATGTCAATAGAATGAGGAAGGCTTAGAGCAGCGAGTGGCTTTTTTTAGCTAGGTTTTGCATGACTATGAAGCTAGGTATTCATTTGTTGAGAAACATGTTTTAGCTGTAGTCAGAAGCCTTAAAAATTTTATGCATATGCTTTCAAATAATAAAATTCAGCTAATGGTTGCTCATTCCACTATTAAGGATTTCTTACTTAGCAAAGATATTAATGATAAAAGAGTACGCTAGATCACAAAAGTCATGGAGTATGATATTGAAATCAAAGTTACCAAACTTGTCAGAGGAAAAGGCCTATGTGAACAGCTTGTTGGTAAACAAGAAAATAGCATACCAGTTGAACAAGAAGCTAAAATAGCCTTCAGCAATGAAGAACAAGTTGTTCCAGATGGACCAGCAAACTAGATTCAACAAATGATCTATTATCTGCACACAAGTGACTATCCTAAAGGCTTGGACAAGTAAAAACGAAGGTATTACAAACTTCAAGCCATTCCCTCCATTGTAATTGATGGTATTTTGTACAAAAGGGATTATAATGGCATTTTACTCAGATTTGTAGAACCAGAGCAGATTGAAAAAGTTCTGCAAAAGTTTCATGATGGGCCCACAAGAGGCCACTTTGCACCTAGAACTATAGCCCTAAGGATAATTGGAGCTAGTTATTAATTTTTTTAAGGATTCCCATGCTTGGGTCATAAAATGTAACAAATGTGCAGTGTTTGCAAGAAAATAGAAGCTTGCAGCTCTGCCATTACATCCAATATAAGTGGAGCAGCCTTTTGACAAGTGGGGGTTAGATTTTTTTGGTCCCATCAATCCACCTTTAAGTGCTGGACATAAGTGGATATTAACAACAATAGACTACTTTACAAAGTGGACTGAAGTAGTTGCACTAAAAGAGGCAAATGATACATTTTTCTTGAACTTTTATCAAGACTTGGTTTCAAGGTTTGGTACACTAGATTCAATTATTTCTAATAATGCTTTAGCATTCATAGGTTTGAAATTTTCAAATTGGTCAATAAAGCATAACATTTTTTTGAATACTTCTTCAAACTATGACCCTCAGGGTAATGGACAAGTAGAATCCACTAATAAGAACTTGATTAAGATCATAAAGAAAATAATCCAGGACAATCAGAGAACTTGGCATGATAAGCTAAAGTTAGCCCTTAAGGCTGATAGGGTTAAACCTAAGAAAGAAATAAGTAACTCACCTTACATTATAACATATGGTAAAGAGGCCAAAATACCTATCTCAGTTGAGCTTCCTACATTGAATATGATCAAAAAACTACAATTGCTTGATGAAGAACCTAAGTAGATTAGGCTAGCACAACTAATAAAGCTAGAGTAAATTAGAAAAGAAGCATCAAGGAATTTGAAGGTGCATCAGGCTCAGATGAAAAGGACTTTTGACAGAAAGGAAGTCCCAAGGATATTCAAAGAGGGAGATCTAGTTTTCAAATGGGATGAGCTCAAGAGCAAGCCTAGTAAACACACAAAATTTGATGCCATGTGGGATGGCCCATACATTATCACTAAATGCAAACAACATAATGCATTCCAGCTCTCAAAGTTGGATGTAGAGGTGTTACCAACCCCTATCAACGGGATTCACCTGAAACAATGCTACTAAGAATCAAACTTTGCAGTTGTACATATTAGAGTAGTTCTAGTTTTAGTTTTTCTTTCAATAAGTGCCCCATGGCACATTTAATTTTAGTATTGCTTTGCTTTCAATAAATGCAGATGTTGCACCTATTTTCTAACTCTGTCATAAATAGAGTCATGACTAGTTTTCAATTTTGTTTGTTGTTGTATAGTTTCACCAGCTGAGTTACAAGTTTTATGAGTCAAAAGATGAAAAATGGACTCCATGCCCAATTTATAAACAAGGCAGCTGATCTTGCGTGCTTAGCAGGAAAGCACACAGTAGAAATCACCAAAATGTTACCAAAAAAAACACTATAGCTCATATTTGGAAAAGCTAAGATTGATTGTTTCATTTAAAGGTGAAAGGTACACATTTTTTATGCTGATAGTTCATCTGAGTGAATTCAATTTATTATGCAATAAATCATAACAAAAAAATTCATAAAATTTTGCATAGTAATGTTGTTTTTATTCATCGTGAAGTGGAAAAGATACATCATATCATAAACCATTTTTGTTTGGGGTTTAAAAACCAGAAAAGTGCTTAAATGTCCCACACAAGCCATGGGAAATAACTAAATTGATTTAATTCAAATTGAATTGATTATATCTAATAATGAAATGAAGGCTATACATTTGAAGAATAAAATAGAGAGAGGAGAATGTGAAGAGAGAATATATCCATCATTTCCTTAAGGCTCATGGTTGAGTTGACCCTCTTCTTGAGTGTCATCAATTCCCCTCGTGCTCCAAAGCCAATTGATCCTTCAAAAAATTAGAAAACAACCCTGTTAGAGCTCCGAATATAAGCCTAATCACACTTCCCATTCATAAAAATATCGCTTACAACCACTACTAGATACAACCAACCCAATCAAATCAATTCAAACATGAAATATTCAAAGCCAGATCAACAAAGATAATGAACTCATAACCACCAGAAACATTTTTTTCCTAACATGTTTGTTCACTGTGCCGGAATAGGTTCATTATGTTCATGATCAATTTTCATCAAATATGTGGAGCAAAACTGGCTCCCACAAGGGTTGAGCCCAGAATATTAGGACACCCCCTCATTCAACATCCATACATTAGAGCATCATATCAAGACCAATCATGAATAGGATTGTTGTGACAAAAGAAATAGATAGAACAAGTCCATATTCACTCTTCATTTAAAACGAGTTATCAAGATCATGGAACCTTCAAATCCATAAAGGGTAGTAACTATGTGTAGAGTGGTTGGAACATTAAAGGATAGTTCTTTTTCTTACCATTACAAGTGTGTAAATATAGTCCAGTACCAAACAGGAATATCATTAATACAAGGTTGAATCAACATAGTCAATTATGTGCAAGGCAATGGCAGGTCAATAGAAATGTATAGAGATAGAGTCAAATTTTCACCAAACACAAGGTGATTATGCTAAAGAAAAATGAGGTTTCTGCTCACACAAGATTCAAGTACTTAATAGACCTTTAGGGTAGAGTTTTGCATCAAATGGATAGTCTCCATAAGCATATTCATGGGAGACAATGAGCAAATTTCAATACATAATCAATTTTTTTTCAAAGCTCAGTTTAGTCTTTATTTAGGAGTGACAAACACTTCATCAACAAGGGGCAATCACAATTTATAAGAATAGTCATTTCACAACAACAATTTTATCATGCCTAGTGCAAACAGAAAACCCTCAAGCATACAATGAAGAAGTTATTATAGTCACCCATCTTTAGTTCTTAAAAAAAAAGGCTACACAAATTTCATCATTATTTATCTCACGACCAAGCCTAATATGACCTTCTCACAGTTTAGTTTATAAATAGACAAGGTATTGTAATGGCTACGGTTTTCAACCCCATTATTTCATGTGTGAAACTAGAACTATATAAACATAGAGCCCTCCCTATTCCATGGTGGAAAGAACAATAAGAGTGCTAGGGTTTAGCCTTGTTTTCCCTTCTTATGCAAAGTCTAAACCTATTCAAGAGGTCGAAGCCTTAGGGTTTCACAGAGGGGCTAATAAAATACATTGGTGGTTAGGGTTTTACCCTTTTTTATGTTTCTTTCTTTTAAAACCTCTTTTCATTTTTGTGAGGAAGAAACAGTCAACACAAGAACTCGAGCATGTTACATTTTTTGTTTACAAAGCTTCAGTAGATTTTCATGGTAGAAACTTTTTTCGTATACATAGAAGTATAGGAAGAAATCATAGAAGACACAATGGCAGCCTTTAGATTGCAATTTACACATAAGTTTCATGTAACCCTACTATGGTTTGTCAAAATAAAGAGCAACATGGACATTTAAACTTCACTACTTTATGGAAGAGTTTGAATGGTGAAAATAAAAGCTTCAGAGCAAAAAATGAAGAAAATTATAAAAATCGAAAGGAAATCTCTTGGGTTTTGCATAGAGGGGGCTTACCTTCTCTGTTTGAAGAGAGATACATTCAAATCTATGAATCTTCCAACAAAAATAAATCTCTAGAAGCTTAATAATCTTCAAATGTTGGCCACAACAATGAGTTATATCAACAAAAAAACACAAAGAGATATAAAGGTAGAAAAATGATAGAAATAATATGCAATGGTCGTGGCTATGAAAGCCTAAAAAGCCCTAAAAGCTCATCAAAATGTCCAGATTTGTGTAAATTAGAGCTTACCACATATTTTCTACAAAAAATCCTTAGGAAGTCTGAGAAACAACATAGCATCTGTGAAAATGGAGAATCGATAGCATCAAACCCTAACAGTGGCAGCCACAGTGTAGTCTCAAGCTCAAGAAGTGAATGAAATGATTAGGGTTTTCCTATCATTCTACCTTTTTCCTTTTGCATGGCCAATGGAGTGCGTTTTTTGTTAAGTTTTAATAAATTAGTCATGCTATTTTTTTTGCTCGTGGCCTTGACTTTAAGTCAATAAGCCTAATAATGAAATGTGGTGGCCGATGATATATGGCAAATGATATTTTTAAATATCATATTTTTATGCTATGTAAAGGTGTCTTGATTTATGCAAAAAAAAAATGTTGTGTGAATGTTGCATGGAGGGAAGTTATAAGGGGTGATTTTATTTTTGAAAATATATTCTTTTTTCCCCTTTCACATTTATGCATTGTAATTTTTTTTTTCAAAATATTATTAAAACAATATCATTAATTGTTTTTAATAAAAATTTTTTAAATAAACTATTATTGAAAGGGGGAAAATACCAAAAAAACAATTTTCACTCACATGCATGTGGAATGAAGTAATTTTGCATGATTTGAGACTATCCCATGCATGAGGTATTTTTTAGTTCATCTTTAGTTGGAGGAGAGTTTTTTGGAGACCTTTTTGGTCAAATTGCATGCAAGACCATTTTGCAATGGTTCAGGTCTAGTTAGCTTCAGTTCTAACTCCTCTTTTTGAGGGTTTTCATCTTTTCTTATGAACGGAAGTTTGCACGTTCAGTTCACTTTCAGTGCCACCTCCATGGACATTTCAGCCATTATGTGTTGCTCTTCAATTGGACATAATATGAGATGGAGTTTTTTGCTATTCAAGCGCAGTTTACAGCATCAGAGGGCCTCTTTTTCAAGCTTTTTTTTCTTGCTCGTGAGAAGCATGTTGGATTTTCTCACTTTCAGTTCTCATAGAATTTCACCTTTTGGATGCTTTTTGCATGCCATTTTTGTATATATTGAGGAAAAGACTTATTTTTTCCTTCCTTCTTGAATTTTACTCTCTTGAATTTTTTGATAGAGAAGAGATTTGTAACTTAGTTTTTACAGTTTAATATACAACAACAGGTTTATAGGTTACTTTTTTCATTACAATAGAGTTTTTTCCTTTTATTTGCTTAAATGATTCAATTTTTACCTTCTCATAACTATGTTTATGCATTAAATGACCGATTTGATGAAATTTATTGTGTTTTAATAAAACAAGACCTTTGAATCTTATCTCATTCATTGCTGCAAATTTTTCAATGCAATCAAGTTTTAGGTCTTAAGTTGTGCATGCATTCATCTCTTCCAAGATGTGAAGCATAGTTTCCTTCTAGGAGAGATCAATCAACCTTCCTTCGAAATACTTTTGTGATAAGATTTCCATTAATGAGCTATGTGAAATATTCCTTAAAGTTATAATTGTGAATCAATTATCCTTTTTAGATCATCATTTTCGGTGCAATCACCTCCTAGAACCAGTTTACTTTACATTTTCAATCAATCTTTCTCACCCTTTTCCTTACAATTCAGTAGTTTATAGAAGAATAAAAAAGGAAGCCAACCTATAATCCAGAGGTTTAGTTTCACAATAGGGTACCCACAACCTGAAATTAGTCCAATGTTAGATGGGATTGCAGAGCTTTCTAGCCTTGCATGGGGGTGCAAATCCTGGTGATAACAGTATTCTCGTGCATAATAAAGCATGTTGTGTTATTCACATGTCATCTTTGTGTTGGGAAGTGTGTGCATCATTGATAATTTGTGTTTTCATTAAGTTTGGCTGACCTAGTGCTTACACTTCATTTGAAGAATAAAATTTAAATTGAGGAAGCTTGTAGAAGATTCAAAAATATTATTTTTTATGTTTTTATTGGTCCACTCTTATTCCTTTCCACCACAGTAATTTAAAGTTGATGACCTTTTTGAATTTATGAAACAATGTATTGTGGTTGACCTTGGTAAATGTTTCTAAGGTTGTGAACGGTATAAAAGTAAGGAAAGTTGTGAAGAATTGTATGACAATGTGATGCAAAGTGACAAAAGTGTTCCACAAATCATAAGAGAAGAAGTGTGTGTGAGTGAGTTGTGAGAACAGTTTTTCAATGTGTGCAAGGCAATAATCCTGTGAGTGTGCTTTAATTGTTGGGGTGAATCTTTTGTTCTCATTTGTATCTGTAGGCAGTGAGCCGCCCTATTGGACAGTGAGTCCTTTGCAGGCAGTGAGCCTTTGTACTTGGACAATGAGTCCTCTTTTAGGTAGTGAGCCTTTGTATTCAGTTTATAATCTTTATATTGTGAGTTAACCCCTACTATGGTTTTTCCCTTATTGGGTTTTCCATGTAAAAATATGGTGTTCATTGTGTTGATTTACTTTCTATTATCTGTGTTTCATTCTCATAGTTAATAATAGAATAGTGTGGCTAAAGATTTGATAAGTGATAAAGTTTTAAGTTTGTATTTGTGTGACAATTGATTCACCCCCCTCTCAATTGTCATACACCTGTTTAACAATTGGTATCAGAGCTTGTGGTTCCTTTTTTTTGGGCTTAAATACTTAAGGAAGATATGATGGCACACAAGTTGTTGATCCCTATGTTTGATGGAACTGACTACAAATATTGGAAGGGACAAATGAGAGGATATATTATCTCTCTTGGTTTCAAGACCTAGAAGGTTGTTGAGAATAAGTATACACTTTCATCTGGTAGAGTTGATACCGTAGATGAGATCTCTTCTTATGAAGAAAATGAGAGGGTGAAGTATGTGATTTGCAATGGTCTATCTAAAAATGAGCAAATCAAGGTTAATTCTTTGGATACTACATATCAAGTCTAGAAGAAACTAGAAGACATGTATGAAGGGAATGAAAAAGTGAAATTGAAAAAGAGACTAGTGGCAAAGCATAGATTTGTGAACTTGAAAATGGAAGATGGTGAAGAATTTACAAGTTTCTTTCACAAGGTTGGACAAACTTCAAATGAGGTTAGAAATCAAGGAGGAAAGCGAGCAGATGAATACATAATAGAAAATACCTTGATCACCCTATCAGATTGCTACAACAATAACATCTCGGTGATTGAAGAAATGTATGACCCTAAGAAGTACACCTTGGAACACTTGCTTGGCACCCTGCAAGCATTTGAATTGAGAAATTTCTGGAAAGATGACAAGATAGAAGAAAAGAAAAAAATTCCATTTAAGGAAATGAAGATTGAGGAGGAACTGGATAGCGATGATGTTGATGAGTTGGAAGCTAACTTCACCAGGAAGTTTAAGAAAGGTACCAGAAAGTATAAAGGTATGTTTCCCTTTAAATGTTTTAGCTGTGGTAATATTGGTCATTATGCTTCAAGATGTCCAAATAGGGTTGCACATAAAAAAGAACAAGGATTATAAGGATAAGGATAGGAAGGATAAGAAGGAAAAGAAGTTTTACTATGTTAAGGAAGAGGTAGGTATTTCTAATGATGAATCTGAAAATAAGGTTGATGATAGTGAATTCTTATTCTTAGCTTTGGAAAATAAATCTATATCAACTAACTCTGGAAAATTTGTAAGAAAAAGGGCTCTAAAAGTTAAGAAGAATAGCATGGAAGGTACTTTGGTTACCACATTTCATGCAAGAAAAGATGAAGACTACTAGATAATTGATAGTGGATGTTCAAATCACGTGACCAGAGATAAGAATACGTTCACTAAACTTGAAAAATATGATGGTGGTTTAGACATGTTCAGTAATTATTCAAGAGCTAAGATCTGTGGTAAAGGTTCAATTAGTTTTGATGGAGTGCATAACATTGATGATGTATATTATGTGAAGGGTTTGAGTCATAATCTTCTGAGTGTTAGTTAGATGTGTAGAAATGGCTTTAAGCTTATGTTTCAGAACAATGCGTGTGAAATTAGGAAAGGATCTAGAAATGGAGCTATGATTGTTGCTAGAAGAACTCAAAAAACATCTATCAGCTAAAATTAGTTGATGTTCATTGTCTTGTATCTCAGATCAGTGAAAGTTGGTTATTTCACTGGAGAATGGGACATGTGAATTTTGATAACCTTGTCAAGATCATTAAGGAGATAGTGTGAGGACTTCCTAGAATCACAAGACCTACTAACGATATCTGCAAAAGTTGTCAACTGGGGAAGCAGAAAAGATGTAGCTTTAAAGGAAAAGAATATACTACTACCAGTATGCTAGAGTTGGTACATACTAATCTTTGTGGTCTGACTAAGAGTGGAAGCTTGAATGGTGATAGATATTTCATGTTGCTTTTCTCAAACAAAAGAATCAGGCCCTAGATAGGTTTAAGGTATTCAAAGCAAGAGTGTAGAATAAAGTAAATCTAAAAATAAAATGTTTAAGATTGGATAGAGGTGGTGAATTCACTTCTGGTGAATTTAATGCATTATGTGAGATGCATGGCATAAAAAGACAATATTCTGCTCTGAGAACCCCACAACAGAATGGAGTAGTTGAAAGGAAAAATAGGATAGTACAAGAAGCTGCTAGAACTATGATGAAAGAATCAAATGTACTGGATGTATATTGGAGAAAAGTGATACATACTGTTGTTTATGTTCTTAATAGAGTTCAAATTAGACACAATAGCACAAAGACACCTTTTGAGTTATGGATTGGTAATATTCCTACTGTGAAGTATTTTAAGGCATTTGGAAGTAGATGCTATATTAAAAGAGATGATGAAAACCTTGGAAATTTTGATGCTAGATGTGATGAAGGAATATTTCTTGGATACTCTACCACTAGCAAGGCATACTCATGCTTTAACAAAAGATGAAGGAAGATTATTGAAAGTGTTAATGTGAAACTTGATGAAGACATATGTAGACCTACTGAGATAAGTGAAGTTGAACCTAATGATCCTATCTGTGGACATATACCTGAAGAAAATAAGGAGAAGGAAGAAGAACAAGAACAAGAACAAGTAGTAGAAGAAGAAGAGAATGAACCAGAACCTGTTGCTAGGACTCCTAAATATTTATAGAAGAATCATCTGGAAGATCAGATAATTGGAGACAAGAGTGAAGGTGTAAAGACAAGAAGCAGAGTTGTAGCTAAGGTAAATTTCTATTTACTCTCCAAAATAGAACCCAAAACTATAAAGGAAGCATGTGAAGATGAAAGTTGGATGAGAGCTATGAAAGAGGAATTGTAGCAGATAGAGAAGAATCAGACATGGTAAATAGTCCCTAGGCCTGTGAACAAGAATGTGATTGGTTTGAAATGGGTGTTCTAAAATAAATTAAATGAAAATGGAGTAGTAAGAAACAAGGCAAGATTGGTATGCAAAGGATATTCACAAGTTGAAGGAATAGATTTTGAGGAAACATTTGATCTTGTGGCCAGAATGGAAGTCATTAGAATGTTTTTGGCATTTTATGCACATAAGGAATTCAAGGTATATCAGATGGATGTTAGGTCAGCTTTTCTGAATGGTGAGTTGGAGGAAGAAGTGTACATGGAGCAACTTGAAGGATTTTAGTTGTTTGACAAACCATACATGGTTTGTAAACTAAAGAAAGCATTGTATGGATTGAATCAATCTCTCAGAGCTTGGTATGCAAGACTGGACAGATATATGACAAAGCAAGGATTCAACAAAGGTTCTACTAACAACAACCTCTACTTTAAAGTGCAAGGTAATAAGATGTTGATTGTAGTAGTTTATATTGATGATATCATTTTTGGAGGAAATGAAGGAATGTGTAAATAGTTTGTTGAAGAAATGTAGAAAGAGTTTGAGATGTCTATGATTGGTGAATTTAAATTCTTTCTTGGTCTACAAGTGAATCAAACTGACAAAGTGATATTCATTTCACAATCCAATTATGCAAAACATTTGTTGAAAAATTTTGCAATAGAGGATTCTAAATCAGTTTGTACTCCAATGGTAACCAGATGTAAACTGAGCAAGGATGATGAATCGACTAAGACTGATCAGAGAAAATACAGATCCATGATTGGTGGCCTATTGTACCTTACTGCTACCAGACTAGATATTATGCATGCAGTGTGTTTAGTTGCTAGATTTCAAGCACACCCTAGAGAAGCACATCTTATGGCTGTAAAAAGAATATTTAGATATCTTAAAGGCACACTGGATTATGGACTATGGTACCCTAAGAGTAATGATATCACCTTGAGTGCTTCTACAGATGCAGATTGGTTGGATGTGTAGATGACCGGAAGAGTACTAGTGGTGGTTCTTTCTTTCTTAGTTGAAGACTAGTTTCATGGTTGAGTAAAAAGTAAGACTTGGTTGAGTAAAAAGTAAGACTCGATTTCTTTATCCACTGTAGAGGTTGAATATATTTTTGTAGCATCCTTTTGTACACAAGTTTTGTGGATGAAGAAAACTCTAAAAGACATTGGTGTAATATGTGATGAGCCTATTTCTATTTTCTATGATAATACAAGTGCAATAAAAATTTCAAAGAATCCGATTATGCATTCAAGAAAAAAGCACATATCTATCAAGTATCATTTTCTGAGAGAGAAAGTGTTGGAGAATGAGGTTAGATTGGAATATGTAACTACAAAGGAATATATTGCAAACATATTTACTAAGTCTCTTCTAAAGGATACTTTCGAGCATCTGAGGGAAATTTTGGGGTTCATTGGCCCTCCTAACTAAGTGCACATGAAGGTACATCAGTCCAGTGAGTTCATAGATTCTTCATTTACTTGGACTGATTGATGGGTCTACTCTATAGGGGGAGTAGAAAATATTTTCATTGTTGTAGTATGAGTGTACTCCTAAGGGGGAGTAATCAGAGTAGTTGTTCTTTTCCATTGATGTCAAATGGGGAGAGAAGGTTATGTGTTTCCATCAATGACAAAGGGGGAGATTGTTGCAGATATGAGTTAGTTTGGTGGTGTTGTCATTAATGTTGTCATTGATGTCAACATTGTTCAATATATTGCAGATTGTACATGTATGGTGGAGATGTTATTGAGATGTTGTGAGTAAATGGACCTATATTTATGGCATTGTAGACATGTTGGTTTGATGAGTTTCCAAGTGCTTTGACAGAAAATTAATGAAGAAAAGAAGTTAGAGTGTTGGAAGTGTTCAATGTGTGCTCTGGTATGTGCTCTACATTTCTCCTGTGTTGATCCTATACCTGTAGGGATCTAAAGGCATGCTGATAGTGTTTTGATGGTGATATAGTCTAAGTTTTAGTTTTTGGTGAGATGGTACATAGAAGTTGTGTCCACTAGTATATGTGTTCTACCGGCAGTGTCAGTGTTCTATGGACTGGGAGAAATATGTTTTCTCCGCATTTCTTCACTATTTTGTTTTAGATTGAATGCAAATTTGGGAGATGTCTTATGAAGGTATTTCCTATACTTTGGTGAAAATATTTTGATTTTGGTGATCTAGAAATCATGTTTTAGTATTTATGTGTGTGTCTGCACAGTCTAGATTGTCTGGTGAAAAGAGTTTAGTGTTTGAAGCTTGTTGTTTTTGCTATGGATGTATCTAGAAGATTTTGAGATGTATTCTCATGCATAATAAAGCATTTTGTGTCGTTCGGGTGTCATCTTTGTGTTAGGAAGTGTGTGCATCATTGATAATTTTTGTTTTCATTAGGTTCAGCCGACCTAATGCTTACACTTCATTTGAAGAATAAAATTTAAATTGAGGAAGTGTTTAGAAGATTCAAAAATATTATTTTTCAACCTACTTTGAATTTATGAAATGATGTATTGTGTTTGACCTTGGTAAATGT
The DNA here is from genome assembly GCA_007258455.2 of Sequoia sempervirens. Classification (NCBI taxonomy): domain Eukaryota; kingdom Viridiplantae; phylum Streptophyta; class Pinopsida; order Cupressales; family Cupressaceae; genus Sequoia; species Sequoia sempervirens. The sequence goes on along the minus strand of VDFB02000015.1, from coordinate 367,843,024 downwards.
TTCTATGGATGTGAATGGTATAAAAGCAAGGTGACTTGTGAAGAATTGTATGATAGTGTGATGCAAAATAATGAAAGTGTGCCACAAATCATAAGAGAAAAAGTGTGTGTGAGTGAGTTGTGAGAACAATTTTTCAGTGTGTTGAAGGCAATAATCCTGCAAATGTTCTTTAATTGTTGTGATGGATCTTTTGTTCTCTTTTGTATTTGTAGGTAGTGAGCCTCCCTATTGGACAATGAGTCCTTTGTAGGCAGTGAGCCTTTGTACTTGGACAGTGAGTCCTATTTTGGGCAGTGAGTCTTTGTATTCAGTTTATAATATTTATATTGTGAGTTAACCCTCACCGTGGTTTTTCCCCTTATTGGGTTTTCCAAATAAAATATGGTGTTCATTGCGTTGATTTACTTTCTATTATCTGTGTTTCATGCTCATATTTAATAATAGAATAGTGTGGTTGAAGATTTGATAAGTGATAAAGTTTTAAGTTTGAATTTGTGTGACAACTGATTCACCCCCCCTCTCAGTTGTCCTACACCTGTTTAACAGTTTCCTTAAGCAACTCCACCAAATTTTATTCCCTTAAGCCATGTCATTTTGTCCTAGGACCTCACTAGACATAGATCCCCTTAAGCAATCATATCACCCTAAACTGTAAATCAATATCTTAAGGGGATCAAATAAGTTCTCAAATTTTGGTGAAGTTGCCCAAGGCAACCAAATTTAACAATAATAAGATCGTGAAAGATTATAATATAAATGAGATAAATCATGATCTAGGTTGATCAATTTATAGTTTAGGGTGATAGGATGGCTTAAGGGGATCTATGTCTAGTAAGGTCCTAGGACAAACTAACATGGCTCAAGTGAATAAAATTTGGTGAAGTTTCCTAGGACCTTAATGAAATTTGGTTGCCTTGGGCATCTTCACCAAATTTTATTCACTTAATCCATGTCATTTTGTACTAGGACCTTACTACATAGATCCCCTTAAGCCATACTTTAGGATGTCTTAAGGGGTCCTAATATTACATTTCTTAAGGGGATCAAATAAGTTCTCAAAATTTGGTGAAGTTGCCCAAGGCAACCAAATTTAACAATAATAAGATCGTGCAAGATTATAATATGAATGAGATTTCATGATCTAGGTTGATCAATTTATGACAAATAGGGTGATAGGATGGCTTAAGGGGATCTATGTCTAGTAAGTTCCTAGGACAAAATGGCATGGCTCAAGTGGTGAAATTTGGTGAAGTTACCTCAAACCTTAATGAAATTTGGTTGCCTTGGGCATCTTCACCAAATTTTATTCACTTAAAATCCATGTCATTTTGTACTAGGACCTTACTAGATAGATCCCCTTAATTTATCCTCTTACCCTAAAACCTAAATCCTAAACTCTAAACCGTAAACCCTATATCATTCATAAATTGTTCTATATTAATAGTTAATTATTTTTTCATTCAAGTAACAAGCCTTAGACATAAATGAGGCTTACATGTTTTATCATTTGTATTCAATTAGGCCATTTATATTGAATGGTTTAAGGTTAAATTTCCTAAACATGTATCTTACATTTTGAAATTACAAATCTAATGCAAGTTCACTAATATCTTAGAGATCACATGGATCGATTCAATAATATTCATAATCCACCTCCACACCATCCATCTCCACCACCTTCACCTCCACCTCCACCCACTCCACCTCATAACCCCCCACCTCGACCACCTGAAATTGATGGTGCTCACTTGCAAGCACAAATCAATGCCAATGTAAGAACTATCCATGATCAAATCAACATTATTCAAAATGAAGAATGTATCACACCACCTATGAGGATGTTTGCATCTAGGATGCAAATCGTTGTTGATGTTGTTAGGGCTATGGATGGGATCTTAGATGAGCATAGACAATGGCTAGAGGAGAGGAGAGCTTCTAATTCTAAAAAGGAAAACACAAAGAAATGAAGAGATGCAATTGAGAGCCACAACAGTTTCTAAATTAAGACAATGATCTTATAGTTATGAATTTATGAATTTGGTTTGATGGATATTTTGTGTGATGAATTTATGAATTTGGTTGGATGGATATTTTTAGTGACCTGAATTTATGATTTTGGTTCTAGATGGATATTTTTAGTGACGTGAATTTATGAATTTGGTGGAATTAATGAACTTATAATGATGAATTTACAATAGTATATATTTTATGACTATCTACTAGATCATGATTTCTCCTGTTGGAAATATGTAATATATATATATATATGCGTTAGACATAAAATGAGATTTTTTTGAATGTTTCAAGTTTATTTTTTAGTATGTACATGTATTAAAATTGCATAGTTCTAGATCTTAAATTTTGAAATTTGTATGTATGTACATAGTTTAGTTGAATGATGTATGCATGCAAATTATGCATCGTATTTTTTATTTTAAATGTATGTACATGTTAAATTTTGAATTTTGTATGTGCATGCTCAAGTTCAATCAATGTATATGTATGTGCATGTATATTTACATGCACATCATATTTAAACAAATTTGCATGTGTGTTTCAAATTTAACTATTTCTCGTAATTTTGTAAGTTTGTATGTTAATTTTGTATAATTTAATGCAGGTGCACTTATATCTAACATCATGGATCAATTTAACATCGATGATATCCTCAATCCAGCACCTCAACCACCTCCACCTCACCCTCCACCTCCACCTCCACCTCCCCCTCCACCACCCCCTCAACCTAATATCCCACCTCCAACACCTGTTGCATCTAATGAGGCTCGCTTGTGAGCATGTATAAATGATCAAGTTGCATCCATTCATAATCAAATCAATGCTATGCAAATTCAAGCATTGATTCCTCCACATGTGAGACATTTTGCATATGCGATGCAAAATGTTGTGGATGCCATTAGGACTATTGATTTTGATCTTGATAGGCATCGATGAGAGAGAGAACAGATGAAACAATTTTATGCAGATGGTCTCTCCTATAATCAAATTTTAGACCTTAAAATAACAAAATCCCATCTAGCCCCATACTTTCTCAACCATGTTACTCGGAAACCCATTCCTGCCAATAAATCTAGAATATCCACGAGGTGGTGTGTACATCCACAAATGAGTGCACAGTTTTGGAATAGATGGTATATATTTTTTGATAGTTCACCACACACTAATTGGGAGGTCCCATTGTATTTTTTGAGGAAACTATATGTAGAGTTTGTTATGGGGAAAAAGCCCAATTATTTTGATTTTAAATCATTTCAGGGTGTTGGTGGTGGCATGCCATAACAAAGGTTAGGAGAAAGGGTTGATCCCCAATGCCCTGTGCATTCCCAACCCCTTGTTGTTTCTCCTAGTCCTTCCATTCCCACACCTATGCATCAACTTGCAGTGGTCTCGACATTAGGATCCCTTAGTACACTTGTCAGAGACCTTGATCAACATGCTTCTATGATAGTGAGTAGGGAGCATAGAGACGATGATGATGGAGTGTTTTATGGAGTTGGTCTGAGTACCACTCTAGGAGTTTTGAGGGTCCCACATGTATATGCTAGTTGCCACTAGTTATGCTATGGACCCGATCAGGCCATACCTAGTTCGAGTGGATGTGGAGATTTTGGTGGTTCATCTGGTTGCCTCAATTCATTTGTAGAATTTCTTATAGTAGACCATCACCCTAAGGATAGTGCGACATAGGTATAAATATGCATCGACATGTTGATTTTATAATAATTTTAATGACTGTATATATCAAAGAAAAGTTTGTAATACATTTTAAAAATCAAACTGTTTGATGTATAGATGACACTAATGATGGGGAAATCATTCAATCTATGAGTACATACATCGACACCAATCCTTGTCGGCAACCCTTTTGGGGTATTTTGATTTCAATTTTCTAAATTATTTATGAAATGATTTTTAACTTGAGTTTTAAATTTATAATTGAATCATGAACATATGTTTAAAATATTTATATGTTGGTTTAGGGGAGTCAATCGGCTTCCACGTCAATTCCACCTGAGGAATTGTCGAGCACTCCTCCACTATCAGGAATGTCATTGATCAGGGGTAGGTACATTTATATTGTAAATTGTTTAACTTACATTAATATAGTTACAAATTTTATGAATTTTGAATTCACTATATATCAAATGTGCATGCACACTTGTAAATATTATAAGCGTTAAAAATTTCTACATATATGTCTAGGTTGATACAACAATGAGAATGGGCATCAAGAAAACCTTAGATGTTGCGGCTACTCATGAGGCCTTTGATTTTTAGGTTGTTTAAAAAAAAATCTACACAAAATGTGCAAACTTGAATATTTATATATTTTAACCTAATTCAAGTATATATGCTTTAAATTTTATCTTGTAGGACTTTGTTAGTGTGACTTTCTACCCTGACCCAATCATAGCTACACCTCCAGGAGGACATGCACAACAGGCTCTAGATATCATGGTAATTTAAATTTTTTATTATATTTAAAGTCTATTACAAATTATATATTCTAAATAAATTTAATTTAAAATTTAAAATTGAATATATATATATATATATATAATATGATCTAATACATGTTTTAAATTCTTTTTCTTTTATAGCATGAGACACATCTTGTAGTTGAGCATGTACAAACAGGTCCTGGAGAAGAGAGTGCACAACCTCATAATACGGTACAATTAAAATATGATAAATTATAAATTAAATTTAATTAAATCATTTTTAATTGTAGACTTACATCTAATTTCAACTTTCTTTGTCTTGTTTATGTAGATTGATTCAGAGAATTTAGAGGTTGGTTCAGGTGCACCAGAGCATCCAGACCTAGATATGATGGTAATTTTTATTTTATGGCGACCTATAAATTAAATTGTCATTAAATCATTTTTCATCATCTTACATCTGATTTCATCTTTCTCTTGTACAGAGTGTTTCAGGTCATCCACATAGTCTGCATGGTGTGAAGATGTCTCTTGATTATAGAGACAATACATGACCTAAACATGATTTTATGGGTTATATTTGATTATTTCATGGACTACATATTTGGTTTCTCATGTGCTCTATTGGACTTTATATTTCATGGGTCAAGTACTCTATTGGACTTTATATTTCATGGGTCAATTACTTTGTTGGACTTTAGTTCATGGGTTGTACTCTAATGGACTTTATTTCATTCACTTAATATATTGGTTTCATGCACTTAATATGTTGTAAATTATGGACTTTATTATTATTTGAAATTTTAATTTACACATGTACATTTATGCATTTTATGTTCATAGTCAAGACTTTAATATAGGACATTAATGTGAAATTAAAGTTGAAATTAATAGGACATTTTAATATTTATGCTCTACAAATTTAGTGATCCCATACATGATATACATGATATGTGCATTCAATAATCAACGATAATTAGTCAATGAACTTATTCAATTCACATCAATCAATAATTAGTTAATAAATCATAATTTACAAACAAAAGCAATCCATTTATATACCACAAAGGATGAAATTTTAGGAAATAAACAATACCATACAAGATTAGAGAACAAAAACATTAATAAATTCTATAAACAATAGCATCCAACACTAATTTATAAGTTGTCAAAACAAATAATAGCATCCAATACTAATTTATAAGTTTTCAAAACAAATAATAGCATCCAATACTAATTTATAAGTTGTCAAAACAAATAATAGCATTTGACACTAATTTATAGGTTGTCAGAAGGGGGTGTCTTAAGGGATCCTAATACAACATCTTAAGGGGATCAAAGAAGAGTATAATTAAGTCTAAATATTAAGTGATATAAACAAGTATTATAAGTTTTAGGGTGAGTCATCATAACAAATGATATAATTAAGTATAATATTTAGGATATGTGTTAATAAAACATGTGTTAAGGGGTCCTAATACGATGTCTTAAGGGGATCAAAGAAGAGTATAATTAAGTATAAATATTAAGTAATATAAACAAGTATTATAAGTGTTAGGGTGAGTCATCATAGCAAATGATATAATTAAGTATAATATTTAGGATATGTGTTAATACAAAATGCCTTAAGGGGATGTCTTAAGGGGTCATAATACATCTTAAGGATATAATTAATTTAACAATAATTTATGCATGATATTTAGTGATTATACAATCAAATATAAAGTTTCAAAGTAGGAAAACATGCACATTTAACAAACAAAATATATAGAATATTGATTTTGATACATAAAAGTACATAGAGTACATAATTGTGTATGTACATATATTTGTAATTTGTACAAAATGTTTAATTGTGTATGTATGTACATATATGTCATCTCAAAACAATGTTTACAAAATTTGAATATTCCATCTCAAGAACATCTCAAACTCGTGCCCAGAATGTAGTAGGTCTTCACGCCACTTGATATAAAAAAATGTACAAGAAATATCAATGAAATCATCAAAACATACATATTTTAATTTATATACAACTATCTATATGTACACAACTCAAACACCTGCATTTAAAAGTATTCCACACATGTGTGTAGGTTGAATCCAAGCATCCTCTCCTTTTTGTTTCAAAGTATGATCTATCAATGCAATGATGGCTTAAGGATACAAAAAAGGATAATAAATCAATTTTAACTATTAATGTACAAGAAATATCAATATATAATCAAAACATGTATTTAAATATAATTTAACTAATAATTACCTATTTTTACCAAGTACTCCATGTTGTCTAGGTTGAATCTGCATTGACTAGATCCTTTTTATGATTATGGCTTAAGGATCTATAAAAGGACAATTTAAATCAATTTCAACTAATAACACACTTGACCAATATTGAAACATGTATTTAATCTATTTAAAAGGACAATATAAAACTAAAACTATATTTACCTATATTTACTTATTCCATTGTACCATTTGCATCCTCTCTTTTTTGCAATGCATCTATGATTGTCTCATGCTCTTCCATAGAAATTATCCATAACACTTTATTTGTAGGTCTTCCACGATACCAATCTAGTTTTATATTTGTTGCCACCACCAAATGTGAATAGTATATAATCTTTTTATGCATTTCATAATCTTTGAATGCAGGTAGACCATTCTTCCTTATTTAGTCTCCACACAATGATCCAACCAATATTTCATTTCCTCTTCATTCCCCTTAGGTGCAACAACAACATACACATGCCCTGCAAACAAATTTTGATTTAATAAAGTCTTGCGCATATCCATATAAATAATTTAGTATTACAAAATAACTTAATAAAGTGAAATAAAATGAAATAAATTGAATTAAATTACCTTCTTGTACAAGGTTTGAAACATGGTCATAGTCTTTAGTTGCAAACACTTGATCATTTTCTTCAATAGTTTTTTCATATTGATCGTGTGCTTGTGTAGGTGTCAACGGTCTTTGCTCCCACTGTTCAACCCATTCTGTATTTTCACATGCTCCCCAATCTCTTGAGATAAAAAAACTAACAAAAACATGCAAGCTCCCTTGTCCAGATAGTCCATGTGCTTGTTTTTGAACTCCTAAATGTATGCCATTTAGTAGATCCATTGATTGTCTCATAGTCAACTCTAGGTACAATGTTCTCTTATTCAACCAACCAAAAAAATCAATGAACTGTAGAGTACTCACTCAAACCAAGTGCAGATAATCTTGTATTGCACCAATACACAATGCCACATGCATCTTTAAATTTGATTGCATCCTCAAATTTTAATTTTTCTCTAGCAAGAATTATTTTGACACACGCACTAGCTCCATCATGCTCTCCTTTACCATGCCCAGCTTCAAAAAATCTCCATATATGTTGGACATTAAGTTCCTTGTGAACCCTACTTAATGAATAGAATATTCAAGCATTCTTGAACTGCCTCGTACAATTATCTAACCATATGAGGTGGTCTATCATCTAGATTCCTCTTTCTCTTAAATTTCTATAAAATATACCGAAACAATATTGAGAAAACTCTGACAAGTGTAACCGGTTGTCACTCGAAAAAAAATGATACTCCCTCAAAAATTTTCTATCATCCTCAGTGTTATCATTTGCATGTCTATAAACAATATGGACAAACATAGCTACTTGCACTGAATTATAATACTGTGATTGAATTTCCTCTTGTGGAGCTAGAGTATAATTTTCCACTAAATCAACCACTAAAATTATACTACCAATTGGAAATGTTTTTCTACATTCACAAAATTGGCCATCAAGCCATCGAGCATGTTGAGAATGCATGACATATTTTGGCACAATCTTATTCTTAAATTCACTCATGAATGCATGTACACTAACTTTTTCTATAACTAAATCACAACGCTTTCCTATTTTTCCATCTTTTAAAGAATACTGAACATTCTTAAATCTTTTAACATCTACTAATTGTTGTCCAAAATCATTATCAACACTTTCATGTATACAAATTCTTAAAAATGAAAGATTTCCATAGCTAATGCATTGTCCAAAAATACAAGAACTTAAATAAAACAATTTACCATTAGATCTTTGACAAAACAAACCTGATATAAACTCCCTTATTGCTTCAAGTGGCATATTAATACCACATTCATGTATAATCATGTTAGTATGCAAGGTACATTGTATATATCGAAAAACATCATAAAAATAACAAAATTGAACATGTGTTTTACAACAACAAGATATTCATTGCTTATTAATTTTTACATACCAGTGTTTACATTTTTCAAAAGACCTTTGAATTATTTTAATATTACCAAGTAAAACTAAATCACCACAAAATTTTCTATAAAATTCAATTTGTGTTTTATCTAATAGGTGTTTTGGGTGAGGATAGCGATTTTTAGACCCCACCCTTAATTTTAAAACATCTCTAGAATTATATGATACCCTAGTATTATCATGCTAGTATTTTTCGATCAAAGATTTAACTTCAACATTCAATTTCATATCAGACCTTGGGATTCAACCATTGAAACTCTAACATTGGTTGATAGGATCATTTTCTATGCTTTCTCTTCTTTTTGATGCTCTTAGCAATGTTTTAGGATGTATTTTTAAAACTTCACTAATTTTTCTTACCATTTTTTTATTCAAAGTTGTTTTATTAACTATATCAGTTGTTATAACTCTTCTTGCTGTATTTTTATCTTTAGATCGACTATTTTTCCCAATAGATTGAATGGCACTAGAAATAGTAGACATACCATGTTTTAAGGATTGATCTTTTCTTTTTGATTCAACAAAAAAGCCTAACCTTTTCATTATTTTCCTCTTTTTTTGCATTCTCATAAATTGCGTCATTAGTTGACATTGAAATGCAAATTTTTTACTATAAAATAAATTTTTGTATATTCTATTCACATGTGTTCTTATTTTCCTCCAAAAGATCTTACCAGGAAGATTATCCAAAACATTACTTTCAATTTTTTAAAAAATATTTTCATTAAATTCAACATCACATTCTATATTTTCATTTTCATTTTCAACTTCAAAATGATTTACATTTTCATCTTCATTTTCATCAACAAAACAGTTTTGGTTTTCATTTTCTTTTTCATCAACAAAATGGTTTTCGTTTTCATTTTCAAAAAAAGGATCATTCTGATTTTCATTTTCAACAAAAGATTTTTCATTCTCATTTTCATTTTCAACAAAATATTTTTCTTTTTCATTTTCAACAAATTCTAGAAAATTTTCATCTCTCCTAATATTATCAATGTCAACATCGTTAAGTCCAACATCTTGTAAGGCTTCTACATACGAATTTACCATTTCACTAACATGTGGATTTGAAGACATACCTAGATTTGTGCCTATTGAAACATTCTCCATAGCATTGAAAGAGGGATTTGAAGACATAGTAGGACTTGTTTGTATAATCATATTATTTTTCAAATTGACTTCTTGCAAATTAGCTTCATCTACAACCATAGTCCCCTCAATGTTTTCATCTTCAATAGTTGTGGAATTGGATGCTCCACCATCATTCATTGATTTAATTCTCATTCAGATTCTTTCTCTTTGTCTTTGTTTCTCCTTCTCTCTCTTTGCTTGAATTTCTTCAGGAGTCAATATCTCCCTATCTTTCCTCTTATTACGAGCTTTTGAACCCATGATTATAAAATTCTCAAGCACAAATGAATGTCAATAGTGAAATTCTTCAAAAAATTCAATCCAAATTGTAAGTTCAAGGCCTATAAGGAAAAAATTCTTCCTCTTGTGTTCCTCAAAACAAGTTGAAAACTAGCACAATTCCACTTAAAAACTATTTTCTTCAAGCCTCCTTTCAAAAATTCAATCCATATTGCAAGTTGAAGACCTTTTGTTCCTCCAAACGAATAGAAAATTAACACAAATCCACTTCAAAAACGGTTTACATGATGCCTCTGAAAAAATAAATCCAAAATGCAAGTTCACCATGTGTAAAGACAAAAGTTGAAGAAAAATAGCTCAATATGTCGCAGTCGGTTGTACCATGTGAAATTGTAGACTTCATAGTAAAATTTTCTAGTAAATTTTAAAAAACACAGTTAAAAACAAACAGGATCACATTTCATAATCAAGATCCCATTCCCCATTATTAAATGTGGGGATCGTTGACAAAGGAACGTGATCCCGTTTATAAAGTGGGATCTCATTTCCCTATCAACAGTAACCGCATTTAATATTAAGAAACAGGATCCCAATTTACAAAACGGGATCCGTTTCTAAAAATTTGAAATCCCATTTGCTTTGTGGTCAAGTTTTTGGCTTGTATTTTGGTTCAGGAAAAGCATTGGGAATCTGAACCTAGGCCTTCAACCTGGTTTGACTTGCAAGTTGAAGGTCCTACCAATGTTAGAGAAAAATACTATGTTTGGACATATGGCTAACGACTTTTTTTGCAGAATTTTTCCATGAAAATAAAACCCATTATAGATGAGACACTACAGATTCCAAGTATGTAATTTTTTTACAATTGGATTATTTTTTCTATTTTTCAATTAATTTCTGATGAAACTGGTCCACAAACTTTAAATATCAGGGTTTTTTACTATTTTAATAACTTTTTATCAACATAACACTTTCATGAATGGATTGCATGAGAATGTATTTTAGACAATTCTTTTAAATTTTTTTTTTTTTTTAAATGATAAGTTTAGGTCATCTTATGCATGACGTACATGACAATTTTTCAAAATGACAAATATGGCTACTAAAAAATTAACAAAAAAAAATATTCAATAAAAAATTACCAAAAAATTATCAAAAATGTGTTTCAATGAGTTACAAATCTTTTCCCAAAAGGATTTAGAAAAATATGATAATTTAGGTCATGAAAATATGGATGATGTACACATGCATGGTATGGTAAAAAAAAAAGTGATTTTTAAATAGTGGTTTTTAGAAACGCCTATTGAAACTCAATTTGTACCATCTGGGTATTGAAATAAATTACATATTTGGAAACTAGACTCTGAGTACTACATTTTGTGATCAATGACTTTTTTGAAGATTTCCATCTCTAAGTGCTTCAAATTTTAAGGTCAAATGTGTCAAATTCTAAAAATCAGGGAAAACACTTCCACTTTTTGGCCAAAATGTGGACTTAACTTCTTGCCAGCACCCCTATTGGCACATCCAAGAGACTGACTTCAAAGTCTCCATGAAGTTACAAACTCCCACTGAAAAGATTCACTCAACGTCTCATTGGTATGTCGAAGAGACAAGAGTCAATGTCTCAATGACAACACAACGTCACTCCAATACACTCTCATCAAAGTATCAAGGAGACACTAATAAGACTCCCACTGAAGTGATCAACTCTTTCCGAAAAAGGAGTGTTATCTCGATAAGGAAGATTTACTCAATGTTGCGAAGGTAAAACACAAACCAATAAGTTGAGGCATGATTTCCAACAAAAAAAATTGGTTTAGAGACAAGCCAAGGAGCTCTTCACTAAAGAAGAATCTTTTGATGACCATAGATGGAGATGTCAAAAGGAAGATCTAGAGTGAGATTTAATATGCCATAAATAAAATAATTAATGCACTACAAAGTGAAGTTGATGTTGATCCACAAGTGCATAATCTAGAAGATACAAATAAGAAAATCATATCTGGTCAAGAAGTACAAGGACCCTCTAGACTATAAGAAGGAGAAGGTGTCTCTGGTGTGCATGAAAAGAAAATTGTATTTGGTATGGAGATAAAAAAGAAGAGAAAGAGACAAAAGAAAAGATATCTAAGATCCTTGAAGAAATGAAGAAGGTTGAGGTTACTTCTAAGGATCAAGTTCCTCCAAGTGACATTATCCTACAAGATATACCTAATGTGTCTACTCAAGACATAGATCTATCAATTTTTGAGGGAAATATGATAGATGGTGTTGAAAAGAAGAAATATGATAAGAGAAATGAGAAGACTACTTCTCCAATGAATACTAATTCACAAGGTGTAGGAAATAGAGGTGAAGTGGGTGTCCCTCCTCTGGGGAACACTAATTCAAGTGAGGAACATAATGTTCCTCTGAAAAATTCAAGAAATTATGAGCAGATGGGAGAAGATAATCCTAAGATAGTTTAGGATGCAATTGAGAAGGCAGCTAAGAAGCAAGATGCTTCTATAGGTCAAGGTTCTTCTTCATAAGATTCCTTTGAGGATCTACTATTGATGCAGATGTAGTTTCAACCTATGGTGACACCCCAATTTCTGCATATTCATGCTCATGAGGGATAAGTTGACTTGTCAAGCCTTTCTCCCCTTCACAAGTTATAACTTAGAGACATTTCATATGCTTTTGCAAGGAAGGAGATTCTACAAGAACACATGAAGTTTGGATTGATTGATGATGTTGTGAAGATCATTCAAGTGGGTTTATGAGAGGTAAACATTGATTCTTCCTTTCCTTTGGAACAAAAGTTAAAAATTTTAATGGATTCTCTTAAATATCATTCCTCTCACATAGAGAAAAAGGTAGATGAAGATCCCTTAAGAAAGATAAAAGATAAAAAGATGGTTGATGCATCTAACCCATGTGCCAATTTACACATAGAAAATTACAAGAAAATATGAAGATGTTTAAAGAATGTGTGGATGAAGTTACTGATATTTATCATTTTTTTTAATGGCCTAAAATAATTAAGGATCATATTGACTCCATTGAGTCATAGATCACTCAAATGTCAGGGATATATATATGATCAATCAAAGGATAAGGATGAGGAAAATAGAGCTCAAATTGAAAATATTCATTTGTAGTTGTCATTGCTTCAGGACCAAAGAGAAAATAAAAAATCAGTTTGGTATGTTAAGGGAAGCAATTTATGTGAGACATGCTTCATTGTCTAGGTTGCTTGTTGAATTAAAAAAAAATGAATAGAAAATGAAGATTCCAAGCAATGTGGAGGTGGCTAAGGATTTTTGCATGTAGTTTTAATGGAAAAATAATATTAACTTGAGCAAAAGCAGTTTGGGTTGCAACTTTGGCACAACTTAAGGAAATTTACAAGAATATTCTACCTTTTAAGGATGTTACAAAGGTATAGATAAGATAATTTTTATTTGTATAGTCTTGTGGAGTATTACAATATATTTTTTATTTTTTGAAAATATTTGTGTACATAGTATCTATTTTTGGGGCATATCCATCTCAAGGGGAGTATTGTTTTTAGAAATCATACAATAAGGGGGAGTTTATACAGTTTTAAGGTTGATAAAGTAGAATATATTATTCCCTTTTCCTTCGATGCCAAAGGGGGAGATAACACTTGTAGATAAATGAGTGTTGCCATTAATGACAAAGGGGGAGATTGTTGCAAATAGGTGTTTCCACTGATGTCAACTCAATATGTGTTATCATTGATGCAAAATATATGTGTTGAGGGTTGTACATACTCCAATGATAGTTGGTGTGTAGAGTGCAAGTTAGAACTACAACATGGGGTTGAAATGGTATTTAGTATGATGTCTATGTGTGATTCATCATGCCTACTTTGATATCACTCTTGTTTGGTGTACTATACATGAAGATATGTTGTAGAAGTTTTGTTAAGGAATTCAAAGTGTATACTCTAAGACAGTGTCATGATATTTGTGTTCGTATAGCTCCACAATGAGAGATTTTTTCTTGAAGTTTAGAAGATAAGATGGTCAAGATGTGAAGGTTTTATATTCAAGAGTTCAATTCATTACACCTTGCACAATGAAAGTTATAAGTGACAAAGTTTCGAACTGTTCTTTGGTAGAGTAATGTCTAGATGAAGGCTTATTGGAATTATCTACATTCCTCCAGAGTGACAAATGTGATTGTGTAGAGTTGGGGATATGTTCACAAAGGTATATGGGTTTATCCTTGCAAGTCTCAGATGTTTTGGTGCTTAGAAATACAATATCCCATGTCTTGAAGTGTTATAATCCATTCAAAATGCCATGTTTCATCAGTTCAATATGTTTCTCTTCTTGCGCCAACACATAATGATCAAATACTTTAGAAGAAGGTTGAAGATATATTGTGCATAGTCTACATTTTTCACATCTTGGTTTGCATTGTGTTTTTGGTCTCTCCCCAGTGGTGTAAAGTTCAACAATTGGCAGTTTTGGTGATGTTGATGTTATTTGGGTCAACTGGATTTTTTCCTTCATTTGCAGTTGATCTTGATCAATTAATTATGCCTTAGATAATGTATTAAGATTATTTTTGGTTCTATTATGTCATGTGTTGATCCACAAGTGTTTTTTATATTGTATAAGTTTGCAGCTAACTTATGTGATAACATACATTTCTTCTAAAAGGTCATCTTGGAGCATACCTAATTGGAGTCTTTTGTTGTTGTGGAGTCTATTTATAGAAGAAAATTTTCATTTTTGAAAGTAACTAATAAAAAAAATGAAATTTAGTAGTATGTTGAAGATGAAGTGTGTGAAGTTAGTATGATGGAATAATTGTGCAAAAAAGGGACTTCAACATCAACATATGTTGGATACTTCTTTCATAGAAGTTCATATTCATATTTCTCATTATAATATTCATGTATCCTTATTTGAGATAGTGAGTCTTAGAAGGTCTTTGTATCTTTCCCTAAGGTTGTGTGACTTAGTCTTCAAGTCCATAGGTAATAATCCTTAAATAATATTGTATTTTTTTGTAAGCACTGAGCTTCATATATTGTGAGTTAACTCTCATTGTGGTTCTTCCCTCATTGGTTTTTCCATGTAAAAATATCGATGTTCTTGTGTGGTGCATTTTTTCATTTCTTCTCTTACTTTTTTTAATGTGATGTGATTTTTTAATTTGCAAATGGGAATGGTTAAGTTTTAATACATGTTGATTCATCACCCCTCTCAGCACTATAGTTTTTTCAACAAAAACCCACCAACGTCACATAATAGAATCATCATGGGGTAACTCACCACTACCATAGCACAAGGATCGTCATTGGGATAACTTTCCCATGGAAGATCACAAACACACATGATACTAGAGTAAGATGCTAGAGAGCTAGTGATGAATGTCATCCTAGTGCTCATTGATATGAAACATGTGGAACCTATTAATCCTCTCATATAGATGAGGATACTTTGTCTTACAATACCCAAGATCCCTAAGTTGGCATGTCTTTTCAAACATCCTTAGCCTTTATAAGAACTCAAGGCATGAGAAAGGCATCCATTATCTTTGTTAATTAATTACCTATGTTTCATTAATTATCACTTGATTGGATGAATCCCCGCTTGCGAGATCATCCCACATGCCACTTTGGGCCAAGGCACATTGGGATCCAACCCCATACCCTCTCTAGTACCTTATTCTAAGGCTCTTCACACTCACCTACAAGTACATGACATAAAAAACAATGCACAATTCCAATTATTTGGCATTTAGGAAGTCTTCAACTCTTTTTCCTTCTTCAAATTGTGCTTTTAGACTAGTGATTTTCTCATTTGATTTTATGACCTGCTCATTTTCTTACTTGAATATTTCTTTAGCTTTCTTGAGTTTCTCCCTCAACTTCTTGATACACTTATCTACATCCTTAAAATTTTCTTTTAGATCTCTATTCTCACAATCTACTTTATCCAAATCATCAAGGGTTGATTTTAGTTCTCCTTCCATATCAACTTCACAATCTTCATCAATAAACCCTTCAAGGATAATCTCTTCTAGAGGAGTAGGATACTTCCTAATAGCCAAGTGTTTAATCTCCAAGGTCTACCTCAGCGATCAATCTAATTGAAGGAACCAAGCTTTGATACCAATTGTTGAGCACTAGGAATTTTGAGAGGGGGGTGAATCAATATTCACCAAAGCTCACTAACTTCATCAACTTAAACATGCATTCAAGGCATCACATAAACTTGCAGTAATGGAAATAAACAATTAAATCATGTATCACTTCAAAGAACATAAGAACACCGCATTTACATGGAAAACCCATGAAAGGGAAAAACCATGGTGAGGATTAGCTCACAATATATTATAACCAGTTACAATGAAGATACAAAATGGTGGACTCACTATCCAAGGACACACTATCTAGAAAGAATGACTCACTACCAAAAGCTCATTGCCAAGAGAAAAAGAGAATAAGAATAATGGTTGATTGCTAGAGAATGAATTGATTATAATGCATCTACAACATGCTAATGGTAAAATTCCAATTACGCACAAAAAATTGACTTCACACTCTTTGAATCCTTCACCACTATCACACTTTGTACATCACCCTACATAATCTTGCATCTAACACACACTGTGACATCTAATACACCCTTCATACAATGAACTAACCTTCTATATATACACAAATCATCCACAAATAGTCATAACATCAAGTAGGCCAACCTAATTAGACGAAATGTGCAACACCACAACCTGTTGGCATAAAACTCCAACACACATGCTTTGTAGAAAGAACCAAAATGTGTACAACAGAAAAATAGGTTAGCATGACCTATAATCATTCCCAAGAATCTGCTCCCTACACATTTCAACTCTACATGACCCCAAAACCCTTAGGCAAGGCACCACATAATGAAACTGGTGAAGCAACAATAGAATGAACCAATTGTTCATCAACTTAACACCCAGACCACCAAATCACTTGCCACTTAGAGTGAATACACTTTTGACATCCATAAATACTTCCTTAAAAACTACATGGCATAATATTCATCTGTGGTGGAATACAGAGCATTCAAACATGTACTTTGCACCTGTAACACTACCACTACTGAGCCGAATACTCTATCAACAATATCTTCAACTATGGAAGACATCAAACCCATAAAATTTGGATTTAGACTCTTCCAACACGTACCATGATTACCTCAAAACCGTATGTCTAGATGTTGCATAGCAAAGCAATGTAGACCACAAAATTGTTCCTCTAAACATTGAAATGCACACTGGGACTTAGTCAATTTTCCAAAACACTTGGTCTTCTTCAGACCAACACTTCTACATTTCCACAATAGGTTGCCATCAATGACAACACCATACATTATCATGCTCATGTTGCCAAAAAATTGACCTAGAGTGTTCATAATTCAACTAAGTCTACTTGGGTAGCCTTGTACCTAGTGGGTGGCCTGGTTTCATATTTAGACAACTTGGTCATCAAGGGGGTGTCCTAGTTTTGTAGGCTTAAAACTCAAAATTTTGGCTAGCACTAATGGGGAAACTTGATCCTAAATTGGGGCAGTCTCATTCCCCATACAGAAATAGTGTTAACCCTCTCTAGCATAGCTAGCTAATAGATTTTCTAACCCAATTCCACTAACAAATAGTTTTTATGCCTTCTATCTTGCCTATTTTGACCATTTTCATCAACTAGACCTTCAAAACCTAGTTAAAGTATCTTCTTCTTAGGACTTGATAATTATGGTGGAAGTTATGTCATGATAATTATAGCATTCTTTAGCTTTTGTGATGTTGTGCTGCGATGGGAGGTCTTAGGAAGCGTGTGGTTGTCTGGAAGTGACTTGTCATAATTCCAATTATAGGAGAGTTTGTGCTTCTTGTTTAGGCAACCTCTTGTGAAGGTTTTCCCTTGTCTTAGACTAGTTTAGTGGCTTGGTGTGTCTCAAAGGTTTATGATTCCCTCATTCTTTCCTAGTGTGGTGTTACATGATAACATGATTGTGGTTTAGTAGCCGATCATCGTGTAGGTGTTCTCCCCTCTCTCATATGTTGCCACCTTGTTATGCAATGTTGAGGTTGTCTTGTTGTCCTTTTTGTTGTGTCATTTTCATGCAACACATTTGTACACATTGTTGTGCAAGTGTGATATTTCATTGTTGTATAATCAATGCTATTGTCATTGTTTCAAAAAATAAATCTTTTTGTAGGTTTTGTTTTGAGCATGTGTCAACTTGGGGCATTACACCTTTAGGAAGAAATCAATGCCTACTTTTCTCAAGCAATGGAAAATTGTTGTGTGGGAGTGTGAATGTTAGCATTGACAGTCACAACAATTGATAAGAGATTAGCATGCAAATGTGTCAAGCCACATTGTCTCCACTTTGCCTGGCTTATGTGGTGTCACTTTGCCCTTCAAAGTGTCTCTCAACACTAAATGTAACACAAAGACCATACCTCTTTTCTTTTGGATTCACAAGATATGCATTTTACATGTGCTCATCCATTCATACACGTATATTTAAAATTGGTTATAATATCATATAAAGGTAAACAATAGTGATTTATTAGCCAATAGGCTATATATTGTAGGAGTTTTGGCCGAAAACCTGTCTCACGCCGGCAAACTACAAAAATTCCCCACAAAACAAATTGGTTATAATATCATATAAAGGTAAACAATAGTGATTTATTAGCTGATAGGCTATATATTGTAGGAGCTTTGGCCGGAAACTTGTCTCATGCCGGTAAACTACAAAAATTCCCCACAAAACTAGTAATGGTTTCAGAAATGCGATCCAGCGAGGTGAGCTTTAAATTTAATCTGTTGTGGTAGGGTTTCTCTGTCCATTTTCTGTTAGCGGCATCGTTGATAGGACACAATTTGTGCAAAATCTTTTAGGGCTTCTCTGTCCATTTTCTCTCTATGGCATCGTTGATGGTAGGACACAATTTGCGCAAAATCTTCTAGGGTTTCTGAACTGTGCACAGGCACTAGCCATAGAAGATGTGATGAATTTATGGGTTTTATTTCTATGTAGAATGTTGACCTTTCTGATCTCTCAAGCTCAAGAACACACTCGTAGGCCACAGAGGCTATGTGAACATTGTCGTTGTCTCTCGTGATGGCTCACTCTACGCCAATGGTAGGAAGGATGGGGTCACAATGCCCTGGGACCTTGCTGAATGCAAGAGGATTTATTCACTCGATGCTAAGGACATCATCCATGCCCTCTGCTTCAACCCCAATAGGTACTGGCTCTGCGCTACCACGCAACAGCACACCAAGAATTGGGATCTCGAGAGCAAGAGCATTGTTGCCAATCTAAGTCCCGATTTCATGCCCACCAAGAAATCCCAGGTCGGTAGTTGATAAATAATTGATTTATTTATCTATTTTTATTTCATTTGAACTAATAGATATATGCAACCTCAAATGCTTGCACTGATCAAAGTATCAGAGCTATTCCTGAAAATTGTATAGGTAATGTAACTTTAATAGGTTTATGCATTGTTTTGTTTGAATAGTGGCGGATGTGATGTTATGGAGGTGAAGTAATGTATCAATAGGCATCCTTGTGGGCGCAGCAGTAGCTTGGATATTGTTTGAGAAATCAGGATACACTTTCTTGTCACTCGCCGCCAACGTGCTTTTTCTCTTGGTAGCAATCCTGTTTGTTTGGGCAACAGTAGCAGCTCTCATAGGTAGGTGAAAATTTATACCAAAATCCTTATACTCTGATGATTTTCTGCCATTAATTAAGGAAATGAGGTTTTGTTTAAGAATATAATATGATATGAATATTTTTCAGTTGTAAAAATAATTTTAAGATGGTATTTATTTAGGTGTATGGAATTGGGGAAAAAATATATTTATAAAAAAGAGATCTCTTTAAGATGTTTCTGTTATAAAAGAAATGAGAAAAAATTCAGCAAGCAAACATATTTATCTGCAATAGATTATTTGATTAATTTAATGGCATGAATTTAATCTAATTGAAGACCTGTGATGACCAAATAAGTTTTATTTGTACATGTTAAAGAAGGATGTAGTGGAAGAATGGAAAAGCAAAAAATATTTGTAATTCTACATATGGTCTAGGTCACTGTTTCCCATCTATATCGTATGTATCGATAATCGTCAAGTTTCTTCTACCAAATATCAAAGGTTGAGGATATCCATGATACAATAAATTTTTTGGTATCGGAACAGGGCTTATCTATGATGACATATTTGGTACTCGACAAAAATTGATTCTTATTCTACTCAGTTCTTACATGTGTTTTATAACATTTTTTTAATAGCTAGAAGTTAACTGGACTACCCAAATTTTCTTGACCTTGTTGACTTATGGGTTATGTAGTGTAGCATCCCATGCTTTTCTTAATTTCTCTTCAATTCCAAACCAAATAAAGCTTGATAGAAATTAATTCAATGAAAGATAATCTCTTTCTTCCATTAATATTTTTTTTTTTCATAATTTTGAACCAATCAATTATCTTAAGAGTATTTTATATTATTCACGAGTTTGTTTTGTTGTTTAATTTAGGAACACAAGTCTATATTGATATTTCTTTGACTGAAAACTAAAGATTGAGGGGTATCCATTTTATCAAAGTCGTCTAGGACATCAGCCTATCCTCATCCCTTATGTCATATCTTCAAACATTTGAATTTTGATGAATGACATAATCATAAAACATATTATCACCCTAACGAATTGTACTAAACCAATTGAACACAACCCATTGATGAACAATTAATTATATTCAATTTGATTTTTTATTGATAATCTCATGTTCTCCCTTATGAACTTGTGAAAGGGTTTCTATCCTCTGTTATTAAGTTCCAAAGGCTCGAAAACCAAAGAGGAATGTTTGTGCAAGATCAGGATTAAAAAATTGGTTTAAACTAAATAAACAGTTGTTATATCTTCAATAAAAGTGTATCATAGCTTGTAATGAGAAAAGCTTTATCAATCAGGTTTGGCTGCTCCCTCAATGATTGTCCATTTTTAAGCAATAGTAAAAATGGTCAACTATTGTTTGTACAGCCCAACTTTTAAAATTGTGAAAATTTTTGAATCGCATGTAGCCTCCAAGTTTTCAATTCACAAACTTATTTTGAAGTAAACTGATTTCATTTGAAAAAAATTTGATGGTGGAATTTGGTGTTATTTTGAGTAGTCACAACATATATGTAAGGCTCCAATTTACTGACTATCTTCGATTGTACAGACCACCACCTCCATTGTCTGAATTAGAATTATCAGAAGAATTGGTGAATGAAACAACCAGTTCAATAAGGGAACAGGTCAACTTTCTATTTAGAGTTGCAAATGATATTGCTCTTGGGAAATATCCCAAACTCTTCTTCAAGGTGATTATAAACAAAAACTTCCTGTATGCATGCATTTCTTTTCCTTGCAAATAAAATTATTTTAATGGTTTCTTATTATCTGTCTCAGGTGGCTGCTTACTTGTGGCTTATCTCAACCATTGGAGGTTGGTTATATTTCCTTACACTTGGGTATACAACTAAGTACCAAATTCTATTGAGAGATTTTATAAATGAGATTATTTTTTGAGAACATGTAGATTGTTTACTTGTGGATCAGTTCCCAAAATGACTAGCTGTCTGTTTATGCCGGACCCATTTTCTATAAGCAAGTTTGCAAACATAGTCTTTATGCTTTACTACAACCAAGCTAATGGATGGTGGCTATGACAGGTCTTGTCACTTTCCTCACAGTTCCTTTCTTATATGAGAAGTATGAAGACCATGTGGACAGATATGCAACTATTTCCCTGAAGCAACTAACAAAGCTTTACTTGAGAATCAACGAATATGTTTCATATATCATCAGCAGGATACCTAAGAAATACAAATACTTCAAGGGAAGGAAGATACTGTAGATAAGTACTTTTTTTTTGCATTTGAATGAAGAGTCTGTAATGCTTCAGCTGTTCATAAGGGAAGTGAAGGTGGTTTTCCCAGGAGGGTAAATTTGAGACATTTGGATTGTTTTTTATGTGTGTGTTAATGAGGAAGCCAAGGCAATTTTTCAGATTCATGCCTTCTTGTACTGAGTTTCAAGTAATTTGGTCTTCGTTGTTGGATGCCAACATTATTTTGGACATCTTTTTTATAACATTCGAGTGGTTTACTGCAAATTATGATGAAAATAGTTTTAAATTCAAATGTTAGAGCTAAAGCTAATTTGAATTATTTTGGTTGTAACATTGGGTGCTTGGAATGTCCAGTTAAATTAATCTACTCGTTTGTGGAAGGTTTCTTACCAATAATATTTGTTGAAAGTAGTTCTTTATACATCTAGGATTTTGAAAAAAAAAAAAAAAAACTATTCATCTTTAGGATTGGGGTCTAGATAAATGCACTGTTAAATTGTCCTCATATGTATATGAATGTCAATAGACATGATATAGAAATAACATATTTTCCAAAAACTTAGTATATGATATAGTTGGAATATGACATTAGTAAAAATAAAGAATATGCCTCCTTAACATGTTAATTTACATATACTTTTCTATCGGCGTAACCCTTGCACCCCCTTCTGGTGCAAGTGCTAGTATAATAAAATATAAACAATAATATAAAAGTTTCAAATTATTTTGATAGAATAAGAAGTAGGACATTACAAGTAACATCATGAAACACAATCATATTCACCAATAACCTAACTACAATTTTTAATGCATAAAAAAATAAAAAAATTAATTGTAAAATTAATAAATACAACAAACATTAAAAATTGTCAATCATTGCTATTGTCAAAGATTTGACTTGGAACTTGGCTTTGGGCACATTAAAAAACATGAGACATGAAATTCCCATTTTCTAATAATAAAATCATTTCTGCTGAAGAAACAAAATCAATGTGACACTCTTCGTGGAACAGATTTTGCTTAATAGATTTTACAGTTTAAACGATTTTCTCACGGTTCTTGAATATCAATGACGAGCACATCTTTAATGTATTTGTCAAACACATTGTTTGACTCTGAAACTGGAGGGTTATTTGAGTAGTAGTGTTATAAATGACTATGATTGCTCAGATGATAATTTCAATCGGAGTACAATAATGGCGTGCTTGTATTGTTTTTTATTTTCTAATTTGGTTGACTGGCTCAACAACCATCTAAACATTATTGTTTTATAGCATTGAATAATAGACAATTGGACATTTCAAAAGCATTTTGAGAATATATGAAATGTAGATGCTATTCAGCGCTAGATTGAAGCCGGTGAAGCAGTCTGGAAGGATGCCTATCATACTTAAGCCCATTATATATATTCAGTACAATTGTGAAGAAGCAAAGAGGAATTTGTTAATATCGATCATATAAACATCATGTTTAATTCAGCCACGGTACTTGATCCATCTGAGGGTACTTCGAAAAGGTTTCCAATTCCTGTTGTTCAGGAATTGGCATCTCACCACCTTCACAGCCTTCCTCAAAGGTATATCAGACCAGAGAAAGAGCGCCCAAATGCCTTTCCTCTTCATCAAATGGACATCCCCATAATTGATATGGACATGTTTTTGAAAGATTCGGTTCTCTGCAGGCAAAAGGAATTGGAAAAACTTGGTATTGCATGTCAGCAATGGGGATTTTTTCAAGTAGGTACATCAAAATTGATTATCTATGTGATATGACACACCAATAATCTACAAGCTATTTATCATAACTATAATGTCATTACCTACCCTTATGATGGAATTGGCTTCCAAATTCTCTATTATCTTAACTTGCTTACTTTGCTAAGAAATTGTGTATGTCATTATGGCAGACTGTCAATCATGGAGTTCCTCTGTCTCTGATGCAAAGAATGAAGGGAATTATGAGGGAATTTGTACAACTACCGTTGGAAGAAAAGCTCAAGTACGAAAAACAAGAGCTTGAAGGCTATGGCCAGACCTTTGTAGCCTCAGATGACCAAATACTGGACTGGGCAGATACCTTGTTCTTGACAGCTCTACCTCCAGAGAATAGAAATATGAATTTTTGGCCAACAAAGCCAGCGGATTTCAGGTACCTCAACATTTTTAAATTCAGGCACCAGTCATAATATCCTGAGATCATGTTCCATTTATATATGATTCTAGTTATTTAATTATCATGTACACCAAATCTATCTTTACATGATACACATATGGAGCTCTACAACTTAAAGGGCATACTCATGTAATCATACTGAAAAGTTAAAAAACAGAGAAACAGAGAGAATACATGGCTGCTGAGCTGATTGTATTTTTATTTTTAGTAAAATGCCTTCAACAGATTTACAGTTCACATTTTTCGCATTACAGATTATTCATATCAGTTGATTGAAAGTATTTATGAATGTTGACAGTGAGCAGCGGGTGTGTGGTGGTGTAGGTTTGGTTTGCAGTTTGCACCGACCAACTTCAAAATTAATGTATTCCAACATCTTATAAATTTATTTTATTAATCCCTTTTAAATGTTTTCTCACAATCATATATGCCTGTCAATTTAGGTCTTATGACAATCCACTCAAGGTAACTATCTGCATGTCCCTTTTGTAGCCATTCCATCTCACCGAGTTGCATGGGTAATCATTCTCTGCAATCAGTGAGTAAACAAACTAATGGTACTTGTTACTGGGTGTCCTATATTTTCTATAAGATTATGTGTCCCGGCACAAAACTTTCTTTAATACTCATTTATAATCACCACTATTTTTGTGTCGTTTAGCATCTGATTCTGCTCACCTTGAACAATCACAAGTTATTCTCTTCTTTTCTCTAACATAGTCAGTACTGAAGAGTTTTAGTCTTCATGACACCTTTCTTTGTCTTTGTGAGGACTTCACTGGACTATCTTGATCTGCATATGCCACAAATTAATATGCTCCTTTTCAACATAAATCTTATATATCATTAGGATCATTCATTATTATCATGATTCATCAAGACATTAGAGTTACAATCATTTTACCACATTTATCACATGTTACTTTTGATTCACCAAAAGAAACTTCATACCACTATTTGATTCACATCCTCCTCTGTGCTATGCATCTACTTGTGCACTCCAGCACATGTTGATCTATTATTTTTCAATTGCAAATATCCAACCTTTTGTAAACATTCTTCATACATCCTCTGAGTTCCTGCAAGTCGAGCCGCTCTGAACAAGGAATGTGATTGCCAATATTGACAGCTCCCTTCAACAAATTAGCCCCCAAACTAATCCCTCTACAAGGACTATTCAATGCAACTATTATGTGAAATTTCATACACACCTTATCCACCTTAGGGCTAAAACAATGTAATTTTTTTCTATGTGATATCAAATCGACGTTGCCTCTTTATTTAAGGCAAAACATGGCTACACACTGCCATAGGACTCAAGTAATGGTACCTCCTCCAGAACTGAAGAGATGTGCAGACCAGTCCAATTTTATTACAGCTAATAAACAACTCTTCACAATACACCGCAAACATAAGTAATACATATCTATTTCCATCCACCAAATGACTTGCATTTTTCAGTTTAACATGCAGTAACACACACCAAGATGGACTTCCACATGCCTCTATCATTTCACATAGTTTGTTCTTTTTTTCTCTAATTAATAAATTTTGCAGGCACATTCTCAATATTCATGTTTGTAAACAGACACCAACTATTGAGCTTATGCGATTCATTGTGTTCATAGGATCACAAAGACAAGGTACTGTCTATCCATAGATATCAGGAATGTATCTTTGATGATATTTATTAATTAGTTAAATCGAATAGAGATTGTGCTTGAAGGTTTCTGAATTCGATAGTGAATACTTTTGCATCGAACGCTTTCGATCACATTCTAGATTCATTTATCAGGATGAATGAGAGTTCAGGAGCTGAGCTCTCATTTTCATCCTGATGTTGGATCATGGAGTGGGATCTGTTGATGCAAAAAATATTTACACAATCAAATCCAGAAACCTTCAAGCAATTATCACTATGGATTGTGGAAAGCTATTTTCATTAATCAGAATATATGTTTTTATTTTCAATTAATAAATAAATACATCAAATGTAGATCTTGATGTGTGAATAGACAAATATATCGTACTTATAATATAGTGGCATATAACTGCCTTTCTGAGTGGGAAAGACACAAGCCTTTTGAACAGTGGAGAATGTGATAAGGTGCCGGCTTCAGGCCAGCACAGTTAGATTCCAATACCTTTAAACATGCTAGTATTCTTGACCTTTGTTATTAGGGAAAGCAGAGACAAGCAGTGTTACCAAATGACAACATCAGCAACAGCTTGACAGCATAATTTAACAGCCACAATAGTATCATTCTAACTAGCTAACACGGTTGTATTCAGTCACAGAACCCGAGGCCCAAGATTTGAAGGCCCTGATACCACTGGAAAAAAAAACAGAGAGACGGAGAGGTTACACGGTCGCTGATTGGAGCTGATTGATTTGAACTGAAGAGCGAATCCGATTGTATTCTTATTTATAGGTAAAATATATCCAACTGATTTTACAGTTCACATTTTCTACGTTGCAGATTATTCATATCGGTTGGTTTTAGAAAAACATTAAATGTTGACAGTGAGCGGCTGTGTCGGCTTGGTCTGCAATGACCAACCTAAAAATTAATCTATTCTAACACATACCATCTCAAAATGTGTTGCTGGTGTAACTTGTCACACAAAATTTTGGGCTCACTACCCCAGTTTTTCAGAACTCTGTATCTAACATTATCAGCAAAAAACTTCTTAGATAAAATCTCCACAGAGTCTGCCATCTGTCCTTAAAAACTCCCTAAATTATTTCACATGTTAAGAGTTTTATTTAAACTGGTGCCGGAAACTTGTATAACTCCACTCCACTGGCCACTCAAAGTCTCCAGCTCATAAACTTTACTCATGTTTTCAATATTTAAACCCATTCCATTATCTCATATGGAACTTCATGCTAAAAACAGAAGAGCCTCCACCATGGGACTGACCTCAGCTAGATGTGTAAAATATTCAGGTCTGCCTTCATTTGGCGGTTATTTGCACAGTAAGAAATATGGTGACCAAATGCACTGAGAACTCTCATTAACTGGAATGTAGAGACAATTCTACATAGCATGGGGAATTGCAAATGGTATATGGATACTGATAGACACTTTCTTCCATTAATGTGTGTTTTTGGACTTTTAGCTCATTAACACAATGAGGCATTGCATCAATCTCATGCTCGGCTTTTCCTTCTTTCAATAGAAGGAACAAAATCAAATTCAAGCAAATGTAGTTGATCGTCTCATGTTGATAGAATGTCATTGAAATGATATTCCCCTCTTTTCTTGTACTAGGTCTCTGATGGCTATAGATATGTGAAGCATATATACATCTTCAATTCCCATTTTTTCAGTCCATTTCAAAATAATTTGTCGTAATAGTAGCATGTTCCCATCCATCTGACTTTTATCTTTTTAATTTTTCGATCTGATTGCGCTACCCATTTGTTGCAGAGAAACTGTGGATCAATACACTGTTGAAATTCAAAAGCTTGGCAAGACAGTTCTTTGCCTTTTGTCAGAGAAAGTTGGGCTAAATCCAGACTGTTTCATTAACCTGTGGGGGAAAACGGCACAGACAATGCGAATGAATTACTACCCACCTTGCCCAAGACCAGATCTTGTTTTAGGCTTAAGCCCTCATTCGGATGCAAGTGGTTTGACAGTATTGCTGCAGGATGATGAAACAGTGGGGCTCCATATATGTAAGGATGGCAAATGGATTCCTATTCAACCCATCCCCGGTACCCTATGTTACCAGAAACGAAAAACGGAAACCGCAACGGCAACGGCAACGTGACGAGAAACGCGATATTTATAGGTTGCCTATAAGAAACGGACTACATACATATATATTTTCAAAAATTCATATATATATACATATATATTATGTATGCATATGTATGTGTATTTGTATGTGTTGTGTGTATATATATATAATCTAAATTATAAAACATATTTTTATATTTTAAATAGATTTATATACATAGATGCATTAAATAACTTCAATTATATATATAAACTACAATTTAATTATAATTTTTTTTTATAAATGTATAATAATATTATTAAAAATATATAATACAGCAAAAAAATATATAACAAAAATGGTTAAAAAAACTAATCTATCGATAATAATGAGCATTATTAATTATACTCACCGAATTCTGCAGTTAAACTACCTGAGCATTATTTATTTTACTCACCGAATTGTGCAGTTTAACTAACTGACAGTGTATTAATTCTACTCAGAATTTCGCAGGTTAACTGAAAGTGTATGTTAATTCCTGGAGAGCCTAAAAACACCAGCAGTTTTTATTTTTTTAACTCCAACGGCTTAGAAACAGCTCGATGGATTGGAAACGGCCGTTGGCGACGGGGAAACGGGTTTCGGCCGTTGAAACGCGAAACGGCGCTTTGCAGTCACGTTTCTGGTAACATAGCCGGTACCCTGGTTATCAATATTGGGGACATGCTTGAGGTAATGATGATGAATTTTAACAGTCTTCAGGCCGAAACAATCTGTAGGACCTATCAAACTATGTTATCTTGTCTCAAAGATTGTTTCTATCGGTGCACAATTTTGAACATTTTCATCCAAGCTTTGAATGATTGTCTGGATTTAAGATTTCATGTATTGAACAAAATTCTCTCCTTTCCATTCTTGATGATGTATTACATCTGTTTGATAAATAGGGATTAATGTTTGATGCCACCTGATTGATATCAAATCTAAGTTTTGTTTTTGTGTTTCGATTTAGGTAATAAGCAATGGTATATATTAGAGCATTGAGCACAGAGCGGTCACAAACGCAGACAGAGATCGAATCTCCATTGCCATGTTTTATAGTCCAAGTACGGAATCTGAGGTGGGTCCTGTCTCTGAGCTCATAGATGAGTTGCATCCTTGTCGATACAGAACATTCATTCGTAAAGACTATATGCGGCGTTTCTTTTCTAGCAAACTTGATGGGAAGGCGAGCATTGAGTTTGCAAAAATCAAGTGATTAGAGATTCTTCAGTATTGGGCTAGGTTAACTAGTTAGGACGTAGGGTGGCTAGCCAAAAAAGCCTACGTTCTATTCGATTATCATCTTCTGTCATGTGTTTGCTATCTTCGTCTGTCATGTGTTTTCTTGGGCTTTTAATTTGAGAAGGTTGGCCAGTAAAGCAATCCATTACACGATGAAATAAATTTGGTTTGATTGAGTTCTAGTTTTCAACATTGGTATGAATGACACACTAATTAGAAGAATGGGAAATGATGAGATTGTGCTTCAAATTATTTTGGTGAAATGAATATTATTCCTGAGTCATCAGTTCAGACTCTTCTTTGGATTGCAAAACTGATTTAGGTTTCCAAAGAATTTAAAGGTGATATTGTTTTTGGCATTGCTTGTTCATCTAACTAAATATAGTCTATGTATGTTTTTTTAATGGCTATTTACAAGAATATTTAGTAATCTTTTATGGTGATATATGGTGATATTATGTTGTGACCC
This sequence comes from Sequoia sempervirens, assembly GCA_007258455.2. Taxonomy (NCBI): domain Eukaryota; kingdom Viridiplantae; phylum Streptophyta; class Pinopsida; order Cupressales; family Cupressaceae; genus Sequoia; species Sequoia sempervirens. The sequence continues at coordinate 367,813,325 of VDFB02000015.1, read as the reverse complement.
TTTTAATTTAAATGTTAGATTTCAAGATTGTTTGTACCTATATTTGAAAGGAAGTCAAGTGCACGGAAGATGTTTCCTACATCAATCTAAGTAGGAGAGTAGTTGCGATTTTTTGTTTGATCCATAAGTTACGCATAAGGGAGTTGTACCTTATAAAAATGAAAAATAAAATAAGGATGGTGCATGTTGTACAAATAGGGGTGCATTACAATAACTACTATCACTAATGCCCATGGTAACCCATCATAACATGGGAAAAAAGATAACAATTACATTTTGATATTTCCCCCTTCGTGGTTGAAGGAGTATGCATAATCCCTTGGAAAGGTGGATGACATTTTCTTCATAAAATTTATTTTTCATTGATAATCTTAGCGACATTTGGTTCTTTGTCGTTGCAAGAGTAGACCACTTCCTCTTAACTTTTGTCCACTCTTGCACTTTATGTTGAATACTTTAAGGGGATTGTGAAGAGTTTTCTTCAGGATTGTCCTCATTGCCTTCACAAACAACAGTCCCAACAATCTCAGTGATTTTTGGGCCCAGCTCAACAAATCTTTGTGATTTCCTTCTCCAATGAAGATGAGGGGGTAGCAAAGGAATCACTTACATTATCGACCTCCTATGAAGCCTCAAAAGAAAGATCTTGCTCACCAGGAAGAGGGGAAGGAGTTGATTTCATAATGAAATCTTGAGGAGCTTGTGAGGGAGTCATAACATTTTGAGATCCAAGAGAAAAAACATAATGATGAGAATCTACCCCAATCCACGAAGATGGGCTTCTGCATGATGCTTGATTATTGATCTCATGAGTTTGTACCTTTTGACATTGGTGGGAAAAGTGATTAGTTGAAAAAAAATTATTGCATTTGAAAGTGATTTTTCCATAGTCTAATGATTATCTCCAGCACCTATTACCCACTTTGAAAGAGATCTCAATAGTGAGCCTAATAGATAAATCCATATCTACACATAAACATGCATAGGTAGAGCTCCTAAAGTTGACTATTTCATTGGAAGTGCAATGATACTTACCTAGACCATTTCCAATAGAACACAAACAATTCAATTCCCAAAAATAAAGGGAAAGATAGGGTAATCTCACTGAAAGGAAGGCTGATGTGAAGGTCTTGAAATTGGGATCAAAAGAAGCAAACCAAGACTTAATGTAAATGTGTTCTCCCTAAAACATCCAAGGGCTAAAATGTTGAAAAACCATAATAGTGAGAGGGGGTGAATTAGTATTCCTTGAAATTCATTAATTTAAAATGCATTTTACAACTTCCCATTCAAAAATCATGCATCACATCAATAGACACAAGGACACCAAATTTTACATGTAAAACCCAAAAATAGAAAAACCATGGTGAGGATTAGGTCACAATATATTACAATCGGTTACAAGATATTATAGAATGGCTCAATGCTAGGTGGACTCATTGTCTAGAGGACTCACTATCCACATAATAGAAGAAATGGCTTGCTGCCATAGATTGAACTGATTACAATGCATCTACAATATGTGGATGGCAATTCCAATTAGGCTCAAAAAATTGACATAACAGACTTCATACTTCACCACCTATCAACTTCTTCATACTTTGCACTGTTATACTTCACATCACATTTGTATCACACTCATATGTCATTCATTCAATATTGAATTGACCTTATATTTATATGTACAAAATCTATAAGAACTTGCAACATCAATTAGGTTGGCCTAATTAGATGAAATGTGCAACACCATAACCTATCGACTTGAAAAAGTCTAACACACACACCTAGTGTAGGGAACCAAAATGTGTAACACATTAAAATAGGTCGGCATGGCCTATAATCACTCCCATGAGTCTACTCCTTACATAGCTCAACTTCGCACGACCCCAAAATACTTAAGTTGGCACCAGATAGCAAAACTAGTGAAGTAATAATTGAATGAACAAATCATTCATCCACAACTTGACATGTGGATCACCAAAACACTTGCCACTTAGATTGCACACACTTCTAACATCTGTAAACACTTCCTCAAATCTGCATATCATAATATTTATCCGTAGTGGAATACAGAACATTCCAACATACACTCTACACCGCTAACTCTGTCATTACTAAATCTAATACTCTTTCAACAATATCTTCAACTTCAAAAGATATACAACCATGAAACTTTGAATCTAAACACTCTCAACACACACAATGAACACTTCAAAACCGCATGCCAAAATTCTACATAGCAGAGTAATGCATACCAAAAAGTTGGTTCACTAAACACAAAACATACACACTAGGACTTAGCCGATTATTCAAAACATTTGGTCTTCTCCATACCAACACTTTTACATTTGTACAATGGGTTGAAATCAATGACAACACCATATGCCATACTATTGGAAATAGGATGCCATTTAATTTCAATCCTAAACATTATTTCATGTATCTTCTAAGTCCTTGGAAAGTGTTCCCCAACACTAGGATTAGAAAGAGATGAATGAAATAAACATTTAAATTGACATTTGTAATTAATTCTAAATGATAGGAATATGTGGGGATGCCCAAGAAGAGCTCCTACAAAATAGGAGCACATGGGGCACCCACATGGAAGGTGGAAATCACCTTGAGTTAAGTTAACTATTTGGAAAAGATGACACTTTAGTAATTGCATGTAAAGATCCTAAAAATAGGGATTGATGTTTACATGCATGAAGTTCAATTCAGTTCAGTTATGGTTTAGTTATCTTCAGTTGGATGTAGTTAGTTTCAGTTGAATGCTAGTTGATTTTAGTTGACTTGGAATGCATGACTAATGACTTGAGTTGCATGATAGATAATAGTTGATACATTCAGTTAAGTGGGGATGATCAATTATGCATGATATTTGCATGAATGGTGGAGAGATATGTTTCAGTTAGCAGAGATTGACTTGGACCCACCTTGGTTGCCCAAGTTGGCATCTTGGAGTTAACACTTTTGCATGATAAGATATTTTATAAGGTTGAGTTAAGTGGGCACATTCTTGGGCACCAACTTTGAGGAGAAGCTTACAAGATATTTTTGTAATCCACGTTGAGTTAGGATTTTAGTTTAAGACGCCCAAATTGATGAAGGGCTTGGTTTGATTTTTTTTTTCACAAAGAAACCCTACTTGCACCATTATGGTGTAGATATTTGTGAGGATCTTTATCCTCTTGTAATTGTCAACTCTTTGGAGTTTACAAGGCAGATATTTGTCTATTTAATTGTAGCAAGCTGAAGAGAGTTCTATCAGATTTTATTGTAGGTTGTGAAGAAGAATTGTTGAAGGAAAAAGAAGCATCTCAAGCAAGGATTGATAAAGAATTATTGTAATCTTGTTCTAAGGTTAAATAATACAAGCACTATAGATTTTGGTGGTGGAGTTTTTTCTCGAAAGGGTTTCTCTACGATATATGTTGTGTCACTTATATCTTTTGGTTTTATTCTTCTACAATCTTCTGTCTATTTCAACAAATGGTAAAATGAATCTAAATAGATAATCATCCACAAAGAATTTGTAACGAAGAACACTTATTTAGATCTACAGTAATAATAGCTTTACAAGTTTTAAAGCTACATAATTTTACCTTCAATTTTCCAATACATACTTTTAGGAATCTCCTCAATGACAAGCAAACTTCCAACAATTTCCCCTATTTTCATTGATGACAACACACTTGGCCAAAACTAATCCCCCTTTGACATCAAGGGAAAAGGATGCCAAAAAGATATTTCTTTACTTTATTCTACTTCCCCTTACAAATGTATTTACATCAATGTAAATCCCCCTGACAATGTTATCCATCGCCAAAATGATAAATACTTATACCTTAGCATCATCAAATACTTTCGCATATGTGCATTGCAGTATGAAAAACTATATATACAAAGCAAAAATGTACAACTTAGCTTGAGGGTAAACTGCCTCAATTAGACACCTTTAATTTTGCAAGGTGTGCTTCTCTATCTTTCTTTGCTACCTCCCACTCCTTTTTAGGAAATCAAGTATACCGCATTGACTCTCAAGTTGCACATGGGGGTCTTCTCCATCATCCAGGGAATTGGGCACCAGATTCTTTGTAACACCTTTTTAGCACTAGCTAAAACTCCAATCAAAGATGTAAGCCTTACACTTACCAAGTCTCTAAGATAACTATATTACATTATGATATTTTCTTTTTTTCTTATAGTAGGAAAAATTTTCCATGTAGATTTTCAATAGCTTCCCTTATTGCACCATCTGCATCATTTGTCAAATCATAAGCACTAAAGGCCTGAGCAATTTATAAATTTATTGAGTCCATTTAGTCCTTTATGCTCCTTGTAGAATTATGTCATTTCAAACAAAATTGAAATAAATCTTCAACTTCTTCCACACATGTCTGAACAGATCCTTTAAGTTGCCTTACATCTTACCATGTGAATCTAAACAATTATCAGAAACATCTGCTAACCTCCTATCATTGACCTTCTTTCTTATTTCCTTTTCCAAAATTTCTTCCAAACCGATAGAATATTCCTTAAAGGAATCAAGTAGTAGCCTCAATTATTGCACAATCGATAGAGAATTATTAACATTTTCTCTAAGGAAACTATCTTGCAACACTTTTACTGCTTCATCAATTATTTCTACACTCTTTTGGTGTGCCTAAAGTATCTCCTTCCTTACAAAGGCATGAAAAACATCACCAAGATGTAGTTTATGTAGGGGAGACATTTTATCCATATCTACTTGTCCTTGTTGCATGGGAATTTGCAATAACTATGAAGATACCACTAGATGGAACTATAACTACATATCCAGTAGATTTTTCAATGAATCTCTAGAAGCTCTGGAGGATTCACTAACTGTTTGAGCACTTTCTTCTCCCTTCCCGCTCTTTTCTTTCTCTTTACTATTAGAGCATTCTTTTGTATTCTTCTCTTCTTTTGTAGACTTCTCACTATCCGAAGGTTCCTTTTGTATTTTATCATTCTTCAAGACATCTTGTTTATCTTCTTCTCCCTACTCAACATTAATCTTCACATACATAGGGAAAGTTCTATTCACCTTGAGCTTCATTCTTCTCTGAGATGTCTTGTCTCTCTTCTTTTTTCTCTTCATCAACAACATTCTCCATATCTAGAGGTGTATTATCTATTACCATGTTTTCTTGTTCACCCTTAGACTTGGGCACATGCTTAGGTTTCTCATTAATAGGTTCACAACTTTTTGGGATAGATGTCTCATACTGTGTTTGAGATTCACTCTTTGGAGACATTCCCAATTCTTTTGCCAGATCTGCAACATTTTACAGTGTCTCATTGTTTAATCAAGTTCAATATCTTCCTTTTCTCTGCTCATCGGAGTACTAACTCTCTATTTGGTCTTGAATTGAGCCTTGTTATACACTTGAGTCAACTTATCTCTATCTTCATTTGTAAGAGAAGAACCAATCTTCTCTAGGGAAAATGTTCTCATTTTTGCATCTTCATCAAAAGCTTCCTGCCTTCTAGCACTCAAAACACCTTTAAGGTCATCAGGCAATTGACTGTCAATTTCTGCAAGGCTAGTATTAAATGTTACCATGCATTTTACAATAGCCTATTCTATTGTAGCCTTATCCACATCATTCTCTTCTAAATACATTTTTTTGTCTCTTCCAGGAGACCAAACTCTGCAATGCTATTAAAATAATGCATCCAATTTCAAAGGGATATGTTAATGATATCAAGTTTCCATAATCCATATTGTTTAATGTTGCACCCATTTTTGGATTAGATTGTGTGAGAGTTTTTTGATGCAAAAGATTCACACAATCTAATCCAAAAATAGGTGCAACATTAAAGGGCTATGTTCCCTTACTAGAAGGGTCTTTTCTTTCTTCTTCCCCTTGCCTTTAGTTGATTTTCCTTCTTCCTTTGACTTCTTTTCTCTTTTCTTAACAATAAAAGCTTTCTTTTCTTTCTACACTTCCTCTTCACTTTCAATGTCAACAACATCAACTTTAGTTATTTTGGCGCTAGTCTCTTCTGTAGAGGCTTGAGACATCTTCTTCTTCCAGATTATTTTTGGCCCTTCCTCTTCCACATCTTCCTCATCTTCACAACTAACTTATTTTTCTCTAGTAGCTATTTGTTTACTTCTCTTTCGCAAAACACTTTGTTGTGCATGGGTGTTAGATGTCCCTCTTTTCTTGGAACTCCCTACAAGATTTGTTTTGAAGGATTTAGGAACAACAAGAGAGGAGGTTGAGGTCCTAATTGACCTTCTTATGCTTGGAGTAGCCTCTAGAGGAGAAAGAATTCCTTTGTATTTCTCTACAAGGCTCTTTGGAGAACCAACAATCTCCTCCAACTGTGCTTTCATCTTTTCAACATTTTCCTTTATCTCCTTTTCTTTTTGTTTCAGGTGCACGTCACTAGATTTCTCTTCATAGGTTCTGAACATGTCTATTGCAAGATCTCTTGCTTTGCTCAACATAACATTTACAAGCCTAGTGACTTCATCTTCTGTCACTTCATATCCAAGTTCTGGAATCCAAACTATACTAGGTTTCACTGCCTCCATATAACATTAATCTTTATTGACCATGAATGCAATATCCTTCTTGTATTTATCTACCACTTTTTCTAGAATCCCCTCTCTTCTTTACATTCTATCTTGAAATGACTTGAAATATCCCCACAAAGCTTGTTTCCAAGACTTAGAATCTAGATTTTCCTTCTCAAATGATCTCTAATTGTTTAGCAATAGGTACATTATCCAACCAAACAACATTCTTTGCTCCAGGAATTTCTCTAAGAAAGTAAAACGTCAAACCAATGATAAGAGTGTCATACCAGAATGGATATTTGGACTATAACGCTTCCATTTAAGGATATCAAGGTCTTGATTTTCAACCCATTATTATTCATAAACCAACTTGAATGTCCCTAGGTTTGTCTTATCAACGTAGAGGTTAGGCTTATTACACAACACTAAACTACCTTGGTTCACACAAACCCATAAGAAAGCACTTCCATTTAAAATTTACATATTAGATTCAATATTGAGGTTCACATACTCAAGGAGTCAATAGATATCTTTGAAGGACATCCAATAGTATTTATAAGCTTGTTTTAAGTTATAATCAATATTAGAATCATACCTAAGAAAGTTGGCAACACTATGTCCATTGACCAACATATGAAAATACAGACACAAATATAATTTTTCTAATAATATTCTTAATCTTCCAATTTCCTTTACCGTATGGTGCAACCTCATACTCTTATATTAGTTGAGTTCATAAATTAGATAATTTATTCATATTTGTCATTTATACTAAATATGACATCAATGGTCAATAGTAAGGTATCATGAGATGTTGCTTAACATGGTTACATAGGGTTTATCTCTTAACTCAATCTCAACAATACTATCAAATTAAATAGTATTTGACTTTCATTTAGTATGCCATCATATATCAGTTCAATATAGCTCTAATATCCTTCCTTTTTTCATATAATAATTCCCATATCAAGGTTATTATATTTAAGAGATTGTTGGACATCGTGTAGTCCTATTATACCTTTACCCTCAAATCCAAAGTGGATTGTTGATAATATCAAGTTGTAACATTTAAAATATGTTTAATATGATGTGGTTCTTATACCAGTAAATGAAATTATCATCCCTTAATTGTCATGCAATTATAGGCTAAAGCTCATATTAAGTAAGTCTATCTCCTAGTACATTCTATAAGAGATGGGTATAGTCATAATTTCAATCTAAAACTCTCTGTCACCTTATTCCCTATAAAATATTAAAGCAAGAGCATACATTACCTTCCACTTTTATCTATTAAATCAAGTATGATAATCTTATAAGGCCTCCTCCTAGACCTTGAAATACATAATAAACCTTGCTCTAAACATGCTCAACATTAGAGTCATAAATGTGCAACATTATATGCTTTATATCATCATATGAAGATGTATACTCGATTTTATATTTAATAGCATTCTTAACCCTTTGATTTCATTTACTTTGCGGTGTGACTTCATATTCATCTTTAATAGCTTATTTTATAGGTTGGATAATATTTTCCCTCTTTTGATTTTACTAATCCTTATTGGTCAACAATAAGTGATTTGAATATAACAACAATGTTTTTGTAATCAACTCATTTTATTGTGGTTAACTAATGGATCTAAAATACAATAGATGCAGGGTAAAAGCACAAAGTTGTGTCACATTTTATAAAGGAAATAGCCAACATTGATCCAACTTTTAAACTTGAATCACTAAAAAGTGGCATATATGTTTTAAATTTTGAAATGATGTAAACTAGTAAAATATGTATTTTTTTAGTATATTTTATGTTTGTATTTTTTTAAAAAAATTAGAAATAATTTTAAACTAGTTTTTAATAAATAAACACTATAATTTTGTTGCTATAAAATGCTGAAAAATGAAGTTGCATGACACGTCAAACTTTTTATAGTAATTTTTTTTTTTCCTTTCAAATTTTTTTTGTGTATTAATAACTTAAATTTTAGTGCATGGATATTTTTTTTCCAATTTTGATAAATATATATTTTTAAATAAATATTAAAATACACATGAATCAAAAAATAGTTGTTTTCATCAAACATCAACATTCATATTAAATATTTATCTAAAATAAAAACAAAATTATTCCATCTTGAAATAGATTATTTTATCTAGTGCATCATTTTTTTATTTTTTTAAAATAAATTTTAGTATTTTTCCTTGGCATGGTAATCAACATAATATTTTATGCTGATAACCTATTTTTAGTAAAAATAAAAAATAAAAATAAGATAATAATTAAACTATTAAAATGAATATATTTTTGAATATATTTTTAAAAAAATGTTACTTACATTAGTAAGAGTTATTGAAACTTCAAGTTTTTCAAATAATTTTAATTTTTTAGTAAATTAGACTCAAATGGTGCTCCGTATATTTTTAGCCAACAATTTTAGTTGAAAAAGTTGTTGAAGTATCTAACTAGAATGAATCTTACTATATCATATGTTTGACCAAAATTGATTTTTAATTAAAACACTTAATTTCAGTTGTGTTGATAAATTGAGTGAAAGTGTCACACAACTTTGTGCTTTTACCCTGCATTATGCCCTCATACCAAGCCCATTAATAGGTCATTAGTTTCAAATTATCATAAATATTATGATACACATTGTATTCTAGTTGCCAATACCCTTAAGAAGTTTAATCCACGGTAACCATGAAAATATTATTTCTCTTTTCATTATTAGTAACACCATACAATCAGTGTAGGGACTTTTGTTGATGATTGAAAAATGACTCTGATTAAATCTCATTAATTTAGTCAAGGAACACATTTGCCCTCCCACGAGGTACTAATTGAAGGAAATTTATCTTAGAATAAAGCCATTCAAGGGAGAGTTGGTGCATAACTTATTTACTATCACTATTCATAGGTTTAGTGAAGGTTATGGCAATAGGAATGGCATTTGCTACTTTAGCATGCAACATTTATTCATTTTTGTTATGTCACGATGGATGTTTCAGCCCCCTTTAAGAACTCCAATTCAAGCGCATGAATGAGAATGCTAATTGCATATGCTTAAAGGTTTCTAAAGCCATTTTAGCAAACAATTTTATAACTTACCTTACCGCTAGGGCCCCTCAAGAGAGCACATTTTTGCCAAGCATTTTTTCAAACAAATCACATTCCCTGTTTATGTTTTCCATTTTACCAATTTATTCCTATCCTATATGTCAAAGCAGAGAGAGATACAATAACTCAATTACTAATATTTTCCCTACATTTGTGATATCTAAGGTCAAAATTCCATCGACACATTCCACAATCAATTTAGGAAGGAAAACAAAATCACTGGTTAAGGTTAAATACAATCCATGGCAAGTTGATGATTTTTCGTTCAAGCATTAATTACATATATTAATCGACATAATTTAATGGGTACCTGATCATATGGCTCCCCCTTCATTCCTTTCCCCACATTCCTGTTACTTCTGTGCACGTGGCTCTTGTTGACGGACAGAGTTCTCATAGAATTCTTCTATGCTTCTTGCTTTTATGTCACCCATAATTTGTTCACTTCTCTAGTTGCTACGCAGTCAAGGAGGATGTCGGCGATGGTTGTGAAATTCAACTTTCCATCTACCAATTGCTTTTTCTAGAAGGTTTCTCAAGCCTCTTTAACAAATCCATTTGTTCATATCTTGTAATTTGTGCATTCCCTGAGACCACGTTTTTCCTCTTCATTCTCTCTTCCTCATGTAGCTATCTTCCTTGTCTTTCCATTCCTCCTTCATCCTATAAACAAAATGCTTTCTAACAGAGGTCTAAAGGCTCTTAGCACAGCACCTTTTATCATCTTAGAAAGAACCGTGTTAACAGAGCAGATCCATCCATAGGAACCTTTTTTTGGAGTTCTTCCTAGAGGACGTTGATTCCCGCATGCCACATTTGGCTCAATATCGTTAACTAGTTTGCTTAGATTGTCCCATGCTCTCTCCCCTACCCACTCATATGTAGAATGAAACAATACAGATCTATGAAATAAGTTGAAACTAGTGTGGTATCCGTTAGCTCTTTCAATAGTCACCACCTCTAAGCCTGTCTTGGAATTGTTGCAGCTGCAGCCACGAGAGTTTTGCTTAGTTCAACTGTTTATGTGGTCCTCAGCCCGTTTCCAACTTACCATAATTATGTACTCAAACTTCATAATGTATCATAGTTACCAGTTGCAGTACTTTTTTTTTGGGACGGGGGGCGGTGGAAAAGTGGAGTTTCTGTTAATCCATTCTACCTTTGGATTTACTACACGAAATATAATTAGATTTACAACGCTTGATGGTTGACAGTTGCAGGGAGAGACATATTTCTTTATCTGAGGAGGCTTTGCAGTTGAATGCTTCTTGACTTTTGGTAGTATCTATTTATTACTTTTAGGTTTGCCTCTGCCTTGTGACATGTGTACTGATATGTCCTGCCCTTACTTTTAGAATTAGAATAATATACACAACTATGAATAGAAGGTTTGTTTCAACAAATTAAAAAACATAATAACTAAACAACCACATTTTAGGCAGAAAATTATCAATGCAAGGGCCAGAAAGTTTGCAATGACAGCATGAATTTATGGGAATCAATGTAAGCAGAGTTTGAATCTGATATCTATGTGAAGAGAGTTGTAACACAATATCTTTGTTAAAAACCTGTTAAATCTTTTAAAGTGTACTTATTAAAAAAGCATACATGGACTGGTCAAGAGATTCTTGATCTATGATGAAAAGAACTCACCAAAAATCAAATTTTTTCATTGTCTTACTCATTGCATTAGCCTTACCCATTACATTAGCCTTACCCCACAAGGGATAAAGCTGGGATTATGCACCACCAGAATTTGGGATTACACCTTTTTATTTTCGCTGAGCATCTGGTGAGCATTTTAGACACAGCTTATTTGCACTCTCATTAATGTCTTCATGGATATCAAGTACCACATCCCGTTCTAAGTACCGTTCGTTCATACCCATGTTAAAAACTAGAAGTCAGATACAACCAACATTATTTTTTCATGGAATTCATTGCATGACTTGTCACTTCCTCAAATTAAAAGCCCAAACAAACCCATGATAGAAGATCATCACATACAACGTAGGTCTTTTGCCTGCCCACCCTAGGTCTTAACTAGTTGACCTAGCTCGACATTGAACAAATTCAAATCAAGAAAGTTACGATTCGATTTTGGCAAATTCAATTTTCTTCTTCCCATCAAGTTTGGCAGAAAAGAAATGCCGGATATAATCTGCACGAATGAATCTTCTGTATTTACAGGGATGCAGCTCATCTATGAGCTCAGGAGCAGGGCCCACTTCTGTTTCCTTACCTGGACCACAAAACATGGCAATGGAGATTCGATCTCTATCAATGTTTGTGACAGCTCTGTGCTCAATGCTCTTATATATTCCATTGCTTATTACCTAAACCAATACACAAAAATAAGATTTAGATTTGATATCGATCTGGTGGTATCAAACATTAATCCCCATTAGTTAAACCAGGGTAATAAATCATCAAGAATGGAGTGTGAAGAATTTTGTTTAACACTTGAAATCTTAAATCCAGATAATCATTCATAGCTTGTATGAAAAAGTTCAAAACTATACACCCATAGAACAGTTTTTTGAAACAAGTTAACATACTTTGAAAAGTCGTACAGATTGATTTGGCCTAAATACTGCTAAAATATATCATCATTACCTCAAGCATATCCCCAATATTGATAACCAAGGCACCAGGGATGGGTTGAACGGGAATCCACTGGCCATCCTTACAGATCTGTAGTCCCACTGTTTCATCATCCTGTAGCACCAGTGTCAAACCATTTCCATCTGAATGAGGGCTTATGCCTAAAACCAGATCTGGTCTGGGGCAGGGTGGGTAGTAATTCAATCGCATCATCTGTGCCATTTTCCCGCACATGTTAATGAAACAGTCTGGTTTTAACCCAACATTCTCTGACAAAAGGCAAAGGACTTTATGGCCAAGCTTTTGAATTTCAACGGCGTATTGATCCACGGTTTCTCTGCAACACACAGGCGGCACAATCAGATCAAAATAGTAATGATATAAGTTAGATGGATTGGAAGAGGCAGACATACCAAGCAATTCTTTTGAAATGAACAAGAAAAAGGGAATTGAAGCATATATGATTTACATACATTTAGCCATTAGAGACTTAGTGTACAGCAAAAGAGTGAAACAAGACTTTACGTGGCATAATAAAAAATTTGGATTTTGATTGTGTAACAATTTTTTATCATCAACATTTCGGATCATACTCCATTATCCATCATCGGGATCAGTTAGAGTCAGATAAAAGAATGCAGTATAATCCAAAATATTGACGATAAAAGATGCCACACAGTCAAAATCCAGAAGTTTTACTATACTGATGCCATGAATTGTGAAAATTTCATGGTTTTAACTTTACATGTGATCAATTCAATGGCATTTTATCAACATAAGATCAATAAATTGATCAACCACATTGGCTGAATTCAAGCATTTAATTTTATGGAAAGAGGGAAAAGTTGAGCATGAGACGGATGCGATACTGCATTGTCTTGTGAACTAAGAAGCCAATAAAACACATTAATGGAAGATAAGCGTCTACTTATTATGTTATTTGCAACTGCATTCCAGTCTAAACATCACCAGTTGAAACAAGATTATTAACCTCTGAAACAATTTAGAGAGGTTTCTTAGGCCAACTGACAGCTTGTGTAGAAATTTTATCTAAGAAACCTTCTGCTGATACTGTTAGATGCAGAGTACTTAAAAGCTGGGGCGGTGAACCTAAAATTTTATGTTACAAATTTCACATGATTGATCAACTTTAATTCAAGTTGAAATTTACTCAGCACCAGTTTTGGAGATAGTCGTTGTGATCCCCTAGATAGCATAATTAGCTGAGTTTTCGCTACCAATTGGAGGGTACAATATGTATATCATCTAAAAATAGATTTG